>OZ020612.1:50324308-50991370 GCA_963971575.1 Liopterus haemorrhoidalis
GCATTGTGCGGGCACTGGATCTAGCGTAATTTCCGCGGCTGCATATCGCCAGGGTTTGGGATGCAGTCGTGTGTATTTAGCTCCACTAGTCTCTAGTATGACAAGGCTCAAAAGGTTGCTGAAGTTTGAGATTAGTGGACGCTTGTCAAGACCTGACAAACCCCATCATAATAATATACTATCATATACCCCAGTGGTTCCCAAACTTTTTTGGTTCCCGGCGATATTAATGTATCAGAACTTTTACACGGCGCTCTAAGTCAAAACATTGTTCTAACTAACGCAGTTGGAGGAATATTGGAAACGTTTTCACGGCGCCCTGTATCCCAGCCACGGCGCCCTAGGGCACCGCGGCGCACAGTTTGGGAATCGCTGGTATACTCTCTAGTAAAAGCTTGTTCGACACCATTAAATTTTAACGCTAATTTTGTACAGTTGTAAATTACCTGGCATTTTAGACAGCACCTATATTTATACTCTAGGTCAGTGTTTCTCAACCACTAGTCCGCGACCCGTTGCCGGTCCGCGACTAAGTCTATCCGGTCCGCGAAAATTTTAAAAACATGTCTGTCGTACTCCGTAATAAATTAATATTTTTTGTAAAATAATTTACAGCTAATGGAACTTGTAAGTTCATAAAATTATAAATTTTTACTTGTACTAGTAACTAAAAATATTCAAAATGTAAAACAGAGTTTTACAATAAATTATATTTGTAAAATAACTTTTCACCGGTCCAAGTAAAAAATTATCATGATCTTTTAACAAATTATACTGGATAACATTTGGCTAAAAATCTCAAACGTTCTTTTGAATAAGTATTGACACTTTTTTTTTAATTCAAAATTATTTTGTAGTAAAATTATTTCCATTTTTAGTTCAGCTTTGTCTAACTTGACCGGTTTAATAATTATTTTTGTAACGGTTACAATAGCTGTGCTCGGGACCGACTTTAGATTACTTAAAGATCAATCGCGATCGACAGTTTACCCATCCCTGATTATATTAGATTTATTACAGAGCGCTGTTATGGACGCAAAAATTCATATCGCTTTTAACTTGATGTCCCATTAAATAGCATAAAAAAATATGTACAAAAATATGTCATACTTTAAACGTAAAAAATCAGTTCATTTTATTGAGATTAATCTTTGGTGTAATTAGATAACCGTCACATATGAGTAATGTACTGTCCAGTTACTTAATGTCAATGATCCAGAGGATATTACACTGTTGTAACACACCTTTACCGTGATCAGACAGTATTACACAGCAGGAAGGTAACGTGATCGTGATGAATAGGTTGAATTAAAAGCGCCTGTTTTGTAAATACGTCGGTCAGATCTCTACCGCTGATAACAATCAATTTGTCAAACAGATCGATGGGCACTGTTATAAATTTCGACTGTCCAAATTGGAATACAGGATATTTAGATAATGTTTTTGGTTTATTGATTGAATTAAATTAACAATTGTGCGCTATTCAGATTAATAGTTGAAATGACGTTTCTAATGATATGTTGGTGCAAACATTGCTGATGCACAACGCATCAACATTTAATTAATTAAATAAATAAATAATAGTTTATTACTCGTATAATAGTTACTAGTCGCGAATAGTATTAATAATAGAGGTAATGACAGACTTAAATTTACTTAACGCTCACGTGTACAATACCGCCAGTGTTAGTGCAATTAGTTTAATAATAATCAGAGTTAGGATATAGTAAGGCGTATGGGAACACCATTCGAACAAAGCGGCTAAAATACCAATGATATTATTTTATTCTTTCAATATTAAAATCAGTTGTTCGCACGTTTATCTTAATTTATTTATTTATTGGACTGGAACACAGACACAGGACAAGCCCACTAAAGAGGTATCTAAAAATAAAATAATGTCTATTGCAAGCTTTATATAGGAATTGACTAACAAATTTTCAATAGAAACTTAGGACAACAACAGTGATGACAGTTAATTAATTGACAGTTAAAGCTTGCAGCACACATTATTTTATATTTCCACAGCCAACCCTTATGTAATTTCTTTTTGAACACATGGTATAAACTCTTTTGATTTCCAACGACCTATTCCCCAAGTTAGAGAATTAATGAGCCTTGAAGCGTAAAATAGCCTTTATGTCCAGTATTCTACAATATTTGTCTTACCATAGTAAACAGTTTGCATAGCATAAGTAAATAAACAAAATATAATTAAAATTAATACTGAACGCATATATGCTGGTTACATAGGATAAATATGACATTTATTTTAAAATTTAATACTACATTTCCTGGAACATCCATAATTTCGGGCGGTGTAAGTATTTCTTCGTCACTATCCATTGCAAAACTAATAAATTTAAACAACCTGTAAACATCAAATATATTTCTTTCATAAAAAACAACCACATAACAATTCCATAGTAAACGACAGATGGGGAGCCTACTAATAATATGAATGGAACTCACGTTTGGCTGATTAATTCTGAATTTATATAGTCCATTCGTACCTACTCTGTGCATCCCTGAAGCTCGACATCCACATAAAGAGTTTCTAAAGCTCACGAGCGGATCAATCCTGAAAACCCTCTAGTTCGCAAGCTGGTTGCTATGATTGAATTAGGAAGGAATTAAGGGGTCTTTGATCAATATTTTAACTAACCTATTTTTATTACGATACGGTTTTTAGAGTTTTGTAGGTAGGACCAAAAAACCCTTATACCGTCATTTTGTCGTCTGTCTGTCTGTCCGGCAAAAAAATTTTTGACCCGCACATAGAAAAATACTATAACATCTAAAATTATATCCCCCTAAAAATATAAACAAATATGTGCTCATCGAAAAAAAAAATATATATTTTTTTTAATTCTGAGTAGGATATCAAATGAAAGCACTTAGTGCGTGGATTAACAATCAAATTTCAATTTTTTTTTGCAAAATAAATTATTTTGACGCGATTTTTGCCAAAATTGTGCAAAAAAAATTGTCCAACGCCCTGTAGCCAGATGGTTTAAACTAAAAATCTGAAAAATTTGATCAGATTATGTTTTCGGAAAATAACGCATTTTTTGTGTTTAATGGTTGACGATGTAAAATATGTATTACGTTATGTAACAGTAATTCAATAAGCTTTCATAGTCTAGTGGTTAGCTTTCTAAAGTAGGGTTCGCTTCCGGTCTGGAGACAATTTTATATTTTATTTTTTTTTGCATTTTTATTTTGTTTAAATTATATCGTCAAAATTCTAGTATATATTTTGGCAAATATTGCATTTAATTTTTAAAAGCGTAAATTTAATAACCAGTGGGACTTGTTGAAATTATAATTTAATTCTGTTTCAATGTATACGAAATCAGAGGGGCAGAACTTATTACTTAAAACAACAAATGGAAGCCATAGGCGCAGTTTTCAAAATCTTAATGAACCTTGCTATATAAAAAAAAAAGTACTGCACATATTTAGAAACCTAAATAATGGTATTAAGCCTTAGAATTATTATGAACAAAAAAAAAATTAACATAAAATTTGTTTTGGCATCCCAAATAATCATAATTCACTTAATAAATTCCTGCGAAACCCTGAAATGTGTGAAAATTCACACTTCACATAAATTTTTTAATTTCGTTATTATTCACTAGACCTACCATTATGTTGCTATAGTCGGATTGCTGATAGGTGACTGTTCGTTGCTACAAGTATCGATATACAATACTATATGCTTTCTCTGTCTATATCGTTATAATTATTTGCATACCAACAGTAACGTATAGTGATAGTAGATATCTTTACTAATTAGAACGAGAAAATAAATTCACAGCAGTACTCAAACAAACAAAATTATTAATTTTAAGGTAATAATTATAAATAAGGAAAACTTATACTTATACGTAAATTTTGGATTATAATTTGTTGTTTAATTAAATTAAATTTTCCCTAAGTACAAAGTAATAAAATATTAAGTAAAAATATATTTATTCATATAATATATTGCTACAAGTTGTATTTAAATGTTTATTTTTATTTTAAAAAAATTAGTCGCTGTAATGCTTGATATCGTCGTCATCTGAACTATCGCTGTCATTTCTTGTATTTATTATTATTGGATTAATATCATCAACAATCCTTTCCCTTTCCCACCATTCATTTATTAAATTTTCGATTTTTTTAACAGATTTTGCCCAATTTTCACAACTAATTTGATCACAGGCTACTTGCCACATTTTCAAAACTTCGTTATCACAATATCCGTTTTGACCAATATGTTTATCATAATAATTTTTTGTTATACCCCAAATTAGTTCAATGGGGTTAAACTGGCAGTGATAAGGAGGTAATCTTAGTACTTCATGACCATACGTTTGTGCCAATGTATCAATAAAATAAACTGGTTCAGATTTTAATTTCCTTCGTTTTCTCGTGATTTTGTTAGTGAGAAGTTCAAATTTATTACATTTTATAATTCTACGAATTGTTGATTCCGAAATCAACAAGGCAGCTGCTACTCTCTGATGGACACAAGATAGAGAAATAAGTGGCACATTGTTCTCTTTTTCGGAATTAAAATATTCCAGCAGATTTAAAATTAAAGTATGTGAATTTATTAATTGGCCGCAAGCTCTATTAATTAATATTATTACCAGACACTGACAGCTAAGAAGAACAACAAAAAACATTTTTAAAATCGCTGAAAAATGGTAACTAGATTATTATATGAATGCACTACTTGATACATACATGTAACAGTCACCTATCAGCAATCCGACTATAACAGCTAATTCAAATTTAGAGAAACATATTCACAAATACTGAAACTCTCGAGAGACTCTTTACACGAAACACTAATTGTCCACTGGACGCCACAATTTTCACTAAAATCGTCTAAAACCATTTGTCTCTCACAAGTCTCTGAATATTGTCTTTTCATTCCTTAAACTGTACACTACACTTACTAACAAACGACACTACAACTTATATATGGAATTACGCTACATTTTACTCGGCTCGAACAATCTAAATATGTCTTTAATCCATCGTGTCAATATTTTATTCGATGGCAATCCATAAAAAGCTATAGCCCCTATTATACAAACCAACAAAAATCTTATACATTCAATTTTAAATCTAGTTTTAATGATAAACTTATTACAACAGCTCTTCTTTAAGAGAAAATTGATGCAAGATAATGTAGCACAAAAATTCAATTAAAAGACAATGCTTTAGCCTGAAAATATTTAATTGTCCTGAAATATTTTTTGAAAAGAGATAAGAAAGCTACTTCATAACTTGCCTGTTGTATACTTGAGATGGGCGTCTGGACGCTGGATGAAGAGACGCGAGAGAAGAGTTAAGAGGGGAGGGATGCTGTCAGTCGCTAGAGATAAGCTAGAATCAACATTGCATTCTAATTGAAAGCACTTCTCTATGATGAATTGGCTCTCCACAGATGATTCATTATCTTTTTAAGACCAGACACACTCGCTATTCATGCTAACTAGATACTTGGATATATTTGCTACCAGCCTTCTATTAAGAATCATCATTAGCTAAAAATTAATGGATGAGTTTTTTTTTTGTTACTTTTACTAGAGATGGAACGAACATAATATCTTATGTGTCCATCATCATTTTACTTTTTTAAATATTTTTTGTTAAGGTTCAAAGGAAAAACCTTGGAATATTATCCTTTTTATACATTACCAAATTTATAATAATTTGAACTTGATAAAATTTGCTTATTATTTCTTAACATCGCAACAATCTCCATACCAAACTATACAATTTATTTTATGAGGATGTAATTGGATACAGACTGGTAAGAAATTAAAACAATATTTTAACTTCGCTAACGTTTCGAGTTATATTTTAAATCAGAGCTGTAGATTTTTATTTCTGACCTATTCGAATATTACTTCCTCGTAATATAATAATCTAGGGCGTAACTCATCTAATTATATAAGGATCCTAATTTTATGATCTATTAATAATTCAAATATTACCTATGAAATTTTATATTTTTACCTATAGAAAAATCAATCATTTACCTATAGATAATTAAAAAATGATCTATAGTAAATTAATAGTTGACCTATAGAAAATTATCAGTTGATCTATAATAAACTACCTATAGAGAGTAGTGACATCTATTGACTAGTAGCGTTATGATAAAACATAACCTAACTAATCCGTGAATATAACCTTAAAATCAGTTGTAAACTAACAGGTTCCAAAATTATTTGAATGAGTCATATATCTAGAGTTTGTTTTGTCATTAAACTAGAAGATGGGTAGCTCGCTTCGCTCGGCTTCTTCTAACCAAACCCTTACTAACCTAACCTAAGATAGTGTTTTGTCATTTAACTAGAAGATGGGTATTTCTCTTCGCTCGGCTTCTTCTAACCAAACCCTTACTAACCTAACCTAAGATAGTGTTTTGTCATTAAACTAGAAGATGGGTAGCTCGCTTCGCTCGGCTTCTTCTAAGCAAACCCTTACTAAACTAACCTAATCTAAGATAGTGTTTTGTCATTAAACTAGAAGATGGGTATCTCGCTTCGCTCTGCTTCTTCTAACCAAACCCTTACTAACCCAACCTAACCTAAGATAGTGTTTTGTCATTAAACTAGAAGATGGGTAGCTCGCTTCTTCTAACCAAACCCTTACTAACTAGCAAGAGTACTTATAGGTCAAGTATTAATTTTATAGATCAAATTTTATAGATCAATAATTATATCAGTAGGTATATGATTATTTCCATAGATCTATTAAATATTTACATAGGTTAATAATTATATTCATAGGTCGATAAATATTTCTATAGCTCAATAATTAATTCCATAGGTCAAAAATTAAAACCATAGATCAATTATTTAATACATAGGTAAACTATTATTTTCATAGGTACTGTTCTGTAGATCATATATTTTTTTCATAGGTCAAATATTTTTATCCATTATATAATATATAATAATAATACCAACCCATTGCTGGGCAAACGCCTTCCCAAGCTTCTAGAGTTTTCTTTTTGTTCTGTAACTGTTGCTAATTCCTTATTAAAATGAGTTACCGTTTTTTTCGGTGACTCACAAAATTTGAGACAATTTTTGTAAAAAATATTTATTATTACGATAACTTGTACCAGCAACATTCATTTCATCTTCACTCTCTGTACTATCACACAACTCGTTAATGTCATTTTACGTATTATTTTCAAAACCAAGTCATCTTCGATACTGTCCAATGCGTTGCTTATACCGCATTTCTAAAAAGACTTTATAATCGTATTTTCTTTTACAGCTTTCCATTAATTTTTTACCCAGTTACTTCTGCAACTGTTGTTCGATCCACACGTCCTATTGCTGTAACATCGTGATTTTGCTTTATCATTCGCTTGTTCCAGTTTTCCCCCATAAAATTATTAAATGGTTTATGAATCGACACATCCAAGGGCTATCGTTGATTTGTAACGTCTCCAGAAAAGACAGCTAATTCTGTATTCATTTCTATTACATTTTCTTGGTTGATTCTGTTTTATGCGCTCTGAATAGATTCCTCACTAACACTTTTTAAACAATACCTTCGGACCATAAGACGCATCTGAATTTTAAGTCGATTTTTCTGCGTAAAAAGATGCGTATTATGGTCCGAAAAATACGGTAATTCATCTCTCTATCTCGTGAACTATCTACCTCTTCTACATTTACAGTCCCTTGGCATCCATTCTGTGAGTCTTTAACTCCATCATCATTTCTGGAAAATATGAAAATTTATCGAGACGTTGGTCAAAGTGAATATTTTCGGGCACGATGGTGGAAATAGGAAAAAACCACCTGCGCTGTCCGACCATATGGTCAAACCTTCATCTTTAAAGGTTACGTTTATGACTGACAAATAGTATATTTATTTACACTACATTTATTAGAAAATATTGCAATCTATATTCATAGCCGTAGGAACGGCCTGGCATCGGGGCGCGAGGTTTGATGAGAGGCGCGTGACTTGATGAGGGGTACCATTGTGTATATATTTGGTCATTTAAAACTTTGTAAAGTGAGGACCTTTTTTTGTTTTTTTCTCGTCACTTTTATTTGGGAGGTGAGGACTTTTTTTTGCTCACCACTTGTGTTTTGGAGGTAAGGACTTTTTTATGCTCATCACTGGCATTTTGCAGGTGAGGACCTTTTTTTTGCTCATCACTTGTATTTTGGAGGTGAGGACCTTTTTCTTGCTCATCACTTGTATTTGGAAAGTGAGGACCTTTTTTTTGCTCATTATTTGTATTTCGGAAGTGAGGCGCTATTTTAAGTACATTTGATTAATTTACTTTATTTGCCAAGGGTGCCAAAAATATTGCTACGGCTCTGTCTATATTATTGTAGATTAATAGTAGGTGAATTGGACACGTCCTATGAATGCCAAATACTAGTTTACCCAAAAGATTTTTGTACTCAGAGTTGGAAGGAGCACCTAAGCAACGCTTCGTTTAAAGGGGAAAAAGATATTCTTTCTGCAAATCTTCTGCCACCATAAGGCAGTTTTGCTAGGGGTCCCTTCGCATTGTTGGAGCCTTAGATCTGGCATAATCTCTACAATTGCATATCGCCAAGGTTTGGAATGCAATAAACTTGTATTAACATTAATAGATTCATCAAGTTGTTGACAAGCCTTAACCAATCAAGCTTGAAGTCACACTGGGAATTAACGTAAATATATTCGATTTGACAAATTTTGTTTGTGGGATGTTATTTATTTTTATTTTTACACAGATAATTTACATTACTGGACATTAAAATGAAGAGAATCAAAAATTCAACTCACCATGTTACCTGGAGTGTTATTTTCTGTACCAGGAATAAACCAGTCGATATTTTATATTCTTCAACAATTAAACAGAATAAACTGAAGTGCGAGTCTCACTTTATTTTGTTTAAATCTGTTATATTTTATTCGCGCTGGTATATATAGAGATCATTAAATGAGCTTGTCAGAGACTATAGTAGAGTGTGGTGATTGTATTTTGTCAGGGGATTATTATGTTTGCCCGGTGTCAACAGTTCTTTCAGTGTAGGAGACAGTACACAGCATGTACCGAGCATACACCGTATGTACAGACATCCGCTTTGAACGTACATCATCCAACATGCTTTAATTACTATCTCCGCATATATTTTCCAACAGCCTCACCGATTTTATATATATTTTTAGATATTTATATAATTTTTACCAACCGCCAACATATATAAGGAAAGTATTGTGATCATACCGATTTTGATGGATCTCCACGAATTGAGGTCCCTACATAACGTTTTAACTATTTTTAGTATAATGTCTGTCGGTCTGTCTGTCTGTCTTTCGGTCTGTCTGTCTGTCTGTCTTTCGGTCTGTCTGTCGGTCCGTGTACACGTGCAGACCAAATTCGGTTAAAAGGGTTTTTATAAAACTTCATATTTAAGCTTTTAACATCAATGGCACGAGATGATCAACTTTTGGTAAAAATCGGTTAACTAGATACGGTTTTACTCGGTTAAATAGATACGAGTTTACTCGTGTGGGTTTTAAGATTTTTGCGAATATTTCACAACAGAGAAATATTTCGAAAAATTTTATTTATCAAAACTTGCTATAAAAGCAATAACTAACAACTTTAATTCGAGACATTATTTGATGAAGCAGCATAAATTAAGCAAGTACTTTGTGATGGCGGTCGGTCCTGTGGTGGCCACAGTTGATTTTTTATCTTATATCAAAAAAAAAACGTTAATAATAATAATAATAATATTCCATAGAATTTTCCTGGCTGGAAGCTAAAAATACCTTTTTGTAAGAATTAGGAAAAAATTAATACATGGATTTTTTGTTTAACGTCGGTAAGCGGTATCCAGGTTTTATGGTTAAACTGCTGGTGTTTTGAATAACGTCAAGGCATCCTTTAGAAGGAATATAGATACCATTCCCACTTACAAATTTTCTGCTACCTCCCTAATTTACAGGATAAATAAATAAATTATTTATTAATTATCATGAAGCTATTACATATACAGAAAATATATAAAAATATGTACAAAAAACTACATTTATTAAAATTATAGATAACAAATTGTGGCTTTATTTCTTCGAGTAAAGAGATGTTGGTGCGCCTCGCTGTCCACGGAATTCTTAGCATTCGTCTCCATCAGTACATCTCAAATGCATCTATTTTTCTTTTGTTGTCGCTCTCACGAATTGTCCAGGTTTCAGAAGCATATTGGAATATAGAGAATACTAAGGAGTTTGCCAAAAGAAATTTTAGTTTCTCTATATACGTTTCTGTTTGACCATACTTTGGTTAGCTGTGTCATAGCAGATCTTCAGAGTTGTATTCTTTGCCTTATTTCTTGGTTACAATCACCAGTGTTGTCAATTAGCGAGCCTAAGTACACAATTTGTGAAACAACGTCACAGTTACCGATTCTATTTATTTCAGGGAAATTGTTTCAGGACGATCATTATTAATGTTGTTTGGTAATTTATGTTGAGGCCATAATCCTTACTGATTTCTTCGAGCTTTTGTAAAAGGACTTGATCTTCTTCTGGACTTCCAGCAACCAATGTTGTCTTTTCATATAAAAACTCGAAATAGATCTATACATGTGCACCTGAACTCTACAACGAAGTTCTTCAACAACATCAATAATTAATTATTGCAACATACAAAACAACCAACCGTAGAATTTGAAATACGGTGACGTAAATCGCGGTGTATCAGCCGTACGTTCAAAAATGGAAACCCCTAAGGCATAAGAAAATTTAGCACCGAATTAAAAAAATCAGCTGTGGCCACCACAGGACCGACCGCCATCATAAAGTACTTGTATAAAATACATTCTAGCAGCAGATTAAAAATAACTTGGCCTTATATTTTCTAACAGAGATATTATTTATTACATTTATAGCAACTTTTGTTAAATAATTTTTTTCTAAATATTTTTCTGTTGCTAAATATTAGCAAAAATCTTAAAATCGACACGAGTAAACTCTCATTTTTAGTCAACCGATTTTTACCAAAAGTTGATCAACTCGTGCCATTGATGTCAAAAGCTTAAATATGCAGTTTTATAAAAATCTTTTTAACCGAATTTGCTCTGCACGTGTACACAGACAGAGAGACGGACGGACGGACAGACGGACGGACGGACGGACGGACAGACGGACGAACGGACGGACGAACGGACGGACGGACGGACGGACGGACAGACAGACCGACAGACATCATGCTAAAAATAGTCAAAAGGTTATGTAGGGACCTCAATTCGTGGAGATCCATCGAAATCTCGAAATGTCAAAATCGGTATGATCACAATACCTCCCTTATATATGTTGGCGGTCGGTAAAAATATGATATTGAATTGTTGATATTTTTAATTTGCTAATAGGTAAATGAAACAGTGCAGTTTCGGATTAACAACAAAACAACAACACAACTTTTGTAGATTTGAAAATATCGGCGTGATTAATATTAGTGAAATAAAGTGTTTCATGCAAAATACTAATGCCGAAAAAAATATATAAATGTTCTTGGTTAACATAACGTACTAAGGCTCACGCATTTCCCTATCGCTTCTTATTTAATTAACATTGATAACCAAAGCCTACAACATATCCCGCATTCATTGTACTAAAGTGTGTTATTAAATACGTAAATTACCCAAATAGGGATCTTAAGGCCTATTTAAACAACTATTAATATAAAATATATATCATTAAAAATACTTATCTCCCTAATAAGACCCAAAGAGGGTATACCCAAGGACTTAAGCATATATATCAATACTTAATGGAAATTAAAACTGCTTATCAGGGGTTTAAAGTGTACTTTAGCGTCCCGTACAACTGACCTAATCGCACGTGTGGTCCAAAACGCGAATAATCATAATATCTGCAAATTAGCGCTCACATTGATGTATGGCTAAATTAAGTTGTTATCGAACAAGCCGGATAGCACGCACATAAACTTTGTGTATAATTCAAACGGAATGGTTATAGGGTAAGCATTGTGAACAGTGGCGGCACGAATAGGGTATAATTTATACTGAATAGAGTAAAAAGCACTTAGAAAAATTGTGGAGCATACCTAGAACCAAAAATCAATATCATAGTTTCATTAAATCTAAGCTATGTAAAATACTTGTGGAAACTTATCCTGATACTGTTAAGACAAAATCAGTTCTTAGAACAACAGAAATGAGCAATATACAGGTATAACTATGAAGTATCATGTCCGGAACTCGGATATGCGGAACACCTGTCTAGTGGAAGATGTTGTAAGATGGAGTTAACATAGAAGAAGGAAATGACATGCTCATATCCAAAGTATGGCTGATATACGGCTGGCTAAAACAGTTTTTAATAGCCAATTACGCGGATCCAGACCATCTGAATGTTTACAGAAGCAATAGTGATACTGTCGATAATTTATATCTCAATAGTCACCTGTATAAACCAGTCCCGGACGAGCATAAAGTTGAAAAAGAGGATACCAATATCTAGCATCGGATATGACGCACCAATCTAAGGGGCAACCCCAGCAGATGTTGATCGTCGCGTGATAACAGCTGTGTCGCACTCGGATTTTTACTTAAGATCTCGTTGCTCCTCCGTGCCTCTCATCTGGGTAAAATGCTAATGGGTAATGAAAAAATGTGACGCAGTAAACAGCTGAGTGTGATAAGCGCATTCAAATTATAAAAAGAAAAAATGGTATGACCATCATTAAACGCTTATAACCTCACTAATGTGTTTGTCAAATGGCTGAATATAGAAAGTTGAAATTTGGCATGCTTACTACAAACTCTTTGAGTCACATATGACCCACATAAAATACTAAAAGTTCAAAAACACATATCACGAGATAAAAAAAAAAAAAAAACAAAGACAAATACCTATGTATTTAATGAAAAAATACATATATACTACATATATTTTTAATTTCTGTTGGGATATCAAATGAAACTTCTTAATGCGTGGATAAACAAGCAAATTTTTATATTTGAAAAATCATATATTTACGGGTTTTTTGCAAAACTATTTCAAAAAAATTTTGTATGCCGCTCTATTTCCCGAAGGGTTGTTCTAAAAATCTGAAAAAATCTCGATAAAGTCCATTGATGGAAGCTAAAATAATTCAATAGCAATTTATGATCAGGTTAGTTTTTCGAAAAATAAAGATTTTTATGTCGTTGAAAAAAATAATAATAAATAATTTTGTAAAATTTATTGTGTGATATTAAAAAAAGATTTTAAGATAGAGAATTAAGGAAGGTAGATTAAGGAAACAAATGTAGTTTTTTAATTTTTTAAAATTTTAACACGATTTTATCCAAAATTGTACTAAAAAAAAAATCCTGCACCCTTTAACGCAAAAGTGCTAAACAAAAAATCTGAAAAAAATTTAAGTAATGTTTATTGATCTAAACCGGAAACACACTAGAGGAATTTTTGATCAGACGTTTTTGGAAAATATTGCAGTTTTTATGTTTTTGACAAAATTATTATTATTATTTTTTTTTTCTTAGTTAAATTATTTCTAATGATGTTTTATATTATGGATTTTTTGAATTTAAAGCTAAGACACTACCTTAGCTTTTTTGAAATTAAAAGTTTAATAGTAAATTTTTTAACAGTTGAGAACCGAGTTCAAGTGTGTAGAGTGTAGTGTGTAGTTTTCAGTAACCTATTGTTAGACTTCAGTTTTTTATTTTTAAGGTATAAAAGGATATATTAATAATACATTGTTAATAGCGAGAAATACTTTTCTGAAATTTAAAAAAGTTAAGTTATTTATCAATATATGTCTTATTAATTTAATGAAAACTTGAATACGAAGCAAATGCAGAAAAAAAACTGTAATTTTTTAATTTAAATTTTATAGCGACAAAATATCCGCAAATTATTTAAATTTTGTTTAAAAAATTTAAATGAAATACTTACAAAACGAATAAAAATGATTATGAAAATACGGATGTGATTATAGATCAAATATTTCTTCACATCCAGCATTTTGTTAGCTTCTTACACTTATTAAGTACCTATACAATCCTGAAATGTTTGAAAATTCATACTTCACATAAATTTTAATAGAATATTATTTATAAGAGGTTGAAAGAAAACATTGTTTTTTGTTTCATGTAACTTTTATTTGCCTTGACTGCAGTTTCGTCGCTCACCATTGTCAAAGTTGTAATGATTACAATATTATTTCATCAATAGAAAATTAATGGTTTGCGCAAAGCTTCTTATACATAATTTTATAATGCTAGAGGTATTCCAGTACTTAATAATCAATTTGATTGTGCTGGGGTAAAGTTCCGCTACTGAGTTGCAGCAGTCTGTCCTATAGGTACAAATGTGGCACGTAACGAGTTAGGAAGTTGTAAGCAGAAGGTCCTGTGCTCGCCCCTTAATCTTTCAAATTAATTTAAACAACATTAGTTAAATGATTTAGTAATGGAGCTGGTAGCTGCCACACAACCGCTATACCTGATTTATATGGAAAACTTCGCTTCAAAACTTCAAATCTTCTCATAAATTAAGGAAAAAATTCGATTTATTTTTACCGAGTCTGAGATTTTTTACACAAATAAAAGAAATACGAAAGTATAATAGGATGACACCATGTTTTTTTATACTCAAGAAAATGTTTTTCAACGTGAAGAATTTCAAATGAAATTAATGTCTTTAAAAATATTTTTTTCTGTCTACTTGCGTAATTAATTTACAACTTTAGATTTATTAGAAAAACCAAATTACAAGAAAATTAATTTCCTGTCGTAGTAAGTGTTTTACGTGCTATAAGCAAGAAACGTAAAAGAAAACGCAAGATCGTGCTATATATTTATTTAATGTCGAACTATAGAGGGTGTTATGGGGAATTGTTTAACCATTTCATTATTATAAGAGGTTAAATAAGAAAAATAAATTTTCCTCTACAAATAAAATTAAATTTGAAAAAATATTGACAATCAAATAGAGGAGTTATTTCAAAAAAATTAGATTTTAATGGAAACTTGACTGGCGGATTAATTTGAATATAATATTGATATAGTTCATTCGTACTTATTCTATACATCCCTCAAACTCTAGGTCTCCTTCGCATTATGAGTTCCCAAGACTTGCGAGCGGATCAAGTATAGACCCCAGGTTCGCTGACTGGTTGCGATGATTCTAAGAAAAGAGTTGTTGACTTAAAGTCCTCATTTTAATCAGTGGCAGCTGAGACAGGATGGCGCTGGGACAGTGACCTCTTAATAAATTTTAATAAGAAAAACTGAATTTAAAATCTCATTTATATTTAAAAATTGCATTAAACTAGCTAAATATATCCAGGGCTTCGAACCGTTATTTTTTTCGTTTCGGTTTTCGTTCCGGTTCAATTAAAAAAATATATATCGGTTCGGTTCCGGTTTTCGTTCCGGCAAAAATAACGGTTTTTTCGGTTCAGTTCCGAGTGATAAATTTGTAAATGCTTGTATTTGTAATAGAAATTTATTTTGTACTATAATTTAGTAGAACATTTTGTAATTTTGTAATAATCATACCAAGGCCGCTGCCAGGGGGAGATTCTTGGCGTTCAACCCCCCCCCCCCCCCACCGAAATAATAGAAGAACATTTTTTTACTTATCAGTTAAAAAAATTACGATTTTTTTTCTGCTCATCAGTTTAAAAAATAATCTTAAATAAAATGTATTTTATATTCACTCACATGAACATTATCTGAACCGAAATAAACCGATATTTTTTTTTCGGTTCAGTTCCGGTTTTCGTTCCGACGAAAATAACGGTTTTTTTCGATTTTCGGTTTTCGGTTCAGTTCCGGTTCGAAGCCCTGAATATATCTGCATATATTTATTTTTATTATTTCTAATTCAAAGATTTTTTATATGTGTTAGATTTTAAAAATTTAGAATTAGACAACAATACTGTGGACACTACCCTGTAGTATTCCCAGACACAGCGTTGCCACATGCGATTTCTAATGTACTTATCTATGCAAGTAATAAAAATGAACTGGAAAGGGCAACAGCGGCGGGTTGTAAGTGTGTATATGTTCGTGAATTTAGGCCGGCGGCCTTAGAGTTCGTTTGTTTTGATTTGTGATAAGTACTCAGATGTGAAACTGGATACAGTGCTTTATATTAAAACAAACGTTCTTGAAACTGTATTATTAACAAAAAATGTTGATCCTCATTGGCCAAAATTGAATATTTCACAATCGAATAAAAATGGAAATGGAACATTAATAAAAAATCAGTAAAAATCAATGTTAATAATTTAGAATAGGGCACCCAAAGCTACAATTTTTTTAACGACCGATGATTGATCTATCTGTAGCTCGGAGCTTAATAAAAAGATATATATGTATATAATAAAAAGTTATTCACTTTCAAGTCGTACTTGAAATTATGATTTGAAAGTGAAATATTTTTAATAATTTTTAATGTTATTATGATCAACTAAGGTCATCAATTTTTTTTTACCAACTTTGCATCGCGTTTTTGAGAAAAATCGTATTCCCTCTTCCTTGATACATTGTGTATATGAATTCTAAATATGTTTCACAGGCCAGATTGAGTTGGATTGGGGACCAGATATTTAAAAATCACAGAAGACAGGTGGGCGAAATTCTGAAAATCTTTTGAGAACTTAGGGAAGAAATTATAAAAATCAATTAAGGACAGGGGGAGTGGAGAAATTCTGAAAATTTTTGAGGAAGGGGGACGGTGTTTCTAAAATAAAAGACAAGGGCAGAAATTTCATGCGAGTGGTGTGAAACTTATTGTTGAGCCAGATTAGGCCCGCGGGTCGTAGGTTGGGCACCATCGCAATATATGGATCAAAAATTGTGACTCCAAATGTTTTACCCACCAGCCGCTACTGATTTTAACCAACCTACTTTAATTTCTATACGGGTTTTAAATATTTTCATTATTTACACAAGACTTACATTTACGTTGATAAGAGTTAAATCCAAAGAGGCGCACATTCGCAAACACTAGACACTTGAAAGACTCTTTACATCAAACACTAATTTCACCACTAGACATCACAGTCCTGACTAACATTGTCCAATAACCAATTGTCTCTCACATGTCTCTTTACTGCCTTAACTCAACTCTCTTAAACATGGCCTAACCTTATGGCGGTTTAAACTGCACTCCCTTAAACACGGCATGAATCCCATGACTCTTAAAACAGAACTTAACATCTTCACTCTTTAGATTCAACTTTATTAAAACACTTAACCCCATGACTCTTAAAATAGAACTCCTCTGAGAGGCTTACATCGCCCAACTGTAAAATATCATATCGCATCCTCTTGAACTGTCCATCTTAAAACTCATGTCACAATTTATTGGTGATAACTCAGTAGTGTCCTACTGGAAAATTAACCCAAAACTAATATTTATTTTAAAGACAGAGTTGTCATCTTTATAAGAATTTACGATCCCCTTTTCATGTCAACTTAACAAAGGTCTTAAGTTACAATAATAAACATGTCTACCCTTAAGTGTCTTCTTAGAAATAGATTATTTTTTATTATCTAACATTTTAAATATTTTATTTTCTAATTGGATGATTATATTGTATTTAATTATGAAATTTTATTTCTGAAACTATACCAAAATTACCTCCTTTACATATCGCATAGAAAATGTATTTTTTTTTAATAGGATTCCTGATTATCATTATCAAGTCCAAGTAAAAGTAATCATAACCTATCTTAATATAATCAAAGTATAAATGTGGGGAATAACTGAATAATTTTTAAACCATACTATAAAACAGTTGTGTGCTTTTATTTGGTTTCTTTCCGACAATAAAATCTTTCGTCCCCTATGAGTACGCAGACCGACACACCCTTATGATACTTCGGTTGCTTACCCGCATTAAGTATTCAAATTTAGTTATTTTTAATGAAAATATTTATTTTTAGAATGTGTATCCTACTGTTTTATATTCATGAGCTGCTAATTTTTATTTTCTTTTTCCGAAAAATTTCAATTTTACATACGTTAAATTGAATTCTAAAAATTAGGAAAAGAGGTTAAATTTCCCTTAATGAAAAAAGGGTGCATTTATAATATGTTACTTCAAAGATTACTGGGATATACAGAATTCAAGTTGATATTTCAAGTACTTTAATCTCAATAAATATTAAATTGTGTTTTGAAGATTTAAATATTAAATGATGAAAATTTCCTTCTATATTGAATTTATAATAATAAATGCACATTTCGAGCTGCTAAGCAACCTTCATCAGTAGCAAGTCTACTTGGTGTTGGATCGCCTGGTGTCCAGTACAGATTTTTGCCCAACTACAAATTTTTTGATCCAAGATGAACCGAAACCCACAAAAGTTGTTCGTTCACGAAGCACTTCAAGAAAATGATCGCCTATTTTTTTCGGTGTGCTTCACATGCCGTAACCAATCCTTTAGAGGATCGGAGAACAGTTAATGCTGAATGGTATGCAACAATTTGTTTCCCAGAAGTCATCGACAAAATTAGGAAAAACAACCAAAAATGCAAACTCCTACACAGCACGTAAAACAATTGATTATTTGAAGGAGAAAAACATTGAATGTCTCATTGCCCGTATTCACCTGATTTATCCCCTAACAACTTTTTTTGTTCCTCAATGCCAAACAAAAAAGGCGTGAAGAGCGATTTTCATCACCTCAAGAAGCTGTTTAAGCCTTTGAAAACCATGTTTTTAAGATACCAACTTCAGAGTGGAAAAAATGTTTCGAGAATTGATATGAACACATGCAAAAGTGTATAAATCTTAACGGCGAATATTTTGAAAAGCAATAAAACAGTTTTTTTCTTTCTTAGTTTTTGTAAAAACTTAAAAGGCAGCCCTCGTATAATAGCCATTCATGCACAAAAAAATATAAAATTCATAGATTTGAATATTTCATTTCAAAAAATATTTTGAATACTGAATATTAAGGAAGGGAAACCAATATTAAAACTTTTCCATTATGAAGCGTATCATCATCTCGATTTTTAAAAACACCATTATTATATTTTAAATACATGAAAAGCCTACAAGATTAAACCAAATATGTCCTCCATTTGAACTTATTAAAATTAATACAGAAACTTTTTATATGATGAAGAGGAAAATCCGTATTAACTTTGTATCTTGTATAATAGAGAAGTGAAGCCCACAAGGGTGTACCAGCCTCGCGGGGACCAAAAGCTTTTCAGATCTACAGCATCAAATACCCACATCAAAAAATACGTCAACGAACAGAGGAAATAATATACGAACATTAATATGAATGATAAAGATGGAAAGAAGGATTAAAAACCTAATTTTAACATGAGATGGATAACTGACATTCAAGTACTTGAAACAACTACGTAAACATTCATACGTGATTCAAATCAACTTCTAACTGATATATTGCGAATGACGAATAGACTACAAATTTAAACCTGCGTAAAAAATCACTAGAGAATTTCAAAAATCAAACCAGATATGTGATAATATAGGGGAAGTCAGTAATTAGGTCACAAACCGATGTTGGAAAGTTGAAAAGTGTCATTAGGTGCAGCACAATCCAGTTTGATAACTCTTAAGTAACAGTTCTTGTGTGCGCGCGCAGGCAGAGTGAAAATGGCGATCGTGTTCGAAGAGTATGCTGCGGAAGAGCAACGTTGTGCGTTTTTAGTGGGCAAAAAAACTTCCTGCAAAGGATATCCTTAAGTAAATGTATCCTATTTACAGTGAAGAGTGTTTGTCGTGTAAATCAGTGTACAACTGGGTCAAGGGCGCTTAAAAGTAGGTGCCAACACCAAACTGGGCGCCCCGTTCAGATGGCGAATGATGCATGATGGTTCGAGCTAACAGGCAGGTTACAAGAGACAGCATAGTAACTGCAATAGGATGTTCTCATGGTTTGGTCTATAAAAAAGCAACTTGGTAGCAAAGGTTTCGCGAGTGATAATGATGTTGAACAAAAGGTACGCTTGTGACTGAGACTGCAGCTCAAAGACTTGTATACAGCAGGCATTGGGGCATTGATAAAGCTATGGGATAAGTGTATTAATGTTGGTGGCGACTTTATTGATACTAAATTTATTGAGACTTTATTGAGTTCTAAATAAAACTTGTTTTCGGTTAAGTATTTCTTTGAGTATTTTTTAATAGCCTTTTGTGACTTAATTACTGACTTTCCCTCGTAAGTGCCTCGGAGGGCACGTGTTTGGGGGCGGCACTTCTGGTCTATTGCAACGAAACAAAAAAAGAAAGAAAGAATAGGTTTCCGATAATATTAAATATTAATAATAAAAAATATTGACATATTTAAAATATTTATTAATAACTGTATGTTGAAATTAAATTTTTCGTTTTAATTTAATTTTTCGAGATAATGTTAATTTTTCCTATATGTCATTTTGATTTTTTGTCTAAAGGTACATTCGATTTGTACAGGGTAGAGCGAGCGCTGAGCAAACAGTTGATGGTGACGTCATGAATAGAGCACTGACGGAGCACAACAACTCGAACACGGAGCGAGCTTGGATTGTGACGGAATGTTTACAAAATCTAACCCTACAATTTTAGGCGGTATTTTCACTATCAGATTAGTTCCGTCAGTCATGAATCAAAAATATACCTCGGTTTTTCGTTGATTTTTTTTTTCAATGATGAAGATAATGAATTTGAATAAGTAATTTTAGAAAAAGTGTGGGAGTATGTAGAAAATATGTTGCCAAATTTTACTGATCGTTTGTTTCTTCCATTTTAATTTTATGCACGGTGTATTTTAATATTTTTTTATTGTTTACAGAACGTCACAAATATACAAAATGGCCGTACTCTGTAGCCATAGACAAATAACAATATTATTTGTCTATGGCTATTATTTTTATTTATAATTTAATTTTAATCTTTTATTTCTTTCCCGCCGTACTATTTCCGGTCGTTCCCCTATCTTTTTCCGGCATACCCCATATGCTCGGTCTTAAAACCCCGAACACATAGAGCGCACTCTAAATATTCGCTCAAGCGCAAAACGAATGTAATTGGGTATACTCCGAGCGTCAAATCGAACAAGTTTGCTTGTACAAAACGTGCTCGGAACACACAGAGCGTCAAATCGAATGTACCCTAAAGTGCGGAACAAATGCATCGAGTTCGACGACGCGTTGACGGCGTTTGGACGGCGCTATCTGTCAGTGTAAAGTTAAAATCAAGCTGTAGTACGCAAGTGCACAGAATGAGCAACGTCTGAATGGCGTTCTACGCCGTTGATATTGAATGTTCGTCAACTTTCTACTTTTGACGCCGTTCAACGTTGACGTAGAACACCTAACCTCAGTTTTTACTGAATGGTAAAGTGTTTGTAACTTGCATACAACATAAATAACATCACACACAAGTCTTCATCATCCATTATAATTTTAATAAACGAAAGCGCACGAATTATCATAGATATAGTTTGTCACTTGTCACTTTGACGGCGTTAAAAATAATTGCATTGTGTGCAGGCGAAAATTCAACGCCGTTCTCAACGGCGCAAATGCAACGACGTCGCAAATGACGCCATGCTGACGGCGTTGCGCGTTGTGCATTCTGTTCCAGGTTTTAGTATGTTTGATGGGTATTGAAAGAGACGGCAAATTTAGGGACAGCCCCGGGCGGCAGAATCTCTAGCTACGCTACGGGCCATATTTTAAGTAGTGATATAAATTTTATTGCTGAATGTTGTGTTCGGAATTGGAATTAAAATACCTTAAAATGTCAATATTTAAAGTTAAATAGGAGCTTGAAGTATACGAACTTCTTAACTACATAAAACATGTATATTAAATCATGTAGAAAGAAACCAGCAACCTTAATTTCTCAATTAATTTAAAGAACATTACTTAAATGATTTACTATAACATTCGGTTAAAACAGCGGTTCTCCCAAGATTTATGAGTAAAAATATTTCTTCTGAATCTGAGATTTTACACTATAAATTACGTCGGTTAAAAAGTGTTTTTCGTTCAGCGTTCGCGTAAGTCTTTTTACTTATATTTCTTCCCTGTACATTCAAATGTTTACCGAATTACGGTGTTATGCAGTTAAATGTATCTTTATTAAGTTGGATTTCTGAAAACATAAATCTGAAAGTCGTAAGGAACATAAGCAGCATACTATCGGTGCATTCGTATATTTATATAAACGAGCTGAACATGAAAAATTTACTTTGTTTGTGAAAATAGAAAAATTGAAATCAAGATATATTATACAGGCGTTGTGTATACTATACCAGGTTTTAAATTTATTTATAATTTTCATGTTGTATGAGTTTCTGAAGTGTGCACTGCATAATTTATAAAATATAGTTTATTGTTTGCTATTTTTAAATAAAAATCCTTCGGGGTTACATACAGGGGTTCCTCGATTTGCGTTGCACCTTCCTAACAAGGACAAATTTTATCAAAACCATGTACTTACATTTAATTTCAAATCAAGTTTGTTTATAAGACATTAAGACATTTATCCTTAAATCCATCCTGATCATAACAATTTGTAAGTGAACACGGGAAATTCATGTCTGAATCCGCTCGCGGATTATTTGTAAAATACTTGTCATGTTTTGAATGTTGTGAAGGTGTGTCTCTTTTGGATTAGGCGTATTATCATAATTATATCATAGCGTATAAGCAATGTAAATATTAAATCGTAATAAATAATTAAATTAGGTTAGTTAAAATAGTGATTTTAATTAAGATAACCCTTAAATTCATCTTGAGAATTATTGCAACCAGTCAGCGAACTCGGGGAGTTGTCCGAAACCGCTCGCGAATTATGAATTCATTATTTGGAAGAATTTTAGTTTTTGAATATGTGAAAAGTATGTACAATCAATGTATATTAATATAATATATTTCTAATTAATTGGCCAACCTGATCATTCATAATCAAAAGATGACTGCGTAGCAGTAGAAATGTAGGTACATTTAGTAAATTAATAAGAAAAGTGAAGAAAAGATTTGGGACACATTTTTTAATCTCGTGTATTATATTATTGTAAAAACCTTGAAATTATTTCATTTTGTCTGATCTAGAATGTATAAGAATAATGCAGTGTTATACTTTTAATATATCCGTATTCGTTTTTTTTATTGAAATTATTATTTCCCCTATATAATCTAGCAAGTTTCGTGCTTATAAAGTATTCTAAGTATGGCACAGAACCTATTTATTTTTATATGGAAACTTTTTTGTCATAATATTATAGTGGAAGTATACAGGCTACCATGTAGAAGAAAGTAAGCTGCAATTTCCATAAAAAAACTGGAACTAATACGCTAAGATTGCCATAAAAACTGTTCAGAGTGAGATCCTTATAGACCTTGGATAATAAACAAAGATAATGGTAGCATATTCCATCAGAATTAAGGCCGTAACTTAATTTAGTTATTAGGTATTTTCTTCATCGCAACTTCAATAAGAATCGTTAATAATTTTAAATTTTTGTAGCTGAGCTTTTGAGATGAACACATATTTCAGGTAACAAATACGATTTACTTTTTATTTTGGCTAAGAAAATGATGAAAAATATGAGATACGGAATTTAACAGTACAAACAGACACGTATAAAGCGAGCCACACAAGTGAGCAATAAATGAAAACCCAGGCTCCAGAATCGGGCTATTTTCTATAACTAACTAACTCTATGTAGAAGATTCTGCAGTAAGTTCCAATAGAATTCTTGATAGGGAGTGCGAATTGTTTTTATTTTTGATTTTATATCGTATGTACCTTAGACTGAGGGCCTGCTTACAAAATGTCAGTAACTTGCACAAGTAAGAACTTGTACAAAACACTGGCATCGTGTAGACGTACATGCCAGTACTTGTGACAGTACTGGCACCAGTATCTCATGCCAATCAATGAATAGAAGCCGATCCTATTTACTGGCACAAGTAGCCGTGCAAGTGACTGTTAAAAATGGCCACCTTGAACAGCTGATTTGTTTTCGTTGATACAAAAACTCGTTAAATATATTTAAAATGTCCATAACAAAGTGACCTGAGGACACCACAAGTAAGTTTGTTATTTTATATAGGGTGCATGGGTGCTTGTGGGACTCAACGTTAAAAATGTATAGAAATAAGCATGCTAAGGATGCTGTACTAATAAAGCAAGTGACATGAATATCGAGGGTTTTAATGCTGTGGAAGTAAAAAATAAAATTAAATCTCTCCGCACAACCTACCATCAAGAAGTGGCGAAAATTAAAAAAATCATTTCACTCGGGTGTGGGAGTGTCAGGTAATCCTTTTATTTGGTAGGTGCGCCACAATATCTTCAGAGTTATCAATTAATTCTTCTACTCATTTTGAAATAGATTTTTTTTAATAAATACAGAGATTTTTGTTTACAGGTGTGAAATACGTACGCAACATAAAATTAGGTTACATCGAAAATTGGCGCGTTAAAAAGACGGTTTTACGCATAAAAAATAATTGGAAGCATCTACATTTAGCAGTGTGTTTTGGGTACTTTGATTGGGAAAGATTACTTAAATAAGTTACTGGCATACGTGTAAATGACAAAACTACATGTGCCAGTACTGGCATATGTACTGGCATCGTGTAACCGAGCCATTATTTTAAAACACAAGTTTATACTTGTCATTGCTGCTTCACTACGGATGAATCATTTCAATTCATCAAAAGTGGAAACTGACTGTACTTGGATCATTGGTCAGGATGGATGAAACGCAGATGAAAACAATCTTTACACCTTTCACTGTGGATGAATCATCCGGAATGAACATCAAAATTTATAGTGTGAAGTAGAGGTGGGAAATGCGTTTTTTTTTTTTTTTTTCGTTCAGTATTCAGTACTCTCAAAAAAGATTCGTTCTTTTGGAACGAATCGTTGGCGTACAACAAATCTAGTATTTACTGTATACGTCACGCTGTACTTGGCTTTGTTATTGCATAGTTGTGTACTGGAAGCTGAGAACAGAATACCTAATACCTACATACTTCTGTAGTTCTCGTGTGTTCGTTGCTCTTAGTGGGGGAATCCAAAATACTAAAATACTCTATTTAAAACTAGTTATTTTTATCAAAATTATTATTTATCAATTTTAATTTTAATTAATTTGTCCACCTCTGGAAAATAAAAAAATGAACGCATTAAAGTGCATTACAGACATTTTTTCTTGTTATATTTAAGATAATTAACTATTTTGTATAGTTATATAAAAAACTAGCTGAGTACCCGTGCTTCGCTACGGTATATTGACGGTTTGCCATCATCGTGCAATTATTATAAATCATGGTTCTTTATAGATCACATTGCTGACTCTCTCCTCAGGTGTAGCTTCACCCCGTTAGAGGCTCATTAGTGTAAAATTCGTAGTTTGTTTCTAAACATGTGCACGGGTAACTTTTATAAGCAAAAACCTAGTCGATATCTCATCTGTCCTAAGAGATATTTCGGAATCCTTGAAATTACATTTCACCCCTTAGGGGTTGAATTTCGAAAAATCTCGTCTTAGTGTATGCTTACCTTATGGAGGGAATATACTTTGCGAATATCATGTATCTATGCCCAAAGGATATTCTATCAAATAAAAAATATCCTTTTACCCCTTTAGGGGTGAAATTTTGAAAAACTGTCAAAACCATTTCGAGATATTTTAAAAAGACATCTATATGCCAAATAGGAATTTTATTACTCAACCAACACAGAAAATACGGCGGTTTCTATAATTGTTTCTGATTGTAGATTCACCCTTTTAAGGGATGATTAGGACAAAATCTTGAAATAGGTTTTTTAACATTTATAAGGATAATCTTTATAAGCAAAAACCAAAGCGATATATTATTGACCTAAAAGAAATTGAGGAATCCGTGTAAACACATTTCACCCCTTGTCACCCCTGAGATGTCGAATTTCGAAAAATCATTTCTTAGGGGGTTCTTAAGTCATAAAAGGGATATACTCCCCGAATTTTATGTTTCTTTGTCTAGACGAAATTCTATCGAATAAAAAATACCAATTTACCCCTTTAGGGATGAAAATTAAAAAAACGGTCAAAACACTTTCTAAATAATTTTAAAAGGCACCTATATGCCAAAAAGGAATTTTATAACACAATAAACACAGAAGATGCGAAGGGTTCTATAATTCACCCTGATTGTAGATTCACCCCTTTAGGGGTCGATTAGAACAAAATCCTGAAATAAGTTTTTTAATATTTACATGAGTAATCATTGTGTGCAAAAACCAAGTCGATATCTTATTGGACCTAAGAGATATTAAGAAAATCGTGAAGCCACATTTTACCCCTTTTAACCCTCTTTTCACCCACTTAGAGGATGAGTTTCAAAAAATCCGTTCTTAGTGGGTGCTTACGTCATGGAGGGAATATACTCGCCAAATTTCATGATTATAGGTTCAGTGGTTTGGGCTAGCCGTTGATTATGAGTAGGTAGCTTAGTTACGATTTTATATATATAGATATATTTATATTTTAATAAATTTGTTATTAAATAAATCATTATTAATTCGTAATTTTTGTATTTTTAACTTGTCCAAACACCGTTTGCGAAGCTGTGACTGTATCAAAAAGCATAGCTCGCACAATTCACATACTCTGAGCTCAGAATATAAGAGCAAACTATAGACATACAGGTACGTCGTACGTGTGTTCCACACAACACACTACATAGCTACCAGCCTGAGCTCTGTGCTCGAACCTCGTTCCGTTCCGTTCATTGGTCCGTGAGTTCGCGTACTGAAGATTCGTTCGCTGATTATTAAAAGATTCGGTTCTATCAATTCACTGCAACGATTTGTTCTTTTGGAACGAATCGTTCGCGAACAACACATCTCTAGTGTGAAGTCTCCTTTACCTGAAAAAAATATACATCTCCTGACCAAATTCCAGCAGCGGCTATTTTATTTGTTAACACAAACGGTGAGGTCTAAATGAGCTAAATCTAAATTTTCTTATAAAAATTCTGGTTAAATTATGAGTTATTAAATCGTAAAACCTTTTTTAACAAATTTGTCATGTCTACACTGCTCAAATCATCGTCATTAGCGCGGCAACCCGAGGTGAGCCCTCCTGTTTTCAGGTTTATGTGTACATTTAAGAGTAATATGATCATTATTACTTCCATTTTTTAGCGTACACAGAAATGCACCTACAGTTTATAGCTGGTTGCGAACAGCTAAGCAGAACCTGTAATTTTTATAAATATTTTTACACAAATTATTGTACATTGCTCAACAATCATATGAACTCTCAAAATTGGGCCAAACTAAATAGATGGCTAGAGAAAGTAAGTTAAAGCTTTTTTGGCCGCGCAATATTAACTATTAATCGTTTTTCATAGGAAGATTAAAGCTGTGGATCTTCTGCGAGATTTTAATAAGTGTCATGCGTATGGATGTCTATATAGGAAGTCGAGTTATAAATTTAGAAGCGGATTAAGACTCGCCGGGTCAAACTAGCCAACCGTTAAATTGTGAGATGTTTCTTTGTAAGTTTACAAATTGAATTGCTACTCTGAAAGTTTTTTAGACAAATTGCTACGGAATTATTTAACGAGCTATATGTAGAAGCCTTTCTCCGGATAAACGGGCTTTGAATGTGGATCATTGGGGGGGTAAATCCACCCACCAGAACCGAGAAAACTCAACCCTAAACCTACCCTAAGATATTAAAAACAGTTGCAATGTGAAACCATTAGCGGAATATGGATCGAGGAAACTGGGAAAAAATATGAGAATCGTCAGTAATAAAATAAATCATTTTTAACTATTTTTCTTTCCTGTGAAAGCATTTTGTTGTTTTTTTTTTAGGATGAAAAAGCTTAATGAAAACGTTAAAAGAACAAAATCTATATTCATGATGATGGTTGCAGTTAGTTTTGAATTTAGTGCCTTAATAGAAATATTTCAGGCAAAAGTATTGATTAAATCTGGTCCTTTAATAATTGAAATATTACAAATTTAACAATTCTACTTCTCGAGAACTAAATTAATTATATATTTTGTCCACATTCTATAATTATGAGAACGATTATGAGGGAATTAATAATAAGTCAGAACCTGTAATTAGATTTAAAAATTCGCTTGGTAAAACCTTTCCCTTATGGTGCCAAAGCTTGGACGTTAACAAAATATACGAGTAGAGAAGTTGCATTTTAGCTGTGAAATTGCTCCCTGTTGCGACCAGATATTTAAAAACTACTTCAGGATGGAAGGTAGAAATTCCGAAAATCAGTTGAGAACGAGCCTAAAAATTCTGATTATCATTTGAGAACGAGGCAAGGGCAGAAATTCCAAAAATTTCTTAAGGACGTGAGGTAGTAAATTCATCAGTAATTCACTCAATGTTGTTAACCAAATCTTACTGAATCAATTGGTGGTTGCAGATTGCGGAGAGTATATAGACTGAATATAGAAGACTTAGATATAGATCAATTGTGAATACTAGAAACAGAAGAGGACCGAGAACAGAATCTTGCGGAACTCCACTTAACACAGGGTATTATATCAAAACGTGTCAGCAATTTTCACTTGAAAGCTTAAGTCGTGAGTTAATTAAGATTGCAATACGTTTGCGACACGTAATTTCATAACCTTACGTGAGACATTATCTAGTCGGTTTGCTAATGTAGTCTCAGCTTTATGCATAACAGTAAATACAATCTTGTTATAGCTCAGTCGCTGGAACAGCGCACTTCGTCATTTTGCGTCATAACTTCAATGGCAAACTTAGTGGCGAAAAAATAACTAAATTGATTTTTTTGCATGTGAATTATAGACTAATATTGCTCTTTACTCTTTTATTTTACTAAAACATACCTAAGTCATATTTAGTTTGTGTTCGATAGTCATTTTGAAGATTTATAAATTTTAAAAGTGTTTATTTAATATAGGGACATTTGTATTGGTATCCCTGAATAAAACGGTGTTCACATTTGTCATTTAATAATACATCTGTTGTGTTTTGATACTGAGTTGTGTTTGAATATCAAGTTTATAGTAATTACCTAAAAACCTTTTTTATTTAGTTTGTTTTTTATTTGATTTTGTGTGTACTGCAAAGTTTTTAGGTTATATTCAACTTATTTTAATTTTAATTTCTTTGATCATATTTTTGGATCACATCAGTCCTTTGTATGACTATTTTGCCTATTAGAATAGTTTATTTGTTTCTATTCTGTTCTTATTCTTATATTTTCATTTCATTTCGATACGGTTAAGTGACAACGTACAAATATTACATTCGTTAAATAGATGAATGTAAACGTACTAAACCTGACGTCACATTTTTTTTGTGATGATTCAAGTGACGTAACTGCACTGTTTCGCCGATTTCCCTATATTACATAACGGGAAATCGTTTAAAATATTGTGCCAGCTTTTAAAAACAAAACGAAACACTTGTCCGCTTGCATAAAAGTTAAAACTAGCTGTAAGCCAATGCTCATTAAAACCCAAAATTGCTTAGCAACAATTTTGGGTTTTTCATCGAGTTTTAGCTTACATCTAGTTTGAAGACTTTTATGCAATCGGGCATAAGTGATTTTGGACCTAATACAAATTTTCCTTGTACTCTGTAATGTTTCCCTTTTCCCTAATAAAGCTTCAAAACAAGGATGACTATCTGAGAACTTTATCCTTTGCCTTATAAAATTATGGGCGTATTTCTGTTCGTATCCTTCATTTTCAATTCTGACCTCGCATAATTGAAATAACTAATTCTCAACATAAAATATAAATGCAATTAAGTTGATAACTAAGATCATTTAAACAAGATCCTAAAACAATTTAACTCCTTTGATCTAAATGAAACACTTGATATGAAATTAGACATTTCACATTAGAAGAGTTTGAAAACAATCTGGGAATGATAGCGGAAGTATTTAATTATTAACAGGGAATGAAAGGGTTCTCGCATTCCACACTGTATACAAGAGGGTAGATGTGTGTCAGAATGTCAGCTGTCAGGATTCAATCCCTCAACTGATTAAAGTCCAAAACCACAAATTACATTTCGTTATTTTCATTGCTGTCTTAGATAAGACATTGTACAAACATGTGTCGTAACGCAATAATGAAATATCGAGGTGTCAATGGAGACTTGTAAACGATCGAAAGAAAACATCGAATTTTGGGCATTACTAACTCTAACGGGTATTGTTTAAGATCATTACTAAAAATACTTTTGTTTACGGAAATAATTAAAATACTAGGTTATTGTTTAAAACATTTTAATGTACTGTATTAACGATGCTCGCGGATGTTGATGTAGAAAGTAGAATTTGCAAAGCAAGAGACGTCTTCATCCAATTTAGCCGCATAGGAAATTCTGCGATATATATTACCCCCAAGAAAACTACCATCTTCAAGGCATGCGTAACGTCAGTACTTTTATACGGCTGCGAGTTTGGCTTGGTACAGAAGCTATAAAAAGAAAAGTGCGAGAATTTGTAAATCAATATCTTCGAAGAATCCTTCGCATTTATTGGCCATATGGAATAACAAACCAGGAATTGGGTGAAAGAACTTGAGAAATAGACATAAATTTCGGAAATAAAAGAAGAAGGTATGGTTGGCTAGGGTAAGCTGCTAGAAGAGTCCCTAGCGAGGTTATGTCACTATGCACTAACATACAACCCGTAGAGAAGAGGACAACCCAAGACGTGGTGTTCTTGAGTCGGTAATTGAGGAATCAGTGAAATTACATCTCACCCCTTTTCATCCCCTTGGGGGTAGAATTTCGAAAAATTCCTTATCAGTGGGTGCTTAAATTATTGTAGAAGTATACTTCCCGAATTTCACGTCTCTATATCCAAAGATGGTTACGTCAAATAAAAAAAAAACAATTTACCTATAGGAGTAAAATTTTCTAAAATTTTAAAATGACAGGAAATGCGGGTTCAATAATTTACCCCGGGGTTCACCCCGAATGTAAAATCACCCATTTAGGGCTTAAATAGTGCAAAATCCTGACATGTTTTTGAACATTTGTATTTGGCACCTATGTAAAAAAAATCCAAATCGATATCTCATTGGCCTTAACAGATATTGAGGAATCCGTGAAATCAAATTTCATCCCTTTTCATCCCGTTAGGTGTCGTATTTTGAAAAATACTTTCTTAGTGGGTAATAACGTCATGGAAGGAATATACTTGGGACAAAATTGGACAAATTATTTAAATTTTATAGCTTGCCAATCATGCCAATGTCATTGCGTTAAAAGTTTTATTAGTTTAAAAATTACCACCACACTTTATTTTGAATATCAGGCATTTTTACAAAAATTAATTTTTCTCTATTTATAATAGTTATCAAAAAAATTATTTAAAAAGATGTATGTGGAGGCGGGGATCTAATTTTGCATCGGGGCACCAGGTACCCGTGAGCCGTACTTTTTATTTATGGAATAGGATATTTTTAACTATGGAAAAAAATCCTGAAATGTGTGAAAATTCACTCTTCACATCATTTTTTTTTAAATTTTCTTAATCTCCGAAAAGAAAGATTTTTAGTGTTTTTTTTTTTTTATTTCGGCATTACTTTATCTGAATTTACTTATAAAATTTAGATGTTATATTTTCACTATTATAAAATATTAGTCCTCTTCAAACTAAATTCAAATTTCGTGTTTGAGTAGTGCGTGTTTAATATTCCTCTTCCTCATAACTCATTACCCATTGATAATATACAAATAACAGGGTAGATTCACCGAGGCCTATATGACAGTACATTATTTAGCACTTGGGTATGTCGCACTCTAGCGACAATAGGGGCACCTGGCCGGCGTCTTGAGCGTCGGGAAACGCCATCAATCACCGCCGGCCATAATACAAGATTAATACGCACACCAACCTCATATTCATGGGTCGAACAGGGACATGAGTGTCATAGTGCGTGTTGCGGTGGAGAAAGACAAATGTAGAGAACTATGAAACAAATGCGGAAAGGAAAGTAAATTTTAGAGGTAAAGTGAAATAAATGGCGAAAGGAATGATAAAATTGTATATCATGGATTATTTTGTACATATTCTTCTTTTTATTCTTTGTGCGGGTTGATTATTGGCCTCATTTATATGTTGTTTGGCAAATATCTCGTGACAGGACGGTCTTGTTGCGTATAGAGAGAACACTATGATAGATAATGACAGATACATAGGACAGTCAAAGAAATAAGTATCAATTCACATTCTTACACTTGTATATTATATCTAGTAGTTAGGCCTACAAACTTAAATACCACCCATAATAGTCGGACATCAAAAATGCAGAAACGCAGCTACTTGCTTTAGTATGTAAGAAATCCACTTGGCGATCATTTTATCTACTTGTTCATTGGCCAGAGTTCCCCCGTTCCGTGCTCCAGCGTTTTTTTTCTGAATTCATGATGTTTCAAATAGTATTGAAAATGTATCACATGCTACGTGATAATAAAGAGACGTTCTCGCGCCAAATAGAATAATATTAAATGTCAGTATGTGTTTATGCACTTGATTGTAGATGCAAAGAATGCAATTCGTCAAAACTTAGAATCCCGATTACTAATTTCACGTGCAGGGTTCACGCCTTGTCACGAAATTTATCTTCTTCTTCTTCTTCCCTAGCTTATGGTGTCATATGGGGTCGCTGTTCCTTATCATTCTTCTCCATTCATTTCTGTCTTTACATTCGTCTCCCTGTAAATTTTTGCTAAAGAAATCAGCCATGAGGCATTCGTTCCACCTCCGTTTAGGGCGCCCTGCCTTCCTCTTACCCTCTACCTTCATTTCCAAATTTTTTCTCCCAATGTGATTTCCCCCCCTCCTCATCACATGGCCATACCACCTGAGTCTCTTTTCTTGCATTTTCATAGATAATTCGCCTACTTTCAGTTGATTGCGAATGTGTTCATTTCTAATCTTATCTCTCCTTGTGCGTCCTAGCATCCACCTCAGTATTCTCATTTCAGCCACGTTCATCTTCTTTTCCTGCGATTTCTTAACTGGTCAAGTCTCCGTCCCGTACAATAATGCTGGCCTCACGACTGTCTTGTAGACCACTCCCTTCAGCCTTGCACTTATTTTTTTATCGCACAGAACACCTGAAATCTTTCTCCAGTTCATCCAACCCGCTTGAATTCTGTGGCTGATTTCTCTATCCAACCCTCCATCCTATGAAATGTATGCCCCAAGATATTTGAAATCCTTCACTCGCTTAATCTTTTTTCCCAGCAGTTCCACTTCCCCACATTTTTTGGCTCCTCCAAACCACATGTATTCAGTTTTCTTCCTACTCTTTCCTATTTTAAGGTCTCTTTCCTCCAATGCCTTTCCCCAGTTTTCAAGATTTCTCTGCATAATTCTACTTTTTCCCACCAAGACAATGTCGTCCGCGAAGAGCATTTCCCATGGGGCTGGTTCTTTTAGATCTCTTGTAAGAACGTCCATTATTAAATTAAATAAGTAGGAACTTAGGGAGGAACCTTGATGAAGTCAATGATAACAGCTAACGAGAAAAAAATTTGTCACGAAATTTATGTCGAATTATAATTATTTATATATGTAATATAGTAAAATAAAACAAGAAAAAAAAAAATCATCAATGGACAGGAATTTTTAATTATAATTATATTATATCAATTATATTTTATTTTCGAAAACTGTAAAATTTTGTTAATCTCGCTTTATTAAGGTCTCTGTTTCGGAGTCATACATAGTAATGGGACGTACTATAGTTTGGAATAAGCTGATCTTGGAGTTTCTAGACAGAGGTATAATTTTAAAAATGGGACTGAATGCAAAATAAGATAAGTTAACTTTAATTCTGTTCGTGATTTATCATTCACCTGATTTATCACAGTGCGCAGATATAGACAGTCTCTCAAAGACGTTATCATTATTTTTTAGGCGGTTGTCAAGGTCTCCCACATAATGAGTTTCGAAAACTCCTGAGCGGATTGAGCCTGAAAACCCTCTTATGTTCACCAGCTGGTTGCTATGATTCTTAGGAAGGAATTAAGGGAGTCTTTTAAATAAAATGAATATCTTAACAAACCTACTTTAGTTCAGATACTGGTCTTAATATTGATAATATATACACAAGGCTTACAATTATGTTGTTAACAGCTAATCTAAGTGAGAGGTACATCTACAAGTATTAGGGACGAGAGAGACTATTTATCACTAAAGACTAATTTGTCCACTGGATATCACAATCCTCACTAGCATTTTTGAAAAACCAATTATCTCTCCCAAGTCTCTGAGTAGTTGTCTCTCCATTCTTTAGCTGGACTCTACACTAACTTAAATACGGAATAACTTGTTACATTTTTACTATTCTCGTCAGATCACTAAAAATATATGGTTAACCCATGATTGACTAAATTAAGGCTGCGTATAACCCCCGGAGGTTACTAGTTTCTTATACAAAACTAACAATCTGAAATAAAATTAGTATCAACCTATACATCAAATTTTGCACCGAATTTGTATCTATCTAATATGATAGTTTTAATTGTAGAAACATTTATTGTAAAAAAATTATCGCTCAATAACTTAAAAATAGACATCAGCGATATTGTGCTGTAATTTTTTAAATCTATTTGTGGGTTTCGAATAACTTTTATATTTATATAGTTTTGTGTAGAAATGTTCAAAGTATACGTCAATTTTTTTTAGACTTGATTACTTATAATTTAGAGCCTTCGTCGAAAATTATTATATTTAAAGATAATAGAATGGTACACGTATTCTTCACGAAAAATAAATCATTTTTACCCGTAACACCAATTTTGAAAACCGCGGCAGATTCAAGAGGGCGGCAAAAATAGATTATCAAGTACAATAACTATATATAATACACACATTAATAAACTAGAATCAATTCAACACCGTTTCACAAAATACATTTTTTTTAAATTTTATAGATATGATCCGTTGCCCTCTTATAATAATCGCCTGGCCAAATTTAACCTTTGCACCCTAGAACACCGTAGAATCAAATTGGATATGAATTTTATATATAAAATAGTAAATAATATGATAGACTCAACTGACATTCTGAGTCTAATTAATTTTAATACGCCAATCGTTCAAACAAGAAAAACTAATACTTTTTATAATAATAAAATTTGTTCAAACTTAGGTCAAAATTCTCCTTTAAACAGAACAATGCATACGTTCAATAAATTATTTAACAATTGTGATATTTACTTCTTGTCGTTTTCAAATTTCAAAATCATAGTTAATGATACACTAACAGGAATGGAGTAATTTACTCACTTTTATACTTCATTGTTTCTTTTCATTTTTGTACCGAAATTGTAAATTTGAAAAATTGTAAAAAAATTGAACACAAACTTTTAAAAATATTTTTGTATCTTATGTTGTAATATGTAACATGTTAAAATAATATATGTAATTAGTGGGGGTCTCTAGGAATGGAATAGTTCTGTTGACCACCCAAACACAATAAATAAATAAATAAATAAATAAATAAACTATAAGTAATTTTTACAATACAACAAAATAGCTAGAATCATATTTGTAGAATAAAGCTTTAGGTACAATTTGCCGTATCGTACGCAAATATGCGTCGATTGGTTTACAAGATGGCGTCTATAATGCAATTTGCTTATTTACAACTACCTACCAGCTTTTTTTACAATTAAAAATATCCTATTAGATAGATAAAAATTCGCTGCAAATTTTGATATATAGAATGTTATTAATTTTATTTCCGATTATTAGTTTTGTATAAGAAACTATTGAGGACTATAGAGTTGTGCGCCGCCTTAAACTACCACGAGAGCCTTACATTGCTCAACTGTAAAATGTCACTTTACACCCTATAACTTAGCCTTATGTTTTAACTGAAAAATCAGTTCTGACAAAATGACAGTTATGACAATTTAATAGAAAAATCTCGTTAGAAGAATAACCAAGATAATGTTTACTTTAAAGACAGAGATTAATAGTTTTACCCATATGGTCAGAATACATCTAATATCTTAATGTGACTTCTTTTTAAGATAATATACAATTTACAAGTTCCTGCTCATGTTAAGATACATAGGTCTAAAATGGCACAAATTAACATGTCAGCACTTATGTGCCCCTTACGAAGAAAATAATTTATATTTATATGATTTAATATTTTGTATAATATTGAATTTATTTATGCAATTTTATTTTCGAAACAATACCAAAATTACTTCCCTTACATCATTTCTGTTCCTCGACGATGTCAATACAACCTGAATGAGAATGGAGGACATGTACTTCTTCATTAAAAAATTATAAAATTGAATTTATGAAAATAAACCTAGCATTAATTAACAATCAAAATGGAATACATTTTATTTGGACAATGTAGTATATTTAGTTCAGTAATTAGAAAACCAGTATCAGAATTTGTAAACAAAACAATGATTAAGAACAGCAATATTATTTTGTACTGTTTATTTATGCTTCAATTTAAAACCCACTATAAATCCATATTTATTTCTCCACAAAACTATTAACGTATTTTCGTATTTACTCGTAAATAATTCGTAAGTTATATCGTAGTGTACGCGCACAGCCTTAGGGCGCAATCTATCCACTTTGCACCGAAATCAATTTTCTTGATTTGAATGATGCTAAGTGTTGTGCTTGTCGAGGGAGCAGTGGCGGAGGGTGTATAGGGGATGAAGACAGTGACGGAGAGACGTTCAGGGGGGTGAGGGATGAGAACAGACGAGGCGTGAAAGCGATAACAGTGTTGGCATTACTACTCTGACAAAATGAAAACGATGACTCGCTGGCTTTTATTTTAAATAGATTACCACCATTGCTCACGTATGTAAAGGAACCTGCAGACTTAAATAAAGGATTGATTACATCTCTGAGAAGTTTACAAAGATTGCAAGAAAGTTAAGGCCATCATAAGTTCTTTAGATTTGTCAGGACGAAATAAGAACCTTTAAAATATAGCTACAAGGCCAAGAAACAAAACAAACAGGCTAAAATAGAATTATGGGCCTTTTTTAGGGTTTTATAGGTATGAAAATTCAATTTAAAAAACTAGGTAGGTTTCACTAATATATTTATTTTCTCGATACGTATTTCGGCTATTACGCCATTTTCAAGAGTTTACAAAATATCTTATTTTCAGTAGTTTTGTAAACTCTAGAAAATGGCGTAATAGCCGAATACTTATCGAGAAAATAAATATATTAGTGAAACCTACCTAGGGCCGGTTTCTGAAAGCTTAGCCGAGTTTAATCTTTTGGTTAAATTCGGTTACAATATAACAATCATATAAGTAACCATAGCAACCATTTTCTAACGATTTGGTTATAGTTAACTAAGCTTTCAAAAACCGGCCCCTAAGTGTTTTAAATTAAATTTTTATTTAACATGTTTTACCTAGGAATAACGGAAAACTCCATCCAATCGTTTGTAGGTATGACCACCAAAAAACCCTTATAACGTTACTCATATGTCTGTCTGTATGGAAGAAATTGTAACCAAACGGCTGAACATAGATAATTGAAATTTGGCGGGTTGAGAACTGCAGGTAGAAGGTATGGTTAGGTGCTAAGTAAATCTATTAAAATACTGTTATTTTTTGTGGAAAAAATAAAAATAAAATAAAATTGTAAGTGAGAGAATAATATTCAAACTTATTAAACTAATTATTTATTAAATTTGTACCTAATGTGAATACTTTTTAAAATAATCAAGAATTAGTAAGGTTAAAACTGTCCTTGACTTAACTTATCTGAGATAAGTCAAGTCGTTAGCGCAAGCGCATTCCAAGCTCCAAGTAGAAAACCAGTGCCCAACAAACATTCTCTAAAACTAAAATTAAAAAATATTTATAAAATAACACTACTTATAACTTAAAACTAATAATATCCATTAACCATAACTATAGATATAAGATTATAGATATAACATACACTATAGAATTAGAAATAACTATGTAACTATGTAACTATAAACTAAGTAACTGCACAAATTCGACCGTTAGGTCATTTAGTTAGTGCCTTAATTTAAATAATAATAAAAAAAAACAAATAATAAATAAATAAGATTAAAACATAAAGTAAATACAATACAAATAATGGATAATTCTGAAAATAATGTCACCATTTCTGAAATGTTTAAATCAATTAAAGAGGATACAAGTACTACCAGATCAGACGTAAGCAAAATAAAAACACAACTATCGGATTTGACGAACAGAGTAGTGAACAATGAAGAAAAAATAGAAAAATTGATGCAGATCATGATGAATTGAGGGGAATAATAGCACAGCAAAGGTCTAGAATTGAGGAACTAGAACGGCAAAATAAAAGAAATAATATTGTTATACGCGGAATTAAAGAGGAAAGTGATTCAAAGAAACTTCTAGAAGCAGCAATAGTACTAGTATCTCAGACTAGGAAAATAAACTTCCACCAAGTCCATATCAACTATATAAAAAGATTAGGTGCAGCACAAGAAGGTAGAATAAGACCTGTGTTATTATCTCTTACTTCGTGGATTAAGAAACATGAGATCATGGCACACAGAGGCTCACTCAAAGCACGAACATTTATATATCAGATGATCTCACAAAAGAAGAACTAATCATAACAAGCGAAATCGTGAAATAAACAGTTAAAATCAGAGGGTAAGGAAGTCCAGCTAATAGGAAACCGTTTGAAAATTGACGGAGAAATCCGAACCCTCAAATTTATTAACGAAAATTACATTAATCAACCGACACCTCAAATCTCTAACTCAAATGTGGCATACTTATAAAACTTTATAAATATAAAGAAAAAATATAGATATTAAAAAAACACATTCTCAGATAAATATAAAAAATATGTATTTAATGAAAAAATAAATATCTTAATTTTGAGAAGGGTATCAAATGAAACCTCTAAATGCGTTGATAGAAAAGAATTTTTTTATGTTTTAAAAATCGATTTATTTAGGATTTTCTCCAAAAATATGTCAAAAATTTTTGGTCTCCCTCCATATTTCTCAGAGGGGTTGATCTAAAAATATGAAAAAAATCTCAATATTGTATATTGATGGCAAACCAAATAGTTGAACAAGAATTTTTGGTTAGATTAATTTTTCGAAAAATATGTATATTTTGTGTCGTTAAAAAAAATACTATTTTTAAAAAATTTTATTGTGTGGTATCAAAAGAAAGCTCTTGCGACGTAGGTTAAGGAACGGAAGGTATTTTTTTTTTTAATTTCTTATTTTTAAAACGGTTTTTTCAAATATGTACTTAAAAAATTACTGCCTCGTACTCAAATAATAAATAAAAATGATTAAAAACTGTTGATTTTGATGTGATTATGAAATATTGTCCTCAACATCCAGTATTTTGTTAGCTTCTTACACTAATTAAATATCTACAACATTCTGAAATGTGCTAAAATTCACTCTTGACATAAATTTTTTTAGGCTAGAAACTTTTATATTGTACCATTAATATTTCTTGCGGTATTTACGTAGTTTTTCAGAAAAATATAAACCTTTCTTAGTATCAATTGGGAGTATCATTACTATTGAAACGTTTGTGAAAGAGATTTTTCTATAATTTCCTAGAAAAATAACAACCTTGCCTAGAATTAAATAGGGATATCATTGTAATGCTGTTTGTACACGACATTTTTCTAGAATTTCTTAGAAAAATATTAACCTTTCCTAGAATTAATTAGTATTATAACGATTGAAAAACTGTTTGTGAACGGGATTTTTCTAGAACTTCCTAGAAAAACATTAATCTTTCGTAGTTTTAATTAGGAATATCATTACTATTGAAACGACATTCGATAGCAAGATTTTTTTTTTTGTGAATGCTTCGTTAATCCGGTTTCGTAGTGAAATGTGGAAATACTCTATTGCAGTGCTTTCAAACCAGTGTGTCGCGACTCCTTAGTGTGTTCCGATCAGGGCCGTAACTAGCTTTTTTCGGGGCCTGGGCAAAGTTTCATATTACTGCAAACAACTAGATCCACTACACCCGAAACCACGGGGGAAGTTACATTATTTAGGGGCCCATCAAACATCTGAATGATTTTTTTTTCTCGTTAGGATCTCTAAATAAAGTTGACGAATCTAGTAGGGGGGGGGGCGAAAATATGCGGGCGGGCCCCAAAATGTTATGCCGCTAAAACGCATTCAGTTTTTTTTTTTTTTTTGATATGTCTTTTTTTTTGACAGACATTTCTGGGTCCCCCTTCGTTCTGGGCTACAGGCTTGTGCCCCTGTTTCTCCAGCTTAGTGCGATGATCCTCCTCATGTCAATTCACTATACCATTGGACACGCAATACTCTCGTGGCATACCACAGTGTTCCAACACACCACTTGGGAATTACTGTATTAGTGTTTAGTCCAATACTCAAATATTTTAATAAATAGAGAAAATTACAACAAAATTAGTTTTATTTTTTATTATCGCCAAGTAATAATATATTTTCTTCGTTTCTTCCTAAACGTGCGCCTTATTGTTGTTAAGGCGCGTACTGTCTAGAGCATTTGTGCGCGTAAAATTACTCAGGTGAGTACGAAGTACAATTTGTGTGCGCGTACACTTTTACGCGCACGAATACTATCCGTAGCTTGTCGGTCCCACCCATAAGATCAAAGAACTTGTGCGCTCAGTGTGTACGGGTTTATGAAATAATATAATGCTTGGTTTATATACGGAACAAGAATAAGGAATAGGAAATAAGAATAGTGCACAAGATGTTAAAACATGGCTGCGCCGTATATCGGTTTATGTAGGAATGAAATTTAACTTAAACATAAGAATAGTTGGTAACATTCAACATTTTTATTCTTATTTCAAGAATAAGACACGATAAGCCTGCGCACAGCAATCAAAATGTCTGCCGTAATAAAGTTTGGTCAACAGATGTTTTTCAGTTGTGATCAGAGGGTTGTAAACAACAATAAAATGTTATTAACGGTAATAAACGAATTTTTTTAAAAGGATTTATGAATCAGAACCTGTCAAGTGACAAACGTTAAACACAGGCCAACGCAAGTACGCAGGCGCAGCGACGAAATGTTATGTCCTATATAAACGGTTTAATATTTTTTATTCTTGTGTACTATTATTATTTCCTATTCCTTATTCTTGTTCCGTATATAAACCAACCATAATTGTGCATGTAAATTTAAGTAAACACCAGTAAATATTCAACATGGAATGGAGTAAAAACGTATTGCATGCTGGAAAACGAATCCCCAGTTGCAAAATAACATAGGGTTATGTCTAATCGTTCTTTCACGGGAACAGCCTTTATTAATCTTGTATCTTTCTTCCCAATTTTGTAACCATCTTTATTAACGAGTAGTACAAAATCTGCCTCTGACATTCGAACAAAATTTTGAAATTGTACACTAGCTTCTTACATTTGCAGTTCTGCTAGCAAACTTCAACCATTGTATATTTCCCTACTTCTATATAGTTGTGTCATCCACAACCGTTTGTTTTGTTTTTTCTTTTTTTTAACTAAGTATTACAATGTACACTGCACTTTTTAGGCAACAACATTATTTTCCGCCATCGTTGACACTACCTACTTTAAATAAATATGTGCGCGGATATAACTGAAATATATGGAGCGCAATTTTACGCGCACAAACACGAAAATTGTGGGTGCAATTGTTTTTCCACACGAAAATCAGTACGCGCGCATAATCCGTGCTCGCACAAATGCTCAAGTCAGTAACAGTCAACTTAATAAACGACAGAGGTCATGTTATGACCTGATGAGTGCTAATTACTTAAAATACCAAAACTACTTGTGCACAAAGACATCTATATGGAACGTAATGAAGCTTAAGTTTCAAAGCCCCGCTTAGTAGGGGCCTCACAAAAAAAAAATACATACATATATTTTTGAAGGCCCCATATGTGATAAAGCTTCAGGGTTCCCTAATGTTACAGATCCTATCTTGCTTATACAGGAAGCGTTTTACTGTAAAAAATTGCCAAAATAGATAAAATTATGATTAAAATTTTGAAAACTGTATCGTACATGTGTTGAAAATTTTATTCTAAAAAGAAATAAAGCCGTAGTTCATTATTTTTAAGATTCTCTTTCAGTATTTAAGAAAATCTCCATCCGAAACCCTCCAACTTGAAAAACTTGAGATGATACACGCAGAAGAGAGTTTTAAAAATAAGCTCTTCATATAAAATATCCACCTGAATGTTTCCAGTAGAACTGAAGTGTTTTAAAAGATACCCAAACCTTTGTGTTTGCAAAAACCTGAGAAAAGGTCCGAAATAATGTAAAGAGCTGTTCATTCTCTACACCTGCATAATCATTCAGGCATTCATTTAGGGGTAAACCTACCCTTACCGTACCGTTCGCCGCTCGCCAAATAGCTAATTTCAACTGAAAATTTTATCAAGTCCTACGGTGCACAGATAACAACATTCCATCCTTCTTTACACATTGCCAGGATATTGTGCATTAGACAGAGAGGAAAATATAGGGCGCAAAAAGGATTACAATGCTGTATATCTGGCAACTCAGCAAAAATTTAACTGTAATGATGACAATCCTGCAATTAGTGGAATTGTGTGTAGTTAGTTATTAAAAGGAAGGTAAAATTTTTGGGGTATTGTATCATAAAACTATATAGGTTTTGATTTACGGTGTTGTTTGCTTAATCAAATACCTAATACACAATACTACCGGCATCAGGATATAAAAGGGCTAAATGAATACATCTAAAAAAATGGCCACTAAAACATTTTTCCAAAATGCTATTATTTTACAGAACAATGATTCTCAATCGCTGTGTCGCGCGCATAGTCTCGATGATTATTATTATTTGCGGTTTGTCAGATTTTGACCAGCGTCCACTAATTGAAAACTTTAGTGAGCTTTTGAGTCACGTCGTTCTAGAGACTAGTGGATACACACTTGCGATATGCAGACGTGCAAATTGACCGGAGCTACACTGCTTTCTGTATCCTGCAGATCAAAGAGGTGGCAAAAAATCTGCAGACGGGAATGGAGTCGATTTACCTTCGGTAGGAGGCTTTCAAGAACACCAATTATCAAGATTACAAGGATAATTTTATACCCTGGATCAGAATCGGCGCTAGCTCTTTTGGCGCCCGATGCAAGGTCAACCAAACTGCGCCCTTTTATTAGAATGTGCAATGGCATACTGAATTGGGGGGTTAGATGCACGTGAACCCCCAAAACTGTTCAAGGACAACAATATCAAAAGAAATAAGGATATATCATTTTAAAAATCTATATAAGTTTATGAAATACATGGGTATTTTTAGTATGCCACTGAGAATATGTATATTTGAGCGCTCGTTTTGGCGCCCCTAACAGTGGGCGCCCTGGGCTTGTGCCCCTCTCGCCCCTGCCTTTAGCCGTTGCCGCCCTGGATACAGCTTTCTAAGCTCGGATAGCTCCTCCTTGAGAGAGATATTCTTCTCGGCTGGACTTGAGAATTCAATCACAAACATCTGTTTGGTCTCGATATTCAGGAGGGTTATGTCCGGCTTAGTGGCTGCCAGTAACCTCGAGGTGAGGAAGGAGTCATTCCAATAAATGCGTCACTTGGAATTTTCTATTACCGATTCTATGTCAGAAGGAACGTACGGTATAACTGGTGTTTGGTAGATTATATTATTATTATTAATTTTATCTTTGGGGTTTGTCAAGTCTTGACAAGGATTCACTAATCGCAACTTCAGCAACCTTTTGAGCCATGTCATACTAGAGACCAGTGGAGCTAAATACACACGGCTGCATCTCAAACCCTAACGATATGAAGACGCGAAAATAATGCCAGTGCCATTACCCACACAATGCGGAGTGCCCCGAGCAACACTGATTTCTGCATCCTGAAGATCAAAGAGGTGGCAGAAGATCTGCAGGCGGGAATGGACTCAATTATTTTTATTTTTATTACTATAATTATTATTATAATTTACAGTTTTGGGAGAAGAGAAGAATATATAAACCTATTATAAGATTATCTTGCCTGTGATTACCGGTTTTACTACAGTTCAATGCAGAAACCCAACCTCTGACAGTAAGACACGTACTGATTGATTGTCAACTTTTTCAACCCGCACGGACCATGAACAGAATACTACAAGACTGAAAAGAAGCCCTAAAACAAGACCCGATTATGACCAGAAACATACTGGACTGCCCAAAAAACATCAATTTTTACAATCAAATATAATAAATTCAACCAAAAATGTATAATGTGTAATTCATATCATGTTAAATGTAAAATTATATCAAATGTTAAATAATATGTACAATTATGGAACAGACACTAATAGCCATAAATGCTGATGTGTCTATAAATAAATAAAATAAAAAAATAAAATGCAGAAAGTTGGGAATGGAAAAGCAAAACAAAAAGTGTATGTATGATAACATAGTAAAACGATTGGCAAATTTGATATGGAAATGGGGAGGATATGTTGCGAGATTGGCTGATAGTATAGGACAGGAAAAATTCTCTAATGGTCCTCTACTAGAAGCAGAGGTAGATCACCTACCAGATGGACAGACGATACTAATGCTGGGTTTACATTGGTAGAGTAAAAGAGCTAGTAACTAGCGCAAGTAACTAGAAACTAGTTAATATCCTTAATATGCCTGTGTAAACAGTTGACAATGTGACTAGTAAAATACTAGCTTCTAATAGTTGGGCTAGGGTAGCAGTTAGCTCGTCTACGTATTTACTAGCTACTATCTTTTCCCCCACTACGCAAAATTGACTCATTTCAAATTAGCGACAAGCGGTAACCTGTCATAACAAATAGAAAAAAAAACGTATCATGTAAGTTATAATTTATTTACATAAATAGCGTAACATTGATTTATTAATTGATGATTTCTGAAATCATCTGTGAAATAGCTGCCGTTGATACACGAAAAAGATGTTGTAGATTACGATAACTATTTCCTGTGGCTAGGAAATGAAGCGTTAATTCAAATTTTATTCTTGCTGGGATCGCATCCCTCATTAGTGTATCAGTTCGTTGTATTAATGGACTAACTAAATTTAATAGCCTATTAATATCATCTGGTGTCATTATTAAAGACATTCTGTACTCTTTTTGATCTTCCACAGCTATTTCACGAAATAGAAGGGCTGATGCGCCATGGGTAGCTCTTCTATCAGTCCATTTTTTAACCCATTTTCGTTTAGGTTTATATTCTGTACCGATTTCTTCAATAAAACAATCGGTTATTTCCTCCACAAGAAATGATGTAATACAAAATACCATTTTAAAGGCATCACGCCGGCGACGATGTATATTCATATTCATAAACTATTTTTTGCAAAAAGATAATTGCACAACAAAATCACAGTAAAGATGTCAAATGTGTTTACTTACTATCCAGAAAATAAGATAGTATGCCAATTGTGTACGAACATCTACTATCCCGAAAATAAGATAGTAGAGTAAAGCACGTAGTACTTGCGCTAGTTAGTAGCTCTTTTACTGTACCAATGTAAACCCGGCATTAAAGAATTACTAGATAATACTGGAACATACTTGTCCTGCGATAAACAATTTCCAAAACTGTTTAAAATGACGCAATGGAAATAATTCGCTTACCAAATAATACACAATAGAAAATAAAGAACATTTGAATGTGAATCTGTCTTGCAATGATACCCTCTTCTTCTTAGCTCCTGAAACTTATGTGAAGATTACTCACGCTCAATTGCAGATATTCAAAGAATATTTTTAGAACGAAATTTTATAATGACCGTATGAAGGTATGCGGTGGAAAGTCGGTGAAAAACGGTTTAAAACTCGGCCAAGTTTTCTTCAATTCAAGGAAAACGTACAGCTCAGATGTAAAGGAAAATGAAATATTGCTATCAGAACAAAAATCCAGAGAACTTACGTATGAAATATTTAAATCATTTAATGCTATCTACCTTTAAAAATATTTAAAAAGAAGAGAAAAATAGGTCATCAATTTAATGAAAGTTATTTCCATTCTAAAGCACCGAATACACCTAAAGAATGGATGATAACAACGGACACAAATAATAACAAGATTACAAAGACAAGTTTTATCATGCACACCAAGAGACGCTCGATCTCATATCGAAAGAATAAGATAGCATGTAGGTATAACTTGTTTTATGCTCTGATATGACTTATTTTCCCCCTTTTATTTACAATCGGCATGTACTATGGATTCTAATTTACTTGAAATGGTTCAGTTGATAACATTTGTTGGGTAAGTGCGGTAAATATGGACTATCATAAGCTCTATCAGAAATATAACTAAACGTAATTATGCATCCAAGCAGGAGTACCACAGGGAAGGGTTCTAGGTCCTACCCTATATCTATTATATACTGCTGACTTTCCACCATCGCCTCAAACCAAAGTTGTCACATTTGCAGATGATACCGCTATTTTGATTTCTAATGAAGATCCATAATCAGCATTCAACGCTACTACAAAAAGGCGGGAAAAGTGAGCAACCATTTTTCCCACGACGATATAATTATACGTTCATTACAGGCGTGTCAATGATTAGTAAATGTAGCACGTTCCCCACTCCTTTTTACTACACACCGCTGACCTGTTTTACGTACTGAGCTCATTACATAACAGGTTCAAGCAGATAAGGACGACCATTGCTACGCAACGTAATAAATAGGTTGAAAGCATATGTCAAAGTATCGTTGGTTTGTAAAAGAAACCAGATTAAAATTAAATAATATAGCTAAAATTGTCGAATTTTGCAAATATATATTTTTTTAAAGTTGGTCTTGGTCAGTCACTTAATCAGCTGACGCAAGTATTGTTATTTTAACTGAATTTACATTCCGCATGACACGTACATGACCGTTGCTAACAACTTAATAAATAGATTGAAAGCAACTGTCAAATTATTGTTGGTTTTTAAGGGAACTGAATAAAAATTAAATAAGTAAAGCCGCATTCAGAACTCTTAAATCAATAGCTTATACACTATATCTTATAAACTGTTTACTGTCACTAGAAGTTTGTCATATGGTAAGACGTGAAACCATTCAGACCTCTAAATTCAATACCTTGTTCGTTGTGGATTATGGATAATTTTCTAAACTTATAGCTAGTGAGATGTTTTAACGAGACAGACATATAAACACCTTGGCTATCGCATTCTATCAGTGACATCGTAGTTATCGTATGCCTTTAGATAACCTAACATAATGTCATCATTAACAAATCTTGCTCAAAATTACAAAGACTGACATTAAATATGATCAATTTAGGTAATTAGTTTAGGTTTAGTTAGTTAAAATCTAAGACAACAAAATTATAAAAACGATAATACATAGAATTCATTTTACGAAGCGATGTAGTTGGTTGGTAAACACACAGATGTCGGACTATTCGTAACACATTAATTTCTGACTAGCTGTGAACGGTGCTTAGAACGTTAAAACAACCCATAGAAACATAATTTACAGCGTAACAACGAACAAACTACAACGTGTTAATTTAAAGAGCTCTGAATGCGGCTCAATAAAGTTATAATCATGGAAAACACATGTATGAAACTTGCATGGAATATTCATTTCTCACTCGTATGAATTGCGCTACTGTATGTTTTTCGATGTTTTTTTTTTGAAATTCCGGCAAAAATAAAAAACTGTCGCAAAGTATGATCTCAAAAACAGCACCTCAATACTTATTCATCCAACCAATTTTCAACACTTCCGCAAAACTTTCTGTAAAACCACTGTTTTGAACTCAATTTTCCTGAACAACAAACAATTGTAGTAGGTACAAAGCTGTCGCGGTATGACTGATATTGAATTTCTAGCCATATATTTTCCTTTGTGCAAATTTTATTAAAATCTGTAGAGGTAAATATTAATTTTAGTTCTATACAACATTAAAAAAAATCACTGTTCAAAATTAATTGTTAAATAACAGTTATTAAATTTTCAGAACTCTCGGTTTGATATTTGTTATACAAACAAGTCCACAAATTGATTGTTACGGTAACCTCGCTTCGCTCAATAAAATCACAATAACAGAATACACTCGGCTGTATGACCCTCGTAACAAAATGGCATGTACATCCACCATTTGCAATTGTCAACAAGAGCCATGTTCCAATATATGCAGTGTGAACACATGCCGTCAATATACAGGATATTGCGGCATGATTTCACTCCACGGCAATATTGCACACCCACGCGTTAAAACTAGCGATAATTTTACTAAATTGCATGCAAATCGACCTGTCATGGTACCAGAAATACCTAATGTTTATTTAATAAGAGGCAGGAAAGAGGATCTGGGATAATTAAATTCGGCTTTTGGAAAAATTTACCAGAAGTGCGGCTGAAAGAAGATACAACGAGTAATCAAACAAATATTCTTCACCGCGATAAGTGACCGCGAAAGAGATAAGAGTGATCAGAATGCCGCGATACTTAAAGGAGAAAATAGGAAGATCAGGGGGTAGAGTCGGGAGGAAAGCGAGATTAAGATGCGGCATACGAAGAGATGAACAACAGGTACTGGGCAAAGCCAGAGAACAGGCTCTGTAGAATGTGCAAGGAAGAAGAGGAAACCTTGGAACCAGTGACGTAGCCATGGGGGGGAGGCTTAGGGGCTTTAGCCTCCCCCCCTTGCATATTAAATACACACTCACACGTATAACTATGAGGACATTATTTTCTCATTTTATCATTATAACAGTAAACTTCAAACCAAGTAAAATAGCAACAGACCCAATTATTATAGAGTAGTATATCAATTTAAAATTTAAACATTGCCCGGAAATTTTAGTTCGACAACAAAATTTCAAGAGTCAAAAGCGTAGTGTATTTCACGCGAACCCAGGAAACCTCAGTTATCGATGTTTGATGTTTGTAGATTTGTATTTTGTATAAACAATAAAAGAAGTTGACGTTCAATTTGATATATTAAGTACACGAAAATTCATTCATAAATTAAAATAATTCTATTTAAGTTTACCATTATCAGTATTTAAATTAATTGAATTTGTGTTACGTGAAAGGTCCATATCCTAACGCAGTGTGGAAGTAGATAGTAATTTTTCTTTTTAATATTACCTGACTGCATCTTAAATAGTTATGAAGTGATTTTTTAAAGTTGGCCAGGGCCACGCCAAGCAAGGGTCTTAAGGGTGCCAAGCACCCCAACGGCAGGCCCTAGAGTGCGGCAAATTAAATAAAATTATTTCATTTTTTGCCAAATTTGGCTTTTTAGGGGCGGCAATTGTTGTCTGGCACCTCGGTGCCATAGTACCTTAGCGCGACTTGGTGTTGGCTAATCTTCTCAAAATACAACAGCAAATTTCAAATTTGATTATGAATCGACAAATTCATTGTCAAGCTCTAATGAAACTGACATTTTAAACTGATAAATTATTTTAATCTACAAATTTTATACAATTCTGATTTTCAATGTTAAACTGGTCAAAAGTCCCATTCCATCATTAAAAGTCACTAGATTTCAAAATCTAGTAAATCTACAAGAAATGAAGCATACCTACTTTATTATTATAAATTTGTTAAATTATTGGGAAATTGTTGTTCATTGGAAAATACATGTAGAAGAAGACGAAGTAATAGATGAAATGAAGAAAACACCTCGACGATCATTGTTATGATTATTTATTGATTATATATTCTGATTAATTATTAAATACAGTTTTCAGGATTAATAATTAAATTACAGATTTCTATTTGGTGCGGACCCGCGATACCGATGTCATTTAATTTGTTTGCCATAATGGACTGATTGACTAAATCAAAGGCTTTAGAAAAATCGTAAAACAAGCCTAAACAATGTGATATTACCTCTAAGCAGTGATGGCATCCTAAATTTTCAGAAAGCGGTTCTATAAGGTCATGTGATATCTAGGAACCTATTCTGTATTTTTAAGAGTGAAAACAAATCACTTACTTCCATTTATTAAATATAAGAAAAACATTTTAAGAGCGTATTATTAATAACCTATATAATAAATATTACATTTGCAACACTGCAGGGCACGGCGCACGATTCAAAACTGAGTAATTAATTTATTTTTAATAATTCTAAGGTTTCAATAATTTTAAGAAACGGTTCGCGCGGACTTGTCCGGACCGGTAGGATGCCATCACTGCCTGTAAGTTCTTGTGTATAGAACTGATAAATGAAAAAATGGCTGTTGTGGTTGATTTAGATTTAACAAAACCATGTTGAAATGGAGTGAGGATTGAATATTTGCTGCTAAAAGATAAGAGTCTACGAAGAAATACTAATTCAAATATCTTTGAAAAACAAGATTGAATTGCAATGAGTCTGTAATTATTTATATCAGTTTTACTTCCACTTTTGAATTCTGGGATGATTTTAGAAATTGTTAACGCTGAGGGGAAATTTTTTAACATTTCGTTTTTGAGATACGTCCATACGAAGATAAAAATTTTTATAAATCACGCCATATCAAAATTTGTCATAATTTTAAAATACGTGAAACGGAACAGGCCTCAATTTTTTTCTTAACTAAATAAACTACGAGGAATCCAAAAATTCCAACCGCAGGTTGCTATCATCAACCGTTTTTGAACTGAACTTTTTTTTGATTCACAATTTTTTCAAATAATGTAAATTATGTCATAACAAAAAAAAAGCATTGCTAACTTCTTTATTATAGGAGATACGAAGGAGGTTAAATGAGGAAATATGAAGTATTTATACATAATTTCTTGTAGCCTCTGACTAGAGCAATGGGCCTCTAAGAAGCATCTCCATCTGGTTCTATTCTTTGCAAAGGCCTTAAATCACCTTCAGAAAAACTTTTATTAATCAAGAATGTCAAATAAACACCCTGTATAATAATTTGAATATTTTCAAGATTACTTTAGCACGAACCCCGATTTAACCTTGTTACCCGTAACTACAAGCATTATTTCCCCTATATCCTTATTTTAATTCTCCCCATATACTATCTATTATACAAAATTTATATGAAACTTTATTAAACAGCTTTTAAAGACTGCATTATCCTTTCGCGGTACCTGTTTCTATACAGTATATATGAACAGCAGTGTGTTAAATTTTAATTAACAACACGTCTTACAAAGGCCAGCAAGAAACACTTCCGTTGATTTATCGTATAATCAGAAGCAAAGTCGCTGCTTTTTGTAACACCCTGTACGCACAAAGCTTGCCCATACTGCAAAGGACAGCTTTTTACACAAACTATATATGAAACATGTTATAGGTTTTTGTTTAGTCATTTTAAAATTTATTTTTTGCTAAAGAATCAAGTATTTTACAAAATATTTACGTTGCATATTTAATTAATTTTAAATTACTAGAACTATGCTTCAAAGAAAAAATATGTTTTAATATGACTATACAGGGTGTTAGGAATAGTTTAAACACTTCTAACTTTGTTATTATAAGAGATACGAAGGCGATTAAATTAGGAAAGATGAAGTATTTTATATATATGTATCATTTCATGTAACTCATAAGTGGAGCAAATGGCCTCTACGAAGTATTGCCATCTAGTTCTGTTCTTTACTAATATTTTGAAATTTTGATTACAAATTTTTTGACTCTGATATTAACCAAAATATAGTTTTAAACTAATTTTAGGGTAAGGATTATGAAAAAAATATTTAAAAAATTCATGCTTTCCTAGTTTTTAAGTTAGAGCGTTAGTTTAAAAGAGGGATAGGCAGACATTTCATAGGCTCTGAGCCTTTTTGTAGACTGTTTTTTTTTTACTTATATGCCGCTAATGTCAAAATTTTAGACCTTAACTCAAAAGTGACCATATATTTGTGATCCAAGGCTGAAAATATATAGGTATACCAGTTTTCCAATAAAATTTAAAAAAAAAATCCTTAAATTTTGTAATAATGATCAAAAATTTTTTGGCTTCGATTTTTACCAAAATAAAATATAGTTTTAAACTAATTTTGGGGTAAGGATTATGAAAAAAATATTTAAAAAATGCATGCTTGCCTGGATTTTGAGTTATAGTTGATTTGGATAAGTTTTTTTGTCTATAATTCCAAAACTTTTGCCCAAACTTCAAAATGGACCAAATTTTGTTGATCTTTTGTGAATATATATATTTCTATCAATTTTCAATAAAATCGGAGAATTTTTTTTTTTTGCTTAATAACCACGATTTTTTATGGTCTACTCCTTACGATTTTCATGTGTTTTAGATTACTGCCCATACAAAACTTAATAATTGGTTTATTAAAGACCATTTTTTTTTAGAAGAAACAACTTAGGAGAATTTAAGAAATTTAATCTGCAGAATTCTATCCCTAACCATTTTTTAGTTAAGAATTATCAAAACATTCAAAAAAAATTTTTTTTTTTAAATATATATTTTTTTATCAAAATACGGTTTGAAGTTAATTAGGACCTCAAGATTTCATAAATTTCAACCGCAGGTCTTAATAGCATTTCGTTTTTGAGATACGTCCATGCGAAGATAAAAATTTCCCTAAATCACGCCATATCAAAATTTGTCATAATTTTAAATTACGTGAAACGGAAACGGCCTCAGTTGTTTTCTTAACTAAATAAACTACGAGGAATCCAAAAATTCTAACCGCAGGTAGCTATCACCAACCGTTTTTGAGTTGAACTTTTTTTTATTTCACAATTTTTTCAAATAATGTAAATTATATCATAACAAAAAAGCATTACTAACTTCGTTATTATAAGAGATACGAAGGAGGTTAAATGAGGAAATATGAAGTATTTATACATAATTTCTTATAGCTTCTAACTGGAACAATGGGCCTCTACGAAGCATCTCCATCTGGTTCTATTCTTTTCAAAGCCTTTAAATTCCGGCCAATAATTACTCATTCGTCCAATTTCTTGTAATTGAAATGTAGTTCTAAGCATTTATGTTTTTAGGTTCATGTAATTTTAAACATCTTGTTTAATATAATTATTTTTAAAAAAATATAGGGACTCGTGAAAAGAGTCATGAAAACAGTTATATTTTACCATAAACGATTCCATGAACTGTGTATTTTTTTTTTTTAAATCTGTTTTTTCGTTATTTTCTAATATAATACAAAAGGTAACATACATACATGCATACATAAATACACACAAATGAACTAATTAGTATAATATTATAGATTTGTATTTAATATTTAATTTTTTGTTGTTGTTATGTTGTTTTGGCGCCCCTCGGACCTTATTCCGCCACTGATTCTAGCGTATCTAAGGTTGAAATTTTAAGAAACACGTCAATATGACATGTGTCCTGCTTCCATATGTTTTCTCGGAGTTTTCCGGAGTTTCCAAGTGGCGGAACTGGCGTGTGTATTGTATTGTGAAAAAGACGCCCAAGTCACGACTTATTCTTTGGCAGCTAACGTATTTTTCGATAATACTACTTTGTCTTCTTCCTTTTTATTTCCGATAATAAAAAATTTACAATTTTAATACACAGTTGATTCGATCTGAATCTATTTCATCTGTATTAGATTCATTCATAGTTCAATAAGTAGTTTTAATCTTAGAAGTTCATGTTTTTAATTAAATACAGCTCTTTTCAGAACTTAATAGAAACTATTGCAACAAAATTTTGTAATGAATCTAATATTTTCTATTTTTGTTTCAGGTAATGACTCGCTATATTTATCAGAAATATATTATCAACGAGGAAACTTGGAGTAAGTTATTTACAAATATTTTATAAAGTGCGGATTTACTCTTTATGTGACCCAAGGCTGCAAATGAAGTTGAAGCCCTTTTAAAATTTAAGTTCCGGTTGCATAAATCGTTATTAAGTCTGACAATATAGTTAACTATGTATCATATATATCGTCAAGTGTTGCTGAAAGCATTTCTAAGTACACAATCAATTGATTTTAACTATGGCAATGTCGTCAACTGACAGCGTGATTACTTGACGACCTGGTTAACAACGTTTTATGCAACTGACCCTAAAACTGGCCGCAACTGTTTTTTTCGAAAGCTCTGTCCGAAGATAACATACGTTCCCATTTAAAGAATCAAAGTTGTCTTTGATATCCTCTACTTCCGGTTTGTTTCGGAAAATTTTATTACTACCATTCGATTCTTTGGGTAAATTTTGGTTACAAATTTTTTCCTCTACTTCCTCATACGTCGCGTTTTGGAAAAAAAATATGTTTCCGCTATCTAGATCCGCTATCTAGATACACCCTGCATATCCTATTTTTTATAATAAATACTAACATGAAACATAAAATAACCTAAGCCAGCTTGATTTAGTGACAACTTAAAAAAAAAAAAAAAACGTAACTTTAAACCTTAAGCTACAAATTTATAAAAATCCCGATTTACAATCTTAAAAACAATTGTTCAAAACACCTATTCAGTCATTAAAAATCGCGTAAATAAATAAACAATATAACTAAGAAGATGTTTAGGAGGATATGTCAAGGAAAACTGAATATCCGTCAACCAGTGGGAAGACCTGGCAAGTGATGGGGAGATCAGCTAACTAAAGATCTAACAAGTATTGGAATACAGGAAACATAGAAAGACCTGACAATGAACAGATCAAGATGGAGGACTTATGTGAGTGAGGCCAAAAGTCAAGTGTTGCTGAAGAATATAACCAAGAAATCTTGTCAAAATTTTATCGTTTGTGGCTCGTAATAATAAACTTTCTAAAGAAGTTTACAAAAATATTACACTTTATGCACTTGTGTATAGACGAGAAAGTCCTAATATGCCCCCCCCCCTTTACTTTTTCTCGATAATTTTTGTTTTGGAAGAAATGATCTTAGCATTGGCATACATCTAGCCCAAACACTTATATACAATATTTAAAATTGCATTGTTTCGAAAAATAATGTGATTCAAAGCTAACTATGAAAATTTGTAAAATGTTCGAATCAGGATTAAGTGTATGAAATTGGGTAGTTCAAAATAAATTTTATTTTTCTTTAAGATACAAACTCAAATTAACAGTTTAACAATTGATTACTGACAAAAATCACATTCATATAAATCTTTTTCTGTTCTGGAGCAGTCATAGTTCATGTGCCCATATATTGCACATTAGGCATCAAACCCAAAGCTCGCCCTTTTGATCCTGTAAAAAGCAACCGTCACAAAACATGCAGCATCTTCATCATCCGGACTTTGTTGCCCTATTTCATCAACATCCATGTCGTCGTCAGCTGGACAAAATTGTTGAATATACCCTGGCCGATATTTAGACCTCGCTGGGAGCCAATATTGCCAACATGGCAATCTGAATTAATGGACTTTTTTGAGATTAAGTGAGGCAGTAGCTACTAGTAACACAATATACCTCGATCACAATACCTACAAGTATAAATCACAAGCAGATCGAATAAAAATCTTACCCATTCCTATAACAACAACTCACCTTAATAAAAGAATTAAAATTAAGCAAACACATTTACTGTAATTCGTTTCTAACGGAACAAGAACTCAACTGCACTGAATTTGTAAAATTGTTGAACGAAAGGCAGGTGTGTTTTAAGCTATTACCGAAAGATGATGTTAGCTATATTACTAGATTTTATTTGTGGGCCCATATTAGGATCTTCTCCTCTAAATATTTTTTAGTAGGTATTCACAAATTTAAAATTGTACATTAAATTATTATGACTGTTTTGTACAGTCTAGAAATAATTTTATATAGGATGTTCTTTCTAAAATATAAATAAACCTATTTTACTTATTCCAATTTGAGTAATGATATCTTGAAGGCTTTAACTTAAAATTTTCCAGTAAACTACGTCTTGAAAATATTAAAAAGTTTTCTAAATCTTCGTAAAAGATAAAAGTTGATTACCTAATGACGAGAAGGTAAGCTAATTTCAATGTATAAACATTTTTGGGATTATAATTTGCAAATCCCTCGGTTGTAATGGTTATTCCCTCACCGATCTGTATTCACAGACATTAAAAAGCTTTTAAAATATTTGACAACTAATCAAACAGCGCACGAGAAAGAACTTATTTAAAAATGGATTCTCCGCTAACTTCCAGATAAACGGTTTACTCTAATCACATCCAGCTTCAGGATAAAATTGGAATATTCAAGAGAAGTAAGGATTCCCTACGCTCTCTTCACTTATTAAGGATTATTGTGGATTATTTCACAACTAATCCAATAATCATATAGTTCTGAATTATTTTAAGATTTTTCTTAGGAATATTTTGCAAAAATCATCTGGCTAGTATTGATGTACGTCTTGATCTTTATGCGAGGCTCGTTCAAAATTTAAAGAACTTTTGGTTATTATGACAAAAAAACGATGTTTATTATTAATAAATATAAGGGTGTCAAAGCAAAGTTAGTAAGTACGTCACATTTACAAAAAAACTGTACTTGTGGTAGCACAAATTAGGGCCGATTACTGAAAACTTAGCCGAGTTTAATATTTTGGTTGAACTGGCTTACAATATAACAGTCCCGTAAGTAACCATAGCAACCATTTTCTAACTATTTGGTTATAGTTAACTAAACTTTCAGAAACCGGTCCTTAGACATACAAATCTGTTTAGTGGGTAAAGTAGTTTTCGCTCTACATAATCATGCATTTGTTAAGGCCATAGAATTAAAACAATAATGTCAGCCCAATTTTTTTTTTTTTATAGTTTGAGGATAAAGATTGACCCACGTGTGTCCATGTGTTGAAATTTTGTTTGATTTTTGAAGTATAAATTTTAGGGTTTTGTAGGTACATCAACCAAAAAACCCTTATAACGCCACTCATATGTCTGTCTGTCATAGAACTGCTTAACATAAAAAGTTGAAATTTGGTATGCTTATACAACTCTGAGATGTGGGTCAAGCATACAGCAAAAATACCGAAAGTTCAATAAAACACATCCCGAGATAAATTTAAATAAATATATATTTTTTTTAATTTGGAATATTATATCAAATGAAATCTCTTAATGCGTGGATCTACAAATTTATATTTTTATGGGTTTTTCGCCAAAAATATGTCAAAAAACTATTGTCTCCCACCCTATCTCCCAGAGGGGTTGATCTATATATCTGAAAAAAATCTCCATAATGTACATTGATGGGAACCGGAATAGTTCAACAAGAATTTTTGATCACACAAGTTTTTTTTTTACATAAATTATTATTTTATTAAAATGTATTGTGTGGTATCAAAAGAAATAATTTAAGACGTAGATTAAGGAACGAAAAGTAGATTTTGAAATTCATTTCTTTTAGTACAATTTTAAACAAAAATGTGGTAAAAAAAGTCCTTGTACTGCACTCTTTAACTCAGAAGGGTTAACCAAAAATCTAAAAAAATTATAGGTTATGTACATTAATCTGAGCCGGAAACGTACTAGAGGAATTTTCGATCATATTTTGGAAGATATTGCAGTTTTTGTGTTTTTTACAAAATTATTTTTTTAATTAATGGCTAAATTATATCTAATATTATAATGATTTTTTTGTATTCATGGCTGGTAGAGTATGTTTTGAAATAATAAATAGCCTATTGTTTGAATCAGTTTAGATTTTTGTTTTTAAGGAAACAAGATTAAATCATAAATTTGTGCTGCGTTTTCACATATCGACGCGTTTTACAGCAGGTAACTTCGCAAAAAAAAAGAAAATAATAGCATTATTGGGAGAACCTATTAGAACAGCGGTTCCCAATCTTTTCTCTCTCACGTACCCCTTGATTAGACTTTTCATTTTTAGTACCCCCTATCTTCAATCACCCATCCCTTAATTTATTTTTTATTTATCTTAGGTTAGGTTAGACACTGACATTTATAGGCTTTTATTATTATTATTATTTTTATTTAACATATTACATTTTTTTTTCAATTTTTTATATTGCCAAAATCAAAACAAATAAAAACAGAATTAAAATAATTTTTACCCACATTAAATTATGATGAAAATAGAATAATTATTCTTTAAATTTTAAATAGCAATTATTCATCTTGATATGTTAGTTTCTGTAAAACTCTGGTGTTTTTCGCCATTATCTATATTATTTTTGTCTATCCCGAACCGGTTCTCCGCGTACCTTCAGGGGTAAACCGGTTCGGGAGAAAGGCACAGTTTGGAAACCGCTGTATTAGAGACTATGAATAAGAACTACTCCATTAACCTGTATTGCATTCTAACTTTTGAACGGTCTATAAATAATTATTATTTTTGTTATATAATTTCTACAATTTTATCTTCTACAAGTTTGCAACAATATTGAAGAGTATTATGTAAAAGATAGGCTATATATACAGGCTGTTTGTTTGAAACGGGGCACCCCGAAAATCTTCTTTATTTGTAAAGATACAAAAAATCTTCAGAACAAAAGTTAAACTAGACAAAAATGCCCATCTAAAGGTTACTATAAAAATTCTGAGGCACTTATGGTTTCACTAAAATGATGTCAACTTTTGATCTAGCATAGGGAATCGATAATTTTATATTTTTTTCCTAAAAGTACATTAAATTAGCTTTACAATGACACCAAAAAGTCATATTTTTATGTTAACCATTAAAAAATGGTGACCATTTTGAAAACAATAATCAACATAAGTTTTACAAAGTTGAACGTAGCAAGCTTTGAAAAAAAGAAACAAATAGAGTCGCTGGGTCCTAACTGCATTTCTTTGGCACTCTCCGTATATCAGAACCATATCTGTCATTTCTATCGTACATAAACCATAATTAGGTACAAATAACGACTTACTACCAATTAATACAATTTTTTTTTCAAACAAAAATAAGCAAAATAAACTATTAAACTCTTGTTATTTATAAAACATTTAATTGAAAAATTAAAATTTAATTTATTTCATGTTATTTCATATAATAACTAGTTATAACAGTTTATTTTAGAGATATTTTGTTTCTTTTTTTATTGTTTTCAAAGCTTGCTACGTTCAACTTTGTAAAACTTATGTTGATTATTATTTTGTACATAAATGGTCGCCATTTTGAAATGGTTAACATAAAAATATGACTTTTTGGTGTCATTGTAAAGCTAGTTTAATGTACTTTTAGGAAGAAAATATAAAATTATCGATTCCCTATGCTAGATCAAAAGTTGACATCATTTCCGGTGAAACCGGAAGTGCCTCAGAATTCTTATAGTAACCTTTAGATGGGCCTTTTTGTCTAGTTTAACTTTTGTTCTGAAGATTTTTTGTATCTTTACTAATAAAGGGGTTTTTTGGGGTGCCTCGTTTCAAACAAACACCCTGTTTATCTTGAATATTACCGCCTATATTATAAAATGATTTCAGTATTCAGCTTGAATTTAAATTGTACGCCACAAATGTGTGTTACCCAAGGGTCCTAAAACGGCACTATTTCACCAGCAGGAAATAGAGGAGTCGCTAGACTTCTTCGAATGTGAATAAATCATGGACGCGCCATTAGAATGCGCCATTGATTTCAGATACTGGCTCTGGAGGTATACGTAGTATACGTACGTACGTATAGCTACAGACACTGCACACTGGATTATATATTTAAATCCAGATCTGACATCCAGCAGATATATGTGCATCAGACTTCGTTTAAACTAACTTTAAACTTACTTCTTAAAGTTAAGTTTTAAAACAACAAACATGGCGGATGTTTATAATTGAAACTTTTATAATAAAAATTATTTTGTCGATAGGGGTTTACAGAAATCTCACATGAACAGATATTTTGTCCTGAAAATCTACGAGGGTTCAGAGGCGCACCCAGGGGGGGGGGGCTATGAAGGATGGACATACCAAATTTTTAAAGTTTTTAGCATTATGATCTTAGGTAAATATATAGATACTAGTGCACCTGTTGCCAACTGTGTTGGCAAACAAATCATTACCTTAATGTGGAACTTGCTCGACACCTCAGACTTCTTTCTCTAGCCATACGCCTAACTTCATCCAATTCAAATTGAATCAACTCTTCGCCCATTATTAAAAACTGGACAAATAATGAGCATTATTCCGAATTATTAATTCATTAACTTTTTAAGATGGGAAAACGATTCATTTTCACTCAGTGCATTATATTTATAATGTTAAAACTAAAAATGATTTGGGACGTTAAATTTAAAATATATTTATTAAAATTAATTTTCCATTTTCTTATATAATATAAAAATACGCACACGGAAAAAACGCACACGGATTAATACGCACACGGAAAAAAGCACACATGAAAAAATACACACACGGCAAAGAGGGCACACGGAAAAAAGCGTACTTACACTATATCTCAAATCAGGGGGTAGATTTACAATATCCCACTGAACACTGCGCATGCGTCACACACACGTCATTTGTTCAATATACAGAGATTCTAAACAGGTGGGACTGTGCAGAACTTTTAAAACACAATTTATTTTTAGGTGGTTTATAAAAAAAAATAAATAAACAGTTATCAACCATAACCTAAGATAGTGCTTTTAAGGTGAATCACTGTCCCTGACCCTGCACAGAACAGTTAAAATACAATTTATTTTTAGGTGGTTTATAAAAAAATAAATAAACAGTTATCAACCATAACCTAAGATAGTGCTTTTAAGGTGAATCACTGTCCCTAGCCCTGTACAGAACAGTTAAAATACAATTTATTTTTAGGTGGCTTATAAAAAAAAAATAAACAGTTATCAACCATAACCTAAGATAGTGCTTTTAAGGTGAATCACTGTCCCTAGCCCTGCACAGAACAGTTAAAATACAATTTATTTTTAGGTGGTTTATAAAAAAAAAAAAAAAACAGTTATCAACCATAACCTAAGATAGTGCTTTTAAGGTGAATCACTGTCCCTAGCCCTGCACAGAACAGTTAAAATACAATTTATTTTTAGGTGGTTTATAAAAAAAAAAATAAAATAAACAGTTATCAACCATAACCTAAGATAGTGCTTTTAAGGTAGGGTGACCATCCGTCCCGGTTTTCGGTCAATTGTCCCGGTGTCCCGAAAACTGTTCTCGGGACGCCCGATTGTCCCGGTTTTTGAATCTCTTTGCTCTTCACTTTAAATTTGTGGAGGTGAGAGGACCTTTTTTGTTTTCCTGTGTCCCGGTTTCCCTTCACTGAAATCTGGTCACCCTATTTTAAGGTGAATCTAACCTAAACTAAAAGGTAAATGATATTTTAATGTGATAAATAAACAGAAACCATTGTTTTAGAGCCACTGATAATTCTTGAATTATTTAGTGTAGTCGTTATGTGCTGCCATCTTTATAGAGTTTGCAGTGGGATATTGTAAATCTTGTCCTATAAATCGTAGAAATAAAAAAATAATAAAGCATTGAAAAAATAATAATAAAGAAAAAAAAGTCACATTTTTCTTACTTTCATCAAAACCAAATATTTTTTAAAATAATTATTTTTCTGCTAATAATAATTTTAATCAAAAATGTCGAATATCACGGAAGGATAACGTTTTTCTGTGTTTTGTTTCGTAAAAAAACCGATCCGTGTATTTCACAACTAAATTAATAATTGTGAAGTGATTTTTTAATGAAAAACACAACTGTCATTTTTACTAATTTAATGTCAACACTCAAAACAAAAATTCACAGCACACTACTGTCCAATACATAAACAATAATTTCTTACAATTCTATCAATTATTATATAAAGTGTTCGTAGAATATTCACTATTATTGCATCTTATAATAATTATAAAAAGTGTTCGTAGAAAATTCACTATTATTGCATCAACAATATATTTTAAACAATTTTGACATAAATAATTAACATATGCGCGCCTCTATCGGGGAATGAAGAAACGACCGGTCGAACATACCGAACATACGAACATACAAACAGGCGTATTATATTATAGGATGGGTTTAAATATGACATATATGACAAATAATGACATTGCAGGGGATATTCTGAGCTCAGAATTTGTAGCCTTCGCTGACGACACCACGATAATGGGCTCTGATTCTGATAGTCAGAATCTTGTTCAAAAGATTAACAATGATCTTAAAATTATGTACGATTGGCTTGTGTCAAATGATCTAATTATTAATGAAAGTAAATGTAACTTTATTATATTTACTAAACGTAAAAAAGAACGTGACACAAGTCAATTAATTAAGATAAATAAATCGATTGAACAAGTCCAGTCTACCAAAATACTGGGAATTTATATAGACGAGTGCCTGAACTGGGATGTACATATAAATAATCTTTGCAAGAGAATATCCCAGGAATGCTGGAAAGTAAAAAACCTTGCAAAATGTTGTAGTAAAGATGTAGTCAGAGCGTATTACTTTGGTCACATTTATTCCATTTTGTCATATGGTTTATTATGCTGGGGCACAAGTTCGGAGTTCAAAAGATTATTTAAAATGCAGAAAAGAATCATTAGAAATATGGTTGGGTGCTGCCGTAGAACCTCTTGTGTTCCTATTTTTAGAGAGCTGAATATCTTACCATTACCGTGTATGTATATATATCAGGCTAGCCTTCATGTACAACAAAACTTATCAGTATTCGAGAAGCGGTCAGATATACATACATATAATATTAGACAAAACAGTAATTTAGAAATTCAAACAGTTAGATTTACAAAAACGGCAAAAAATCCAAATATACTAATGAAAAAAATGTATAATAAACTACCTTCACAGATCAAAGATAGATCAACCTTGCCGCTATTTAAGAAAAGGATAGTTAAATTTTTAATCAGTAAGTGTTTTTATAATCTAAATGAGTATCTTATGCAGCAAAAATAAGTACACACACTTATTTAGGAATTGAACTGACTTATTTAATTTGTTAATTATTTATTTATTTACTTTGTTAATTATTTATTTATTTAATTTGTAAATTGACGAACATAAATATTGTAATTTATTATCTATATATTTATACTTTTATATGATTTATATTTACTATCTTATTTTTAAAATTTTGACTGTGTGATATTAATTATTGACAATTTGTAAAATGACTTATCCAATATTACTTGTATGTAATCTACTGGATCAATAAATTATTATTATTATTATTATTATTATTATTATTAAAAGTAGAGATGAGGACCTTTTTTGTTTTGCTCATCATTTGTATTTTACAAGTGGGGACCTTTTTTTTGGCTCATCACTTGTTTTTTACAAGTAAGACCTTTTTTTTGTCATTACTTGTATTTCAGAAGCGAGGAGCTTTTTTTTATATCTTCATTTTTTTTTGTCTACCCCCCCCCCCCTCCAAACAAAATTCCGGGGTGAGCCACTGCGAGGGCTACCTTTCAATTTTTTACAAAAACTAAGAAAGAGAAAACATTTTTTTGGAACAAACTGTTTTATTGCTTTTCAAAATATTCGCATTTAAGATTTATACACTTTTGAACGCGTTCAAACTAATTCTCTAAAAAAATTTTTCAACTTTTAAGTTGGTATCTCAAAAACATGGTTTTCGAAGGCTTCAACAGCTTCTTGAGGTGATGTAAATCGCTTTCCTCGCATTTTTTGTTTGACATTGGGGAACAATAAAAAGTAGTTAGGGGATAAATCAAGTGAATACGGGCAATGAGACATTAATTCGATGTTTTTCTCCTTCAAATAATCAATTGTTTGACGTGCTGTGTGGGAGCTTGCATTGTCATGATGAAGAATGATGCGAGGTTTTTTCCCCCTGATTTTGTCGATGAATTCAGCATTAATTGTTCTCCGATGCTCAAAAGGAATGGTTGCGACATTTTCTTGGAAGTGCTTCGTGAACGAACAATATTTGTGGGTTCCGGTTCACCTTGGAAGACCCAAACAGTGGATTGTTGCTTAGTTTCCGGTTTGTATGAATAAATCCAAGTTTCGTCACCTGTAACGATGTTGTATACGAATTTTGCAGTGCCTAGGTTGAATTTTTTTAGCATTCCCTTACACCAATCAACACGAGCCTTTTTTTGAGCTTCGGTCAAATTATGCGGAATCCATCGGGAACAGATCTTTTTCACAGTTAAATGTTCATGCAAAATCGAATGCATTGTAGTCTGCGATATGCTAAAGGATGCCTGTATCTCACGGTAAGTCACATGCCGATCTTCTTCAATCATTTTACGCACAGCATCGATGTTTTTTTAAATCACAACCGATTTTGGTCGACCTTCGCGAGATTCATCACTGACAGACGCACGACCATGTCGAAATTCTGCAAACCAGTTGTAAGCAGTCTATTATGATGGTGCTTCATTACCAAATGTTCAACGAAGCGAATCTATGCATTGTTGTTGAGTTAGGCCTTTACTAAAATCGTAAAAAATCATCCAACGAAAACCTTCACGATTAATTTCCATTTTTTCACAAACTTGTTTTTTTTTTAAACGCTCACTGGTAGCAAACTATTTGATCAATTTATATGCTGCCACTGATTTCACAATAACAAATTTCAAATTGTACGAATATAGTAATGACACATTTCAATGTTGCCATCTAGTGGTCGTTTGTAAAAACATAAAAGGTAACCCTCGTACTTAAAAACGATTTTTTTATAATGCTCCGGATCGCATAAAATCACTTGAAGAGCGAAGCGCCGAAATTTAGAGGGTCATTTGCATAAAATACTAGCAATATTATATTAAAGTAATTAAAACATTATTCATTTTGCGCGACCCTGAGAAATAATAATCAAATCCGGAACCCGGAAAAAAGCCCGAAGTCTCCGAGTCAAACCCGCAGAAGTGGTAATCCTACTTATATCTGGTAAATCACCAAATTTTTTGTCCTTTAAAAGTGTACCATGGATACAAATAGGTTGAAAACCACTGTATCACAGTATATTTTAGCCCCTGGTTTATAATTTGTATTTCTATCTCTTGGAATTTAAAATATAAAGCCAGACCTGTAGTTGTGTGAATTTTTAAAAGGCTCCAGAGAGTTATTAGACGTTGGGTGAAGGCAAACCCTCTTTCGATAGCCTGGCATCGGGCATAAACAATAGCAGGAGCAGCGTAGAACGGTGCGGCAGTATCTGGCCGCTGTTCTATTAATCTTCAGTTACAAATGGGCGGCCGCTCTCTAATGCCGGCCCTTGATAGATTGAATTCTACCCGGAGCCGTAGTTTCTCTCTTAACTCTACACAACACTGCTGACAATTGAGATTTTTTACGAAAATTTACGGGATGATTCTGAAGAACAGAAATATTACGTAGGTCCGTAAGATCGCTTTTCAACGTTATTTTCAAACAAGAAATATTAGTTCGGAAAAGCTATTATTATTTAGTCTTATACGTGTAAGAAATATTTGCTAAGTCTTTTTTATTACTGGTAAAATATTTTTGGTGCAACACACGATGAAGATATGTGACTTTTAGTATTCTTTTTATCCAGCCTTTTTTAGTAGGTACTTTTTCTCTTCTATTTTAGTGTGTATGTTAAAACCTGTTTCGGTAAATACTTGCCCGACATTAATATATAAGGGGCAAGTATTGTAATCACGAATATTTTTGATGACGAGATTTTGACTGATGACCACGTTTCATGGTCCAGGGAATCCAATAAACCTATTTTCGAAGGGCCATCCGTATGTGTGTATACCTATATACATATATTATTATAAATTTTAAAAAAAATAAAATAAAAATAAAGAAAAGTTACTTGGTAGAAGATGCTTCATATTTTTTCAAATAGCAACATGTGTAATTTTTCAATTTTGGTCAATTTCAATTTCTGGAATCAGCAAGACTTCTTACTTCGGGTAGTATAAAACAATTGGCAGGTTACATAATAAAATTTTGAAAAAATGTATATAGGTAAATTTTGGTATTTAAATAAAACTTACTAATCAGTTTTATGTAAAAAAAAAAAAAAATGTTTATTAGATTTAAAAGCCAGAATTAGAGCAGAGTTAGGAAGAATTACATCGAAAGTGTACCAAGCAACTTATGTCTAGAATATTATTTTCTATATACAATAATAAAAAAAAGAAGTTATGTTGATTGTCTCAACACAGTCTCGATCATGGACAATTGTCTTAATAACAATAACAAAGAGTGAGATAGAATGCTATAAAATATCTCATGTGTATACAGACAACCGAAGATAACTGAGGACTGCGTAGTTAGAACACAATCGCGTGTTTCTCCGAAAGTAACCGAAGATTTAATGTTCACGCGGATATTGCGGATAAGCGGATATGAAATTTTATCCGCAGCCGATCCGCATCGGCATGATATAAATGATGATTTAACCGCATCCGCAGAAAAGTCTAAACTTACATTAGGTAACTTGTTGGTTACTTACGAATGACGCAGTTAAAAAAAAAAATTGCTTGAAATTATTTTTAACTTAATAGTATTAAGGCTGCATATAACCTCTTTTTTGGGTCACGCATTTTTCATGGGTGAGAACGCATGCGCGGCACTTTTTTACACTGCGAGCAATATAAACAATTTTAAGTATTTACAGCTGGACACATAAAGCATTTATTATTTGATGGTCACAGATAAATTCATTCACACATCAACTTGAAAATGTTATAAAATAAACTACCTTATAGTTTAGAAATATTAAACCACATGTCAATTTCCTGTTATGCAAATCGATAGATCTTCGATAAATTTAATATAATAAAAAACAAGTCGCTGGAACATGGCAGGGTTATAAGGGTTTAAGAGAAGCGTGAGTTGGCGGGAGGTAGAGACGGCAAGGACGCCGGCACCGGCAATCACATCCGGGTACAATTTCCTGGAGAAGACGCCCGCAGCCGAGCTCCGGAGAAATTACTTTCAGCGGCTAAAGATGGCATATCGTGGAATATGTGAGATGTTCGGGATTTGATTGACATGATTCGTGTGGATTTTATGCGTTTTTAATGGATTTTTAAATGTAAAGTTTCCGAGATATTTTTGAAAGTCTGTTGTACACGAGAAGAAAAATTCAGATATGGGAAGGAAAATTGAACACCCGCAGACCAGTGGAAAGACCTCGTAAAAAATAAGGAGGATACAGGGCAATTAATAAATCAATATGGAGGATATGTGAGTGAGGCCACAAGTTAGCCCAATTAAGTGTGCCCAAAAAAGAAGATATACAGAATGTCCCAGGACGTATTACCCAAACTTCAATAGTCCAGTAACCTTGTCATGATTATGGGACAAAAGTTGCATCAAGTGGGGGTAGTTAGTTTCGTCATTTTTTCTTGTATGGGATATGCCTGAGATGCAAAATCCAAGTTTTCGACCTCGGCAGCCCTCCGGAACACTTTTGAATTTCTCAAAAACTACTAAATTTTCGAACTTTTTTCGGTTTCTTACCATTATGACCATAAAGGAACACGTTTTTGACAAACATTATTCAATGCATTTTTAAACTAGATTAAATTTGCTACAATTTAAGACCAGAATGGGTTCAGTAGCTTCAATAGTTTCTGAGATACAGCTTTTCAAAATTTGAAAAAATCTCCAAACTTGAAAAAAAAAATTTTTCTTTGCATTTTTCGAAGAAAACTCATTGAATCTTTTTTAAAGTATTTGATTAGACCTTTCAAACAAAAAAAAAAGTCTCTAGTATAAAAATTAAGCGACTTATGATCAAAATAAGGTCGGTTTCTACGAAAAAATCAGTGAAAACAACCCCCATTTACCCCCTAATTAAAATTGATCCTCACACTTCTGTGGTTCTCTTCATATTTTGTATTCTCTGTATTTTCAGTACACCCAAGAAGTTTGACCAATTTAAAATGCCTAATTTTAGAAAAATTGGAGTTTAAAGAAAAACGTTTTTTTGCGATTTCGTATTTTTCACCCTTTTCTTCAAAATATCTCCGAAATTACTGGAGAAACGAAAAAAATGATAGAGCTCTAAATTGTAGCTTTTTTAATGACTTAAATTTCCCTGTGCATATATTTTCTGTACAGTGAATATTTGGCGAGATATAGCCGTTTAAAACCTCTATTTACAAGCGAACACCACCTTATTCGAGCCCTTCAATCTCACCCCATTTAAAAACTAAGGGATCTTAAGGAATTTAATTTACACAGTCTTATAGCTCTTGAAAAGCCCTACAAAATCGTTTTTGAAAAAACTTTCTATCACTAAAAATGAAGGAGCTATGTTTAAAAAACCAATATTTTTTTTTTCGAAACATCTACATAACCAGTATTTTCGGCAGCAATATAAGGTTTTGCAATGTTATTTTATAATTTTTGACAATAAGGAGTAGTTTTCACTTCTAAAAATAAACAGTGCCCATGAGCATGATATAGCATACAATTTTCAAGTTTGGAGATTATTTCAAACTTTGAAAAGCTGTATCTCGGAAACTATTAAGACTACCGAGCCCATTTTGGTCTCAAATTGTAGAAAATTTAATCTAGTTTAAAAATGCATAGAATGGTGTTTGTCGAAAATATGCTCCTTTATGGTCAAAATGGGCAGAAACCGAAAAGAGTGCGAAAATTTAGCAGTTTTTGCGAAATTCAAAAGTGTTCCGGAAGGCTGCCGAGGTCGAAAACTTGGATTTTGCATCTCAGGCACAACCCATACAAGAAAAAAAAACGAAACTAACTACCCCCACTTGATGCAACTTATGATGTACTAGGTTACTGGACTACAAAGTTCTGTACCTTAATTAATATTAAGCAAAAAAATTATATCATTTTTTGGCACATTTTTGACTAAAATCGTGTTAAAAAAAACGAATTTAAAAAAACTAATTTTTGTTATTTATTCTACGTTTCTTTGGATACCATACAATAAATTAAAAAAAAATAAATATTTTTTAAACGACACAAAAATAGATATTTTTCGAAAAACTAATCTGATCAAAAATTCCTGTTTAAATATTCTGGTTCAAAACAATGTACATAATGGAATGTTTTTTCCAATTTTTAATGCAACCCCTCTGAAACATAGGGATGGAGACAATAGTTTTTTATATATATTTTTGGCGAAAATCTAATCAAAAATTTTTTTTTTTAATTAAAATTTGCTTGTCATGTGCCACGCATTAAGAGGTTTTATTTGATACCCCACTCATAATTTTTAAAAAATATGTATTTTTCCATTAATTAAATATTTGTTTATATTTACCTGGGGATTAATTTCTTGAACTCTCAGTATTTTTCCAATATGTGGGTTAAAGAGTTGTATAAGCATACCAAATTTAAAATTTCTATGTTAAGCCGTTTGGCTACAATTTCTACCGTACAAGCAGACAGACTGAGACATGACGTTATAAGGGTTTTTTGGTGGTCATTTGCAGTGTTGAGCTTTATCTAGATAATGCATTTAGATGGCATATTATTATCTATAATCTTTTTTAGATAATGTTTTACATTTTTATCTATTATCTTCTTTAGATAGGTATTTTCATTATCTTTATCTGTAATTTCAGATAATTTTTATAGATAATAGACCATATTAGGGTGGCGTCACATACATGAGCTGCCATCTCGCAACGGTTTCCTTTGGATTTTTTTGGGAGATTTAAAATACATGTGTCATTACTTTTGTTACCTTAATTTTATGAATATTTTCAATTTTGGAGTAAAAAAATCAATCTTTGATAACTATATACTAATATATATAATTCAGATACCTTATATTAGAGTTTCCCAAACAGTGCGTCTACTAGTAACTATTAGTGTTGCTATGTATATAGCAACGAAAGTGTCCGCGACGAATTTCTCTCGTGAGTGTACTCCACGGCTCAAAAAGTTTGGGAAAATCTGCCTTATATTATAGAATAATGTTTTTATAGACATATAAATAAGGATTCGAAGATATATTTTTAAGTTACGTTTTTAAATAATATGAAAATCGAAATATCTTTAGTATTTATTTAATTAAAATTAAGTAAACATTAATATTTTGCCCCAAATTGGAACCATTACTGTCACATCCTTAATTGCAAATTTTTTCGTTTTTTGACAAGTGAAAATGAAAATCAATAATAGATAAAATAAGAACAATATATATATATATATATAACATAATATTTATCAAGAAATATTATATGGTGATAGAAATATTTTGATATTTGTGAAAACACTACCTGAAACGGTTGGTCAAAATAATAAATACAATCGAAAAAAAATATAAAATTTGTTATTCATTTTACTGTTACTAATTACATAATACTAATTTTTATAACCTTAGTAATCAATAGCATGCTTTTTATTTGCCAAAACGGCCCGACATCGTTTGGGTATCGACTCAATGAGCCGTTGACAGCTCTCTACAGGAATGCTGTACCAAGCTTCTTGAACAGCAGCCCATAATGCATTTTTGTTCCTTGGTTTTTCCTGCTCAACCCCATCCTTTACTAGTTTCCAAAGATTTTCTGTTGGATTCAAATCGGGTAATTGAGCAGGCCAAGGTAAAATTTGAAAATTGTTTTGCTGGAACCATGTTTTTGTTGCACGAGCCGTGTGTTTAGAGTCGTTATCTTGCTGGTAGATCCATATTAGTGACATATTCCACTCCGCATAAGGTAGCATAATAGTTTCCAAAATTAGGATGTAAATTTCATTCGTCACTATCTCATCTATGCGAAATAAGAGACCTATACCATACCAAGAAAAACAAATCCAAACTAAAATGTTACCTCCTCCATGTTAAACGTTTTTTTTCTCGCGTACTTAGGGTTAAACGCCTGGTTTGGAGGACGCCTAACAAATTTTTCCCATCATTTCCAAACAATATAAATTTACTTTCGTCACTAAACGAAATATTTCTCCATTTTTTAATACCTTCTGCACCATACCAGTAAATGTGTTCTTGAGCATATTCCTTACGGGCTTGTAAGTGTCTTGGTTTTAATAATAGTACTTTTCTAGGCGAAAATGATCTTAAGTTATGCTCTACCAACCTCCTTCTAATGGTTCGTGCAGAAATATTCAGTTGTAGTTCGGTTAGTAAATTAGTTGATGACATGAAATGATTTTTTTCACTACCTTTACCAAGCGTCTATCTTCGTTCTTTAAAGTTTTGTGTGGTCTACCCCGGGGTTTGTCTTTAAATGAGTGACTGATGACATTTTGTACCATTCCCAAAGAGCAACCCATAATATTAGCAAATCTTCTAAAAGAATTGACATCATTTTTAATTTTTTAATTAAGTTGCTCATTTCACTACCACAATGCTTATTCTTACCCATCTTTGTAATAGTTTGAACAAAACTGAATAATTTTCTTTGTAAAACATATACTTATAAATACATTATGCACTTGTATGAACTTGTCTTAACTCCGTTATCAAATTATTTTTATGATTTTTAGGAAATGTATTTATTATTTTGACCAACCATGTCAGGCAGTGTTTTCACAAAAATCAAAATATTTCTTTGACCAAATAATATTTCTTGATAAATATTATGGATTTAATAGCTCATAAAGTGCTTTATTGGTTATGCCAGTTAAAATAAAAATATGAATTTATTTAGTGATCGTACTACAAATAATAAGGTTACTATATTAGGTGTATTTATTATTTTGACCGTAACTGTATATATATATCGGATGCGGATACAGAAGAGCTTATCCGCGCAGGGCTCTACTTATAATGTAAAAATCTGGAAAAGTCAAAATTGATATATCATCCTTTCTGTATGTGACGGTCGGTAAAAAATTAGAAAGAAGGGGAAAAATCTGTTCCGTATTATTTACAGTGGTAACAAATGTAGGAATGAATCCTATAGTGACGTGGTGTATCCTGGGTGATTAATTGTCGCCGGGGACGACCGAGGGCGCTTGGGTACGCGTGTCTTAGTTACAATTACTGCGTGTTTGTATGTCTCCGTCATGTCATTCCTATTGTGCCTAAAGAAGCCGCGACTTACCCTCTCTAACATCCCTTAGTTCGTATATACGTCTTTTCGTATGCATATAAGGTTACGCCGTTCTTTAATCTTAATGGGGTTGTTAGTCATATTTAGGCTGTCAAAAGAGAGGGTTCACCTGATTTACAAACTCAAATGCTGGATTTCATGGAATATTTATAGTTAGAATATTTAATTGCTTTCTTCAGTCATAATGGATTGTCTGAAAATTAGCTTTTATACGACTAATGGGTCTATTTTACATCTTTTAAACATTTATTGCACAATTTTACTTCCAAGTCTAACTAAAAAGAAAGTACATTAATTTTAATTTTCAAATTGGGATTATGTTCTAATTTATAGTTTTACCTTACTTATCTCAAATACCATTGTAACGAATACCGACAACAAAGCCAACAAAATTCAAAAAATTTCAGATTTGCTGAATCAAACAAACGTACATTTATGATTAATAAAATTGGAGTCTGTGTCAGTTTTTTTTTTTTTTTTTTCGGCCCCATATTTAGTTTCTATACTTCAACCAGCGACCCATGGCGTATAAGTCTAAGGTCTGCGTAGACAGAAAGTGAAATAGAAAGACACGAAATGCGTAACTAAATGTTTCCCCATTACTATTTTCTGTTCCATGCGCATCCAAATTTCGAACGCCAATTGAATAATACACGTTCCAGATGGTTATATGACAATATATGCAAAAAGCAATAATTTTTGTCTGTCTGTCGAAAATTTACGCAAAAAGAGCTGTCCATAATTTCACGTAATTTTGTATGATGAGAGTAGAACCAGTATTCGAATATAGGCTATAAGGAATTTTAAAATTTTTATTCTAGGGAGGTGTTTCGGGATAAATACCTAAAATATTTACCTTATTATTTACTTGATAAAAATATATAGGACAATTGTTTGTGTAACACTGATTTGTCTGTGTTACACTTTTTAACTGAAGGTGTACAGTTCGAGGATGTCAGGGAAAGGTTAGGCCTGTGCTATGACCTGTCAGTTGCTTTAGGAGACGACAGAGTACTAATGGACAGGCTGATACTCTTCCTGAGAGAATCGAACTTACTGTTTTATGTGTGAAGTCTTGCACCTTATTTTAATGTGTTCCTAGTTATTGACTGTGATATTCGATGGTAATTGGTTCCTTTACAGCCTCTTACCATCACCCTCAGTCTGTTCAAATTTTCGAACAGATTTTTTTATCTTATTTATTTGTGCTCGTCTGTGCAAGATTTCTTTAATTGAGTATGCGTAATTTTATTGATTTTATCTATTTATTGATTGTGTAATCTATTGTTTTTAATATATAGTGTAGTTTTTTAAATGGGCTGCGTTAGACGCAAATAGCCTTTGTTGCTGTGCGCAAAAATTTTTAACTAACTAACTTATTGACTTAACAGCAAAATTCTGTATGACAAGCAGTGGCGGCCGGTGAAACATGTTTGGGAGGGCAATCAGCATGATCGGACATGCTCGTGCTTTGTCGTTGCTATACTACTGTTGAGCGATATAGTACGAGCTTGTCCGATCATACCAATTGCCCTCCCAAACATGCTTCACTGGTCGCCGCTGATGACAAGAATAGTTTATAATAATAAAATAATATATCTATGTATATATTTTATTTTCTTATGCATTTTGTCATTTAGATGAATATTTGGGTAGTTACGGGGGGACACACTAAAGATAAACTTTAGAAATATCTCTTTATTATTGTATCTCATTGTATATTATTATATCTCTATAAGCTGTTGCAACGTAGGAAATGGCTACCAACTTGTGGAGGTAAAACGTAACAACTGAGTAATGTTTGCATGCTAGTTACATTACGTCCTAACATTGGGAATTAAATTAACTAAGTGTGACGTCATTGTATAGTTAACTTGAATGACCTTTAATTAAATTTTCGTACATGCAATTTTGCTGTTAAGTAAGTAATAAGTGAGCTATTTCAAGTTTGCCCACTAAAACGATAAATGTGTGTAGTGTCCATTATTATTAAATAAATAAATAAAATTAAATAAGTATAATAAAAAAAAAAAATTAAACAGTTATAATAAAATAAATAAAACTCCAATCTAAAAACATCAAGATTAAAATTCTATGATTTCTTTTTGATTATCGCATTTGGTTAGTTTATTTTAGTTGTTCTAAATCTGCTTTATAGTAAAAACCAAAATACTACACTAAAAATCCTGAGTTAATTGTTTGAACCGTTACTATGTGAGTTGTAGTAACGATTTTTCGTGATTCCAGCATCGTGTCTATTTATCAGGACGTGATTGCCCAGCACGTGATTCTCTAATTTAATTGCAATCGTGCAGTGCACAGGTGCATCTCACATCTTATATCGTAAAAATCTTCCGTCCTTTCGTCCTGCACTATTATTAAATTTTTAATTGAACGTTCTGCAAGATATGCTACAATTGTGACTAAAAAAATTCTGATGGAATAAAATTGTGAAGCATGCAACTGTTAGAAATAAGAACAAAGAAACAGAGTAGACATATGGATTCGGAGATCCTAAAATAATTCAATTTATTAAATTAGTAAAAGGTCTCAATTATGTACGGATCTGAGTCGTTGACTACCAAGAAATAAATTTAGAGCAGAAATAAAAATCCTGACGAAGATTGTAGAAAAACTAAAATGAAATAAAACTAGGAATACAGTATATAGAGAGATCCTTGGTAAAGTTGAGGTGGTATGTTGACATATAAAACATAAAATAATCCTTCCTTTTATTCCTTAATTCTAAACCAGTGTTTCTCAAACTTTCGACAGTTGCGGACCACTTTCAGAATTCTACGCTAAACGCGGACCACCAACATCAAGAAAAACATTTTATTTTGCAAAAAGACCCATTATTAATACTAATGAAATTTTGAGTGCGTGGACAACCAAGAACTGACCCGCGTACCACCAAGAATTGACCCCCGGACCACAGTTTGAGAAACGCTGTTCTAAACCAGCTATTGTATAAATTTTTGATGTTCAGTAAATAATGTGATACTTCGTTTATAGGTACCTCTCCACATGGCTCCCCAAATACATATCTTATTAAAAACCGCATTAAACAGAAAGGAATAATTTCTTTTCTCATATTAATTTTTGCTGTTAAGTAAATGATAAATGAGATATTTCAACCTTATAAAACAAATAATCAATAGCCATTGACGCTGAGGCACATGTTAAAATTTTCTTAAATAAAAACAAAATAATCTTTTTATTAAAAACTGCGTTGGAGAGAAAAATTGTTTTTTTCATAAACATTTTTGATGTAGTAAATAGTAAGTGAGATATTTCAAGTTTTTAGGTTTACGGTGTACCCTCGTAACTCCCCATATATTCCTTAAATCGAAAAGTATATACAACAAAAAAGTTATGTTTTCTTATCGTACATATATAATTAGCAAGTGTGTGTATGTGATCTGTGTAACATTGTGACGTAATTTTTCCTAAGGTTCTCGTGATTGGCTAACTGGGGACACCCTGTCTCTTGATTGACAGGTATTTTGCAGATTTATTCTCTAAGAATCTACGAATATAATAACATCCAGAAATGTGTAGAATTTCGTAGGCATAAACAAGAAACTCTAGACACTCTTATATCCTATGATCGATATGAAAAATAGTTTGCAGATTTATTTTCTAAAAATCTGCGCATAAAATAACATATAGATATGTGTAAGGTTTCGTAGGCATAAACAAGAGACTCTAGATACTCCTATATCCTTTGACCGATATGAACAATATTTTGCAGATTTATTCCTTAAGAAACTGCGTATAAAATTACATATATAAATGTTTAGGGTTTTGTAGGCATAAACGAGAAACTTTAGACACGCCTATATCCTTTAACCGATATGAACAATATTTTGCAGATTTATTCTCTAAGAATCTACAAATATAATTATGTATAGAAATGTCTAGGGCTTCGTAGGCATAAAAAAGAAACTTGATACTATTAAATCCTTTGACCAATATGAACAATATGTTGCAGATTTATTCTCGTTTTCCCATCTTAAAAAGTATATGAATAAATAATCTAACTATATAATTAGCAAGTGTCTGTATGTAGTGTTGGTAATATTATGACGTCAATTTTTCCTAACAATCTCGTAATTGGCTAACTGGAGACACTCTGTCTCTTGATTGGCTGACAGGTGACACCCTCTCCCGTGATTGGCTAACTGGTGATATCTTGTCCCGTGATTCGCTGACCGGCGACGAAATTAAGATACGTTACAAAATAAAACCAAATACACATACAAACAATTTAACATTTTTATATTACAATTCCGTCATTGTTGACGGGTAATAACCTAGTTATAAATAATTTTTGTTATATTTTTGCTGTTAAGTCAATATTAAGGAGATATTTCTAGGACACCCAAAAATTTAGCTTTTGGGTGTCCCCCCGTAACTCCCTAGATATTCATCTAAATGACAAAATGCATAAAAATAAAAAATATATAAATATATTATTTTCTTATTATAGACTATTCTTGTCATACATAATTTTGCTGTTAAGTCAATAATAAGGGAGATATATGTGGATTTTAGTTTTTGTTTGAAAAAATATAGTTATACTTATTGAACATTGCATTTGTGTTTAATTATTTAAATATCTATTAACAGAGAAGTTAAGTTTAGAATAAACGATTATTTTCTGTTCTACTTGAAATCAAAAATGTATGTAACAATAATAGCACGAATTACGAGTACGTCAGTTAGTTATTAATAATAATAACTCTGCTTGGAACTTCCAAAATAAGCTTGTAGGAGTAAAAAATTACCAGCCAAAAGTTTTTGCTGAACAGTTATGAGTATTTTTAAGAATCTCTAAGAGTTTATCATCCCGTATGTGGCAACTTTTCTTTTTCATATCTGAAGTCCAGGGGCTTGATTTGATACACACTTGCCCATTAACTACTGGCAACGAAAGTTGGAAACTTTTCAACATATACGCACACAAACACACACACACTTACACCAAAATCACCATCCACATGTGTACCAACTTACACATATAGGCATTCGTGTGTCACTAATACACACACGACACTTATAACATTGAGATAGAAATTGACCTAAAAATGTGACAATTTTATAACACCCAGAGTTTTCTCACTAAGCGATATATTTAGAAGTTTCGGAAAATATCGAAATATATTTTACTCTCTAAAGAATTCTACGTTTGGGGTAATTCAGAGTTTGGAAATTACTTTTGCAAACTTACAAATTTTTCTAACCTTCATTTGACTTTCTAAATGTCAATAGAATTATATTTAACTCAAAATAAAAAATATATAAAGAACAGAAATATTAATTAATTTTATCGACTGTAGCGTTTTTCATTTTGTATTCATAATCCGAAAAATTTTAAGAATAAAGATAAAAATCAGCTGTGGCCACCACAGGGCCAACCGCCATCACAAAGTACTTGTATAAAATACATTCTAGCACTAGAGTAGGAATAACTTGGTCTAATATTTTCTAACAGAGATATTATTTATCAAGACCATGGAAACGTTACATATAAGTATGAAAAAATAGATACATTTTTCGTTTTATCAAAAAATTTCTCAAATAGGAGTTGTTAGTTATTGCTTTTGTAACAACTTTTGTAAAATAAATTTTTTTAAATGTAAAATAAATCTCCAAGATCGTTTAATCTAAAAAAATCGGGCTTTAATAAACCGAATATTAAGTTTTGTAAGGGCAGTAATCCAAAACCCCTGAAAATGGCAAAAAATCGAAAAAATCGTAAGGGGTAGACCTCAAAAAAATCATGAATTTTAAGCAAAAAATGTTGTCTCCGATTTTATTGAAAATCGGTATAAATTTTGGTCAGCAAAATTTGGGCAAATTTTTTGGAATTATTGACGAAAAACTGACCTAAATTGGTTCTAAGCTAAACTTAAAAACTAGGAATGCAGGAATTTTTTTAATATTCTTTTCATAATCCTCACCTCAAAATTAACTTAAAACAACCCAGCAAACATTTTTATACGGGCCAGTACTGGTAAAGCACATACTCCCCGGCATTGAAAGTAATGGGCCAGTACCCCGGTGTCCCCGTGGCCGTTACTGGCCCATTGATGTATCAGTTGCCGGCCCAGCAACGGTAAAGTGCAAAATAATCGCATTAGTTGCAAGATTTATTTCTGATGGTTTTAAGTAAAAAGTATGAGTGAAGAAGAGTGCTTATAAAATGCTGGTAAAGTACTTCGTATAGGCGGAATGCGAAATACAAATGTGAAGTACATTATTAATACCGGCGTTGCACTTACTTTTGGTGCCAGTAATTTACGAGCATAAAAGCAGTTTGCCAGCATTCGGCTGTTAGTTGAATGTTTGCTGGGAATATTATGGCTAAAATTGGAGTCAACAAAATTTTGAACAAAATTTATAAATTTTCGAGTCACACAAAGGATCAGAGTCGATGAAATTTAGCCTGCCCCCTTTTTCAACTAATCTTTATAAACTAATACGTACTTCTTATCTATATCAGCAATTCCCAAACTGTGCACCGCGGAAATATTCCAATATTCCTCCAATTGCATTAGATAGAAATGTTATGACTTGGGCAGATAATTTATGATGGATTAAGGGCTCCGGGAACCAAAAAGTTTGGGAACCACTGTTCTAGGCATCTGTTTGTCTTTTTCTGTTACTGAATATCAACGAATCTAAGTACTATTCCTGAAAGTTCGTATTAAAGCAATTGCATCTTTTCTTGAAAGTAGATATATATTAATTAAGAGAGTATTATTTGCTTTCGTCCAATAAAATATAAAACTCAAAGCTAAAACTTAATAAAAGCGTTAGAAGCATTTCAATGCAGAGAGATGTACCTAATATTAAATCTCAACTAATAAACAGTGGTGGTATTCCTGGCTTTAACAAAGGAATGCAAACTATGTGAAAACGACGCCTGAGCAAAATAAAAGGAATAGCCGAGAAAAATTATCCACGAACAGGTAGGAAGAATATAAGTCGGTCTTGACTCACTCGGCCACACAGATTATTAATATCTCGGGAAGAATTCTTTTAACTTTCTGTATTTATAGACTAGAGAGAAATTTATTCTGTAAGAAGTTAAGAGGTGCTAACTTGAATTCCACAAGGAAGACTGGAATACCTTTATAAATATAAGAAATTACTTGCATTTTGGAAAAAAATGTATTACTCAGAGTTAATTTGTACGATGTATGTTATTCTTATTTACTTCTTAATTTCGTGCGGAACTAGACTTTTAAATTTAGAAATTTTGACAGATTAATGGTACGATTATGGTCATTTCAGTTAAATATTTAAGCCCTTTAAATGTGAAGGTCACAGGCTTTAGCGTGAAGTGCAATTACGGTCACCATTTAACGTTAAATAAATCCATAAATTTTTCTTTAAGCTACAGCCAGACGTATCTCTCCATAGCGCTAAATTTGAGGTTATGTTTGACACTGGATTAGACTGTAACGTTTCCCGAAATTGTATTTAAAGTTAAACATTTTTATTTACAAGAAAATGGAATTGATCCATGTTTTAGTTCATTTAATTGCCGAAGAAGATGACAACAGGTAATAAAAGATAAATTTTTATTTGTTTTAAAGAGACGTCAGCATCTTGGCTATTTGCCCCTGATACATATATTTTTACAAAATATTATTTTTACATATTATAAATATATAACATTTTTAAATTTTGGAGAAAACATTAATAGATTTTAGATAATTTATTACATTGGAGAGATGATATTGGTTGTTGCTTAGAGCTTCTTTGAGTGATAATGGGATTTGGAATCTTAACCTCTCAACTTGATAATTAGGACAGTCGATTATTAGGTGTTTTACATCTAATCTAGTTTTGCAATTTTGGCATTCTATGGGATTTTGTTTTTCAAAAATATGTTTATGAGTAGCTAGTGTGTGACCTAATCGGAGTCGCGTAATAACAATTTGATCTCTTCTATTCATATTGGTTTTCCAGTAGCTGAAGTCTTCTTAGATTAGACTGAAATGATTTGCTATTGTGCCCCAGTATGAAATCAATTTAGAATTTAATTTATTTTTAATATGTCTAATGAAGTCGCTATGTTGAATGGGTATATTTATCAAATTGTTATTTGTAGCTAATTTTGCTGCCTGATCTGCTTCTTCATTTCCTTTGATACCAACGTGAGAGGGGATCCATAGGATAACAATCTCTTTTCCTTCAATAATAGCATTATGTACGTTTGCTTGGATATCTTGGATTAACGGGTTTTTCGTGTGAATATCTTTGATGGCGTCTATGGCACTATGTGAATCTGTTTGTATTAAAAATTTGTTTTTTCCACATTTTCCTGAATATACTCTATTGCCTTTAAAATACTAAAGGCTTCTGCCATGTATACACTTGCCATTGATGATAAGTGGTATTGATGTTTTTCTGAGTTTACTATGAAAGCGGCACCGGTCTTTCCATTTATTTTTGATCCGTCAGTAAAAATAGAAGTAAAATTTTCGTAACGTTCTATTGTTTCCAAATAAACTTTCCTGAAGGTTTCAGGATGAGTGGAGTCTTTTTTGTACTTGTTAAGGGAGAGATTTATTTTGGGATTTAGAAGGGTCTATGGTGGTTTTGGGGGTGGTTTAGTCTTATATAAAAAGATAAATTTATAAACATTATTAATTATCAAAAATATGTACTATGTATTTTTAGGAACAATCTTCGCATAGAACGAAGATTTATAAGAGACACAGAAAATCCATTTGAAATGGCTAATGAGAGTTTTAGAAATTTTTTTCGGCTGTCAAAAGAAATGATTTTCTATGAAATTTTGCAACCACTACATAATGGACAACCTACAAGGCAAGACGAACTTCCACTACATCTCAAAGTGTTAGGAACTATCCACTTTTTGGCAACTGGTTCTGACCAAAAAACTGTGGGGAACTCCATTTTTAATTGCATGAGCCAGAGTAGTTTAAGCAAAGCTATAAACCAAGAATGCAAGCTCATTACGAATCGCTTAAGCTATGTGTGTTATTTTGTATGAAAATTACCTATGAACATACATTTTTATCTTAAAATTATTGTTTTACTATTTATTATTTTTGGGGTAATATTTTGCTATGTACTTTTTTGTTTTTTCTTCAATATTCAAATAAAGATTTTAAGTTTTTAATTATATCACGTTATATGTTCTGACAGCCAGCACTAAACACATTAAATTAACATGTCTTTACTATTGCTTTTTCTCCTTATTCAATGCGAACAGACAGATACAGACAATGCTCAGTTGAACGTTACTTAATTAGCCTCTAACACAGTTACAATTCTGTAGCTGAAGTATTTAAATTTAGTTGACCATAATAGCAAAATTTTAAATAATTTAACAGTCGAAGTTAAAGATTCATTTAGCTTTAAATTATGTAAGATTTACATGTTGGACCATAATCGCACCATAAATAAGAGTTTTGATCATTTTGTTTTGCAAAAGCCCACTATAATCGTTAAAAGCAAGCTCGTGACAACTCGGGATTTAAGATCAAAACAATTATTTATCAACAACAATGGCTTTATTGTTTTTCAAAATATTCTCCATGAAGATCAATACACTTTTGAATGCGTTTGAACCAATTTTTGAAGCACTTTTTCCACTGCGATTGTCAAATTGTGTGAGATCCAATACGAAAAAATCTGTTTGACGGCCAAATGTTCATGCAATAGTGAATGTATGCTGGTCCCACTAATGCCCAATGTTACCTCAATCTCACGATAAGTCACATGACGAGCTTGCAGTATCAGTTCACGTACAGTATCAGTGTTTTCCGGAACAACAACCGATTTTGGGATGTCAAACGTTACGATAGAAACGTCAGTTGCCAGATGGCAGTACTAGTTTAGCGCAATCCCGAAATATAAGAGGTAGTCCTCGTACAAAAATAAAAATTCCATTTGGTTTCGACTTTCTGGTCGCTAGGCCACGATTTCTTCCATACAGACATGCAGGCACATTAGGAGTGCACCCAGGGGGCTAGAGACTTAAGATTGAGCTACCCCCCCAGAACTAAAAAACACGTGGTTTTAGTGTTTTTAAAGAATACAGTTGAATTCTAGACCTTATGACCTTTTTTTGTTTGTCTCACTCGTATTTTTGAAGTGAAGACCTTGATGTTTTAGATCACTTGTATTTTAGAAACGATGACCTTTTTTAGGTCATCAATTGTATTTTGGAAGGGAGGACCACTTGATTTTTCAGGTCCACAATTGCATTTTGGAATATAAAGTGCTTTTGGCCAATACTTGCTCTTTTAACTCTTTTAAAACTCTAATAAAAATTCCTAAGTGCGCACCTGGGACTGATAGACACATTCTTCTTCTCCTGGTGCTCTAACCGCTTAGCGAATATTAGTTTTATTAACAGTACCATAAAATAGCTCTATTGAGAACTTCCCGTACCACTGTCGCATTTTTTGAGCCGCGTCCTCCTCTACCTGGTTCTCTACTGGCTTCGATTTTACCCGGCATGATAAGCTGGAGGAACTGATTTATTTCTACGAATCTTCTCGAACTGATTTATTTGGGTTCCTGTTCTTGATATTCTTTAGAACATATTTTTGCATCCTCCTAAGAACTTCGGCATTTGTGAGTTTTTCGACTCGGCTAGTATTCTACAATTCTACAATATTCTACAATAAGAACAAATCTCAAAAGCCTGAATTCTTCTGGATGTAGCCTGAGTGAGGGTCCATGCTTCCATTCTCCATAGTAAGACAGGGAATATGTATGCTTTGAGAATGCGGACCTTAGTATTCAGGCTCAAATTATGACTGCAGAGTACTGACTGCATTTTTTGAAAAGCGTCCACTAGCTTTTGTTATTCTATACTTTGCAGAGTAGTCCCAATCCTCATCAATGTGCCAAGATATAAGAAATTCTGTACTCTATTTAGCGCAACATTGTTCCTTGTTATCCCGGTGTCAGTTGGATTGACACTTTGCTGAGTACCATGTATTTGGTTTTAGCCACGTTGATTTTAAGACCATATTCTTCTTCCACATTTGCCAATATATCAAGAAGTTCCTGGAGACTTTCTAGTGTGTTAGCAATAAGAAGGGTATCGTCCGCGTATTTGATGTTATTAATCGTTCTTCCATTTATCACTATGCCCTCTTCAGTTTTGTGAGAAAATTTACTGAAAAGCTCGTCAGAGAATATGTTGAAGACTAAGGGTGACAAGACGCAACCTTGGGGAAACTCCTTGCATTATTTCCACTAATTCTGTAATTTCGCTTTCTACCTTGATAGCTGCTGTTTGATTTCAGTACAAGTTAGCAATTAAACGTACGATAGACACCTGAGTGGCTGTTTTTTGTTTTTACATACAAAATTTGAAAAAAGGTCATTTAAAAAAATTTAAATGTATAATTACCAAGTCCACCAAGTCTACCAAGCAATAAAGAAAAATTAATTTATATTTTAATCTTATATCAATTTTATATAAAATAATAAATTAAATTTAAAAACGAATTCATAAAAAATATTTAAATTTATACATCTCTCATCCAGAATCTAAATTAAAATCAGAATCTTTTAATCGCTGTGTTTGATCAGTATTTAAATATATTAAACATTTATGAAATGTTTGTGTCTCATTCTAAGGTAAATTCTAATTGCCAAATCCCAGGAGAATCTCTATCAGACGGTGCTTCTGTTATTGGCGTCTCTCTTAAGAAAGATTAAAGGCAGAGAGTAGGTCAAATGAAACTTTTCGATTTAATTTTTTAAAAATAATTAATGAAAAATTATCTCATTCTTATTTGAAGCTCTTTTCATAAGTTTCAAGTCAAATTGGTTCTGAGAACTCCGCAAAAAATGTATCATTTTTAACTTTTTATGCTTAGAAATTAATTAAAAGTTTTATGGCACTTTTTAAAAGTTTCAAAATTGACACTTGGCCGATGCCTTCAGCGATCAAAGTTAGCAGTTACATTGTAGCAAAAGGTCGACTGTTACACTTCCACGTCACTCGATAGCACAATAAGCTTTTCATCGACTTTCAACAACATTATTACCGGAATTAATTTCTTTTTAATAATCTCAGATTTACACGTCGAACTGAACATTTCTCCTTCGGCATCCAATTCACTAAGTTTACTTTTTATTTAATTTTAAATTTATGGTGTTATTCTGATTATGAATACAACTTATAAGGGCGGCTCTTATGAAAGGGAAAATGGGCAAAGCCCCATCCCTCGGGAAAAAATATTTTTATATTTTTTATTCTTAAACATTTTTAAATTTTAATAATAATGACTAATTTATTAAATACCAAAGGTATAAAGAAGTTGAGATTATTATTTTATTTTAAATTTAAATCTTTTAGGTCTTTAACAGCTTGTTTGTTTTTATATGCTACGCTCAATTTGACTTCGCGCGATTGTTCAGATATCAGCGGTCCTACTTTTTAAAATTACAGACAAATTACAGGTTTGTACCTGCTATTTGTCCGTTAAGAAAGGGCACGGACATGAGTTTCCTGCTTATGTCAAATAATTTGTATAAAAATATTTATACAAATTACAAGTTCTGCTTGGCCGTTCGCAACCTGCTATAAACTGTAGCACTCTTTCTGTGTGCGCTAAAAATTGGATCTAATTTACACCTAGCTGGTGGGTAAAATATTTGTGGAGATACTTTTTGATCCATATACTGCATTGGTTCCAGCCTACGGCCTGCGGGCCGAATCCAGCCCAACAATAAATTTCAAACGGCTCGCATGAAATTTCTGTTCCTTGTTTTTTTTTGAATCACCCTCCTCCAACCTTAAAATATTTTCGGAATTTCTGAACTCCTCCTCCTTAATTGATTTTCAGAATTTCTTCCCCACGTTCTCAAATGATTTTCAGAATTTCTCCCACCCCGTCCTCTGTGATTTTTTGATATCTGGTCCCCAATCCAACTCAATCTGGCCTGTGAAACATATTTAGAATCCATATACACAATGTATCAAGGTAGAGGGAATAAGATTTTCCTCAAAAACGCGATGTGTAAGTTGGTAAAAAAATTTGATGACATAAGTTGACAATAATAACATTAAAAATGATTAAAAATATATCGCTTTCAAATTATACTACTTATAACTACTATTAATTATTATACAAATTATACTAGTATGACTTAAAATATTTTTTATCAAGCTCCGAGATACAAATAGCTAATCATCGGTCGTTAAAAAAATTGTAGCTTTGGGAGCCCCATTCTAAATTATTACCATTGTTTTTTACTGAACTCTATATTAATGTTCTATTTTCATTTTTGTTCGATTGTAAAATATTCGATTTTGGTCAATGAGGACCAATATTTTTATTAATAATATAGTTTCATAGTTAAGCACGTTTTTCATAGTAAACCTCGCCAATGTTGCCCTTTTCAGTTCATTTTTATTACTTGCGTAGATAAATACACTTGAAATCTTATGTGGCAACACTGTGTATCGGGACACTATGAGCAGTGTCCACCTGAGTATTGTTTAGATTAGATTAGATTAGATTAGATTAGATTAGATTAGACTTTATTTAGCATTATTTTGCTACATAAACAAATATTAATACTAGGTAAATATAATTTAATATAATATATTTAAAAGTAAATCTAAACAATTAATATTATTATTTCACACTTTATCTAAAGTAGTTGTTTTCTAGATCTTAATTTTTAAAATGGTTATATGACAATTCTTTGAATTAGAAATAAGATGCAGATATTAATATATTATGCAGATATATTTAGCTAGTTTAATGCAATTTTAAAGTATAAATGAGATTTTAAATTCAGTTTAATTTATTAAATATTTTTTGGAGGTCACTGCCCCAGAGGCCTAGATCATATTTTGATTTAAACAGAAAATCAAGTTAAATTTTAGAGCAGGGTTTTATAACTGGCGGTTCATGAGACGCCCGCTGATTGATTTTATTGGCCCACCGATAAGAATATTTAATATTTATTTTTATTATCTCACGTAGCCAACATATAACTGCCGTGTTGCTTCAGGCTTCTAATACCATAAGCGTATTTATTCCGACGTAAATAAGTGTAAACGTGTTACATATACGACGTCCAACGTAAATAACTTAAAATCGCTAAAAATAGAAATTAAAACACTTGATGACTTAATGCATAATTAACTACGTTGTCAGAATTAACAATGCTTTATGCAACTGGCCGTTATTGTTGTAAAGTTTGTTTGGTTCACCATTTTCTCCATGAAAAACTGATTCTCTTCTGTCAGTATAAATTCTTGTACACTATATTCTTAAACCGTATAAAGTGGCAGTAAAATTATCATCATCACAAGTGGAGAAGGACCTTTAAAGGACCTCTAAGCACCCGTTTGTCTTTTTTCAGTCGAGTGTCTGAAATCCCAGCGTTAGTATGTCCAGCTTCTCTGAGCCTTTCATAAAGTAATTTCAGCGAACTGAGGCACGTGCGGGATGCGACGGCGGGCGTACCGACGTCCTTACACATCACTAAAGCACTGAACCGCACTGAGACCAGTGGGATTCAAACTTTATGTGTCTAGGACGATGGAGATGAGGGAAAAACTTTGGATTTTCGTTGATAGTTATCTTTATCTAGTTAACAAAAGTTAGTTTAGAAATATAAATAAAGTATTTTCTCAGTTAAGACCATACTCCGTTAAATGAATTTTATCCACTATAGTGAACAGTCAAAATTTAACATATTAGGTTTTCTAGAGTTTTATGATAATAAGTGAGTTATGGAAACATTAATGAATGTACCGTTAACAAGTTCATATGAGGTTTTGGAAGCATTTAATAAGACAATTCATTGGATCGAAAGAGATATTTTCGATATTGATGACACTTATATTGCGCAAATGGCGGGAACAAGCAGAAGGACAGGAAAAAGACTGGGAAAAGCAGTATGAAATCTGGCTGCCAAGAAAGTATAAAAACAAATAACACAATATTTTAATATACTACGAGGGTTGCTAAAATTATTAAGAATAATACACATGGTTCATATTTTTTTCGAATTTTCTTTTAAATATAGTTAAATTGGTTGCCTTCAACAAGAATACACTTGGCAATTTTTTCCTTCAGTCATATTATAGTGATAATCTGAACTAGAGTCGCGAATATTTTTGTGGATAAAAATTGAGCATTATTCACCCAACTGTTTTCAAATCCAGTGTGCAAAATAATTATTCATTTTCCATGAAAAACTGGAACCACAATTTGCCACACATTGGCCGCATTCAGCAGACACATCGGTGACATACCGGTGAACTTGACTGAATGCACATTTTTTGGCAAAGCTGTCGAACGGCGTCTATGAAAACTCCAATATCTAAACAATGACAGATTGTAATGACTCAATAAGTAAGTAAACTGACTTAACACTCAATTCCATAATTTTTTATTTGCTTTGTGCTCTATGCTTTGGTACTACAGATATAATTGTCAAAATATCCATCGTTGAGCAATTAACCGTAAACGAAATCCGGTAAATAAAATGGCGACCGGTGAGTAAGTACGGTAACTCATCAGTAGATCAACGTATCCATACAGAAAAAAATTTACCGTCCGGTAACTTACCGGAGAGTGATCTGAATGCGGACATTGATTCCTATTATCAACCCAACTTTTAGAAATTACGTCATGTGTATCAAACCATGTTTCATCCAAATCTATTATCTCTTCTCGTCAGAAAAATAATACGTAAAATTTGTAAGGCCTTGCAAATCAAAATTTTACCTGTTTACAACCCTACTGCCTATTTAATTGCCGCCCCTACTGTGAAAGGTAATGCCCCTTTGGTAAAAACTCAGGCCCTAGTATCTAAAGGAACACTCTACCAATATATATATATATACAAGATTTTTTTAAAGAGAAAAATAGACGAGCACTAAAAGAAGACCTTTGGATAGACAAAAATGGAAAAAATAAAAAGGTTGTGTTGGATACATTTTATTTTGAATTTTGTGTTGACAATACGATAATCTTCTTTTTCTTCCTCAGCCTGTATTTGCCCACTGCTGGACGTTTTATTCCATTTTGAACTTTCGTTTTCCATTTAGCTTAAATCTCGACACACATCAGTGACGAGTAATAACCTACAGTCAGAATTACATTCGGATACATTAATTAAATGGATGGACTCCTGGCTAACAAATGCACCATTAGAATGGTAGGCGTTGATGCCTACTTAATGTGAATCACCTGGGTTCGACGTACCAAGACATTTTGGTCCACCATTAACCGCATTCGTACCAACCATGGTAGATGTGCTGATACTTTCACGAAAAGACGCTCCAAACCAAACAGTGCAGCACATTGCATTCGAATGCCCTCTTCGTGCTTATCCTGGCAAAGAGGAGGGTTTCATTACCATCCCACATGAGGTTTTGACCTGGCTAGCTACCCTTGACGTCCAAATATGACGAATCCTCTTGCAATAGATTTTTTATTAATATTTTGTATTATTTTGTATTTTGTTCTATAAATTTCTTTTATTTTTCATTATTTAATTTATTTTTGTTAATGTCTCTATATATTTGTGCATATGTATCCATACGCTAAATAAAATAAAATTATAAATAAAAAAAGTTTACCATTGTTTGTCACCATCATCCACAATCATCAAGCCAGCATTTTTGTTTATCCATATTTCTGAAAACTGAATGACCTCACGATTGAATCTGCAAAAGTTGGACTAAAAATTAATAGCTCCAAGACGAAGGAATACGGATAAATGCAGAAACCGATAGACCTTTATTGCTCGGTAACCATCAAATCGAGCGTGTGGATGATTTCCTGTATTTGGGGAGTGTTGTGTCTGTGGACGGTGGCGCGGATATAGATGTGAAAAGCAGAATACGCAAAGCGAGAGGCGCCATCATCCAACTTAGCCGTGTATGGAATTCTGCGATCTACAGTACTTCTGCGAAAACTACCATATTCAGGGCATGATATTGACGTCAGTTTTTCCGTACGGCTGCGAGACTTGGTTCGTTACAGAAGCTATCAAGATAAGAGTGCGAATATTTATAAATCGATGTCTTCGAAGAATCCTTCGCATTTATTGGCTACGTAGAATATCAAACGTAGAATTGGGGGAAAGAACTGGTTAAATGGACAATAATTTGCAAATAAAAACAAGAAAGTATGGTTGGTTAGGGCACACTCTTCAAAGGGCTCCTAGCGAAGTGTGTCGCTATAAACTAGCATACAACCTTCAGGGCAGTAGGCGTAGAGGGCGACCCAAGAACACCTGGCGTCGCTCAACCCTGCTAGAAATAAATGCATGGAGCTCTCAAAACCGAGACAAAAGACTATAACAACATCACCGACTTGAAGCCTATGGCAGATAGACGAGTTAGATGGAGAAATTTTATTGACAACCTGTGCTCTTTTTAGAGGCAGTCCAAAATTACCCGATGATGGACAAGGCTTGATGATGATGATGATATTTCAGAACACAACAATAGTGGTTCTAATTAAAATTTAGAACAATTAGAATAATTTGTAACAAACTTAATAGCAGTAATTTTTGCATAATACTGATATGATCAGGTATTATATCAAATCAGCTATTGTTTTAATAATTTATGACTGTTCTTACTTAGTTTTATCACAATTATGCATTCCCCTACGGATAGGGAAGTAGAATAAATAAAAGCCAATAATTCAACCTAATGTATATGCAGATATTCCTTCTTTGTCCCAGTATCTATGTTTCATCATACAGTCTCCTTTCGTTAATTATCTTCTTCAATTACGCATTATCACCCAGTGCTTTCTGCTGTACATTCTGTCACAGTATGTTTGTTTGTTTGTTGTGTTTATCGTTTTCAACCCTTGCATTTTGTAAGTATTACTCTCTCTTTCTGTATTGCTTATCTCTCTCTTTTATCGCCTTTCTCAATTACATATTATCATCTCTTGTTTATTTCATATTAAATATTGCACAGGGTGTTGGATTTAGTTCAATGGCGTAGAATTTAAGCATTGTTGGCGGAGGCTTCGCGTATTATTTATGACTGATGTAAGTTGAGGGTTGTATGTAGCAGTTAAAACTCCCCAACGTAGAGTTCATTCTGACTGTAGCAACATGAAATATTAAATAAATTTAAAGACCCACTTTCGTAATTCTTACATTTTATCCGGCGGTAGCACAGTCTTCAAAGAAAATTATACGGATAAAAATCTGCTGTGGCCACCACAGAATCGTCACCACAAAGTACTTAAACAAAATACTTTCTAATAGAGAAAAGGCTAATAGAATATGGTTAATGAAACTTTCCATGCTATTGGAAAAAAACCTGGTAGTTTAACCAATTTTTAAAAATGGTGAAAGAGGAATGGTGGAAAATTATAGACCAGTTTCTAAACTTATTTTTGAGAAAATTAAATATATATATATATCAGTTATTTAATTTAACACGGGCGTGAGTTCAATTCCTGCTTATGTCAAATATTTGTGTAAAAGTATTTATACAAATTAACCGGTTGCGAACGGCTAAGCAGAACCTAGCCGTTCGCAACCGGCTTTAAACTGTAGGTGCCTTTCTGTGTACGTTAAAAACTGAACGTAATACTGACCATATTACTCCTGAATGTACATAGATTGAAAACATGGTCATGAAATCCTGGAAACAAGAAGCCTTGGCTCACCTCGGGCTGTCACGCCAGTGATGATGATGGGATACCAATTTAACTCCGTATGTTATTAATATTTTTTTAATTTCATTTATTTTATATCGTCCTATCGCCGATGCCAGGGTGCGAGCTTCTACACCTGGATGGTAACTCACAATTCAGACTGTTTTAACCAGTCAGAGCTGCGTGAATTACCTATCTCGGTCACTCCGTTGGCTTCTGTTTGTTAAATACATTCAGAATGCGATGGATAAAGCAATTCAAGTTGATTTCATATACACTGATCTTAGCAAGGCGTTCGATACAATCGGTCATAGCATATTGTTAACTAAATTAGAGCAGTTGGTGTCCACGGTAATCTCCTGAATTGGTTCTATTCTTATTTATCTAATCGTGAACAATGTGTGGTTGTAAATGATTTCATCTCGAAATATGTTAATGTTACGTTGGGGGTACCGCAAGGTTCAAATTTGGGTCTTTTATTAATTAACATTTTTGTGCATGATATCACTAAATGTTTTGTAAATTGACATTTTATAATGTTTGCAGATTTTAGGTTCGAAAGTATCAAATGTACAAGACCTACATAGATTTTATGATTATTATAAAGATAACAAATTAAAGCTGTGTTTGGAGCTCTTAAATTAGTAGACTATAGACTATGGACTTAACGGACTTTGTAAACTCTTTGTATTCTGATGATGGCCTCGTAAGCCGAAATACGTATTAATAAATTTAAATATTTTAAAACATTACCGAGTGTTTTATTTTGAGTTCTAATTTCTATGATAACACACACAACAGTAATTTGACAGATATAAAACAATAACTTTTTTTTTGAATTTTCTTTATAATAATATTATAAAATAATTATCTGATATGGAATTACTTACAAATTAAATAAACATTTTAAAATATTTGAGGTTATCAATAACACGCCGTAGACGAGTAGTACTGCCAATCTCTCAAAATAAAAAGTCACCAAAAACAGTTTAACAATAGCTTCTATTGTTAAACTGTTTTCAGTGTAACAGTTATATTAATGTGAACGCAAAGTATAAAAAATGTATTAAGTCATCAAAAAATGTCTCAAATAAAAGTTGTTAGTTTTTACTTGTAAAGTGTGGTTCAACTACATAGTTCACACAGTTAAATCTTTATTCACAAGTACACTGTTCTCACATTTTTGTGTGATTTCTAAAGATCCCGTTTGACAGTGCCTAAAATTAGAGTGATGATGTAATTCGGCTCATTTTTAATACTTTAATGGTGAATATTTTAATTTTTCAGTATTCACCACTTCATCCATTACAAACTTAAACCCTAAATTTACTGCGAATTAATGAATTGCCATTAATTTTCATTGTGACTGATTGATTTATTAGGAGCTGTCCGATCGTAACCATTAATTTTGCATTTTTTAGGGAATGTCTATTTTCAGCATATTTAAACAATTTTACCTCCTTTTAAATCAGGTCTAAATCTAATTTAAACCCCCAAAAAATTTGAAAGTTAATTATATAATTTCACAATACAAAGATAAATAAGCAAGTTTTCATTACCACTTCTATAAAATGTACTGTTAATTTTAACACTGAAAAAGTAATATTTCATAAAAATAACACTATCTGATTAAATGAATGTTTGACAAGGTGATTTGGTTAAAAATGCTTAACTTATTACTTTTTTTAAATTAAAATTTTAACACTAAAATTTTAACCAAACTAAGAATGAATTTTTACACTTTGCTGTGTAAGATCATGTCAATATTTTCAGTATTATAATAAAGGGTGATCCAATTTGGACTCTAGGATTTGTTTTTTGAATAAAACAGAACATATTGGAAAAATCCGAATTTTATTGTTATTAGCGTAAAGTACAGACTTGGCAATTATTTATGAAATATGATGTCGGCCAAATGCCCTCCACGACTCCGCTGACATGAACCATTCTTTAAGCGAAGTTTTCCGTAATCGTTTCCAATAAATGCGGTTCGATTTCAGCAATTGCACGTCTGATGTTCTCTTTTAGTTCTGGAATCGTAGCAGGCTTGTTGACATGGACCCTTTCCTTCAAATAGCCCCAGAGAAAAAAGTCTAATGGGGTTAGATCGCAAGACCTCGCTGGCCAATCGATGTCGCCCCTCTGAGAGACAACATGACCAGGAAATTTGGTTTGAAGTAAAGTGAGTGTTTCACGTGCTGTGTGACAGGTGGCTCCATCCTGTTGAAACCACATGTCATTTAAGTTCAAGTCGTTGGTTTCATTGAAAAAAAAGTTGTTTAGCATCTCCCGATAGCGTACACCATTAACAGTAACAGCGTTACCAGCTTCGTCCTCAAAAAAGTACACGCCAATGATTCCTTCAGCCCATAATGCACACCAAACAGTGCATTTTTGTGGATGCATTGGTATATCTTGAATAGCATGTGGATTTTCACTACCCCAGATGAGACAATTTTGGCGATTAACAAACCCATTCAAAAGAACATGAGCTTCATCGCTCCACATGATTTTTTTCCAAAAATCAACATCAACTTTTGTGTTTTCTAAAATATAAACTTGCACGATATTTACGCGTTGCTGCACAGTATACGGCATGATGAATTTGCAATGTGTTTAGATACCAACTGTAAAAATGCAAACTTCCAACATTCACTGAACGAAATTGGCGCGCAATTCAAATCCCGGAGTCCAATTTGGATCACCCTAGAATATGTAAATAATTATTACTAAATTTATATGTAGTTGTATGAGGGTTGTATAATGGGTGACGGACTAAGGGAAATCGGGGCCCTAGGCAAGGTTCTCATTGTGGGCCCTACTAGTCAAAAAACTCATAATTGAAAAAACTAGAAAAAATTAGGGAGCCTAGTCTGCCTAAGTCACAGCCCGCCCCTGTGTATATATTATGAAATTAGAGCACCTGTAGAAGCTAAATTAGCAAAACGCTGTGTTTCGAAATTAAATACTTTTAAAAAAGTCGGGTGTATTTTATTTACACTTTTATTTTTAACATGACTTGGTACAGACTATACCAAACGATTAGGCGGAACTAAATGGAAATTTCGTTCTTTAAGGTTGTCACGAAAAGGGACCTTGCTTGAGTTATTTCATGTTTCAGGTTTGGTTTGTCAATATTTAAAATTTATTTTAAGACAAAAAAATTAATAAATGGGAAATTTATATTAAGAAGCACAAAAAATTAAAATGCAATGAAAAGGACATTTTATAATGACAATCAATTTAATCTAGAATTTGCAATGTGAGTATTTGAGTATGTGAGTCATTTCATCATTTGAATAATGTACGTAAGCCATAATTACAAACGATTTGATGTTATCGTCTTTAATATCAAACTCGTATTAACAGGCAAGAGAATTTGCAAGTTTTATTTGGTTTTATTATGTAACAAAATCATTTTCAAAGCTTGCTATGTTTAACTTTGTACGATTTATGTTATTTCTTATTTTATAAATAAATGGTCGCCATTTTGAAAGGGTTACAATTAAAGTATGTTATTTTGATATCCTTGTAAAGCTAATTTAATGTACTTTCAAGGAAAAAAAAAATAAAGTACTGGTTCCCTATGCTAGATAAAAAGTTGAAACAATTTCTGTTGAAACCGGAAGTGAAGCAGAATTCTTATTATAATCTTTAAGTGGGCCTTTTTTCTAATTTAACTTTTTTTCTGAAGAATTTTTTGTATCTCTTAAAATAAAGGAATTATTCGAGGTGCGGCGTTTCAAAAAAACACCCTGTTTTAAAATCAGTTTGTAAAAATTTAAATGTAAGCACAGAACTCAATTAATATCCATTGGACATAATGTTTAAATTCATACTATGTATTTAAACATAACTCCCCGTATTTAAATTGCCAGCAATCTTTTACACAACTTAATTGTTGTTAGCCGCAAGCAAGGCGGGATGGTCTGAACCCACCCCCCATTCCGTTCCAGTGTAGTTCGCCCGGAGTCGAAGTCCGGAAATCGAGGATCTCCGGGTAATGTGTTGCATGTATCTGTTACTGAGTTCGGTCTGGTTTAATTAGGGCCCGAGTGTAAACAGGCAACATTGCCGGGGAAAAATGGGGTTATTAGGTTGGTAATTCAAGACGAGCGTAATTTAACTAATTTACTCTGGCACCTACACTCGCTACACCAACTCCTATAGACTTCGGTAATTGTACGACACATTACACGCACATATTACACATGAGCGCGTTCAGAACTCTCACACTTTAAACTTACAAATTGGGATCTCATTAGATTAGCTATAAATCATTTTTATTTTGAAATAACAAGATTTAAGCCTGGTTTACGAGGGCTACCTTTTAAGTTTTTACTAAAACTAAGAAATCAATTTTTTTTTTGAACAAACTTTTATTGGTTTTCAAAATATTTGCTTTTAAGATTTATACACTTTTGCATGCGTTCAAATCAATTCTCGACACATTTTTTCCACTCTGAAGATGGTATTTCAAAAACAGGGTTTTCGAAGGCTTCAACAGCTTCTTGAAGTGATGAAAATCGCTGTCCACGCATTTTTTGTTTGACATTGGGCAGAAAAAGTCGTTAGAGGATAAATCAGGTAAATACAGCAATGAGACATTAATTCTATGTTTTTCTCCTTCAAATAATCAATTGTTTGACGTGTGGGAGCTTACATTGTCATGACGAAGAATGATGGGACGTTTTTTGTTGTTTTTCCTAATTTTGTCGATGACATCTGGCAAACAAATTGTTGTATACTATTCAGCATTAACTGTTCTCCGATCCTGTAAAGGAATGGCTGCGACATGTCCAGTACAACCAAAGAAACAAGCGATCATTTTATTGGAAGTGCTGCGTAAACGAACTTTAGTGGGTTTCGGTTCATCTTGGAAGACCCAAACAGCGGATTGTTGCTTAGTTTCCGGTTCATATGAATAAATCCAAGTTTCGTCACCGGTAACGATGTTGTATACGGATTTTGCAGTCCCAATCAACACGATCCTTTTTTTTGAGCTTCGGTCAAATTATGCGGAATTCATCGGGAACAAGTTTTTCAAAACTAAATGTTCATGCAAAATCAAATGTATGGCAGTCTGCGATATGCTAAAGGATACTTCTATCTCACGGTAAGTCACATGCTGATTTTCTTCAATGATTATGCACACAACATCGATGTTTTTCGACCTTCACGAGATTTATCACTGACGGGCGCACGACTACAACGAAATTCTGCAAACCAATTGTAAACAGTTTTTTCTGATGGTGTTTCATTATCAAAAGATGAACGAAGCGAATCTATGCATTGTTGTTGAGTTAGGCCTTTACTAAAATCGTAAAAAATCATTCAACGAAAACCTTCACGAGTAATATCTATTTTTTCAGAATTTTTTTTTGTTTAACGCCCACTGACAACAAACTACTCGGTCAATTTATAAAATGCCACTGTTTTCACAATAACAATTGTCAAATTTTACGAATATAGTAATGGCACATTTCAATTATTGCCATCTAGTGGTTGTTTGTAAAAACATAAAAGGTAACCCTAGTACAGTCCATCTATTTAAACCTGGCGGATGACCTTGGGTGCGCAGTAGCAATCACTAGAAATTGGAGTGGGGACGTCAGTTGACTTCAGACTGTCTTGCTACAAGCATCAGTGAAAGTACATTCGGATGAAAAAGTATAATGGAATTTAAGACGAAATTATGCGGGCGCGTAATCCATAGTCAGTGTAAGGAGATTATTTGTTATGTGATTGACTTTATGACCAAGGAAGCTGCATCAGGGAACATGATTATACCTTTGAAGAATATTTTGGATCGAGTTTCAGCGTGCACAGGTGTTTCTGCAAGGAGTTTAAGTAGATTTAACAAGGAAAAAAAAGTGTCTGCAGGTTAGACAAGTTAAAAGTTGTAATACAATATAACTTTAATACAAAAATGAGACACGAACGGAACAAATATTTTGAACAAAAGAATCCGAAATTTGACGTTCTAAATTAACAATCATAATAAATATCTTTGTGTAAGACGCAACAAAGCTGTTCAACAAAGACAATTATTTTGTTTGGTAAACTTATTTCAGTTCTTAACAGGCTTTTCATTTTTATTTCATTATTATATTATTTATACATTATTATTTTCTAAATTCAGGTGAATGTTCCACATTTTCGTCACCTAGAAAACAGAAAGAAAGAAGTGAACAGAAAATATGAAATATAAAAAGTAATCCATTAAATTGTGGAAAAAAATAATATTTTGATGAAAACTTGTATCTCGTACTGTACAATTCAAGCGCTCGACCCTCTCTTTCTTTCCGAATGCGTTCTTCCTCTGCGCAAGACTGATTCCCCACACGCCAGTACTAAATAGATTTGCTGTATGTACCCAGTGGCGGACTAACGGGCGGGCTGACCGGGCGACCGCCCGCTCAGCCAGATTTAGAGGGGCGCCAAAATAAGAATCAGACAATATAAATAAATTGCATTTGATTTAGGTACAATGTTTTATATATAAAATTATTTGTTATTTATTAATTTGGCAATGTTTTTATTCATTCATATCAATAGCATACTTATAAAATAAAGGCTTCTTATTTTTTGAAAAATAAACTGTAACCAAAGAATATGAAATGAAAGTGTCATAGTATACGATTTTTTGTTAACGCCGTGCCGTGGAAAAAAGCGCGGGGCGAGGAGTAGCGAGACACTTCGTTGATAAGGGCGCACCTAAGAAGTCATTAGCAAAACTAGGATCATATCGTCGGTTTAAAGGTACAAGTCACTAAGTACACTTTTTGTGAAAAATGAGTTAGATATACCAAATTGACAATTATTTGATATTTTTATCATATAACACACTTATTAAGTGCATTACTATTCTCTACAATAGAAAAATGTAAAAATAAATTTCATTATTTGCGATATAATATATTGCACAATATTTTGTTACAATACGTACTTAATGATTCATAAAGTTTCGTCAATTTTGTTATATTCTGCTAGTGACAACAAGCATATATTTCGAAATGTGCAAAACTAACCTGTTTATATAAAAATTATCGTAGTACTTTCGTGTTAATTATTTTTATTTATCTTTCATTATTAGTTATCATATCTGAAATTTATTTTAATAACATTGGTAAGTTTTACATTTTATAAACTTAAAATGCATGTTCTACTTATTAAACTTTTTGCAGTAATTTAGAATTTTCGACACATAAAAAATTATCTGGATCACAAAACCGTAAAAGAAAATTGGAAAGAGAAAATGAATTTTCTAAAAGTGCAACATATCTATCCAACTATCTGCAATCAAATGTATCTAATTCAAATTTGGTTAACAATGCTTTTGGAGAAGGTACATCACAAAATGAAGATGTTAAAAATTTGAGTGCTATTAACTCAAACGAAACTAAAGAAATATTATTTCAATTATCAGATGTGAGAGAAATGACAATTTTCGAAAAATTGACAAATACTGAGGAAAATGTAGACTACATTTCTGAATGTATTTTTCAATATAATGATCCTACGTGGCCTTTTCCTTTGCCCTCTGCTTTTCGCGATCACATTTTATCATCGAATTTACTAGAAGATACAAATGTCGACAATACTGATTTCATTTATCCTAGAGATTCAAATAATCGATGTTTTACGAATTTCTGCATTTAATCCTAAAAGATGAGGATAATCTTGACATCGATGGAAATGAGCTTTATGAAGAAATTATAATTTTGAATAGTTTACTGCCAGAAAATACAGATTCGCCGTTAAAAATATTACAATTTTTAAAAACCAACAATTTACAGAATACTGTTCCCAATATATGGGTGACGTTAAGAATTTTGCTTACCATCCCTATTACAGTCACTACAGCAAAAAGAAGTTTTAGTTAATTAAAAATTATAAAAACATGTTTACAATCGACAATGGGTAATGAACGATTAAATTCTCTAGCGTTATTATCAATTGAAAATAATTTTGCCCAGAAAGTAGATATAAGTGAACAAATCAAAATATTTGCAGATTTAAAATCAAGAAAAAAATGTTTTTGAATAAATGAATTATTATTACCTACCTATTAGATTTTCGAGGTGCATCGCCTGCTTAGAAATAAATCAATGTTAATGAAATAATTATTTTTTGTAATTATTAAGTTTTAATTTTTTGTTTTTTAATACTTTTGTGAATAAAAATTGTTTTATTAATTATTTTATTTTTTATTCTTTTTTTTACGTCAACCAATTTTAGAATCTTGAAAAATTTTAGGGCGCCAAAACTAGGAGTTCGCCCGGGGTGCAAGATTGCCTCGGTCCGGCACTGTATGTACCTATACCGAAATATCGGTATATTTGATAAAATATCGGTATCTGAATACCGCGAAAGAATGATCGAAATCCCGGTATTCAGGATCAGAGAATCCCTATATCCTTATTATTTATGTTATCTTTAATCAGTTCGTGCTTCAAGTAAAAGAAAATGATAGATTATTATTGACTGGTTTTATGCTTAAAATAAGGGTAATTGAATTAATGTTATTTCTTAATTTCTCCATATTTCTTCCTTATCGCCAGAGTCCTAGCGATTAGAATACAAGCTCTTTGAAAGAAAATATAGGAATACAGATTTCTTAGCAATTTCTTAAATCATTGTCGTTATGAGCGTGTCCAATAACCGTTTACCGTTTATCAAGAGTCTGTTATCTGATAAGGGCGTGTTGCAAGGCGGTGAGTGTAGTGTAGCAATGCCGTGCAAAGTGCCTGCCACTTTACTGCCCATTTAACGACCACCAAGCAGCTACTATCAACACTATATAGAACTGCCCCCTTTTTAACTATACTGAAAAGGAACACGCTATATGCGACTTAAGAATTCGCACAATCAAATGATATATGAGAACATTAATGATGAATTAAAATATTTGGTAATGGAAAAAACATGTTTAATGTTTTTATGGGACTATGACAAATTATTATATTTGGAACAAAGTTCTAGTAAATTATGACAAAAATAAAAAATTGATGTGAAGCGTGAATTTTCACACATTTTAGTTTTGTAAGCAAAAATTATATGCAACAAAAAAAGTATAAAATATACGAACATATATTATGCAGTAAAAATATCGTAAATATGCAGGCAGTTACTCAAAATATGCAGACATATGCTACTAAAATTATCAATAAAAACTAAATAAATAAAAAAAAATAATAATAAATAATAATAATAATAATAATAATAATCTGGACATAATGCTGCTCTCCGCGTGCTCTACTACCATCTTAGACATGCCTATGGTGTTGACCAAATACCGGTTATACCGTACGTCCCTTCTGACATAGAATCGGTGGTGGAAAATTCCAAGTGCCGAATTTATTGGAATTACTCCTTCCTCAACTCGAGGTTACTGACAGCCACTAAGCCGGACATGGATACCGAGACCAAACAGATGTTTGTGACCGAATTTTTAAGTCCAACTGAGAAGAATATCTTTCTCAAGGAGGAGGCAAAGAGGTCCAAGTATATGGATCTCTTGTTCGAACTTAGAGAGCTGTAGCCAGGGTATAAAATTAAACTTGTAGTCCTGATAGTTGGTGTTTTGGGTGGTATGAAAGCCTCCTATCGAAGGGAAATCTAATCCATTCCCGCCTGCAAATATTCTGCCACCTCTGTGATCTGCAGGATGCAAAAAGTAGTGCTGCTAGGGTCACTTCGCATTGTGCGAGCACTGGATCATGCGTAATTTCCGCGTCTGCATATCGCCAGGGTTTGGGATGCTCTCGTGTGTATTTAGCTCCACTAGTCTCTAGTATGACGCGGCTCAAATGGTTGCTGATGTTTGCGATTAGTGGCCGCTTGTCAAGACCTGACAAAACTCCAAATAACAGTACCAAATTTATTTATAAAATATATACATCATGAAATGTTTACAATATATCATGAGACAAATAACATTTATTTTTCATCAGCTTACAAATTTTAATTACAAACTTCAATAAATAAATTACAATTCTAACAATAAATTATAGGTACAATACAAAATTATGTGTCAACTTATATTTTTTATTTTTTATATGTTACGTTAAATTTTTGGTCACTCTTAATCTAAATGAAATTATAAAATATTAAGTAATTATTATTGGCAAAATGACTAAAAAAAAGTCAATGAAACTTTTTTACTCCATGGTCTATAGAAAACTTGGCCGTGGCCTAAAATATGTTCTGGATAATACTTAACTCGTGCGTGGAGCAAACTTTTAGTTTTAGGCTTTGCATAAAAAAACACAGGAATTAGGGTGTTGCCTAGAATCACAATACTACCGTCCGACCAAAAACCCCACTCCTAAAAGCTACAATATGACACATAAGAGCGTCCTATTGGCGGATGTAAAAACACGTATATTATATTGAAAGAGCGTCAGATATTTTAAACTTGTTGGTTGTAAATTTTTTGGCGGTTCAAAGTTCCCCCACTACCAAGAGCTCTCTAATTCCTTTCAAGGTCGCGTTTAGGTTCCTTCCTGTGTCTTTATATTCAAAGGTTTAAAGCATATTATTTTAGATTCTATTTTTTACACACAGAATTTCTTTACGGAACTCTACAAACTGTAAAAGATCATTTCAATGCATTTGTGCATATGTTTTCTGAAACGCATATGCAGCAAAATTAGTGAAAAAAGTGTTATCCGAATCTATGACTTAAAAAATTGACAACAGAAGTTGGATATTTACCAAAAATTATGGATATATTTAATTTTGGCTCAAAAAAATAAAAAGAATAAATAAATCAAAGATTTAAAATATATGTATTATGTAAAATATGCATTTATATGCAATTAATTAAATCATATGCACAAAATTGTGAGAATATGCAAAATATGCAAAATAAAAAACATATCAAATAAAGTTATTTTATTAGATTCGCAAAGATATGAAAGAATTTTTTGAGATATGCATTTAGTTCAGAATATGCATTTCAATAAAATCGGTGCTTTAGTAATAACAAATCGTGGGTACATATTAAAAACAATATAATCGATAAATTTCGAAATAATTATCAAATCAAAAATCTCTGTTCCATTCCAGTTCACATTAATGTGCATTATTCAGAATTTGTTAGATTATCACCCCATATTTTTAGTTTAACCCCATATTTTAAGGTTAATTAACCCATCTCTTAAAAGATGGACATAGAACAAACTAAACTTTTTAGTAAGGTAATTCAGTTTATTGTAACTTAAAATGTAAAGTGTGAAACGTATCTCGAATATATAAAAGGGCATGTCATAAGAGTCATCGTTGGTTACAATGTCCTAGTGCAAAGATACTGGAGTAAGAACAGCACACTGATATTCAATAAGACAATTGGTGAAGGAATGATGATGGTACTCAAATCCGCCACCTTCTCAAGTACGGCTCCTCTTTTATTGTTCATTGCACAATGTGATACACAAGGAGTGAGTCTTAATCAATAACAGCTAATCAGTTTACAATAACACTTTCATAATCCACAAATCAACTTGGTTTTCATTTAGAGCACGCATAGATATATAACCAGATAGTAGATTACAATACAAATACATGAAGAATTGAGGATAGTAAGGACAAAGGTAGGAAAATAATTTGTCAATTCTAATCAAGATATAATCACAGCTGGTTGCTTTACCTCATTCGTGTTTATTCTTAATTGTTCGTTTAAATGCTTGGGGTTCACTGTTATATAAAATCAGCAGCCAAGAAAAGGGGGTTGATTTAATAGTAGCAGAAATTATCATGTTGTCGTGGAGCTGGGTTTCTATTTTCGAGGTGTGAACGATATAATCCCAAACCGAAGCGAAATATTCGGCAACAGAAAAAGACAAGGCTGTACCAGCAGTTCGCAAGACTATACTATTATTAGCATCTGCTCCCCATGTAGGACCATCAAGTTTTTGCCGGTTTATTGGAGAATTAAACAAGATTTTAACGTGTGATGAAACTTGGGTTTTCTATTTTCAACCAGAATCCAAAAAACAAAGCATGGAATGGAAGCACACCAGCTCACCTGTCCGAAAGAAATTCAGAACGCAAGCATCAACGGGGAAAAGTCATCTTGACCATCTTTTGGGATGCCCGAGGTGTCGTCTTTTGTGATTATTTGGAAGATCAGCGTACAATAAACCGTGCCTACTACTCAGATATGCTGATGAACAAAGTAAAGCCAGCAATGAGAGAAAGACGTCGCGGATCTCAAAGAAAAGGCGTAATATTGTTCTACGACAATGCTCGACCCATACCGCCAAGCTGACCCAAGAAACCATTGAAAAAATGGGTTGGGAGATACTACCTTATCCTCCCTACAGTCCAGATGTGGGTCTTTCTGATTTTCATTTGTTTGGTCCACTCAAGGAGGCATTACGTGGAAAAAAGTTCAGCGACAACGAGGAAGCCAAAGAATTTGTGGAAAACTGGCTCAAACAACAAGAAAAAGATTTCTTTGCATCAGGTATAATTAAACTAGTTCATCTTTGGGACAATTGTATTAATATTCGTGGGGATTATGTTGAGAAGTAGTAAAAGTATCATTTTGTAAAAATACAGTTTTTTTTTTTTTCTAAATCAATTTGTCTCTTTAATTATTGAATGTCCCTCGTATTTTTATTGATAATTCTTTAGTGGTAATTCTGTTAATATTCTTCTTCCGTATCTCCCATGATTTAAAGGTTCATATCATGCTACAAAAAACGATCGCTTTCATCTGCATCATTGGTTGTTTAGTGACTTGTCTTTTCATATTTTCAATAAATTGTTGGCGGACTTTCCTTCCGTTGCCATACGCCTTATTTCGGGTGTTCATGATCCGAAGTTTCCACCATATTAATATATAAACAAACTTTTTGAGAACCCAATTATATTAAAATAAACTCTACATGCAAATATTATTTAACCACAATTCATTTTCATAACCAAAATGAAACTCGTGAAATTTTCATCTTGAATTTAGATCTAGTGTACGGTACACATCAGTTCACTTGTATATTGTGAGTACTGGCAGCCTATTTTCCCCAGCAAGCCGCAAACATCCCTAAAACAAGCAGGGAATCACAAAGGTTCAATTAAAATTCTCTACGGTAGAAGTTTGTCTGTCAGTCGCAATCAACGGGAGTTATCTCTTGACGTGCACCGGTTTATCCCCTTGTTCCCTCAACCCCTTCACTTCCTAAGCGAGGAGGCCCACAAACATTCACAACAAAAATTCCCAAAGGCTTGAATTATGTTCAAAATGGAATGTTTAATAATTCCCAGTTAAATACGGTTGTTTGTAAATTTCAAATTTATTTCTTGTATTAATTATTTAAATTTTAAAGATATGATTAATATCAAATCATATTTTTTACATCTTCATCATCATCATCAACATCTATCAGTTGAATTCATACACTGCTGAACGTAGGCGTCGCCATTATTTCTCCTTTATTTACCAGATTAAATTACTAGTGTTACACCAGATTGTATAATATTAGGTGTACCGGTTTTTTCGTTTATTTGGTATTATTAAAATAGAAACAAATTGAAAGAATAAAATGTACAAGTGTCTCAAAAGAAATTTTATATTTAGTGGATCGATTAAAAAAAAAGTAAGCCGTATATAGAATAAATGTTTATTAATTATTAAAATACACTTTTTGGGAATTTATTTCTTAAAAATAATAACGTCTAAATGTAGACCCTCGCGTTCTCGGCACTCATTTAATCGAACAGTAAAATTACTTATGACGTCTCGGCAGGTGGACTCAGGGATGGCTGCCATTTCGTGACGGATATTTTCTTTCAAATGCGCCAGTGAAGTTGGTTTATTGGCGTAAACTTTAGATTTAAGATAACCCCATAGGAAAAAGTCCATAGGGTTAAATCTGGACTGCGTGGAGGCCAATTTATGTCACCTCTCCGGGAGATCAATTTGCCTGAGAAAATTTCACGAACACGTGGCAGAGACATATTGGACGTGTGTGAAGTTGCTCCGTCCTGTTGGAACCATGTTCTTTGGTTATAGCTAGGAAAGTTTTGCAGTTCAGGTACCAAGAAGTTGTCTAACATCTCCACATAACGCTCTGAATTCACTGTAACTGCACGCCCCCATACGGTCACTTTAGGCGAATGTAGGGGTTTCTGATGTTTGCGTTTCGGATTCGTTGCACTCCAGTAGCGGCAGTTCTGCTTATTTACGTGGCCATTAAGATGCAAATGAGCTTCATCCGAAAACAAAATGTTGGTAAACGTTGAAAATCGCTCAAACACCTGATTTACGAAATTAAGCCTCTGACTGGCATCTTGGGGCTTTAATTCTTGCACCAATTGAATTTTGTAGGGGTGCAGCTTTAGGTCTTTGTGCATAATGCGATGTAATGATGATCTATGCACATTTAAAGCACTTGCGCGCTTCCGAATTGAAAGGTTCGGGTCGTCACGAACAGACTGATTAACATTCTCCACGTTTTCTACCGTTCTTGATGACCTAAGTCGCCCGGATTTTGATTTATCCAGCGTTGCACCAGTCTCTTCAAACTTTTTAACCCAATGTCGAATGAGAGGAATGCTTGGCGCATCATTTAAGTGGCGAAAACCTCGAATACTGCAGAATTTTCTACGCGCTACAGTCACCGAATAACCGTTTTTGTAAAACTCTCGCACGCATAACGCGCGGTCTGCTCCCGAGAAACGCTCCATAGCGACTGAATTCCCAAGAGCCAGGCTACCGATTGACATAACCCCCGCGCCCCTCGGATACGTTGCGTTCACGCAGTAAGCTAAATAAATATAAAATTTCTTTTGAGACACCTTGTACTTTATTGAGTAAAATAGCTACCATTGTGATCTATAACACTCTGCTATTTAACAGTAAGAGAAAATATTCCCGATTTGTAAAATTCTTGATTTTTTAAGGAAAAAATTGTTCAATGCTCATTTTAACATAGTTCATATCTCTAAGACAGATAAGGTTTTTTGTAACTTCATCTGCTGAGTAAATGTCATCCCTTCTTTCTATACAAATGTATCTATCGGATAGTTATCTAACAGATAATGAGACTGACGTATTGGATTCACTGACTGGTATTGCCATTTATTCAGCAGATGAAGTTACAAAAAACCTTATCTGTCAGATAGTTACCTGGAACTTTATCTGAAGGTGGAAAGACCGGGCCTAAGTGTCTTGTTTCTTAAAAAGTGTTCCCGTGACCGAAATAAGTGATAGTCGGAGGGTGAAATGTCTGGTGAGTAGGGTGGGTGTATTAGAACCTCCCAATCAAGCTCGGAAATTTTTTCACGTGTCTTTTTTGATGAATGAGGTCAGGCATTGTCGCCTTGAAGAATAACTCCTCTTCCATTCACAATTTCTGGCTGATTTCTGGTCAAGTTCTGATTCAGTCGATCCAATTGTTCACAGTAGAGATCAGAATTAACACTTTTTCTCGGTTTTAACATCTCCAGGGCCGGATTTAGGATTAGGGGGGGGGCCTGAAGCGCAAATGGAAAGTGGGCCCCTAAAAAAAAATGTCTTGACTTTAATTTCTTTTTGTTAGTAGTAGTTAGTAGTGTGTTTAAATACAATAAACTGAAAATTGTAATAAGTTACACCTATGAAATCTTTAAAGAAAATTGAAATAAAATCCTTTACTAACTTTTTATTACAAAAACAATGTTATAGAACGAGAACAGAAAAGATTTAAATAAAAAAAAAAACAGAAAATAATATATACATATATTACAATAGTACATTAGCGCGAGGGTTGTAAACATCCAAAACAATAAAATAACTTCTTACGGTAAGAAGTCAAGTACTCATACAACAAACAGCATAAAAAATGTTTTGATGAAAATTCGTCCGCCATTTTAAAATGAAACGAAAACAATAATTAGGTACTCAAGATTATAGAGTTTAATCAAAACGCAAAAGACGGTTTAATGCAGAGAATAAGTCGTGAATAGTTCGCATACAGTACTAATAATAAAAACGAAAAAACTTTCCGGTACACCTAATGTAACCCTAGAAATTAACATCGTCCGTTATGGACATCTTATTTGAAACATAAAGTCAAATTCCCTTACAGATAAATCTGTATTATGTAATACAAGTCGTAAATTACCCTAAAGGGAACAGTCCCTTCTTTCTTGAAAGCAATAAGAATAAAATATGACACATAATCGTCTGTGTAAAATATGCCTGATGTAGGCTCTCAAACTAGCAGCGTCTGAGGCGTCCGGACGCCTTTTACAGCATCGTATTATGAAACAATGTAATAGCAACTGAAAATTTTGTCAATTTCTGTTATTTATTTGGCAAAAAAAAATACAATAAAATGTTTATAAGAAGTTGAGAAACAACCATGTTTATATACATTTTACATTCGCTGAATAACCTAGTGTTGCGGCGTACTGGTACATGACTTTATATCTTAGCATTGATATAAACTATGTAACGAGCCTGTGATATAATGTAAACATACAAAGTGCTGGGTTTTGCCCTTTTTCCCGGCGTAACTAATTGTGTGTGGCAACATAGTATTAAACACTATTGTTAAAAAATAATAAAATATTTATACTTGAATACATAGAAATACAATTAGGCATATGTATAACCACTATGTAATTTTATTTTTTTAAATTTGTACTTTAATTGCCTGGCAATAAAATATTTTATATATATATATAATGTAAACATATCGAAATATTTATTGTTTTAGTTTTTATAATTAAACCAGCCTCCGATTGCCACATTCTCGTCAGCCTTCTTGCCGAACGGAAGGGGCCAAAAACCAGAAGCTAGTGTCCGATGACAATTTTGTAACAAAAGCCAAAATTTAAATATTGTAAAATTTATAATCTCAAAATGAAGGGAGATTCCTGACTAAAGTGTACTGGGTTCTTGAATATTTGGGTTTTTAAAGGTCAAGAGTTACACACGATAAGTAATAAAGCTGTTTAAAAGTTTAAGATTTATTTAATATAAGATTAAGTTTAAGTTTAAAATAAACCATATAAAAATTTAGATAGAAAAGAAAATAAAGAAACAGGTTCGAAAAAACCACCAGATAATCGACTCAGAGCATCTATGAATTCAGCAATACTAGTTTTTCTCGCGAACTATACCGAATAGTACTGATCCCCGTCTTCAGTAGATGGCCGTTTATATAAGCTTTCGGATAGCATTTCCTGGAATTAAAGCCTAAAAATTGTCCAAGGATACGTGTTCAAATTTATTAATAATTTTGAACAAAAGTCATTTTGAACAGTGCATAAAATAATTATGAAGTTATCTTTTGCAATTTATTATTTCACCAGTTGCAAAGAAATGTTCCCAAGATGCAAAGATGCACAGATGTGGTTCGGAAATCTTGGAGGCATTATTTGGGTGGTTTAAGCAATTTTTTACATTAAAAAAGGCATAATAAATAAAGTATGGAATTAATTGGACAGGTATATATCTGTCCAATATAACATATCCTGAAAATAATTCATGTACCTATATATAATTTAATAATTATATAATATGTGCAAAAGACATTAGTTTTCCAGAAATTATGCTTAACAGTGCTTTTGAATGTGATTTCACTGTGTTTCTGTTCTTATGCACATAGATAGAAATGTCATTTTGTGTACTTCATATCTGTTGGAATTGTTTCTTTATTACCTTAACTCCACCGCTGTTTTCGGAAGGTGTGTATCACCACTTCGTCCCGTGAATAATAACAAGTACACACATTTTTACAAGTGGCCATTATTCTTATTACAATCAGGTGAGTTATGTAGTGTTCGTTCTGCTATTCAGCTACTAAGGCTCTGCCAGGCTATGCTGTGCGCTATGTATCTTACCTTCCCATGAATAAACTTAATGGCGCAATTGGAAAAATACTTACTTTCTATTGGAATTGCAAATATTCCACTATGCAAATGAATTTAGATGGATCACAATTATTTTTAAGACTTAAAAAGAGTATATTTTAAGAAGAAAAAAACATTAAGTAAATTTTGATAACTTAAAATAGATTAGGGATTTAAGAACAGAGCCTTTTCCTGTAACTTATGTGTGGATAAATTTAAAATAAAAGTCAGTGCGACTTTGCTAAAATCTAGAACCTTCATGAATGTAGAGAGTACTTGAGATATGATTTTATTAAAGGATTCCTCATTTTTGCAGTGTATAGTGTTTATGTTGGTGACTGTGATAAAATTGAACATCGGTATTTAGCCAATTAAAAAAATACATCAACTGGCTAAGGACAAGGATTGAATATTGTCACAATTGTGGTATAGTTGTGTTCTAATGCCTCAATTCATTGAGTGTTAGAATAGTGGCTTTTAGGGCGTGTAGGTTATGGTTGCTGACTTACGGTTTGGGGAATTAAAGAATGTGCAGAGTGTTGCGTGTTTGTCAACATAAGTTTTGAACTAAATTCTAATGTTTTGATAAACATTATTCAATTGTGCCGACTATGGTCTTTAATTGCTGCCAACAATTACACAAATGAATAATGTTTTCAAAACAATTGAGGTAGGACCTGACGTCATAGTGTCCTGATTAACAGTTATAAAATAGTCTTAAGGAATAAAGTCGTGGTCAGTCTTTCTTGATAGTCAAGTGGTAGTCATTCTTGTGAGCACGCTTCCCAATGACCAGCCCAGCTGTTGAAGTCACCCCAACACGAGATGTGTGTGTCGTCTACAGGCATCTCCACTAGTTCGCATCGTGCGGATACCTGGGGTGGTTCGACGGATCCTGGAGAAGCCGGGGCAAGAACGAGACTTACAGCTTCTAACGGACAAAACCAGCAGCCATTTTGATCAACAATTGTATTCTGATATAAATTAATATTATATAATAAATTTTGTAGAAAAGATTCCGTTCTTGAATTCGCCCCGTGACAATATTGGTAAATTGTAAATTACACGAGCAAACAAAAACTTATTTCTTGTGACAAGATCAAAATATAGTGTATCCCTCTTAAAATTTGACCCAAAAGCCGAAAATGACCTCAAATTTTTTCTATAACCCATCATTTTTTTGCTATGAGGTATTGTTGGTTCTAATGAAATATATCGATAGACGTTTTATTATTAATTTTCACTTACCTCAAAATGTTGTTTTTGATGTTTTACGTAGATATTTTGTTTCTGAGGCATACCTTATTAATATCCAGCAGTAATCAGCAAGCAAATTTGAATTCCAATTACCCTGATATCGCTTTTCCAACGCGGAAACTTGGTGGAACCGTTTCCCATGTTCATCACTTACTGCACCCAGATCTTCTGGAAAGAAATGTAGATGAGAGTCCAGGAAGTGAATTTTTAAAGACATCCTACATCTCATTTCTTTGTAGACATCAAGTAGTTCATTCACAATATCTCTGTAATTTTCAGCTTTTACATTTCCAAGAAAATTTAAAACAACTGTTTTAAATTCTCCATGCTCTTATTTCAGCTTCATTTAGCACATCAAATACTTCATCTTTCATTATTTCTCTTATTTGTGGGCCCACAAATATGCTTTCTTTAATTTTTGCTTCACTAATTCTCGGAAATTTTTGTTTTAGATACAAACACCCTCTTCCATTTCAATCCATTTTAACGAAATTCTTCATTTAGCCCAATTTAATATGTAAAGGTGGGGAAAATACGTTTTTGGACCAACCAGTGGTTTAATTCTAACGTTTTTTAGTCCAAGAGTTAGTGTCTGACGTAGTGGCTACTCCTTCTGTATAGTGAATTACTTAGAACTTAAAAAGTAACCAGTCTCGAGTCACGACATAGAAATTGCAACAGATTCGATTACTTGTAGTTTACCAATGGACGCAATCTATTTTGAAGCATACTTTTAGACCTGATAAACAAGAACAAACTGATCTTAATCACTTGTGTACTGTCACCACAGGTACATGTCGTGAATTGACGCAATAAAAATGTTGCATATTGCAAAATATAAATTTGCCTGTTTGGGTGATAGAAAATTTCACTTTTCAGATTTGTTTTCAGCATATCAAAATACATCAGAAATACCCAAAAATTGCCATTTCACAAATAGTGTGTTTATCAGAGTTATTAATTGTAAAGTCAGTTATATTTATGTTCCAACTGGTAACAAATGCCTGGAGATCTATTTATTATAACAATGGAACTGGAAGAATATCATATATGGTATTCTTTATATTTTTCTTTTCTTTCTATTAAACGTTCTCAGTGTAAACAGTATAGAATTTATAGTATAGTCTACTCTTTTGGGAGGTATCTTGTGACTGTTCTAGTGAATTCCCTATCGAACAGTCCAGTCATCAATACATTTAACTAATTTGTGACCATCCTCCACAAGTTGCAACTTGTTAAATAACATATGTAGTGGAAAGTAAGTTAATTCATGCTTCTTCATAAATAATAAGTTAGTAAATAGTCCACTTAGTTGACCTAAGCATGTCAAAGAGAGGATTACAGCCATGAAGTGAATAGGGAGTGAAGGTATAGAGCATTCGACAGTTGAAATTAGTCAACTTCCACTAACTGCTCTAGAAACAGAATTATTTATAAATGTACCTTAAATAGATGTTGCAGTAACTAGAATTAAATTCACAATTTATTTTTCCACAAATTGTTTTCTGAACTTTCCGAAAACAAATGACACATGAGATGCAGTTTTGTTCAACAAATAAAAAGCAAACAAATTTAATCACTTTACTCGGACTTTGGTTCGTTTTACGTAAAGGTGTGTTCACAGCTCTAGAATTAGAAGACTATACGCTATGACTTGTGCACTGTTGAATTTTACTACAAGTTTGTCATTTGGTAACGCAAGCGACCGTTCATAGCTCTAAATGTAATAGACTATGCGTTGTAGATAGTATACAGTTTTCCAAACTTATAGTTAGTGCTCTGTTTTAATCTGACAGACATAGAACACATATTAGCTATCTCACTTTACATCACCTAAAAAATACTGTCGCACAAATTTCAACAAATTTCGGAAATCGTGAAATGAAAAAGAATTGCTGTAATTGCGATTATAATTTTGTTTATTATAGTAATTAATTATATTTTTATCATTTAGTTGTAGTCTAATATCAATAATTATGTAAGAAAAAATATTTTTTATTATCAAAATTGTAACATATAATTAACGTAATTTTTTTAGTTCTGATGAAGATTTAAAATATAAATCGAATAATTAGCGAAGTTAAAATATTGCTTTTTACCGACCGCCAACATATATAAGGGAGGTATTGTGATCATACCGATTTTGACATTTCGAGATTTTGATTAACTATTTTTAGCATTATGTCTGTCGGTCTGTCTGTCCGTCAGTCTGTCCGTCAGTCTGTCCGTCAGTCTGTCCGTCAGTCTGTCTGTCTGTCTGACTGTCTGTCTGTCTGTCTGTCTGTCTGTCTGTCTGTCTGTCTGTCTGTCTGTTGACTAGAAATGGGAGTTTAACCGTGTCGATTTTTGCGAATATTTAGCAACAGAAAAATATTTCGAAAAAAATTACTTAACAAAAGTTGCTATAAATGCAATAACTAACAACTTTTATTTGAGACATTTTTTGATAAAACGAAAAATTTTTGAAAAATGTTTCCAAGTATCTATTTTTTCATACTTATACGTAACGTTTCCATGGTCATGATAAATAATATCTCTGTTAAAAAATATTAGGCCAAGTTATTTCTACTCTGCTGCTAGAATGTATTTTATGCAAGTACTTTGTGATGGCGGTCGGTCCTGTGCTGATTTTTTTAGTTCTGATGAAGATTTAAAATATAAATCGTTAAATTAGCGAAGTTAAAATATTGCTTTTTTACTAGTCCTTAGTTTCCTTAGTGCGCTAGGGGCCGTCGCCGAGGAGTAATACCAATAAATTCGGCACTTGGAATTTTCCACCACCGATTCTATGTCAGAAGGGACGTACGGTATAACCGGTATTTGGTCAATACCATAGGCATGTCTAAGATGGTAGTAGAGCACGCGGAGAGAAGCATTGATCACGTCCCACTCAGAGCTGCAGTAAGGGGGGGGCGGAGGGGGCGACGCACTAAGGAAAAGGGCGCCGACGATCTTGACTAAGGGGCGCCACATTGCGAAGGTGAGGACCTTTTTTTTGCTGATCACTTGGATTTTGGGAGGTGAAGACCACCTTTTTTTTGCGAAGGGCGCCAAAACACAGTTTTGCCCCTAGCGCAAGTTTTCCTTACTGCGGCTCTGGTCCCACTGACCACGTGGTTGTAATTTCTATGGCCGGCGGTCTAGATTAGGGTTGTAAATCGAAGGCAAAACATCGATGTTAACATCGGCGCTGAAACATCGATGTTGAAAAAACATCGAAGGGATAACATCGATGTATCGGAAACATCGATGTTTTATTAAATATAAAAAAAAACTATTTTTTTATATTATATAGATTTTATTTAATAATATAAAGATAAAATACGAAATAAGTAACATATAATACGAAAAAAAGTAACATATAATACACAAAAAGCATTTATTAAATTTTTAAATAGATTGTGTAACAGACACATTCAAATGTCCCGCCGCTGCTTATAACCGTTTGGAAAAGCTTATATAAGCTGTTCACTTTTGTAAGGACAAACTAAATCTGGTTATTTTGGTGATTTTTATAGTGTATTACTGACTTTTATAAACTTGGTTATATTGTAAAAAGGGCTTTACAGTTTGTATTATTTTAGGTTAGTATTATATTTACAAAATATTTAAGATGTCACTATTCAAAATGAAATATGACAAACGATATTTTTTTAAATGACATATTTATAATCTGACTTTTCAAATTATTTTTCTGTAATAACATTATTTCTATTAAATTTCACTTTATTTACCTCGTTCACTTATACAAAAAATGGCTCGACAACAAAACTGAAGATTCTTCTTATTTTTTTCTTATTCTGCTAACTGCTAAGAAGAATAAGAACTAATACTATTAGTATTGTTATATTACAATAGATAGCGCTTATATTTTGTGCACTAATTTTAATAAAAATAAAAATTTTAAGAGTCCAGCGCCTCTAGCGGTAGTTTCTGAATTTCAAAGTTCAAAACATCGACATCGGTAGCAGACATCGATGTTTTATCGATATTATCGCCACCTGAACATCGATGGTAAAAACATCGATGTTTTCAGGAGAGACATCGATGTTATCGATACATCGATGTTTTTTTCCCATCCCTAGTCTAGATACGGAGAACTTACCTTCTTTGCCCCCTATGCGCCTATCTAGGCGTTGCGAACCTATTATTTATTGATTTTTTTTATTATTATATGTGGGTCAGAGAGATATATACAAGCATGCCAAATTTCAAGTTTCTATGTTCAGCAGTTTGGCTACAATTTCTACCGAACAAACACATGAGCAACATTATAAAGATTTTTTGGTGATCATATCTACAGAACCCTAAAATTGACGAAAGTATCACTAAGAATTATTTGTTTATGGATAAAAATATTTGACCTATGAAAAAAATATATGATCTACAGAATAGTACCTATGAAAATAATAGTTTACCTATGTATTAAATAATTGATCTATGGTTTTAATTTTTGACCTATGGAATTAATTATTGAGCTATAGAAATATTTATCGACCTATGAAAATAATTATCAACCTATGTAAATATTTAATAGATCTATGGAAATAATCATATACCTACTGATATAATTATTGATCTATAAAATTAATACTTGACCTATAGAGCGAAGCGAGCTACCCATCTTCTAGTTTAATGACAAAACACTATCTTAGGTTAGGTTAGGTTAGTAAGGGTTTGGTTAGAAGAAGCCGAGCGAAGCGAGCTACCCATCTTCTAGTTTAATGACAAAACAAACTCTAGATATATGAATCATTCAAATAATTGTGGATCCTGTTAGTTTACAAATGATTTTAAGGTTATATTCACGGATTAGTTAGGTTATGTTTTATCATAACGCTACTAGTCAATAGATGTCACTACTGTCTATAGGTAGTTTATCATAGATCAATTGATAATTTTCTATAGGTCAACTATTAATTTACTATAGATCATTTTTTAATTATCTATAGGTAAATGATTGATTTTTCTATAGGTAAAAATATAAAATTTCATAGGTAATATTTGAATTATTAATAGATCATAAAATTAGGATCCTTTGTTTATTAGCATTGTCAAAACTATATATTTTAAAAGCAAATATTTCTTTTATAATATTTTTCGATTCCATTTTCCCGTTTACAACTGTTATTGAATATCAATATGTTGCCCCTTCTGTAACGCTGTCACCTGGCTACTCTAGGACATTTTAGCCAGATAGTCTTCACACCTACGATATAGCCTTTTATGTATTCTAGATACGTTTTACATTCATATTTCAAGATGTACTTGCACTGAAAAATGCAACGAAAATTTAAATCTTCGATTTATATCTCGGATATATAAAAAGGTGGCAAAAAATACGAAGATGCATGGGGTTGTGTAAGATAAATTACCAGTATTTTGAACAAGATGCATCTCACAACTTCTGGAGGAAACGGCACTAAAATATATTTGTTTAGATAATTAAATTAAAGGTAGGGTCAGTGTGCAAGTAGTCAGCCTGTTCCAGTAGTCGGCCTTTTTAAAATTAAAACTTAAATAATAGTTTAATATCCCAACTAAATATTTAAAATTTTATATGCCAGTATTCAGCCGTCTTTCTTCTTTTCGATTACTTTCAACCAATAAGAATTGATGTCTCTCAACATTAAATATAAATAAAAGAAGTCAACCTCAAAAACATGTCTGAACATATACTCTGTGTTGAGTCCAGTTATGGTTAGTGAGGCAGTGTATGATTCGAATATTGTAAGAGGTAATTATTGTATGTTTTACTATTAATTTATTTAGGACAAATATTTGGAACATTAATTTTTATAATAAAAAAGTTTTTCAACATAGATGTCTTCGATTTATTAAATACTTAATGAGGATGACCACTGGCGATCAATTTTTGGAAAATTCTAGTAGTCAGCCTACGCGGCTGACAACTGGGGTTTTAGAAACTGGAATATTTTATTTCTCTCTTACATTCACGAAAATAATATTTCTGTTTTGCTCGGATAAATTTATTTCTTTTTCTATCATAAATTTAAAAACCAGAAGTCAGCCTGGCTTTTTAGGACCTGGCTGACTATTGAACATTGAATACCAGTAGTCGACCACCAATTGTTTTTACATTAGTTTTGGATAGGAATAGTAGAATTTTGTTCTTTCTCGTTCCATTTATACCATTTTCCGCCGATATTAATTGATTTGTATCCTACGGCCATGTGTTACCTTTTTCTCTTTCTACTTTCGCCACATTCCTCAGTTTTCCCGGGATCGTCCTTTATTTCCTTTAATTTGTTTTTACTTGCCAGGATCTTTTGCTTTTGTTCCCAATTTTGCATCGCCACACTGTTAAATCAGTCTAATTTTTCGTAATTATTTTATAAGCTTCTTTGATGATATTTCTTTTTATAATGATATTATTTTTCCTCCTTCTTTTTTCTTGTTCTTCCTCTTTATTTTCCAGTCTTTCGATTCTTTGTATCATACTTTCTTTTTCTATTTTCCACAATTCTTCTTTCTTTTTAAGTTCTCTTATCTCTTCTTTTAGTTCATTAATTGTCTTTCTGATTTTTGATACATATATATAAATATATATAACCATATTACAGATGAAATTCTTTAAAATGTTTATTCTGTGATTAATTAAGGTACCTAATTCAATGTAAGTAGTAACAAGGCTGACTACCAGCACCTATGCGGCTGACTATTAAACATTAAAGGCTGACTACTAGCAATTTTGATACATTTTTACATTTTATTTTTTATTAATTACACAAATATGCATTTTTGTAAAATAAAAAATGAACAATAAACTTAAACATTTAAATAATTAAATATGTGTTTCTTAATTTTTAATTAGTACAAGTACGATATTTGCGACGTGTTGAAAATCATGATGTCCTTAAATGGCTGACCACTAGCACAATGACCCTATTGATATATTGATATTTCTTAAGGTAGGAAACAAAAGCACAAATGTAATCAGTTTATAAAGAGAGATTTAAAAAAAAATCGTCATAGTAAGCCGAAAAAAAATGACGTACCAAATATTTAGGTGGAACTTGATTTTGGAATCTAGTAACTTTTATAGACTAATTCGAGCTTTTGACCATTTTGGTTAAGCTTTGTAAATCATACTTGCAATAAACATTTCTAGGTTAAGGTTAATAACATTATAAAATGTAATTTTCATTATATTTTGATATTTTGGTGTCATTCTTAATACAAATTTCCCATTTATTTATTTTTTTTCTTGTCTAAAATATGTAAATATTATTATATTTTTAACAAACGTTATTCGTTTCCATGGTTTCACTGCTAGAATTTAAAATTTTCACATACCAACGTAAGTCGTGAAATAACCCAAGCAAGGTCCCTTCTCGTGACAACCTAAAGGAACGAAATTCCCATTCAGTTCCGCTTAAAGCAAAAAAATGACTTAACTATTCCAAATGTTTAGGCGGAACTAGATTTTCAAATCTAGTACCTTTTATAGATTGATTGAAGCGTTTTGTTCAGGAAAAGACAACTTCAATATATAAAAAAATAGCTAGTGACAACTTACAAAAATGAAAATTCCAGTTAGTTCCGACCAAACGTTTGGAATAGCCTGGAAAACAAACTAAGAGGAATTTTTTATTTCAATAGTTTGCATCTTTGTCATGTTGATATTAAAAAATTGATGTGAAGTGTGAATTTTCACACATTTCAGGGTTTTGCAGGTATTTAGTAAGTGAATGATGATTATTTTGGATGCGAAAACAAATTTTATATTAAAATATTTTTTTTGTTCATTTTAATTCGAACGCCTAATACCATTATTTAGGTTTCTAAATATGTGCAGTATTTTTTTTTATATAGCAAGGTTCATTAAGAATTTCAAAATTACGCCTATGGCTTCCATTGGTTGTTATAAGTTCCGCCCCTCTGATTTCGTGTACATTGAAACAGAATTAAATTATAATTTAAACAATTTCCACTGGCTATTAAATTTACGCTTTTAAAAATTAAATGCAACATTTGCCAAAACATAATTAGAACTTTGAAAAAATAATTTAAACAATATAGAAATTAAAAAAAAAAAATATATATATAGTCTCTTGTCCAGGGTTCGATCCCTATCGGATCGGGTTACATGGGTGAAAAGTCAGCGTCAAATACCACTAGACCAGCACACACGTTAGAGTGTTGCTTGTTACAAAGCTATAACTTGTGTACATTATTAGCCAAAAATCACAAAAAATGCGTTTTTTTCCAAAAACCTAATCTGATCAAAAATTCCTGTTGAACTATTCCGGTTCACACCAATGTACATTACTTAGAATTTTTTCAGATTTTTAGTTTAAACCATCTGGGCTACAGGGTGTGGGACAAAAAATTTTTTGCACAATTTTGGCAAAAATCGCTTCAAAATAATTTATTTTGCAAAAATAAAAATTTGATCGTTAATCCACGTACCAAGGGCTTTCATTTGATACCCTACTCAGAATTATAAAAAAATATTTTGTTTTTTCGATGAGCACATATTTGTTTATATTTTTAGGGGGATCTGTTTTTTAGATGTTTTAGTATTTTTCCTATGTGCGGGTCAAAGAGTTGTATAAGCATGCCAAATTTCAACTCTCTAGGTTTAGCCGTTTGGCTACAATTTTTACCGAACAGACAGACAGACAGACAGACAGACAGACAGACAGACAGACAGACAGACAGATGACAAAATGACGGTATAAGGGTTTTTTGGTCATACCTACAAAACCCTAAAAATGACAAAATATGTAGCTTTCTTAATATGATATTTCATTTGACATATGTCATAATGAACAATGATATTTTAATTATAATAATCATAACCAACAAATCTGAAGACTGTTTTATATTTAATCAAAATTCATACATACGGGTCGTGCCCAAATTGTACATAGCTACATATAAATATAACACACATATACACATACATATCATGTAAAAAGTGCTGCATAAAGAAAGAACAATACAATATAAAAATAATAGAAATATAAATAAGTAAGTATAATGAAATAAAATATATAATATAATAAATATTGATAAAATTTAAAAATTAAAAAATTGTCAAGTTAAAAAATCATAAAATCATGCAGAAGGATCCGGTCAGTAATACACTATAAAAGTAACCAAAATAACGCTTAAACGTTTGGAATAGCCAATATTAATGTATTTTTTTAAATAAAATATCATGTAAAAATGGACATAAACATTTAAATAAACTACAATTGTCAAACATGACTGTAATAAACAACTCTTATTTTTGTTATTGCTTATCTCCAACATGCCTTATATTGCTGTATTTTTCTTTCGCGGCTTACTCTGTAGTCCAGTAACCTAGTACATCATAAGTTGCATCGAGTGGGGGTAGTTAGTTTCGTTTTTTTTTCTTGTATGGGTTGTGCCTGAGATGCAAAATCCAAGTTTTCGACCTCGGCAGCCTTCCGGAACACTTTTGAATTTCGCAAAAACTGCTAAATTTTCGCACTCTTTTCGGTTTCTGCCCATTTTGACCATAAAGGAGCACGTTTTCGACAAACACCATTCTATTTTTAAACTAGATTAAATTTTCTACAATTTGAGACCAAAATGACTGTTAATACTACCGAGCCGGTAGTATTAACAGTTTCCGAGATACAGCTTTTCAAAATTTGAAAAAATCTCCAAACTTGAAAATTGTATGCTATATCATGCTAATGGGCACTGTTTATTTTTAGAAGTGAAAACTACACCTTATTGTCAAAAATTATAAAATAACATTGCAAAACCTTATATTGCTGCCGAAAATACTGGTTATGTAGATTATCACGCTCCGAACCGTGCTTTTCGAATGTTTCGAAAAAAAAATTATTCGTTTTTTAAACATAGCTCCTTCATTTTTAGTGATTTAAGTTTTTTCAAAAACGATTTTGTAGGGCTTTTCAAGAGCTATAAGACTATGTAAATTAAATTCCTTAAAATCCCTTAGTTTTTAAATGGGGTTTTTGAAGGGCTCGAATAAGGCGGTGTTCGCTTGTAAATAGAGGTTTTAAACGGCTATATCTCGCCAAATATTCACTGTACAGAAAATATATGCACAGAGAAATTTAAGTCATTAAAAAAGCTACAATTTAGTGCTCTATCATTTTTTTCGTATCTCCAGTAATTTCGGAGATATTTTGAAGAAAAGGGCGAAAAATACGAAATCGCAAAAAATAGTTTTTTCTTTAAACTCCAATTTTTCTAAAATTAGGCATTTTAAATTGGTCAAACTTCTTGGGTGTACTGAAAATACATATATGAAGAGAACCACAGAATGGTGAGGATCAATTTTAATTAGGGGGTAAATAGAGGGTTGTTTTCACTGATTTTTTCGTAGAAAAAAGTAGGTACCGACCTTATTTTGATCATAAGTCGCTTAATTTTTATACTAGAGACTTTTTCCTTTTTTTGTTTGAAAAGTCTAATCAAATACTTTCAAAAAAATTCAATGAGTTTTCTTCGAAAAATGCAAATTTTTCCTGTTATTTGACTTAATCTTTCAAATTATGCATTTGGCGAAAAAAAGTTAACCATTAACATGCCGTATCTCGGTTCGTATTGGTTGTAGAAAAATAATAAAAAAAAGAATTTTGTTTGTTTTTTTTTAAAGCTACAATTTTGCTTTCTATAGTTTATTTGATAAAATGCATATTTTTCGAGTTATTCGCAAAAAAACTTTTTAAAAACATCGATTTTTTCGTCGAAAAACTGTTACACTCGTATTGTAGTTGAAAGTTACCATTATTTATAATAATTAATTCTTACCCACATGCTATAGATACCATTACTTCTATTTATTAATGTTTACTTCACTGACTCATGTTAGACAGGTTGTTGAAGATATAAAGGCAATTGTATATGATGAAACATGACAATTAGCATAAAAGTTTCAAATTTGGAGATTTTTTCAAATTTTGAAAAGCTGTATCTCAGAAACTATTGAAGCTACTGAACCCATTCTGGTCTTAAATTGTAGCAAATTTAATCTAGTTTAAAAATGCATTGAATAATGTTTGTCAAAAACGTGTTCCTTTATGGTCATAATGGTAAGAAACCGAAAAAAGTTCGAAAATTTAGTAGGTTTTGAGAAATTCAAAAGTGTTTTGGAGGGCTGCCGAGGTCGAAAACTTGGATTTTGCATCTCAGGCATATCCCATACAAGAAAAAAAGACGAAACTAACTACCCCCACTTGATGCAACTTTTGCCCCATAATCATGACAAGGTTACTGGACTACTGAGGTATTTTTTAATTTTTTTTTTTTTGAATCACGATATTATTTTACAGGAGATTTTTTTAATATATTTCTCGCTTGTGGCTCTTGGAAAATTTGATATATGATGTGTATTACATGAAAAGTAAGATGTATTCACTTCTGTGCTTTTGTGAGAAGATGAATTTTGTTATTTTCTGTGAAGCCAATCTATAAATGTTTTTAATATTTTTTGACCTATGTTATTTTATTTACCAACCTGACATTTAATGTGTAATTTTTAATCTAATAGTATTATTTTGTTTCAGGTAAAGACGCTTTTATAAACTGAACGAGATAATCTGCAAAGCAAGTAAGAATTTCATTTTTAAGTTAGATATACAGGTCACGACATATATAACTTAATATACGACATTTTTATGTCGGCTTCCTAGTCATCATTTTTATATTACCTTAATATGTATTGTTTCTACATCAAAACAATAGTGTTCATTGTTCATTACTGAATTGGCGTATAATGAATAATTGTTATTCAGTTATATGAGAGATATTATTTGATAATTTTTAACGCTTAAACTTCCATATTTTTTGCCTTTTTTAATAATCGGCCCAACCGGCCCATTTGGTGATCGGCCCACCGGGCATTTGCCCGGTAGCCCGCCGGTTATATCCGCCTTTGGTTGTAGCACATTATTTATTCTATTGATCCCGCACCTACTTTTAATTTGCTTCTTCTTGGATATTTTGATATAACTATAAAATAATACTGTTGTCATAATCATTGCCGTAACCAGTTAGGTGCAACAGGTGCTTAGCCGCAAGGCCCAGGACTAAAGAGGCCGGAAAATCGGGTATAAGACTCGAGTTGGACTGTGTATTATCTTTTTTGCAACCTGGCACTGGGTACAAGAAAAGCTAGTTTAGGTTCTGGTCTTAAAATTGGTAAATATCTTTCAAAATATGTTTTGTAGGTTAGATGCATTAAGAATTAAGTTGTAGCTATTAATATAACGTCAACATTGCCACAAAATGCTATGGATTCTTAATGCTCTTAGAATATAATCAAGACACAACTATAAGAAGTCCTCTTAAAGTATTAACTAATGTTCTTTTATAAAATAGAAACAAGTTTTTTAAAAGAGTTACATGTTAAAGAGAAAAGAAGTTCATAAATTTCATTCCATGACATAGAGGCATTATATTCAAGAGCAAATGTGTTACAAACCATTTTCTATTATATTTAGATCGCCCTAGATCCGTCGAAATTCGTCGTTACAGGTCTTTGTATCTCTGGTACATTTGAAACGATCGCGGCTGCTCTATTTATCTGTAGGTGTTTAGATTTACTATACGTGACCACTTGCCCTTATACTCCACTTAGGGTACGGTAGAGAGCTCTGTAATTTATTTCCACTATCTCACTCACTTCCACGCACAGAGATCTAGATAAGTTTATCTCTCTCATGCATTTGGCATTTTCGTCTTACTCATTGCAGGTATATTGTTGTCTCTTTTTTTCGGTTATTTCTGACCATTTCCTTCTTTCTCTAAAGTGCTTATACTATCTCTGTTGTTCGTTATTTTCGTCTTACTCATCGAGTGTTGTCTTTCTCCCAAGCGTTATGGATGGCTATGTTAGTCTTTTTCTAACGGTTGTTCTTTTTCTGTGGGCCATGCAATGTTTTATTTATCCTGAGGGTTTTCCGAACTTTTCAACACACACAGACGAGTTTTCTCTGGTATACATTAAGCTAAGTGTTTCTTTTTAAATAACAGGAAAGCTCCTCTTGTTACTGGGTGAACTTGCGTTGAGATATGGCCGCACAGCTTAAAGCTACAAGCTATCTACACTTAAAGATATCTACGAAACAACAATAAGACGCAAAATTTTGGATTAAGTTTCTTTAAGATTTGTTTTAAACTTCTACGTATATTTTATGGAAAAATGTTAATATTTTCAATTCATACAGACAACCAAAAACTAAAATGTACATGCATCTTTCTTATTATTGAGTTAACAACAAAATCATATATGACGAAAATAGTTTATAATAAGAAAACGAATCTTTTATTTCTATACTTTTTTTTATTAAGATAAATATTTGCGAAGTTACGTTAATCACTCTAAAGCTAAATTTATGAAATATCTCCCATATTATTGACTTAACAGTAAATACGTATATAACAAAAATTGTTTATAATAATATGACAAATCTTTTTATTCTACATACTTTTTATCGACCGCCAACATATATAAGGGAGGTATATTTAATGAAAGCCGAAACGTCAGAACAACTAGACAACACTATACAGCAATCTTTTTACTCTCAATCCCAATCTTTTCTCAATTCCAGTTTTTTACCAACCGCCAACATATATAAGGGAGGTATTGTGATCATACCGATTTTGACATTTTGAGATTTCGATGGATCTCCACGAATTGAGGTCACTACATAACGTTTTGACTATTTTTAGCATGATGTCTGTCGGTCTGTCTGTCCGTCCGTCTGTCTGTCTGTCCGTCTGTCCGTCTGTCTGTCTGTCTGTCTGTGTACACGTGCAGAGCAAATTCAGCTAAAAGGATTTTTATGAAATTTCATATTTAAGCTTCTACCATCAATGGTACGAGTTGATCAACTTTTGGTAAAAATCGGTTGACTAGAAATGGGAGTTTAAACATGTCGATTTTAAGATTTTTGCGAATATTTAGCAACAGAAAAATATTTAGAAAAAAATTATTGAACAATACTGGCTAGAAAAGCAATAACTAACAACTTTTATTTGAGACATTTTTTGATAAAACGAAAAAATTTGTCTCAATTTTTTCATACTTATGTAAGGTATCCATGGTCATGATAAATAATATCTCTATTAGAAAATATTAGGCCAAGTTATTTCTACTCTGCTGCTGGAATGTATTTTATACAAGTACTTTATGATGGCGGTCGGTCCTGTGGTGGCCACAGCTGATTTTTTTTAATATCTTTGAAATTATTTTGCAATGGTCCAATATTAATGCAGACACCTTTATTTTGGACGTGTGGCATTGCTGATAGTACAAGGTGTCTCAAAAGAAATTTTATATTTAGTGGATCGATTAAAAAAAAAGTAAGCCGTATATAGAAAAAATGTTTATTAATTATTAAAATACACTTTTTGGGGATTTATTTCTTAAAAATAATATCGTCTAAATGTAGACCCTCACGTTCTCGGCACTCATTTAATCGAACAGTAAAATTACTTATGACGTCTCGGCAGGTGGACTCAGGGATGGCTGCCATTTCGTGACGGATATTTTCTTTTAAATGCGCCAGTGAAGTCGGTTTATTGGCGTAAACTTTAGATTTAAGATAACCCCATAGGAAAAAGTCCATAGGGGTTAAATCTGGACTGCGTGGAGGCCAATTTATGTCACCTCTCCGGGAGATCAATTTGCCTGAGAAAATTTCACGAACACGTGGCAGAGACATATTGGACGTGTGTGAAGTTGCTCCGTCCTGTTGGAACCATGTTCTTTGGTTATAACCAGGAAAGTTTTGCAGTTCAGGTACCAAGAAGTTGTCTAACATCTCCACATAACGCTCTGAATTCACTGTAACTGCACGCCCCCTTTCGTCTTCAAAAAAGTAAGGGCCGATAATTCCTCGCGCCGACATCGCAGCCCATACGGTCACTTTAGGCGAATGTAGGGGTTTCTGATGTTTGCGTTTCGGATTCGTTGCACTCCAGTAGCGGCAGTTCTGCTTATTTACGTGGCCATTAAGATGAAAATGAGCTTCATCCGAAAACAAAATGTTGGTAAACGTTGAAAATCGCTCAATCACCTGATTTACGAAATTAAGCCTCTGACTGGCATCTTGGAGCTTTAATTCTTGCACCAATTGAATTTTGTAGGGGTGCAGCTTTAGGTCTTTGTGCATAATGCGATGTAATGATGATCTATGCACATTTAAAGCACTTGCGCGCTTCCGAATTGAAAGGTTCGGGTCGTCACGAACAGACTGATTAACATTCTCCACGTTTTCTACCGTTCTTGATGATCTAGGTCGCCCGGATTTTGATTTATCCAGCGTTCTACCAGTCTCTTCAAACTTTTTAACCCAATGTCGAATGAGAGGAATGCTTGGCGCATCATTTAAGTGGCGAAAACCTCGAATACTGCAGAATTTTCTACGCGCTACAGTCGCCGAATCACCGTTTTTGTAAAACTCTCGCACGCATAACGCGCGGTCTGCTCCCGAGAAACGCTCCATAGCGACTTGATTCCCAAGAGCCAGGCTACCGATTGACATAACCCCCGCGCCCCTCGGATACGTTGCGTTCACGCAGTAAGCTAAATAAATATAAAATTTCTTTTGAGACACCTTGTACTAGGCTAGAATAGTACAATATAATGAGTATTAGTATCAAAAAGATATAATACTTCAAGAGTTATATAAAAAAATTCGGACGTTTCGGAAACTGCTCAACAATCTGTTTCCGTCTTCAGCGATCACGAGAAGTGATAAATGTATCATCACTTCTCGAGAATTTTTGTTTGTTTCTCTATGGAAATAAATAAATAAATTGGTAAACTGATAGCTGTCGAGCCGTTTTTTTGGTTATTGTCATTAACAAAATTATGTATGCGTTATACAACATTTTAGCAATTATTAATGTCGTAAGCATGTAATAAAATTGGGTGAATGAAAAATAGATAGTAGATATTAATAATAATTGTTCTACGTTTATTTAATTTTTTAATTTTATTATGATTGATGTAAATACAAAATAAGTTATAATAAATTTGAAAATAAGAAATTAAATCACAAAGTATTCTTTCATTTTCATTTCTTCAGGTACGTCACCGACACAGTACTGATCTTTTGTGGGTGGTTCTTCATATCCACTCTTGTTACGGTAAAGTTGCGTAATACTGCAGTTGCTACTATACCAATTATAATCTTATTGCTCAAATTTGAAGCGAATATTAGAATTATTAAACATTGTATTGTAAGGCGTGGATCCCGGCTAACGTTTAATATAAAATATCCTTCTCGACACCGTTTACTTCAGCCTTTTTTTCACAGAAGAAAGAAGTTTCACTATCATTTCATCCCAGGCTGCAACCACTCGTAGATAGCGGGCAATTTCGTAAAATACTCGTTGAAATTTGTGTATTTAATTTTCCGTACAAGGCATACAAACGAAATCAGAACATAAGCTGGATATTGCACGAGATACTTTTTTCATATTTTTTCTCACCGTCGACTGGTGCACTGTTATTTTGGAGTTAAGGCATTATTTCTACAATTAATAAAATTCAAACAAATTATATTTTTTCAAGTCCATTTTGCAATTTATTGTTCCAAGAAATCATTTGATTTCTAACTTTTTGACAGTAACAGCACTTATTTGTTACTTATTCGCTACTTTGACTACCGAATAACTTATCTGCCAGATAGCATAGTTTATTCGTAGGAATAACTTTATCTGAAGGTGGAAAGACGCTTTATTGTTTTTATCCGTCAGATAACGTTACCAACCACTTTATCTGAAGGTGGAAAGACCGGCCCTTAATGGTTTAATTTACATTATTTGTGAAAATTGTGAATAAGAAAAACCACAACTCAAAAACTGTTAGGGAAAGCGACCTGCGGTTAAAATTTTTGGATTTTCCGTAGTTTATATATTCTTTAATCGTTTAACGAACTAATCTAAAAAAATAACTATAACATTTTAAATTTTTTAATTGAACTTATATTCTTCATCGCTGAGAGGATTAAATTCCAAAGCATCTTAGGAAAAGGATATATTTTTCTATTCATTGATTCACTCGTCATTTTGTGGAATTAAGATACAAGAAGTTAAGATAGTTCTGCCCCCTTTTACTCGAGGGATTAATTGATAACGTAGTGCCTAAATGAACCATCAACGCATTTTGTTCTATAGATTTCTACAGATGAGAGTTTGATACTAATGCTTTGGGTGAGAAAATTTAAGAAGAAAAAAGGGAAACGATTGACTGGTGTTAGATAGGAATATAAATAAGGGGAAAAGAAGGAATATTGCGGGTGATAAAATGGAAATGAATATAAGAAAAAGAAGAGAGGAAAATATTTTCGTAAGCAGTCTTTTTATAATCTATTATACAATGATTTTACTACTAGTTGTAATGCCCGTACTTCGTACCGTTTTGGCAGGGGTGGCGCTACCGTTTTGGCAGGGGTGAGTAGGGGGCCGGACCCCTCCAAAAATTGCTCTGGCCCCCAGTTGAACTTATACCTTTATTTTGCCTGTCTGTCTGTCTGTCTGTCTGTCTGTCTGTCTGTCTGTATGTCTGTCTGTCTGTCTGTCTGTCTGACTATCTGTCTGTATGTTCGGTAAAAATTGTAGCCAAACGGCTAAACCTAGAGAGTTGAAATTTGGTATGCTTATACAACTCTTTGAGCCGCACATAGGAAAAATATTAAAACATCTAAAAAAAATTATCCCCCTAAAAATATAAACAAATTTCAATTCATCGAAAAAAAATATTTTGATTTTTAATTCTGAGTAAGGTATCGAATGAATACATGGATTAACGATCAAAATTTTATTTTTGCAAAATAAATTACTTAGACGCATTTTTTCCAAAAAAAAAAATATATATTGTCCCACACACTGTAGCTCAGATGGTTTAAACTAAAAATCTAACAAATTCTAAGTAATGTACATTTGTGTGAACCGGAATAATACAACAGGAATTTGTGATCAGATTATGTTTTCGGAAAATAACGCATTTTTTGTGTTTTTTGCTTGGCCACGTAAAATATTTAATAACTTATCTAGCACACTGAACCAGTATGCTTTGATAGTGTTAGAAAATAAATTTTTCAAACGACGTCATTAAGTGACGTAGCTGGTCGCAAGAGTGTCTTAGATTAATATGTGCTCAAATGACGTCAATAATACCCATTGTTTTTCGTTTTGGTTAGTTTTTAAAACTGATAAACAAAATATAAAATTATGTAAACAACAAAATTTTTGACAATTTTAGCATGAATGCATGAATGTTCATGCACTCGAGAGTGAAATAACAAACGTCCGTCGAATACTAATATGCAGAATTCCACTAGCGGCAGCTACGTCACAATAACGTAAATTTTGAAATTTAAAAATATTTATAATTATTTTTTTCCAAAATCATAACGAATTTAGAAAATTAAATATGCCAATGTGTATAAAATCTGGTTAAGATTCATAAATAAGAAAGAAAAATAAATCACAGGTCTATTGTTTTTATTAATAGCTAAATGGTTTCAATTCTATCAATTTTCTTGATTAACAATCATGCTGTTGTCTATTTCGTTATATTGAAGTGAATGAAGATATCGGAAATAAGAGCAGAAAGCAATGATGAGCTGAACGAAGCGAAACGGGACGTCCTGCCGTGATTCGTGATCGCATCTGTGAACCGGCACGTGACAGCGTCATGTGCATATCAAAACCCGTGTTTTCAATGCATACACATCAGTTCAATAAAATCCACTAAAAGGAATGTCATACAGAATATCACAAACATTTCAGTTTCACTACAAATAATTTCTCCAACCAATATTGAAGATTTTCCAGCTATAATATTTTTAGAAAAATATTATTTAAGAACAAAGATATCCGAGAACTGTACTCAAGGCCAAGTATCACACAAGAACTCAGAGGCAGACGATTACAGTGGATAAGACATGTTATAAGGATGAGGGAATACAGAATGGTTAGGAAGATACCGGAAGGAAAATTGAATACCTGTCGACCAGTGGGAAGACCTCGCAAGAGATGGACAGATCAACTAACCGAAGATTGGAAAAAAATTCTTGTGATAATACTCCGAGTCACATTAATGTGCATTACTTAGATTTTTCGATCAACCTCCATGGGCTAATTTCCCCAAAAATTTAGATAAAATAAAAAAAAAAATCAAAAAAATACTTAATGAACTTTATCTACGTCTTATGACCTTTCTTTTGATACCACATAATAAATTTAAATAAATAATTATTTTTTTCAACGACAAAAAAAAAACGATATTTTTTGAAAAATTAATCTGATTAAATATTCCTGTTGAACTATTCCAGCTCGCAGAAATGTACATTATTGAGCATATTTATTGAGAGTTTTAGATCAACCCCTCTGGGAAATAGGGTGGAGGACAACCATTTTTTGCAATAGTCTTGCTATCTGTGGGTCAAAGAGTTGTACAAGCATGCCAAATTGGAACTTTCTAGGTCCAGTCATTTGGCCAGAATTTCTACCTTTCAGACAGACAGAAAGACAGACAGACAGAAAGCCAGACAGACAGACGGAAAGACCGACAGACAGACAAGCAGCCAGATATGTAGACAAACAGGCAGACAGACAGGCAACTGTCTGTATGTTAATGCCCCTGTTAAAGCCCCTTATTGTATAAATAATCCAAGAAAATTAAATTTTTTAAAAATAGATGTTTTTATGGAATTTTCGCCAGAATTTCTACCTTTCAGACAGACAGAAAGACAGACAGAAAGTCAAACAAACAGAAAGACCGACAGACAGACAAGCAGCCAGATATGTAGACAAACAGGCAGACAGCAGGCAGACAGACATGCAGACAGACAGGCAGAGAGACAAGCAGAAGACACATAAGCGATGTTATAGAGGTTTTTTGGTAATGCCTACAAAACCCTAAAAATGAATGTAAGATTAAGGGGCTTCAATGGATACCTCACTCACAATTTATAAAAATATATTTATTTTTTTCGTTAAATACATATGTGTTTACATTTTTTCCGCAATGTATTTTTTTGAATTCTCAATAATTTTCCTATCTGTGGGTCAGAGTTGTACAAGCAAGTTAAATTGCAACTTTCTAGGTCCAGTCGTTGATCCAGAATTTCTATTTTTCTGACAGACATACAAACGGACAGACAGACAGACAGACAGACATACAGACGGACAGACAGACAGACAGACAGACATACAGACGGACAGACAGACAGACAGACAGACATACAGACGGACAGACAGACAGACAGATAGACACATAAGTGACGTTATAAAGGTTTTTTGATTATACCTACAAAATCCTAAAAATGAATGTATTATTACGAATATTACCCTCAATTTCCTTTTTTAACATTCAAATTCTATCAAAATTCAATAAAATATGATCATCGTGTTTTATTTGACCCGTATAAAATGATTATTTAATTTTTAATATCATCCTCTCAATATATTTGGAAAATTCGATCCACATATTCACTCTAAAATTCTTTTCGATCCTCGAGATAAACGGGTTAGATGCAAGGACCTTCGCAAGGGAAACAGGACGCCATTACTAAAATGGAAACTTTTCCACTTGACACACGCGAGCATTCCTCTCGACAGAGTGACGTCACGCGCGTGATGTAAGTGCGAGTGAAACAACAGTGCTGCAATAAACAGAGATAGACAGACTCTCCCGTGCCTCGCCCCTAAAGAGGGGCACAAATTAAAATAACAGTTGTGATAATTTTTCCTCCGGGTGACACTGCTCATGATATACTGCTCCTCTCTTTCCTGCTAAGGACGAGTTTTTTATGGTCATTTCTAAGGAAATTCTTGTAGTTTTTTTTTTTTTGGCGACCGAGTTTTCATTTTTCTTCTGTATTAATTATTTTCTTTTTCTTTTTTCGATTATACTTCCTCTTTATTTTAGTTGTTACTTTTAGTATTATTTTTTGCTTATAATTAACTGAGTTGCGGGTAATGAGTTACTAAATGGAAATAAAATGTTTAAAATTATATTTGACTTAAGAAAAACTAAGAAAAAATTGTATCAAAGTTTCGTTTATTCTTTGTTTTAAATATAAAGTTTAAAAGTTTTTCATTTTTTTAGAACTATTTTGTATGACGCGGTTAACAAATAAAAATAGTGAATATTTTCAGTTAATACATTATAGTTTGTTTTCGTTAAAATTATAATTGAGTAATTATCACGTAAGTATTGCGAAAGGATCTCATGTAACTATGCCATATTTTAAAAAATGAAAATGTGCCTCTAATGCGAAAAGTGACCAGGTCCACATATTGACAAAGTTTAGCAAATCGCATTAATCTGAAGGTGGAAAGACCGGGCCTAACAGTTCAAGTACTTCCCAAATTTTTTTAAATAATGTCTAAGTAACTTAAACAGTGTTCTTATTAGTGTCATAACAAGACTAAAAGAACACGAGAACAACATTAGTAAAAATAAAATTAACAATAACAAAAGTGACAACTCTATTGTAGAACATGCCAACAATCTAAAACATCAATTTGACTTTCCTAATACATGTTGAACAAAATTTAACTAAAATATTATTATTAGAAATGATTTATATTAAATAATTGATGTGAAGTGTGAATTTTCACAAATTTCAGGGTTTCGCAGGTATTTATTAACTGTGTGATGATTATTTGGGATGCCAAAACAAATTTTATGTCAAAATATTTTTTTATGAATTTTAATTCGAATGCCTAATACCATTATTTAAGTTTCTAAATATGTGCAATATTTTTTTTATATAGCAAGGTTCATTAAGATTTTGAAAATTGCGCCTATGGCTTCCATTGTTTGCTTAAATTATAATCCTTTGATACCTTCAAATATAGAATTAAATTATAATTGCAACACTTCCCACTGGTTATTAAATTTACGCTTTTTAAAATTAAATGCAACATTTACCAAAATATAACAAGAATTTTGACAAAATAATTTAAATAAAATAAAAATGCAACAAAAAAAACTGAAAAAATAAAAATTGACGGGATTCGAACACAGTTTCTTACAGTAGTTTCAACTCACTAAGCGAGAACGCTACCACTGTGCTATACAGGATCACTCATTTTCTATGTTAAATAGCGGATTAAATATATTACATATTTTACTTAAAAACACAAAAAATGCGTTATTTTCCGAAAATATAATCTGATCAAAAATTCCTGTTGTACTATTCCGGTTCACACCAATGTACATTACTGAGATTTTTTTCAGATTTTTAGTTTAAACCATCTGGGCTACAGGGTGTGGGACAAAATTTTTTTTGCACAATTTTGGCAAAAATCGCCTCAAAATAATTTATTTTGCAAAAATAAAATTTTGATCGTTAATCCACGTACCAAGGGCTTTCAACAATTACAAAACGGTTGGATAATAAGGCTCTAAGATGGAACGAACATATTGAAAGGATGAAGGAGGAAAATTGGCCAAAGGAGGTTTTCCAGTGGTCTTCTAGAGGAGAAGAAGAACACCACAAATGGAAAATGCACAAATTTAACACATAAACAGTTTAATGTGTGAAAAAGACCTATCTGAAGGAAACTTGGAAGATAGGGCCTCATTACACCTGAGTACGGCAAACCTATAATAACAAAACGCAATAAAGAAGAAGACTTAGATTTTAGGTTATATTATTCCTCAATAAATTGCCTTTGTAAGTATCCTCATGTGTAGTCCCTGGTGAATACCAACCTTTAAAATTAATTTAATAACCGGGAAATTCAAACACCTTTCATTCATTTAGATATGCTCTATATTTGGTTTATGTATTAGTGTGACTTCTTATAAAACGAAATAAATCTTTAAGAACGTAGAATTTTCTTTTACATAAAAAAAGTCGAAATATATAAAAGCAAATATTTCTCACTAAATACAAAATAACGTCATTCCAGCAAACCCTATGACAAATTTCATTTTTAACCAAACACATTTACAAAAAATATATTTTTTTTTTGAAAATAATTTTTCACTTCTTTACCTTGTATATTTGCGTTCATATATTCTGGAACATGTCCCAGTATTTCATAAGGTACAATTTTTCTTCCCTTTCTTTTTGTCTGAATTACAAAACCTCCGCGTGGATAAATAAAGAGAAGTTAGGTGAAGAGGTAGAAGGGTGAGTTGTAAGGAGAGGGAGAGAATGAAATAAGAAATATTTGCTCGCATATACAGTGGCTGTTATTACGAGCAACCGAAAGAGAAAATGCCTGAGCCTTGAACTGTTACTGTGTTTTCACAGGAGATTCGATACAATGTAGAATTGTTTCAGTGGGCCCCTGATGTATGTATGTCAAGGTACCGTGTCAATAATATACTTTTTGTTGGTTCAGATTCTATAAAAATGAGTGGCTCAATAAGAAAAAGAAACACAAAACATGTTTTTCGTATTTTTATATCATAACCAGAACACTCAGGTGGCATAGCTGAGAGGCACGATAAAACTAGAATTCAGAAACAAGATTAATTTAGAAACATAATATTTACCCACTTAAAGATAAAATTTATTTATTTTTCTTACTAGGAACTAGAAATACTAGTCACCCGAAGAACGCACTGTTTCCCAAAGTGTGATACGCGTATCTCTGGAGGCATAGACGCCCCCCGATTTTTTTCAAAGGGGGCAAACCATGAAAGCATTCTTTTTTCAAACTATTTAGTAATTTATTAAATAAACTTTCATAAATACAGAACACTATTTAAATAAAAATTGAAGGCATCTGCGATAATTGGCAAATTGACTTTTTCTATAAAATCTACTTTGTGGGACATAAGAGCTTCCGAGCTGCAACACCCCCAAAATTAAAATTAATTAAACATTACAGATGTTTATGATATTTTAAACTCTTTCTAGCACTAAATTTACTTAATTTTCGATAAAAACCCTCACTAGTGCCGTACGTCAAGCGTAAAACAAATAATTCGTCTACAAGTTATGATGCTATGCGCACTTACAGCTCAAATTTTTATGGTAACACTGCGATTGGCATTGAGTGGGAGTAACGGATTCTAATACACTTTCGAAACTGCAGTCGTTTGCAGTTAAAAGTTTGTGAAGTGCACGTTTGGTTACAGATAGTTTTGTATTTTTAATGAAAGACAGGCAGATGGACAGGTGGACAGACAGGCAGACAAGCAGGGGGCCACACAAGCAGACAGGCAGGCGGACAGACAGACAAACAGACAGGTAAGCAAGCGTCTGTCTGCTTGCTTGCCTAGATATACAGACAGATAGATAGAAAATTAATTTTTTTATAAGAATGAAGTGTAGAAACTAATCACGAAGCCGAAAAACAGACAGGCGGACAAACAGGCAGACAGACAGACGGACAGAAAAGTAGACAAAAACAATATTTTTTGCAGATATCGTCTCATAATCATCTGAAACATGTTAAAACCAAATATGAAGCCCAAAAAATAAAAAAAAAAACATATATTGCCTCAAATTTTATTAATATAGAATATTATTTGTTTTGAGTTGCCGTGGCTCCGTGGTAAGACGGTTGCCTACGAAGCACAGGGATGCTGGTTCGATACCTCCACCTCCTTCGAATTTTTATCTTCCGATATTGTGGAGACAGCTTCTGGGGTCGGCTCATCCTCAAGTATTTAATACTTATAAATGAGTACCTGTTCATTCAGGGATAATAGGACCGGTATAAATGTCACACTAACCACGTGGCTTTCATATCTATGACCAGCGGTCTAGAAACGGAGAACTTACCTTCTCTGCTCCTTATACGCCTATCTAGGGTTTGGGAACCTATTATTATTATTTGTTTTGTATAAGAAACAATATGGTTGTACGCCCCTTTAACTGCAAAATTAGATTTTATTTTAGCCATAACTTCACTTTATATCAATATCTGAAAAACAAATTTGATATCGGAATTATCAGAGAATTACGTTATAGGTACGTATATTCAAATTTATAGACGTCAATAAAAAATATTCATTTCGTCCATATATGGACCCCAGAGGGAGAGGGGGGGTGGAGGATTGGTTTGCACCCTTCCGTATCTCCAAACGCTCCATATATGTCACATAACTTTTAAGATTTATTGCAAGTTATTCTGACTGAGATTTACGGTTTGAGAGCCGCTCTAAAACTGTTTACTGTATCGGTATTGTAATGTAGTAGCTACCTTACACAACTGCATACTTTAGAATATTACCATTGAAGATTCATTGCATTAGAAATAGTGCATTTAATGAATTGTGTTCTGGTATGCATGTGTGCATTGAATGGTAGTTATTCAAATTTGCTAGAAATGTTACACAGTAAATGGATGTTTTAAAAGTCAATTGATTTATCTGCTTACGTTGTTCAAACTATTTCAAATATATCAGAAATTCCGTTGTACACATTTAACGCTACGTACAACCCTCAGAGATTATTAGTTTCTTATACAAAACTTCCAATCTGAAATAAAATTAGTGAGAATCTATACACCAAATTTTGCACAGAATTTTAATCTATCTAATAGGATACTTTTGATTGTAGAAGAAAATATTGTAAAAATGTTATTGCTCAATAACTTAATAATAGGTATTACACAACAATGTTCTGTAATTTTTTAAATATATTTGTGGGTTTCAAATAATTTTTATATTTATGTAGTTTTGTGTAGAATTATTCAAATAATACGTTAACATTTTTTTCGACATGATTGTTTATAGTTTAGAGCCTTCGTCGAAAAATATTATACTTGATGATAATGAAATGCCACTTGGTATAAGTATTCTTTACATAAAATGAAGCATTCTTATCCGTCGCACATATATTGAAAACCGCGGCAGATTCGAGGTGGCGGCAAAAGTAGATTATCAAGTACAATAACTATAAGTAATTTTCACAATAGAACAAATTATCTCCAAACATATTTGTAGAATGAAGCTTTAGCTACAATTTGCGCATGGTACATTAATATGCGTCGAATGGTTTACAAGATGGTGTCTATAACGCAAGTTGTTTATTCACAATTACATGACAGTTATTTTGACAATTCAAAATATTAGGTAGATAAAAATTCGCTGAAAATTTTGATGTATAGATTGTTACTAATTTTATTTCAGGTTGTTAGTCTTGTATAGGAAACTGTACGGTTGTGCGCACCCTTAAGGCGGCGCACAACCCTCTAGTCCTCAATAGTTTCTTTATACAAAACTAATAATTGGAAATAAAATAAATAACAATCTATATATCAAAATTTGCAGCGAATTTTTATCTATCTAATAGGATATTTTTAATTGTAGAAAAAACTGTTAGGTAATTGTAAATAATTAAATTGCATTATAGACGCCATCTTGTAAACCAATCGACGCATATTTTCGTACGATGCGGCAAATTGTACCTAAAGCTTCATTCTACAAATATGATTCTAGCTATTATGTTGTATTGTTAAAATTACTTATAGTTATTGTACTTGGTAATATATTTTTGCCGCCCTCTTGAATCTGCCGCGGTTTTCAAAATTGGAGTTACGGGTAAAAATGATTTATTTTTCGTGAAGAATACGTGTACTAAGTGGCACTCTATTATCTTTAAGTATAATATTTTTCTACGAAGGCTCTAAACTATAAGTAATCAAGTCGAAAAAAAAAATTGACTTATTATTTGAACATTTCTACACAAAACTATATAAATATAAAAGTTATTCGAAAGCCCCAAATAGATTTAAAAAATTACAGAACAATATCGCTGATGTCTATTTTTAAGTTATTGAGCGATAATATTTTTACTATAAATGTTTCTACAATTAAAACTATCATATTAGATAGATACAAATTCGGTGCATAATTTGATATATAGGTTGATACTAATTTTATTTCAGATTGTTAGTTTTGTATAAGAAACTAGTAACCTCCGGGGGCTATACGCAGCCTTAAAGAAAAATTATTCACCTTGACGATCTTCAAGCGCCTGATCAAAAGTTCTGATTCGAAGATTGGCTACTAAAATCGTGGGCCGGATCTGGCACCTAGGCCATACTTTGACCATGCCTGGTTTATGGCGTCTACAGACGGTATGCCAAGTAACGATCAATGTTTAAATTTGTCTAGCTTGGCTTATCGTGTGTACGGACAAGATATCCCATGTCACAGTCAACGAATGTGAGGTTTGGCGCTGGCCGACGATTGCTTCCAAGGTGGTCTTCTTATCACAAATCTAAGGTGTTTGACCAACATTGGTGCAGACTTTCATATGTATGTCGATATCGTACAAACGACGTGCTCAAAAGAAAGTTTATAACCATTTTTGCCTAATTATGAAGTCTGCTTAAAGTAAAAAGTATTTTTTTATACTTTTAATCTAATTTAAATATTAAAGGCAAAGCTAAAGCTGCGACCATAACCTCAATTTCACGGTCAGACGCCATTTTACGTTGACACATGTTGGCTACTTTTGTACTTAGCAAACGCTGGCGCTTAATCGACACTTTGTCTGTAAGATTTTTTTACGCATCTATGATGATACTCAGGCCAGCTCTACGCGATAATAATAATAATAATAATAATAATAACCTTAAGCTTAACGTTTGTTAAGACCTGACAAACCCCATCATAATAATATAAATTTATTGACCATATTACAATACAAATTTGTTTCTAGTCAGTCAAAAACATTTAGACACTTTAAGTAAAATAAAAATATACTATTTAACCCATTAGAGCCCCTCGGCAACTAAAGTTGCTAACGTTCTTATTAACTAAAACTCAGATGATTTGAGTCATAGGGCAATGCGCATGTAAACACTTATTATCTATACCTTTATTTATGACCCATAACATAAATAAACCACTTCAAGTGCATACAAACAAAATAGTCTCCGTTTAAAGAAAGCAGCGTCACGTTCAATATTTACCACCGGTGCATTATGGAAGAATTGTAAGTATAATTTTTTTTTCTATGCATGAACATATTTTGTTATATGTTAAAATATAAAGAAAAATGTTCATTTAGAATGTTGCTTGGAAAATATTTTAAAGATTTTGGTTTTGAAATGTTCAAAATTGGACTTGAAAGTGCGTGGCAACTAAAGTTGCCGGCGGGCACTTGCATAATTTATTTAATAAGCGTTGATGTTATACTGAGAAAAGTATGTTATGAACGACTTTTGTTATTTATTATTATTATTATTTCTTTAAAAGTTACCATAGAGGCAAAGATGGGAAAGGACTTTTTCTTCATGAAATTCTGGCAGTTATTGAAGAAGATGAAGTAATTTCAGAGTCAATTGCAGTATGCCCACCTGAAGAATATGGCATTGACACGGATCAAGACTCAGATAAATCTGACAATGGATTGGAAGGCAATTTTATGATCTACCAGGTCGTATTCTAAGTAGTGGGCTTGGACAAAGAGGAGATGTTGATCTAGGATTAGTTGAGCCTATGACCCTTCCTGCTGGGGTAATATTATATTTTGACCATTTGGTTACTTCGGTAAAATTACTACACTAACTAACTTTAAGAGGTTTGGGCGAAAATGGAACATTGCGCCAAAATTACATATCTCCATCAATCAAACTTAATGATAAAAAATTCTGGAGTATAAAATCACGTTGCGAAATGATGTCCTCTGCATGTGATGATTTACTGGCTGTTCGATGGAAGGATAATAGTGTTTTCATTTTATAAATCATTTTATAAATCCAATGAAAACAACATCACGATACTTTCGGGCAGAAAAGAAGACCATATCTGTGCCAGTTCCAGGTCCGATTGCTAAATAAAATACTAATATGGGCGATGTAGACATGTCGGATCAATTTGTATCTTCTTATGGATGTAGTATAAGAACTAAAAAATGGTGGTGGCCATTCTTTTCTTGGGCAATGGGCATATCCTGCGTTCAAGGATGGTTATTATACCGCTGTTTAGGCAATGAAATACCGATTTTAGAGTTTAGACGGCAATGTGCTGTTTTTATTCTCAAATCTTTTGGTACTCCAAAAGTACAACCTGGAAATAGGTCATCAATGGAGTTTTCTCCTGTGCTAAATGAACTACGAACAGACCATACTGACCATATTGTTGAACGTGGGGAATCAAAATATCGTCGGTGTCGTGTATGTAATAAAATAACAATATTTATTTGCCGAAAATGTGATGCATCGCTACATCCAGATGCTTGTTTTAAAACTTTTCATTCTTAAAAACATAAAATAAATCTAAAAAACAATGTTAGTTTCGTAGTAAAATTAAATTTTATATTTCTTAACAATTTATTAGTTTTTCATTTTTTTACATCTGTCTGCCCGTCGGCAACTATAGTTGCCAGCTAATAGTTCGTAAGGGGTATATTTTTTGAAAATTAAATTGTCTTTTCTAATTGTATACTGATATTTTCGAATGATTTTGATATAAAAATCTTGAAAATAACATCCACAGAATTACGGGCTCTAATGGGTTAATATAAATCACAGCTACTTATAAACTAGAAAGATTATCACATATGAAATAGAATTGAAACTGAGGTACATATATAATAGTTTCATTCAATATGGAGATCAAAAAACTCATCTATTGTATAGACAGGATTTGAAATTAATATATCTCTTACAGAGCTCTTGAAATTCCGTACAGGTAGACTTTTGAGATTATCTGGTAGTTAATTAAAACATAGAGCAGAATAGTAATTTAGGCTATTTTTTGTTTTATTGATACGACAAAATTTGGGAATTAGGTTATTTTTGTGTCTGGTGTCGTGAGTGTGATATACAGAATGGGAAACGAACTTGTCTTTATTATTGTTGGTATAGAGGATACATAGGTAAATTAATAGACTAAGAAACTTCGCAGAAGCTGGATTATTGAAAGTATTTTTTTCTTAATGTAAAAAGAAGTCGTTTTGTCCGCATTTAAAGTTAATTTATTAGCAATCATCCAGCTACTGGCCAGTTCAAATTCAGTATCACATGTGCTTAATACATCGTGAATTAAGGAGGATCTCGCAAATAAATTTGAGTCGTCTGCATAAAGAATACATTTGGAATTGAGAAGATCACAAAATAAAAGGTTTTACTGAGAATTATTAGGAAACGAACATTTATTCCTACCATTCAGAGAAGAAGGCTGAAATATTTTGAACATAACATTAGAAGGCAAAATTATCATTCATGGAAAGATCTTGAGAAAGCCAAATGTAGAACGAAAACATTCGTGGCTTTAAACCTTTGACAGTGGGTTAGATGTTCATCTGGAAATTATTTAGAACAAAAGGAAAATAGATTTGATGATATCCAACATCCAAAAAGAGAAGGCATAGAAGAAGTTATGAAATGATAAAGTGTTTCCCTAGTCATCATCATTATTAATGGTTCTAAAAACCTAAAGGGTCTTGTGCTGTTTTAGGATCTGCTTCCATTAGTTCTACTCGACGTTCGTGTCTTCCAGTTATTTATTTTTAGTTTATTTAATACCTCTCGTTACTTAATCTATTTATCAGAAGATCTAACGAGTATTGGTATACAAGATAAACATAATATCCATAAGATTTTATTAAATTATGTCTGGCTGAAATGAAAATTGATCTTAATATGATCTGAAGTCATACGATCACCTAACTTCAAACCGAAATTCGATATCTCTTACCGTTAAAGAGATATTTGCAATTTATTCCAAACTGTGGAAAATTCAGCTTGGAGCAAACGGCTCAATCACACTGTCTCGACGCGAATCCAACCTTCGTCGCGGCGGCACTTTACGCTATGTCGTAAAATACAGTCCGTAGCGATCATAATATTAGTTTACTATAAGCTCGTAACTCTCGAATCACGGCCGCGTAAAAAACTTTTTGCAAGTAGCGCCATATGAAAATGTATTTCACGACCGTAACTAGGCGACAGGGGCACAAAAAGGACAAGTAATGTATTGAAGATATAAACAGTAAATTGTAATAGTTTCACGGTTATTAATACGGTTGTTTTCAAAAAATAGGATTGATATTTCTGCAGTGACTTATGATTCAATATGCTTATAGAGTAAAGTAGTAAGTTCCACTAATGGGTGAACTAACTAAATAACTAAGGGGTTAATAAAAAAACATTAGAAACAAAAGAAAATTAAAAAGGAACTAAAGATTCAGGTTCAATATATCAGCATGCGATTTTAAATGTTATTTTAATTGAAAAATTAGAGAAGAATGGAACAGTGATTGGCAGAAAACAGAAGGAAATCACCCGAGAATAAAACCGACAATGACTAAATGCTATCGTAGTTTAGCAAGGAGACAAGAAATCTTACTAACGTACTAAGAAAAATCAAACAGAGATAAAATATATTTTGAAACAGGGAGAAGAACTATTTATAAGTTTGAAGAAAAAGCAAGAATAGAGGTTAATGATAGGGAAGGAGACTTCAAAACAAGAATGCTACTGCTGACAGCATAGTACTGTAAGGCGCAGAAATAGTTGGCTGGGAAGAACAACGGGATATAGAAAAACTGCAGATGGGATAAATAAAGTATCGAACAAGTGTCCCAAAAATAACTGATATTTTAAATTTGCCGCCATTTTTTCGCGGTAAAACTAGCGTAGAGATATTTATATGCTGTCATTAGTAAACATTGAGGTTAAATTATGGAAAAGTACACCATCGAACACCGGGTAAAAATTGTAAAAATTCACTCAAAAAATGGTGAACATTTTGCGGAAACCGTTCGAAGATACCGTACTTTGTTCGGTCATCGTAATGCTCCTACTCGTAACACCGTGGTGAATTTAATCAATAAATTTAAGTCAATCGGTTCAGTCGGAAACAAAAAAATTAGTGGCCGTCCTCGTTCAAATGAAATCATAGCCAGTGTTAGTGAAAGTGTTGAGGAAAATCCTTCAACATCAATTCGTCGTCGCAGCCAACAATTAGGCGTTTCCAGAAGCTCTCTTCAACGAATTTTGACGAAAGATTTGAATTTGTTTGCTTAAAACGTTCAATTAACACAATAATTGAAGCCACAAGATAGTGCAAGTCGTCGGGCGTTCGGAAATTGGGTTTTGGAAAGACAACAAGTTGATGGTGAGTTTTCGAAAAAAAAATCTTTAGCGATGAGGCGCATTTATATCTTACCGGCTATGTTAATAAACAAAATTCTCGAATTTGGGGAGCCGAAAATCCAAAAGTCATTGAAGAACTTCCTATGCATCCTCGACGGATCACAGTTTGGTGCGGATTTTGGGTTGGGGGATTGATTGGACCTTACTTCTTCGAAAATGAAAATAGAAATGCTATTACTGTCAATGGAATTCGATATCGTGAGATGATTTCAAACTTTTTATTGCCTGAAATTAATGATATGGATGTGGAAAAATGCGGTTTCAACAAGACGGTGCAACTGTCATACTGCCTAAACCATGCAGTTATTGCAAGAAACATTTAATGGTGTCATCTCTAAGCGAGGTCATGTGACTTGACCCCGTTAGACTTTTTTCTGTGGGGTTATCTTAAGGATAGAATGTACAACAATAAACCACATACAACTGAGGACCTCAAAGATGAAATTCGACACAATATTTCCCAGAAATTATGTCAAAATGTTGTGGAAAATTTCATTAAAAGAGTGAATATGTGCTCCAAAGGCAGAGGTGGTCATTTGTCAGATGTTTTGTATCACACATAACCTCCATGTCTCTAATTTCTAAACCAATAAAAATATTATTAGTTATCAAATAAAAAATGTATTTTATTACAAATTTTAAATGTCAGTTATTTTTGGGATACCTATATAAAGGTCTTAGGATTGGATAGAGACACTCCCAGCTATACAATTGTAGAAGAAATAAACAGGGATGAAATATATATTGGAGCAAAGAAAAGATCTAATAGGTTCAAACTTTCTTCTAATTTCTTCAAAGAAAAGGCAAGAATAGCGGTTAATAAAAAATATTGCATTAATATTCTAGAAAAGAAAACGAAAAAACAGACAGAGAGAAGTAATCAGACAATTGGAAGGAAAAAAGATAAATCATTTATTAGCGATCACAAAGATATGATAATATGAATCTAAAAATTGATGTGAAGTGTGAATTTTCACACATTTCAGGGTTTTGCAGGTATTTAGTAAGTGAATGATGATTATTTGGGGTGCCAAAACAAATTTTATGACAAAATATTTTTTTATGAATTTTAATTCGAATGCCTATTACCATTATTTAAGTTTTTAAAGATGTGCAGTATTTTTTTTTTTTATATATCAAGGTTCATTAAGATTTTGAAAATTGCGCCTATGGCTTCCATTGGTTGTTTTTAGTCATAGCTCCTCCCCTTTGATTTCGTGTACATTCAAATATATAATTAAATTATAATTTCAACAATTTCCACTGGTTATTAAATTTACGCTATTAAAAATTAAATGCAACAATTGCCAAAATATAATTAAAATTTTGAAAAAATAATTTAAACAATATAAAAATGCAAAAAATAAATAAAAAATAATATTGTCTCCGTAGGACTCGAACATGAGTCCGATTACGAATTCTCGGACAGAACGCAAGTATCTTAGCCACAGCACCAAGAAACACGTTACTGTTGAGCGTATTATATAACTATAAGTTGTCAACATTATTAGCAAAAAAACACAAAAAATGCTTTTTTTTTCCAAAAACATAATCTGATCAAAAATTCCTGTTGAACTATTCCGGTTCACACCAATGTACATTACTTAGAATTTTTTCAGATTTTTAGTTTAAACCATCTGGGCTACAGGGTGTGGGACAAAATTTTTTTTGCACAATATTGGCGAAAATCGCTTCAAAATAATTTATTTTGGAAAAATAAAAATTTGATCGTTAATTCACGTACCAAGGGCTTTCATTTGATACCCTACTCAGAATTTAAAAAAAATATTTTTTTTTTCGATGAGCACATATTTGTTTATATTTTTAGGGGGATATGTTTTTTAGATGTTTTAGTATTTTTCCTATGTGCGGGTCAACGAGTTGTATAAGCATGCCAAATTTCAACTCTCTAGGTTTAGCCGTTCGGCTACAATTTTTACCGAACAGACAGACAGACAGACAGACAGACAGACAGACAGACATACAGACAGACAGACGACAAAATGACGGTATAAGGGTTTTTTGGTCATACCTACAAAACCCTAAAAACTGGTCAAGTTCATATTTTGCATAAGTAATTTGTAATACGGGATAGCAAACGTCAAGAATTTGCGTTCCTAACCGTGGGAGAAAAATTTTCAGTAGTTTCCTTAAGTTAGTGAAACAAAAAACCATGTTTTCTTTCAGCCTCTTAAGTATAAGTGAGTTTCACAAAGTTAAACTGTCGACTATTCAATATAGTTTCCTTAACATTTCCGCGGTTTTGAAATGAATTAATAATTTTTTTGACCTCGTTTAAAAGGGGCTTTACGGCTAATAATAAATAATCGTGTGCTAATATACATTAAAAATTCTTAAGAATTTTCCAAAAACCGCAATATATACATAGTAACCAAAAACTTACCAATTGTATTGTAGTTAGATAGAAGAAGACACATGCAAATGAGACAATGCACCCAGGATCATAGGGCCCCACCCTATGATCCCTTCTCTAAAGCTATGCGTTAAGATTGTGCCTTCAAGGTAAATTAGTGAAATGTTGTAATGTAACATTCTTGTTAAACAGAGACATGTCGTTAAATTTGTTGTATTAATTCATTCAGATGTCGTTACTGTCTGGTAACATCAGTAAATACATGTATTTATGAGTCCCTTACAGACAGCACACACGGTGGTACGCGCTCGTGTACGTTAGGCCGGATTGTTAATACGTAACGAGATGCCAGACCTAATTTATACGGCGGGATGACTTGGAAAGTTCATGCCCAGTAATTTGATCGTTTCTAATCAAACTTTAACTCGGGTAATGTATGTTTGTAGTTTTCGGGGTACAAACACTCTGGAGCATGATTGAATTTATGCACAACATAGATAAATAACAAGAAAATTCTATGTCCTCTAAAAAGTTTAAATTTAAAAATCTATATTAATAAAATGGAAAATTATATGTTTTTTTTTTTTATTTTTTCGGCCTCATATTTGATTTCTACACATTTGAAATGATAATAAGACAATAACCGCAAAAAAATCAATTTTTGTCTGTCTGTCTGTCTGTCTGTCCGAGGTTCACACTAGAACGGCTGGACATATTTTTACGAAATTTGGCATGATGATCGTGTCAAACCAGGATTCGAACATAGGCTATAAGGCATTTCAAAATTTTTATTCTAAGAGAATATGTCGGAGTTAAAACTGTTTATTAAAAAGAAATTAAAATATCTCTCTTATTATTGCCTTAACAGCAAAATCATATATGATAAATATAGTTTATATTAATAAAACAGTTTATTAAAAAGATTCTTTACTTTACAAATTATTTATTGTCACTAGACGAACATTTAGGCTACAAAGTACCCATCTTTAGTGGCTAGCAGTATTGAAGATGGCTACATTATAGTCGAAATGTATGTCTTGTGACAGTAAAATAATTTGTAAATTTAAGAATCTCTTTAGTTTTATCTCATATTAGCAGTATTCATCATTCACAGTAGGGAAAGCTGAGGCATCACGGGCACCGTAAGGATTATCTTTAATAAAATCTTCTTAAGGAATATAGTAAAAAAATTCGAAATACTTTTATTTGTAAGATGATTTATTGTTTAATTATTAGACAGTAAAAAAATGACAGGAAAAATACAAAAATAAAAGTTATGACGATATAAAAAAAAGCTTCCTTTTCCTCATTTTGCTCCGGAGTCGGGGGTAGAATGGGCACTAGCGGGGCATTCAGCTAAAATCCGGCGCAAAATGGACACACGTGAGTGCATTTCTCATCGTTATCATCTTCTCAAGCACAAGAACAATGTGCCTACTTGCCACATGCTCTGCACTGGAGCAATCAACGTCGGGATATGTGTGAAAAATATGTCAACACAGCAAAAATCACGTTACACCAATTTACAAAATGTAAACGCCAGCTCTCAGTCATACAACCACTCTCGGAAGACACTAGCAAAGTACTGAACGTGAGTGGAATGCACCGAACTTGGCGGCATGCTTTAACAGCCAAAAAGAAGGGAGCCCGTTATACCCCGGTTTCCCCTATATAATTTTCATCATACATGTAGGTTATTTTTGTTCTCTTTTATCACCAACAAAACTGGATCATAACTGAATTAAATAAACATTTAAGCTATAAATCAATTTATAAAAATGATTTTTTCACAACATAAACCTCTAGACAGAGTCGTATGGAAATAGCCATAAATAACAGTTGTGTTGTATATATATGCGGGTGGGTGGGTTAAAGTTCGGGTCTCGCAGTCCGCAGACCGCACTGAAGAGTACAATTCAACAAACTTCCTGTTTTTAAGTTGAAGCATTGACAAAGAGGAGAGTTTCTAACAGCGGATAACTTCCGCACGAACATTACAGTGAGAAGATGACTGTTGCAAGAGGGGAACTAAACTGCAGAAAGCTTCATTGCTACCAACACAATGTACCTTTACTCGAGAAATATTTTTAAAGAATGACAAAATGCAGTTCACTATTTTTAGAAAATGCTTAGAATTGCTTTGAAACAAGATACAGGGTGCATCACAGAAGAGACAAAATAATGATTACCATTAGTTAGGCCAAGGTTGCTAAAATTGTCCTGCTGGATATTTGTGGTTCACCGGATTTTTAATTTTGTGACCCGCAAAAACCCGTTCTTTTTCAATAATTATGAAATTACCTAGTAGTAGATAAATTTGCTGTTATGTCAGTTATTTGTTAACAAATGTCAAACAAGTTATATATAATCACTTCTAAAAAGGGATTGGAAACCTATATTTCCTAGAGAGTAAAGGAGTAAATGTGAAGTATGATTTCGAGTTAGCAAAAAAGTCAAATATTTTATTATTCGAATAATCATGTAGGTCGTCACCGATGGTTTTTTTTTTTTTATTTATTTATTTTACATTGCCCTATTTCTACAACGAGGCTAATCGCCGATGCCAGGGGACGAGCTCCAACACCTGGATGAGGATGAATGATTGTGAAAATGGGAGTAATGTAGTAATGGTAGTAGTAGTTGTAAAGTTTTTATTTTTTTCCTTTCGGATTAAAATTTATATAAACTATTTCACATTTCGTGTACTATGTGTAAACTTTTACAAACAAAAGTCATTAAATCTAACATATAACATAAATATATAACAATACACAACAAAAAGATAATTCTACTTCAGGTTTTTTCTCCTCTTCTTCTTCACCAATTCAATCCATCTTGTGTTAGGTCTTAAATCACTGAGTATTTGTACAGCTGATTTGGAGTTGCTTAAGTCCTCTATGCAGTCTCTTATCAGATGTTACAATGTTTCTTTTCCGTTTTCACATATTCTACGCTTGTTCTTCTGCTCTTATTGCCAGTACATATTTCCATTTTCCTTTCCTACTCTATACCTAGCTATCATCTTTGCATTTTTGTGATTTCTCCTTAGGTATTCTGCCGTTTCCATGGATACTAAAAACTTATATCTTTTATTGTAGTTGGAGTTGTGAATTAGTTCCCTTTGGTCTGTATTTGGATATCTGTATCCCTTAAAGATATTTCATCCAGCGTGCTGTATCCTTGTCTTCGTCTATTTTCCACTTCCATCATCAAGTAGCCCTTCGTTTCGTAGAAACTCACGCGTTTCTGTTCCCATTTGTTTTTTTCCTGTCTTTTAACTTCTTTTCTTTGTATTTCTTGCCAGCTTTCTATTGCAAGTCCCTTCCAAGGAGTCAGTCTTATCTTTTCTTCGTAGATGATAGCTCTTCTTCCAACTATGGACACTTTGAACCTTTTCGTATCTTCCAGTAAGATGTACGGAGTGATTATTTAATGGCGAGACGACGTCACTGGAAGTTTTAATAATTTGCCGTTTCATACACATCGTAGCAGGCGATTATGCACGCATGCTCATAATCTTTTTTTCTTCATAATCAAATTTTCTTCAAGGTTATTATAGTCATAGTATTCTGCTAGGAGGCACGTAAAATTCATTGACGTCGTCTCGCCATTAAATAATCACTCTGTAGATGGGTGTTACTTTATCAATGCTGAGTAATCATCGCAGATATTTATATTGTACTCTTTCTACCCTTCCTTGTTCTCTCCAGCTCCATATTTCAGCTCCATATAGCATGATGCTAAGAATTAATTTGTCGAAGAGCAGACATCTTAACTTGAAATTAATTTTAAACTTTCTTTCGCCAATTCCCCAAACTTGTGCGAGTGCTACATTTGCCTTTCTTGTTACTTCCTTGATATGTTCCTGTTCTTGTCCGTTCTTTTGAAAAGTATATCCCAAATATTTAAATGTTTTTACCTTTTCTAGTTCTACTCCGTGCCAGAACCATTTTTCATCCGGTTCTCACCAACGGGGAATTGAACTAGCAAACTCACAATTCAGACTTTTAACCAGTCAAAACTGCACAATTTAACGAGCTCGGCCATTCCCCACGTGCTGGCCCACCGAAGGCTTATTAACAGAATAAAAAAGATTAAGATAATTTTTAATGAGACATGGATTACGAATTTACTAATTGAAATGTTGGTGAGATTAAGACAAAGATAATCAGTTGTGAACTAACTGTATGTCAGTCAAGTACTGTGTGAGCATGAAGCACAATGAATAGCAAATATGGTTTAAATAAAGAATTTGATAGTGTTGTTACGGTACATTTCATATTTGTTTTTTTTTAATGTTTGTAAGCGAGCTTGCCAAGTTTTTGGCTAAAACCGGAGTCCGTTTAAAAGGTTGAATGGGCATTCATCAGATACCGAGAATCGCAGCTACGCAGAGTGATTTTGTAAAACATGTTTTTGAGTGTATTGTGGTGGACAAAAAATCTGTTAGTACACACAGTTTTGGTTTGTGCGGAGTCTGGCGGATCATTGCGCCGATTTTGCGAACCTATCTAGTTGGCGTCTACTCCAGGGATTAATGGCAACGTGCTAGCTATTTCTAATAGGTACGGACTAGAGCAGAACCAGGTAGGTGTGATTTGGTTGATTTGGTTGTGGGCTTATCTGGCTGGGTATTCGTTTCAGGGTCTACTGACAACGCTTTATATTTTACCGATAGGGACTGAACGAACCCCGAGTAGGTCGCATAGCACGCGGCTAAAATGTAGTAAAGTAGCCAATACGATGTGGTCGGAGATATTTAACAAAAACAGAAATAGTAAACTAAGATTATATAAAATATTATTGCACAATGATACACAATTTTAAGTGAGCTAATGTTTGGGAAAAATAAAGTAGTGTGCACCTAAAAACTAGGTAGTTAGGTTAGGTTTACTTAGTAAAATTTTAGAACAGAAGAAGTATTGGTCTACTTTACTATATTTTCCTGGTAAAAGTAACTTTTAGCTGCCTATACTACGCCCCGAGTTTCCACTTTTGCTCTGTTTGCACTGTTTCCATGTTTCAATTCACTTTAAAATACAATTTATTTTTAGGTGGTTTATAAAAAAAAGAAATGTTTTCAACAATAACCTAATATAGTGCTTTTAAGGTGAATCACTGTCCCTGGCCCTGCGCAGAACAGTATGCGTATTATAGGCAGCTAAAAGTTACCTTTACCATTGTTCTTAAGTCAGGATTTTTTTTTTAATTTAAAATAATAAATAAATAAATAAAAACTAAATATTTTACAAATAAAATATAATAATTCGATGAGTACTTGAACCTGACCTCTGTATTAAAACTTCCATGTTTCCATTTTTTGTAGTGCTCAACAATTAATCACCTTTTTAATTCTTGAATAGATCGAATAGAATATTTAAATTTCGCATCCGGTCTCATTGAAAATGAAGTTATTCACTCCGGCAATTTACAAATGAGATATTCGTAAAACTAGTTTGACAAAAGAACACTGGCGCTAGTGTTGCTGACGTCACTTTGGATATCGTCTATTGGACAAGTCTTTAAAATACGGTCTTTATCAATGTCTCAACATAAAAAATAAGGTAGTTTATAGCTAGTGTTTTACCTTACATTGTATTAAAGGGAAATAAATTTAAGGAACGTTATTTTTCACTTTATATGACCATAAACTTAGTCCCGCCGTTATTATAATCTCTTGATTGAACTATAGGAAACAATATCTACTCAAAATAATCTTCCATTAACTGGTTTAATGTCGATATATCAGTTATCGCTTTAGAGTTTATGTTCGCCTCCGCTTTATTATTGGCGGATAGGAGTTGGCAACACAGCTGCACTGTTGCCAATGCTTCATCACTTCCCAAATCACCACCTAGATTTATGTTCGGTCGCTTCAAAAATAAATAATTTAATGCTGGTGTATTATAGAGATATGCTAGGCTTTGTTTACTCTACGATATATAAAATTGATGTCTGGTGTTGAAAATATTAGTTTTATTTGAAAAATAACATTTTTAGAATTTGCATTTGCAGATATTTTCAGATTGTAGCTTTATCATTATTTTGTGGGATATTAATGATAGTATTTAAGGTAATAGTCAGTAGATGTACTTCATGTATCTTCATTGAACAGCCAAATACAAGGTGTCTCAAAAGAAATTTTATATTTAGTGGATCGATTAAAAAAAAAGTAAGCCGTATATAGAAAAAATGTTTATTAATTATTAAAATACACTTTTTGGGGATTTATTTCTTAAAAATAATATCGTCTAAATGTAGACCCTCGCGTTCTCGGCACTCATTTAATCGAACAGTAAAATCACTTATGACGTCTCGGCAGGTGGACTCAGGGATGACTGCCATTTCGTGACGGATATTTTCTTTCAAATGCGCCAGTGAAGTCGGTTTATTGGCGTAAACTTTAGATTTAAGATAACCCCATAGGAAAAAGTCCATAGGGGTTAAATCTGGACTGCGTGGAGGCCAATTTATGTCACCTCTCCGGGAGATCAATTTGCCTGAGAAAATTTCACGAACACGTGGCAGAGACATATTGGACGTGTGTGAAGTTGCTCCGTCCTGTTGGAACCATGTTCTTTGGTTATAGCCAGGAAAGTTTTGCAGTTCAGGTACCAAGAAGTTGTCTAACATCTCCACATAACGCTCTGAATTCACTGTAACTGCACGCCTCCTTTCGTCTTCAAAAAAGTAAGGGCCGAAAATTCCTCGCGCCGACATCGCAGCCCATACGGTCACTTTAGGCGAATGTAGGGGTTTTTGATGTTTGCGCTTCGGATTCGTTGCACTCCAGTAGCGGCAGTTCTGCTTATTTACGAGGCCATTAAGATGAAAATGAGCTTCATCCGAAAACAAAATGTTGGTAAACGTTGAAAATCGCTCAATCATCTGATTTACGAAATTGAGCCTCTGACTGGCATCTTGGGGCTTTAATTCTTGCACCAATTGAATTTTGTAGGGGTGCAGTTTTAGGTCTTTGTGCATAATGCGATGTAATGATGATCTATGCACATTTAAAGCACTTGCGCGCTTCCGAATTGAAAGGTTCGGGTCGTCACGAACAGACTGATTAACATTCTCCACGTTTTCTACCGTTCTTGATGACCTAGGTCGCCCGGATTTTGATTTATCCAGCGTTGTACCAGTCTCTTCAAACTTTTTAACCCAATGTCGAATGAGAGGAATGCTTGGCGCATCATTTAAGTGGCGAAAACCTTGAATACTGCAGAATTTTCTACGCGCTACAGTCGCGCAATCACCGTTTTTGTAAAACTCGCGCACGCATAACGCGCGGTCTGCTCCCGAGAAACGCTCCATAGCGACTGAATTCCCAAGAGCCAGGCTACCGATTGACATAATCCCCGCGCCCCTCGGATATGTTGCGTTCACGCAGTAAGCCAAATAAGTATAAAATTTCTTTGGAGACACCTTGTATTAGTTTTATTTGAAAAATAACATTTTTAGATTTTGCATTTGCAGATATTTTCAGATTGTAGCTTTATCATTATTTTGTGGGATATTAATGATAGTATTTAAGGTAATAGTCAGTAGATGTACTTCATGTATCTTCATTGAATTGCCAAATATAATATGATCCAGAGGGAAAAAAAATTGCCTGTAGTCCGTTAACGTTAGTATGCAGTATTACTCTTATGGGAAATAGGAGTTGGCAAATATTATAAAAGTGTCAAATATGACAAGGTAGCTCAAATATGCAGAATTTTATGTTCTTTTTTGTTAATTCATTGAAACTAAATGGAAAAAATGTCGGATACTCTATGGCAGCGGTTCTTAAACTGTGGTCCGCGGATCCCTGGGGGTCCGCGAAACAATTTTGACATTAACTTTACTTCCCCCAACTTTTCGCTTTGGCTAATATGGTCGAAAGACCAACGGCCAATAAATCAATAAATAAAAAAAAAAAAAAATAAAAATTTCGCTTTTATTCAAATAACTCATTTAAAAAAATCCCACATGGTCAGACTTTTTGTATTTGTTGTTACCTAACTAGTTATTGACATAACTAAACAATAATTAAGAAAAAAATAATAATTTTTATTCAACTGCAAATTATTTACAGAAAACATATTATAATAAGATCTACCATATTTTGACCAAGATTTGACCATGAAATGTTTGTATGAGCTTAACGTATTATAATTTGTAACTTTTCTAATTCTTTTTACTACTATTTTTTTCATTTTATGTTTTTTATTCGTAATGCTAATAAAAATGTTCATCTCTTTAAATGCGCAAGACCATTTATTAAAATAACCAGCGATACATTTTTACCAATATTTATTATAACGTAGTTCCTATGAGATTACTGAGCCTGAAATTAAGTCTCAAGAACGACGTAAAATGCCTAGGGTAGGGATGGGGTCCGCAAAAAAAAATTTGTTAAAGTGGGGGTCTCGGTATACATAAGTTTAAGAACCCCTGCTCTATGGTATGATTTACAAAATCAGTTAATACGGAATAAAAATTCTACAAAACAACTTGGTATGATGATAGAGTAAAACTAGGATTCAAACATAGGCTTTAAGGCATTTCAAAATTTTTATTCTAGGGGGGAGTCTCGGAGTTAAAACTGTTTATTAAAAAACTTAAAATATCTCTCTTATTATTGTCTTATACGGGGTTTTGGTGGTCATACCTATAAAATCCTAAAAAGTAAAAATTTATTATTTTGAACCAAATCACCGTGTAAATCTTCATTTATTCAGATAGTTTTTATGAAATATTACTTTTTCAGTGTTAAAATTAAACACTATTTATTTTCTAACACTATAATTTAACCCGTAAGTAAGTGTAAATTTTATACTAAATTTAACCAACAAAGAAGTGTAAATAATTAACACGAAAAGTGCGAGACTTAATGGTACACTAAAAGTTCATTTTTTAGTGTACCACGAAGTCCATTTAACACTACTTTTTTTAGAGAGTACGAAACAACAGACGTTAATGTCATATGGCCTGCTGCGAGTTTCTTTTTCTTTTTTTTTCTTTTTAATGAAATATCGTTATTGTATAAAAGTAACCTTTTAGAATCGCCCTAGTAGCTTATGTATGTTACGTTACTTCTCTCCTCAAAATTTATTTTCGTATTTTGTAGTTTGCAAAACATATTCCTTCCGTTCTCTTCCTTAAATATCAATAAGGATGTTTTAGGCTGGTTTCAGCAGTCGTGTTACACTCCTGCCGTTGACTGGTGGGCGTTCTGAAGATGCCCTTCTCTTGTAATTGGGGCCGGAGGCGCATTGCCCGTCGACAACTCGCGGATGAGAGCTGATCAGACTTGCTTCTTCTTACCCTGCACATCTTGCTCCTTCAACTCAAATTAAAGAATTATTTTTTAATTAATTAGTAATTGGAGTGGTTTTAATTGGTTCTGATAATGAAAGTTTTTTTAAATATTTTTCATAAATTGCTCCAAGGGTTTTTTACTCTAAATTTTTAAAATCTTCTAATGAAAGACTTTTAAGCCTGTAGTACACAATGCAATTTCTCGTTTTAAATAGCGTACGATTTGTCGTACGATAATTATTGCGTTGCGAATTTAGTTCACAAAACTTGGATATCAAATTATTATAGTATACCATCCAATATTTATCACTTTGAATCGGTAGTAATTTCTGCGCACGACGTGTATTTTCATAATTCGCTTCGTATTTCAGAGTTTTTTGTCTATTTGATGACATAAGAAATCATTTTGGTAGAACAGACTAGCATATTTTCAATAAATTTAAAAGTTTCTACCCAGTTTTAGTTTAAAATAATAGAGAGAACATTATTCTTTTTAATTTTAATGCAAAAACATATTACCTTGCAATGTGAACATAATTTTATTTAATTATAAAACTTTGTTCTTATTTGATACCAGTAAAACGAGCTAAATTTACATATACCGCAATTTATATGTACACTTAAAAAGTAAAAATTTTATTTAATTTTTTTATTTATTTTTTTTATTTATTTTAAATAGGCGTCTGAAACTTGGCTATTGGCCACTGATACATATATTTTTACAAAATATTATTTTTACATATTATAAATATTACTTAATTTTAAAACCTCACATATTTATTTAAAAATCAAATACTGCAAAATTAAATCAAAATTAGTTAAATATACCATACAGGCAATACAATTTTAAAATAAAAAAATCATGTGAAGTGAATTTTCAAATATTTCAGGGTTTTGTAAATATTTAATAAGTGGAAGAAGTCAACATAATACTGGATGTCTAGGACAATATTTTTTCTATAACCACATCAAAATCAATAGTTTTTTGATAATCATTTTTATTCGTTATTTGAGTACTAAGAGCTTTCGTTTAATCTTTATAATTAAATTTACATAATTTGCAAAAATTTCGTTATAATACAATTTAAATTAAAAAATCCCAGCGATTTTTTTTGCATTTACTTCGTATCTAAGACTTTTATCTAAGACTATTAAATTAATAAGAAATGTATTAATAAATGGCTTAATTTTTTTCAATTTCATACGCGAATTTCCATTATTAACATTATTTGTTATTTGATTTATAAGTATTTCACTACTATAAATGATCTACTGCCCTTTGATACCTCAAATAAAAGCTTCTCAAAAAAAAAAAAAAAACATTAAATTATTTAAACAATCGGTTGAAACATGACGTATAATAGTAGGTGTAGCTTACACACATGAACACTATTCTCAGCTGTTTTTATTAAATTTTTAATTTAAAAAAATTGATGTGAAGTGTGAATTTTCACACATTGCAGGGTTTCGCAGGTATATAATAAGTGAAGGCGGCATGCTGAGTGTGTAGGACAAATTTTGCTTTGTAGTAACCACGGCAAAATGAACGATCTTTTTAAAATAATTTATCGTCTGTTAATCTCAGAGCTTTAAAAAGAAATTTTATGTTAAAATATTTTTTTGTTAATTTTAATTCGAATACCTAATATCATTATTTAGGTTTCTAAATAAGTGCAGTATTTTTTTTATATAACAAGGTTCATTAAGATTTTGAAAATTGGGCCTATGGCTTTCATTGGTTGTCTTAAATCATACGCCCCTCTGGCTTCGTATAAATGACACAGAATGAAAATATAATTGGTTATTAAATTTACGCTATTGAAAATTAAATTCAAAATGTGCTAAAATATAACTAGAATTTTAACAAATTAATTTAAACATAATAAATATGAAAAAAAAAACAAAAAATAAAATTGACTCCACAAGCCAGGAACGAACCTGTGTAGTGAATAACGATCCTGTGTGGTTGTCGAGCAACTGAGCCACTAGACCACCAAACGCTTATCAACTTAGTGTGTTATAAGAGTATAAGATGTATGCATCGTCAACCAAAAAACACAAAAAATGCGTTATTTTCCGAAAACATAATCTGATCAAAAATTCCTGTTGTACTATTCCGGTTCACACCATTATACATTACTTAGAATTTTTTCACATTTTTAGTTTAAGCCATCTGGGCTACAGGGTGTGGGACAAAAATTTTTTTGCACAATTTTGGCAAAAATCGCCTCAAAATAATTTATTTTGCAAAAATTAAATTTTGATCGTTAATCCACGTACTAAGGGCTTTCATTTGATACCCTACTCAGAATTTTAAAAAAATATTTTTTTTTTTCGATGAGCACATATTTGTTTATATTTTTAGGAGGATATGTTTTTTAGATGTTTTAGTATTTTTCCTATGTGTGGGTCAAAAAGTTGTACAAGCATGCCAATTTTCAACTCTCTAGGTTTAGCCGTTTGGCTACAATTTTTACCGAACAGACAGACAGACAGACAGACAGACAGACAGACAGACAGACAGACGACAAAATGACGGTATAAGAGTTTTTTGGTCATACCTACAAAACCCTAAAAATGACATACACTACCGCAGCCATAAATACAAAATAATTATAAGATTATTGGCCATAATTTATCAATAAATTAAAAAAAAAATAATTAATTAAGTCAAAAACAAAAACTGCAATGATTTCTAAAAATGCACTCAGATAAAAAATTCCTGTTGAATTATTCCGGTTCCCATCAAATGAATACAATTTTTTTCAGATTTTTAGATCACTCCTTTGTGAAGCAGGATGTTTTTTTGAGGATTTTTTGACATATTTTTGGCGAAAATGCCATAATAAAACTGATTAAACAAATAAATACAAAATGTCTTGTTAAATAAAAATGATAATGATAATAATAATAATGTATATTATTTGTTTATATGCATTATGCGGTTTCGTTTGATATCCCACTTAAAATTTACAAAAATATTAATTTTTTCATTAAATACATATTTGTTTATATTTATCACGCGATGTGTTTTCTTAAAATCTTTATCAAGGTGTCTCAAAAGAAATTTTATATTTATTGAGCTTACTGCGTGAACGCAACGTATCCGAGGGGCGTGGGGGTTATGTCAATCGGTAGCCTGGCTCTTGGGAATTCATTCGCTATGGAGCGTTTCTCGGGAGCAGACCGCGCGTTATGCGTGCGAGAGTTTTACAAAAACGGTGATTCGGCGACTGTAGCGCGTAGAAAATTCTGCAGTATTCGAGGTTTTCGCCACTTAAATGATGCGCCAACCATTCCTCTCATTCGACATTGGGTTAAAAAGTTTGAAGAGACTGGTACAACGCTGGATAAATCAAAATCCGGGCGACCTAGGTCATCAAGAACGGTAGAAAACATGGAGAATGTTAATCAGTCTGTTCGTAACGACCCGAACCTTTCAATTCGGAAGCGCGCAAGTGCTTTAAATGTGCATAGATCATCATTACATCGCATTATGCACACAGACCTAAAGCTGCACCCCTACAAAATTCAATTGGTGCAAGAATTAAAGCCCCAAGATGCCAGTCAGAGGCTTAATTTCGTAAATCAGGTGATTGAGCGGAGAGGTGACATAAATTGGCCTCCACGCAATCCAGATTTAACCCCTATGGACTTTTTCCTATGGGGTTATCTTAAATCTAAAGTTTACGCCAATAAACCGACTTCACTGGCGCATTTGAAAGAAAATATCCGTCACGAAATGGCAGCCATCCCTGAGTCCACCTGCCGAGACGTCATAAGTAATTTTACTGTTCGATTAAATGAGTGCCGAGAACGCGAGGGTCTACAGACGATATTATTTTTAAGAAATAAATCCCCAAAAAGTGTATTTTAATAATTAATAAAAATTTTTTCTATATACGGCTTACTTTTTTTTTAATTGATCCACTAAATATAAAATTTCTTTTGAGACACCTTGTACTTTTCCTATATATGAGTCAAAGAATTGTACAAGAATGACAAATTTCAACTTCCTATGATGCAGTTTCTACCGTAAAGACAGACAGGCACAAGAGCGACGTTATAAGGGTTTTTTGGTTGGGAACCCTACAAAAACCTAAACATATCTATAGAGTACAAGGCGTGCACCCAGGAGGGTCTCACGATTTGGAAGTGAGGAACTACTGTTTTTTTACAACACCTGCATTTTGAAAAATATAGTGTTTTTGGCCCAGTACTTGTTGCCGAGTAATTTCTTGATTCCTACCCTTTTAAATTTTTTTTGTCTTCTGTGACCCCCCCTATGAAAAATTCCTGGGTGTGCACCTGTAAAGAACCCTCGGTTCTCGAACTTAATTCGTTCCGAAAGGATGTTCGAGAACCGAATTGTTCATAAATCTTAACTATACCAGCGTTTCTCAACCGGGGGGCCGTGGAGGCATCGTCGGGGGGCCGCGAAGTCATACAAGATCGAAACATGAAAATATAATAAAAATTCACTCAATGTTACAAGATATAAATTTTATTCATATTTATAAATTCGAGTATCTTATATTGATATTCATAAAAATATACCTTTCACAACATAAATAAAATAAATATTCTATTTATTTTTATACTTAATATACCTATTTTGACAACTAATTTAAACTACAGGCTATTTCAAATGTTAAGTTATCACTAGCTAACTTTTTAATGAGTAAATAGGCTTTTACTAAACAAAATGATCAAAAGCTTCATTTAATCGATAAAAATTACTAGATTTGAAAATCTAGTTCCACTTTAACAAAAGAAACAGACGATAAGTAGACTATATCAAGGTCAAATAAATTGTATGTGTCGGTTAATGGGTTTCTCTGACAATAGTTCGCGTTGGAGGTACTTCAAGTATTTTTAAGTTGTGCTGTGAAGTACGATTTGAAAGTGCAATATTTGTTATTATATATTTTTTTAATTGCTCTCCGAACTACAGGTAACTCAAGAGCAAGGATGCGAATGTGTTTAAATTAAAATGGAAGGCACTTTGAACACTTGTAAATAAAAATACTTTACTTTCAAGTCGTTATAGGGAATATAATCGTCATTTAAAAATATCACAGTTTTTTTTGTCAACCGTAAAAGGTACTAAAAAAATGTTTAAGGAAAAAAGTTGTTGAAAAGCTTCATCCAAAGATATCCAATATGACATACGTTGCCATTTAAAAATTCGAAATTGTCCTTGATATTCTGTAATTCCGGTTTTTCCGGAAAATTTACTAAAAATACTACCATTCAGTTTTGTAGATAAATTTTAGTTGAAAATTTTTGACGTGTGAGCAACGTCGCCTTTTCGAAAAAACTCGTGTTCCCATTATCTTGATACACCCTATATATATATATATATATATATATATAGGTATTAAATAAAATTCTTATGTCATACTCGTCATTTATTTATTAAAACAATTTTTTATCGAGACGTTTCGATTAGTAATCCAATCATCCTCAGTCCAATATTATTGTCAAATTTATAAATTAATGTATTTCCACATTAAAATGTTTGAATCGGACAGGAACGGTTAATCATAGTCTAGCCGAACGGTCTGTCCTATACACGAGTATGACATAAGAATTTTATTTAATACCCATATTAATTTCGTCAAGAACTTTCCTTCGATTATATATATATATATATATATATATATATATATATATATATATATATAGGGGGGCCGCAGACAATATTTATATAATTTGGGGGGTCCCAGGCCATAAAAGGTTGAAAAGCACTGAACTATACGACACTAAGTTCGGCAACCGTATAAAAACGTGTTCGAAAACCGAGGCTTTACCTAAAAATAAAATGTTGATCGAGAACCGAAATGTTCGAAAACTGAGCCGTTCGAGAACTGAGGGTCTATTGTATATAATTTTTCATTTGAAATACACACTATTTTCATGTACATGAATGTATTATAAGAAGATTATTTGTTAACGGGTTCCATACTGATTTTGAGACTAAAAATGATTCCTCGAATATCTCAAGTTTGCAGAACACTGCCGTAAGGTATTGGTTAATCTTTCATAGACGTACACCGGTATAATACCTTATCTAAATACAAAATACTTCACAATACATTAGTTAATGTATTAAATTCTGAGATTGTTTGCATTTACACATGACCTAATTTTACCTAACATATGAAACCAGTAATTGTAGTTCATCTCCTACTCCCCTGCATACACAATACGAATAAAATAGTCCAATTTAGCGATGAATCAAGTCTACATTAGTCCAGCGACTCAAATTAGTTCTAAAACCAATTGCATTTCAGAGACAGAGATTCTGATTGTTTCACAATAAAATTTAACTAACATTGAAGTTATATTTAAAGCAAACAACAGTTTAACAGTTTATACAACTGGTAACTACCACATTTGTAATATACAGACTACTTTGTTATTAGATTTTGTTTTAAATAAATTAATAAACAAGATTTGGTTAACTGTAACGGTTGCAAAACTAGGGTAAATGCAACAGAATAAATTTATTCTTCTTCGTCTGCCATCTCCTAACTGACGCTTGCGATTAGCAAAAGACCCTTATAACGTGATTCATGCGTCTGTCTGTTCGGTAGAAATTGTAGCCAAACGGCTGAACATATAAAGTTAAAATTTGGCATGCTTGTGCATCTTTTTGACAGACATATAGGAAGACTATAGAAAGTTAAAAAACATGTTGCAGGAAACAAATTTGTATTAAATGAAAAACTTATAATTTACGTTACAGCAAAAATGTACAGTACAAAAAGCGTACGAAATAATAATAATAATAATTTATTAGTGTTTTAAATCTACATTTTTACACATGTCAACAAAAGTATAAATTGAAAACTTACAATAATATAAAAGAATTACAACAATATATTATCCATACAATATACGTTACAATATTAAATTAAATTATTAAAATTATCAGTCAAATATTCATTAAAATTATAAAATGGTTTGTATTTAAAGTAGGTCTTTAGCTTGCTATTGAACAGATTATAAGACAAACATTTAATTTTATCGGGCAAGATGTTATAAAAGTGAATGCAATAATAGTTTTTAGAGTACCTTGCACAATTGTCACGAGTGTAGGTAGGCCTTATGAGATGTTTTCCTCTTTTTCCGTAATTATGTATTTCTTGCTGAAATTTATAATTATCTTTGTTGAGATGCATATAATTCAGGCAATAAAATATATATAGCGACGGTAACGTCATTAGTCCCAGCTCAATAAAATGTTTTCTGCAATCTTGTCGATAGTTCAGATTACAAATGACTCGAACAACTCGTCGTTGCAAACGGAAAATTCGTTGAGAATGTGTGGAGTGTCCCCATGCCAGCAACGCACAATTGATGTGAGATTCAAATAGCGCATGGTAAGCAGTTACTAGAATCTTCCTGGGAATATTAGATTGTAGGCCTCTTATGCAATATATGGATCTACATAATTTCACTGATATTGCTTCCACATGACTTTCCCAACTGAGTTTGGCTCCAATGGTAACCTCCAGAAAAGTCACAGGATCTTGATTATTGTTCTCAGGTACTGATCGTAGTGAAAAAAGCATTTGTTTGGTTTTAGAGTCGTTCAGCCCTAATCTATTTACCAAAAACCAGTCTTGTGCATCAGTTTTAGTTGACACGTTTTCGTTTTTCATGTACTCATAACTAGTGGACTGATTAAGCAGAATGGTATCATCTGCATACAATATGGTTTTAGTATTGTTAATAAAATATGGCAGATCATTTATGTACATCAAAAACAATAATGGACCGAGTATGGAGCCTTGAGATACTCCAAAATGGATTTCTCGCACATTAGATTTGATATTATTTTCCCAAACGTATTGTTTTCGGTTTGATAAAAAGGAATTGATTAATTCGCAGCTGTCTACACAGATGTTGTAGAAAGACAGTTTTTGAATCAAAAGGTCATGTGGCACACAGTCAAAGGCCTTAGTAAGATCAAAAAATGTGGCCGTACTATAGGATCCATTTGTGAAGCCAGTTGTCACAAAATCCATTAATTCCAAGATGGCTGTCGTTGTAGATTTTCCATTTCTAAACTGACTTCTATTGAACAAACCATACTTCTCAAAATGAACGAGTAACTGCTTAAATAGTATTTTCTCAAAAAATTTTGAAAAGACGGGTGTAAGTGAAATGGGTCTTAAGTTGTTTAAATCTTCTTTGCTCCCCTTTCCTTTATAAATAGGTATTTCTTTTAACTTTTGACTTTACGAAATACGGATACTCCAGCTAGTATAAAAATAATTTCAGAATTTTAGGTACGATTTTAGCAATTTTTGAATATGCAATACGTATGTTATGATAATATTAAACGGTGGAAGAATTTCATATTATGGTAGCGTCATCTTATCGCGAGTTTTTCATTTGAGAGGTCGCTCGAGGCCATGATAAAAATAAGTTTTCATGCAGTGCCAGTGAGGAGACCGGCTTATGAACGGCTTACAAGGATTACCTTCTGACGTCTCTGAAACAGACGGATGGGACACTCTGCAGGAATGCTGCATTTTTACAACACGTAAAAAATACAGCGAATGTTTACATTCCTACCATACAACACTGAAGGATTGTCGTGAATTTTTGTATTTTATAAGTGCAGTTAACATATGTTTTGTCGCACATAGAGAGCAATAATTAACTATTGGTTGGGATTTTTTGTTGTAGTTTTCTCCAGTTAAATCAATTCAAAACGTGATGACCAGAATGCTGTTTTGAGATAATTGCAAAAATTATTATGATTCTGTCTGCAATAAGTTGGGAACCTAATTTTTCGACTCACATATTTTTAAGATCCCAAACATGTCATCAAAATTTTAATAAGCAAATATATTATGGAATAATATAAATCGGTTATTTAAATTTGTACAGATCATGTTTTGAATGAACTTAGGGGTGGGTCGCCCATTTAAATGATGGTTTAAATGGACAAAACAATGATAAAATCTGATTTGAATAAGTATTTGTTAACAAAAATATGTTTAAATAATTTCATTTATTTTTTTATAGGGTAACTGCAGCGAATTTCGACTACCAAATTTATTTATTTTTTAATTTACGTACTATTCAATATTTTGGTTGGAAAGTGGTCCCAATCGATACCTCGTTCACTTATCTTTAGGTGCTAAATATTTTCACGATGAAACAAGCTGTTATTACAACTTAAGTTCGACATAAAAAAAATATGAAAAAAACGTTGATTTCAAAAAAGTGATGTTAATATCGACGACCCTAAAATTTTAAGATAATCAACGTTTCTTGTCTCTTTTACATTTTATTTAGGTAAAAAGATATAATAATAGAGACTTTCAGTAAGACGTAATATTAACTGTCGTCAAATTAGGTAAGTGAAACATGCATGCATGTAATATCGACTATTCGGTATTAGCTTCATTCCCCTAGTCGATATTACCTGCAATCAAATCTGTTTTATTTAGCCTATGATATTGTAACAAAATATTATGAAAATCAAATTTTACCAGCTAATATATATGTATTTGGATCAGTTCCTATCAGTTTATTCAATGCAAAATATTTTGTTCAACTTTCCTTTGTTAAACAACTGCTGAACAAAACCAATAAAAAAATATTTTAACTCTTAAAAAATATAAATATCTACACTGTTCGTCTAACGACATTCACACGTGGCTTAAAATAAAGTGAGGTTAGTTTTTCACATAAACATAGAGTTACGTCAGTAGCGGCTGGTGAGTAAAATATTTGGGAGGACACTTTTTTCCCATATATATCTATTAAAATATAGTTATACGAGAAAAAAGTAAATAAATAAAAAATACCTGAAAATATGTTCTGCAACTAGAAAAACTGACAAATCTGGCACTTTTATTAAGATTTATGGTCAATATTATTACTATCATTTTTGTAGTTATTACTTCTATTATTATTATTTTTATTATTAAAATTGCAATATTATTAAGACAATGCTTTGTAGTCAGAAACATAAAATATTTGGTTATTAATTAAGCAGATACCTACACATATTCACATGTATTTAAATATTAGATTTAACCTTTTCGTTATGTTCTTTAATTGAACGTTTATACGCAGTATCAAGTTGAAATCGTATATTTACCGATCCCAGCATGGCAAATTTGACCGAATAATGCATATGTTTATGAGACACATTATGTTTAAGAACTTTATCTTTGAAATGTTTAATATCTTTAACACTATTTACTGTCTTTATTTCATATGCGTCTGATGAGCAAATCAAACACAGGAAACAAAAAAAGAAAAAAACATTTTATTTATCACATTGACACAACCAACTTGTATTTAAATATTGTTTTTCACTAAACTTTCTATTAAATGTTCTATTTCCATTTTTATCCTGTTGGGAAATATTCTATTTTGGCCGATGAGGACTCATATTTTTACCGACCGCCAACATATATAAGGGAGGTATTGTGATCATACCGATTTCGAGTTTTCGATGGATCTCCACGAATTGAGGTCCCTACATAACGTTTTGACTATTTTTAGCATGATGTCTGTCGGTCTGTCTCTCCGTCCGTCTGTCCATCTGTCCGTCCGTCTGTCCGTCCGTCCGCCTGTCTGTCTGTGTACACGTGTAGAGCAAATTCGGATAAAAGGATTTTTATGAAACTTCATATTTAAACTTCTGCCATCAATGGCACGAGTTGATCAACTTTTGGTAAAAATCGGTTGACTAAAAATGGGAGTTTACTCGTGTCGATTTTAAGATTTTTGCGAATATTTAGCAACAGAAAAATATTTCGAAAAAATTTATTAACAAAAGTTGCTATAAATGCAATAACTAATAACTTTTATTTGAGATGTTTTATGACGAAAACAAAAATTTCGAAAAATTTGTCGTAAATTTTTGTAAAATGTTTTCAAAGTCTCAAATTTTCATACTTATATGTAACGTTTCCATGGTCATGATAAATAATATCTCTGTTAGAAAATATTAGGCCAAGATATTTCTATTCTGCTGCTAGAATATATTTTATACAAGTACTTTATAATGGCGGTCGGTCCTGTGGTGGCCACAGCTGATTTTTTGTTAATAATTTTGTTTCATAGTTAAACACGTTAGTTTTATTAAAATATACATTATATTTTAATAAAACTAACGTGATTCATTCGATTCATTTTCACGTTAAAGTACTTGTCACAAATCACAACGACCGAACTAAGCTACGGGACACCGGCCGTAATTCACTAATACATACAACACTAATCTTCGCCGCTGTTGCCGTTCCTTGTAAATTTTTGCTTCATATGTAGATAAGAACATTAGATATTGCATGTGGCAACGCTGTATCTTGGGACACTCCGTGGTGTGTCCAACAACGCTCGGAAGAGCGTTGTTGTCTTGATTTAAATTTTTTAAATCTAACATTTATATGAAAAATCTTTGAATAAGAAATAATAAAAATAAAAATATGCAGATATATCTAGCTACTTTAATGCAATTTTAAAGAAGTATAAATAAAGTATTAAATTTAGCTTTTTACTAAAAATTTTTAGGAGGTCACTGTCCCAGCGCCTCCCTGTCTCAGCCGCCACTGAGTTACGTTATACCACCGCTATATGGCAGCACTTATCTAGAGAAATAATGTAGATGTAATGTGATAGTCGAAATTACCTGCGTAGTCGAAATTCACTGCATTTACCCTACCATTATTTTATTATTGAGTACCTGTTTATACAGGGATGATAGGACCGATCGAAACGTCATACTGACCACGTGGCTTTCATATCTATAGCCGGCGGTCTAGAAACGGAGAACTTACCTTCTCTGCCCCATATTTATACACAAATTCAAATAAAATATAGGGACCTGTGGTTTGAATTTTTGAAATCTATAGACTTTTTTTACCTAGAGAAAAAATAGGACCTTAGTTAACGCCTTTTTGTTCCGTGAAATTTTGAAAATTTGTAAATATTTCATTTTCGAAATACCGTATCTCAAAATTTACATTAGACAGAGACCTGCGGTTGAAGTTTTTGAAAAATTAACAAAATCGTTTAGAACAAAAACTTGAGAACAATAAAATATAGAGAACTGCGGTTTGAATTTTTGAAATCTTCGTATATTGTTTAGTCTAGAAAAAAATTGGGGCCTTAATTACCCAACTTTTACAATAAATACGAATCATCAAACTCAACCTTTAAAAATGCTCAAAAATCGAAAAACCCGTAAGGGCTACCCCTAAAGTTTTTTTTCAGTGTTCTATGTATACTTATGTATTTTGGGTCGTAGATCTCAAAAATAATCTCCATTACAAGCTACGGTTTACCGTTTTTGAATAAATTTTAAAAAAAGCGACAGAAAATTACCATATTTCAAAAAATACATATGAGAGGGCGCTTTAAATATATTTTTTAGACTTCCAACCCTGGTCTAACACAAAATAAAAAAAAAATGGTAAAATTTGCACGAAAAATTAATGTTAAATGATGATAGTCACTCACTAGGTATTGAAAAGTGACAGACTCGATTACGCTGACTCGTGGCCAAACTATTGTACTAAATACTGCAGTACAGTTTGAACTTTTACGTACATTTTAGTGTTGAATTTTTGTACAATATCGACAGAAGTTGAAAAACTATAAACGCTGTACGTAACCTTAAACTATGAAGACTATAATAGATCTTAAACTACGTATCAACTTATGAAAATAGAGTCCAAATACACTATGTATACACACAAAATACAATAGTCTATAAAAAAAAAAAAAAAATTAATATAAAAAGTAGTAGAAAAATTATCTCTGATGTACACACTACATAAGAATCATATTTAAAGCACATAATGTTTTGACCAAGAACATGATAACGCACAGTGTAACAGACGAGTGATGATTCACTCTGTTATATCTATGAACGAAACGCATTATAGTTTCTAGACGATTTTCATGAGATGGTAAAAATTCAGAAACTCCGAAAGTAGAACTTTTGCACACATTTAATAATAAATTACGAAGTACAATAATGAATTGCGCAAACTTGTTTAGAACATACATAATTACAAACTCCGTATCAATATTTAATTATAAATTTCAATTTTTAATGCAACATTAATTAAATTTTAATATTTGGTTAGCGAATTTAATTTGTCTTTACCTTCATATAACCCTTTAACATTTGTAGAGTAGCCAAGTTGTGACCCACTGATCCTTATCTCTTCATCATAATTAAAAGGCGTTGATGTAGTTGGTGTATTGTGTTGTAGGTGCAGTAGGTAATCAATGTTTCGTTAAGTTCTCGTGTTAACAGAGCGGCCGGATCCGGGTCTGACCGCGGTCCCTGGGTCACTACGGACTACACAAGTACGGTAGGAAAGGTCCAGTCCTTTGGGGAACACATGAACACTCATCTACACTTTCTGATAGACGTACTACTGGAATTTCTTTGATGATAATACACTTGGATTCAAGAAATAATTTACAAAATCGCTACTTTCTTTGTGGACGACTTATCTGAATTTGAGCAACCAAAGACAAAAACACTAATGAAAAAGGAGTATAGGCAATTCCAAATATTTGGGTGGAACTAATTTACATTTCTGTAAGTTGTCATGAGCTCTCCTTTTATGGTTTGAAGTAGGCTTTTGACAAACAAAATTATCAAAAGCCTCACTTAATCTGTAAAAGTAACTAGAATTGAAAATCTAATGCCGCGTAAACCAAAGAAACAGAATTTATATTTCTGTTTTTAAATTAAAATTTCTGTGAAATATGTGTAAATTAATATTTATCTGTCAATGTATGTGTTCTGTTTTAAAATTACCTGTGCTAAATTGGTTGATTACCAGGTCAACAAGTATGAAATGCGGATTTTTTTCAAACTTGCCACGCAAACAGAGTGTATAGTTCATAGTTTCAACACATATGGCGTTTTGTTAAGTTATCATTAAGTGTCAAATGCGTATAGGTTATAATTTGAAAAGTGATCATATAGTTTTGTTTTACTGTGTTAAAAATGTCAAATTTTGTGCCAAATAAAGAGCATTCGCGGACAGTACTACTGTTTTGTTTTCATTTGAAAAAAACTGATGCTAAATCATGCCGACTGCTTCGAGAAGCTTATGGTGAATATGCTCCATCGCAAGATACGTGTGAACGATGGTTTCGGCGTTTCAAAAGTGGTGACTTTAATCTTACAGACAAAGAACATGGAAAACCTCCAAAAAAAATATGAAGATACAAAATTGGAAACATTGCTACAGGAAGACGATAGTCAATCACAAAAACAACTAGCAGAGCAGTTAGGCATTAGTCAACAAGCTGTTTCCAATCGCCTACGAGAGATGGGTAAGATCCAGAAAGTCGGCAGATGGGTTCCACATGCATTGAATGAAAGGCAGATGGAAAAACGCAAAAACACTTGTGAAATTTGACTTGAAATTTGATCGAATTGAACCATTCGCTGCTCATAAAACGACCAGAATACGAAAGAAGACAGCACAAGGTAATCTTTCTTCACGATAACGCTTCATCACATAAGGAAAACGCAGTTTGCAACTCATTGGAGGCACTCAAGTGGGAAGTGCTACCCCATGCCGCTTACTCACCAGACTTGGCCCCTTCAGATTACCACTTGTTCGCATCGATGGGTCACGCACTTTGCCGAGCAGTACTTTTGTTCATATGAAAATGTGAAAGAATGGCTAGATGAATGGTTTGCGGGGAAAGGGGAATAGTTCTACTGGCGAGGTATTCACAAATTGCCTGAAAGATGGGAAAAATGTGTGACTTCTAATGGAGCTTACTTTGAATAAATAAAGTTTTACTGTTCTTTTGAGTTTAATGTGTTTTATTTTAAAAAAAAATCCGCAATTTCATACTTGTAGACCTGGTAATACCGATCTTTTAGATCTTTTGTGGAAATTATTCTCTATATCCAAAATGTGTATTTTTCTTCTTCTTTTTTGAGCACTGTTGGTCGGGCTGACTTTTGGCGTCATTCAAATAAGTCCTCCATCTTGATCTGTTAATTGTCATGTTTTTCATGTGTTCTGTATACCAATTTCTTGTTAGATCTTCGATTAGCTGATCTCTTCATCAATTGCAATGTTTTCCCACTGGTCGACGGGTCAATATTCCCATTTATATCTTCCTAACCATTCTGTCTTCCTTCATCCCCACCACGTGTTCTATCCACTGTAATCGTCTATTTTTATTTGTTATGTGATGGCCTTAAGTACCTACAATTTTAGGATATTTTTATACTTGCACCCATTCTATTTATTTTAGAAAACTATGAGATATTGTCGATTCCGCTTTACTAACCTCCATGTTTCGGAGCCATACATAAGTATGAGACACACTATATTAGTATAACCAGATCTTGGTGTTCTTAGGCAGAAGTTTAGTTTTGAAGAGAGGGCCAAGTGTTAAATACCGCGCATTAGCAGCTTTAATTTTGTTCGTAATTTCCTGCTGTATCAGAATCACCTGATTTATCATACTGTTCAGACATTTGAAAGTATAAACTCTCTCAAAAGTGTTGCCGTTAATTTTTTAGTTGGTCGTGTTTTTATTTATTTTTTTACCGACCGATAACATATGTAAGGGAGGTATTGTGATCATACCAATTTTGACATTTCGAGATTTCGATGGATCTCCACGAATTGAGGTCCCTAAATAACGTTTTGACTATTTTTAGCATGATGTCTGTCGGTCTGTCTGTCCGTCTGTCTGTCTGTCCGTTTGTCTGTCTGTCCGTCTGTCCGTCTGTCCGTCTGTGTACACGTGCAGAGCAAATTCGGTTGAAAGGATTTTTATGAAACTTCACATTTAAGCGAGTTGATCAACTTTTGGTAAAAATCGGTTGACTAAAAATGGGAGTTTACTCGTGTTGATTTTAAGATTTTTGTGAATATTTCATAACAGAAAATTTTTTCGAAAAAATTTATTGAACCAAAGTTGCTATAAAAGCAATAATTAATAACTCTTATTTGAGACGTTTTTTGATAAAACGTAAAATTTCGAATAATTTTTGTAAATTTTTTTGAAATTTTTTGATATTTATATGTAACGTTTCCATGGTCATGATAAATAATATCTTTGTTAGAAAATATTAGGCCAAGTTATTTCTACTCTGCTGCTAGAATGTATTATATATAAGTACTTTATGATGGTGGTCGGTCCTGTGGTGGCCACAGCTGATTTTTTTATCTCACTTTTATGGTCTTTGCTACTAAGGCAATTAGCCAGGAAAATTCTAATTTTTCATGTTGATAATTCCAGGCTTGAGCAGGATTTGAACCCGAGATCTTAGCAACGCAGAACACTTATGTTACTACTACGCTACGTCGGCAAGTTGATCTTATCCATACGACTGTTTCTACTAACAAAGATACTTGGTTTTTCCATTACTAATGAGTCCTACTTATATTATTTCTTCAACCTTATTTGAAATAATTCACCTGCATACTCTAAAACAGTGGTTCTCAAACTTTTTAAGCTGCGGAGCCCTCCAAAAGCATACAAATTTCCACGGAACCCCACTGGTGCACTAATTATGTGTATGTGCCACTCGACGATACCTAACATCGAAGAGTAGATATATTTATATATATATATATATATATATATATAAATAAAAAGAAAGAATTAAATTATTTGTACTTCAATAAAATCATTTATTTATCAGAAAATAATTGCAAAATATTATAAAAAACAAACATTTTTAGTGGGATGCATGGGCTTGTTTCCTATTTTTACATAATTCTTTTATGTGTGGCTTTATAGAGGACAGTTGAATCCTCATATTACCTTCTGCATCGAGTCTGTTGCGGTATTTTGTTTTTGTTGCAGCATACGAAGAAAATCCAGATTCGCACAGATAAGTCGTAGCGAAAGGAAGAAGTATTTTAACAGCTTTCATTGATAAATCTGCATATTCTTCTCTCAAAGTGCACCAAAATTCTGGCAAAGATAGTTTTTCAAATATGGCCCGTAGTGAGGAATCTGAAATCATGTCAATGAAAATTTCGTACTCCTTAGCTGTGAATGTTTCTGGCCTTTTCTGAACTATGAATGGGATTCTAATCCATGTATAATTTTTAAGCTTTTCATTCTCTTCATCTGGAAAATATTGTTGTCCGATCTCAACAGTCAAACTCAACTAGTCTTTCTGGACCGGAGCATTTTGCGTTGCAACAAAAACTCAAATCGTAAAAACTAATTGAACAATTGAAGAACTTACTTACTGTTTTTATCGAATAGGCGAGTGCACTATATTGAGTCAACCGTTACAGATTTTTTTAATTCATGAATTAAATAAATCTAAACTTTTCAGAGCAACAAATTAACTTTATGTAAATTAATAATAATTATAATTTTTTGTTAATATATATTAATTTTTAGCGAATTGAAATTTATAATTCACGGAGCCCTTTGAGGTAGCTCGCGGAACCCCAGGGCTCTGCGGAGCTCACTTTGAGAACCGCTGCTCTAAAATATTGTAGTACCCACGGAGCTGTAAAATACGCCGGTTGGTATTTTGGATTTCTCGTATCACCATCTCCAACACAAGGTTAAACAACAAAGGTGGGTTGGCATCTCCCTGTTTGACTCTAGTATGAATTTCAAACGGCTGTGACAAAAGGTTTCCTACTCTTAGTCTGATTATGCGTGTAATAATTGTGTTATAAGTTTACTGGGGATGACAAATTTTTCCATGATTTCCGGCCCTGTAAAATTGGAATAAACCGGCCAAGTGGGGCCAAAAACCTGGCTCATTGGTTCAAGGACCGGACCCATTGATTCAAAAATCAGTCCAATTGGGGCTGTTCCACCGAGAAATTGCCCGATTTCCTGGCGGGTGAGTCCACCACTGCATAATGCTGTCATAGGCTTTCCTGAAATCAATAAAAACAAATATGTCATTAATGTTAATGCCTGTACATCGCATGTATTTCCGATCAAAACTCTTTTATAGGAGATTACATAACTTTCCCTTGTTGATACTATATATACGAAAGTAAAAATCTTCGCCTTACTAATGAAATCAGTATCAGAAACTGGAAGGCGCCAACTAGCAGGAAACAAACACGAGCTGTAACTTCATTATTTCACCTCGGGCGTAGGGGAGGATGTAAGACTCCCAAAGACGTTGGAGAGAGTAACTTCCCCGTTGATTGGATTAATGCATGGGTAATTGTGTTTTAAGCAACATTTGGTAGATGCGCGATCGGCGACTCAAGAACACGCTTGTTCTCCAGATTTCACTGCTCACCGATAAACTGTTTTAACGGAATTAACCTTTGAGAAGTTAACGGAGGGAGCAAGTATTTAAGACAACTTTTCAATCAGCATACAAATAAATTCTTGTTAAGTTAAAGTGCCTTCTTTGTTCTCTTTTACACCTGCAAGGGGTAGAGTGTTTATCGAAAATAACACACCAAGTCTTTAATGAATATTTAAGTACAAGGTGTCTCAAAAGAAATTTTATATTTAGTGGATCGATTAAAAAAAAAGTAAGCCGTATAAAGAAAAAATGTTTATTAATTATTAAAATACACTTCTTGGGGATTTATTTCTTAAAAATAATATCGTCTAAATGTAGACCCTCGCGTTCTCGGCACTCATTTAATCGAACAGTAAAATTACTTATGACGTCTCGGCAGGTGGACTCAGGGATGGCTGCCATTTCGTGACGGATATTTTCTTTCAAATGCGCCAGTGAAGTCGGTTTATTGGCGTAAACTTTAGATTTAAGATAACCCCATAGGAAAAAGTCCATAGGGGTTAAATCTGGACTGCGTGGAGGCCAATTTATGTCACCTCTCCGGGAGATCAATTTGCCTGAGAAAATTTCACGAACACGTGGCAGAGACATATTGGACGCGTGTGAAGTTGCTCCGTCCTGTTGGAACCATGTTCTTTGGTTATAGCCAGGAAAGTTTTGCAGTTCAGGTACCAAGAAGTTGTCTAACATCTCCACATAACGCTCTGAATTCACTGTAACTGCACGCCCCCTTTCGTCTTCAAAAAAGTAAGGGCCGATAATTCCTCGCGCCGACATCGCAGCCCATACGGTCACTTTAGGCGAATATAGGGGTTTCTGATGTTTGCGTTTCGGATTCGTTGCACTCCAGTAGCGGCAGTTCTGCTTATTTACGTGGCCATTAAGATGAAAATGAGCTTCATCCGAAAACAAAATGTTGGTAAACGTTGAAAATCGCTCAATCACCTGATTTACGAAATTAAGCCTCTGACTGGCATCTTGGGGCTTTAATTCTTGCACCAATTGAATTTTGTCGGGGTGCAGCTTTAGGTCTTTGTGCATAATGCGATGTAATGATGATCTATGCACATTTAAAGCACATGCGCGCTTCCGAATTGAAAGGTTCGGGTCATCACGAACAGACTGATTAACATTCTCCACGTTTTCTACCGTTCTTGATGACCTAGGTCGCCCGGATTTTGATTTATCCAGCGTTGTACCAGTCTCTTCAAACTTTTTAACCCAATGTCGAATGAGGAGAGGAATGCTTGGCGCATCATTTAAGTGGCGAAAACCTCGAATACTGCAGAATTTTCTACGCGCTACAGTTGCCGAATCACCGTTTTTGCACGCACAACTCTCGCACGCATAACGCGCGGTCTGCTCCCGAGAAACGCTCCATAGCGACTAAATTCCCAAGAGCCAGGCTACCGATTGACATAAACCCCGCGCCCCTCGGATACGTTGCGTTCACGCAGTAAGCTAAATAAATATAAAATTTCTTTTGAGACACCTTATTTTCTTTATATTCCTTTATTTACTGTCTGGACTTAAAATACTCAAAAACGAATAATAATATTAAATAATCAATGATTTAGTAATCATCCTTGGATTTAAGAAGAAATGAATAAAGAAACTTCATTTGTGGGAGCCAAGCAATTTGACTCTAATGACAAAGTGGTAGATGTGGTGTAATTTGACATAATTTTTGATGTGGTTTCTGTAAAACTTAACATTAGGCAAACATTAAGCAAAAGAAAATTTTGACGGGATTATGGTGACTACCGGAGAAGGAATAAATGTGTAAACTCAGTACTGAGCTTTGGGCCCACATAAACCTGCTTATCGAAAAATACATTTTCCATGAATTTGAAAAATTGACCAAATTTCAGGCACTCTAGCGGCGAAACCGTTCATCCCACAAAAAAACTTATCAATTATATAAACATATAAATTATAGATAATTTATTCTTCTTTAATTCAGTATAGATATATTTTTTTCAAATTTTGCAATGAAACTGAGATATTTGCAAAAAAACATTTTTACACGTTTTTCGAGGTTCCAACAAAAATTATAGTCTCAAAATTGGGCCTCGAAAACAGCACCTCAAGACGTATACATTGCACCAAATTCCAAAATTACCGCAAACTTTCTTTTGAAAACTACTTACTTCCTGGACTATAATGTTAATTCATAATTAGTCTCGACCAGAATAAAATAAATGCAGTTCAAATTGGAACTACCCTCGTATATCGGTTAAACAAATAAAGTTTTGAAGGATTGGCTTATGTTATATGAACCTTCTAAGTTTTGAAGGATTAGCCCGTTATATGGTGTTTTTAACATAAAAAAAGTTACTAAAACTAGGTTAGAGTAATACCATTTCAAACTCTTGTATGTATAAATGTTATATAATTTCAAATTTCAGTGTATAACAGTATATTTAAGTTAAATGCACAGTTTCAATTTATTTTTTGTCGTGCAAGATTGCAGATTGTGTATGCTAGATACATACAGTTGGTTGCGTTTTCAGATGTCTCTGTCTTTTTGTGGACATCAAGGTAACGTGTGTCTCCGTTTTTGAGGTAATTACATTATTTTCAGTCGCGTTTAAACTACAAACTAATGTCTAGTTTTGCACTGAAATATGACATGATCCGAACAACGGTATGAGTAAATTAGAACTTTAAATAAACTTAGCTTGAACCAGTTCATTTTGTTAAATATTATGTACTAGCTAAAGTTTCCGTACATAGTTCTCTTTTCAATATACAATCATAGTGTATATCAACGATTCAGTCAACGACGAATCACAGATAAATCGTTGGTCCCATAAGAGCAGAGGCGTAACTAGGCATCCGCCACACCTGATATCGTTGGGAAGCTCATGTGATTTAAATGGAACGGATATATCTATTTTAATCCATATCGCTTTCCTTAGTTTGTTTTTAATTCATTTTAGTTCAGAATATAAACTGTCTCATAAATTGTTGGTAATAACACTATTAATATGAAATGGTTAGCTGTTCTTAGAAAAATTTAGTTAAAATCACTACATTATTTGATATTTATTCTATTATACAAGGTGTCTCAAAAGAAATTTTATATTTATTTAGCTTACTGCGTGAACGCAACGTATCCGAGGGGCGCGGGGGTTATGTCAATCGGTAGCCTGGCTCTTGGGAATTCAGTCGCTATGGAGCGTTTTTCGGGAGCAGACCGCGCGTTATGCGTGCGAGAGTTTTACAAAAACGGTGATTCGGCGACTGTAGCGCGTAGAAAATTCTGCAGTATTCGAGGTTTTCGCCACTTAAATGATGCGCCAAGCATTCCTCTCATTCGACATTGGATTAAAAAGTTTGAAGAGACTGGTACAACGCTGGATAAATTAAAATCCGGGTGACCTAGGTCATCAAGAACGGTAGAAAACGTGGAGAATGTTAATCAGTCTGTTCGTGACGACCCGAACCTTTCAATTCGGAAGCGCGCAAGTGCTTTAAATGTGCATAGATCATCATTACATCGCATTATGCACAAAGACCTAAAGCTGCACCCCTACAAAATTCAATTGGTGCAAGAATTAAAGCCCCAAGATGCCAGTCAGAGGCTTAATTTCGTAAATCAGGTGATTGAGCGGAGAGGTGACATAAATTGGCCTCCACGCAGTCCAGATTTAACCCCTATGGACTTTTTCCTATGGGGTTATCTTAAATCTAAAGTTTACGCCAATAAACCGACTTCACTGGCGCATTTGAAAGAAAATATCCGTCACGAAATGGCAGCCATCCCTAAGTCCACCTGCCGAGACGTCTTAAGTAATTTTACTGTTCGATTAAATGAGTGCCGAGAACGCGAGGGTCTACATTTAGACGATATTATTTTTAAGAAATAAATCCCCAAAAAGTGTATTTTAATAATTAATAAACATTTTTTCTATATACGGCTTACTTTTTTTTTAATCGATCTACTAAATATAAAATTTCTTTTGAGACACCTTGTATTATACAATTTTGTTGGCTTTGGCTATACGCCATTCCGCCAGCGCATAGCATTCTTCAGGGGGGTCTTGTTTTATATGTTCATCTGGATTTTACTTAGATGTTCCATTAGAAGGGAACATGTTGCCGGATTCGGATGTTGTAGTATATCTCGTAGTGAAATAGGTGATGGGTAGTGGAGCAGCAGATTTCGAGCAACAGTGAGTTACAGAGGCATGAAAGAAATATATGTGTCATATCACAATATTCACCACACGTGCATAGAGGTATTCTAAGTATATTAATTTTATGTAGGTGGCTATAAGAGTGACAGTGTTTAAGACAGGTGACGGTAGAGATGGTTTTCTTGTCAATGAGTAAGTTATGAAACCAGGGTTTAAGTGGGATGTATGGAAGAAGCGAGTGAAGGTGTGAACCTCGCTGTCGTACTTTTGTGTCCTATCCTTGCAGCCATTTGGTTCTCAGCGATGGAAGGAAGGGTGGTAGAACATTTTAAAATACTTGGGCATCTGTAGGTTCTTCGTTTAGAATGGCACCTTTCTTTGCGAGTTGGTCTGTAATTTCATTTCCATGGATATTTCATATCTAATTATTTGATTTCTAATATAATTGTATAGTTTAATTGTTTACCAATTAAAACTATTTGTATCTTCCATCTGATTTGTATTTGTTCATTTTTGTGTAGTTTATTTTGTTAAATTTGTATGTACTCTTTTTTTTATTGGCCTTAGGCTGTTGACACATTATTATTATTATCAATTTCTTTGAGTTTGTCTTGACAAGCATTCACTAGTCGCAAACTTCAGTAACATTTTCACACTAGAGAATAGTGGAGCTAAATACACACGGCTGCTTCCCAAACCCCGGCGATGTGTAGACGCAGAAAATACGCTATAGCTAGGACTCGCACAATGCGAAGTATCCCCGAGCAACACTGATTTTTGCATCGTGCAGATCAAAGAGGAAGCAGCAAGTCTGTAGGTGCGAATGGATTCAATTTCTCTTCAGTGGGAGGCTTTCGTACTACCCAAAACAACAATTATCAGGACTACGAGCTTAACTTTATACCCTGGGTACAGCTTTCTAATCTCGAACAAGAGATCCATATAGTTGGACCTACTTTCCTCCTCTTTGAGAAAGATATTCTTCTCAGCTGGAGTTGAGCATTCGATGACAAAAATCTGTTTGGTCTCGATATCCAGGAGATTATGTCCGGCTTTATTATAATTATTTGGAGCTTGTCAGATCTTGAGGAGCGTCCAGTAATTGCAAAGTTTAGTAACCATTTGAGCCACGTCATACTAGACACTAGTGGAGTTAAATACGCTTGGCTGCATCCCAAATTCTGACGATATGCCGACGCGCAATATTACGCAAAATCCAGTGCTGTACAATGCAGAGTGACCCGAGCAATACTTCTTTCTACCACCTGCACATCAAAGAGGTATCGGAAGATCTGAAGACGGGAATGGACTTGATTCCCCTTCGGGAAGAGGCTTTCATACAACCCAAAATACCAACTATCAGGACTACAAGCTTAACTTTATACCCTGGATATAGCTTTCTAAACTCGGGCAAGAGCTTCATATACTTGGACCTTTTTTCTGGTCCTTAGGAAAGATATTCTTCTCAGCGGGTCTTAAAAATTCGATCACAAACATCTGTTTGGTCTCGATGACTTATTATTATTTCCCCGTCCTTTGATTATTATTATTAAAACGGAAGGTTTGTACTCCCGCTAGTATGAGACAAATAGAGGAGAAACGCAATTTCTACATTTGAAAAACAAGACTCCGAAGAATTGTTAGTTATTAAACGGTATACTAACTCTACAAATCTTTTATAGCGACAATATAAAGAGCAAAATCAGTTTTAGCAGTTCAATAAGTTGCAAATATTCTTATCTAATATTTTCTTCCATATCTTGCAGATACGTTTTGATAAATTCTGGTGATTTCTTTATTTTATACTATAATTGGAAAGCCGTCTGCTGAAACCAGTTTACATTTTTATTACATATTTGTTCATAAATATATAATCTAATTTTCCTTCTTCTACGTTAGGTGTAAGATGCAACATGTTAAACGTTATTAAATCCGCTACATAAACCATCTTCCATTTTTCAACATTGTATTCATATTTTCCATTCGTTAACTCTTAAACTATCCATCAAGAATCTGTTTTAATAATGATGCAAGACAGTAAAAAGAGCATAATTTGCGAGTGTTCTTTAGAAGATGTAGGAAGCAGAAAGAAAGGCCGAGATGTTCATTTATAATAAACGACTAGAGCAAATAAGAGGGCTCCACGCAACACATAAATACCAAATTAGACTGCACTGCTGCTTGTAAAACACATCGTAATGACGATAATAGTATAATAACAAGCAGAAAATATTACGTTCGTAGAAAAGATTTTAAAAAATATTATTGAATGACTGAATTAACGAGCTAAAGCCTACTTCAGACGCAGTTTTTAAGATTTCGTGGCTATGACCAGGAATGAAAAAAAGAGGATGGATGCATTCGAAATGCGGTGCTATCGAAGATGTTGAAAATACGATGGGTAGATAGAGTGATGAGTGAAGAAGTATTCCTGCAAATGGAAGAGGAACCATGCCCGTGGAGAATGTTGCAGAAGGAAAGAGATGTTTGGATTGGACAGGTTGTCATGTGTATGGTTAGATGGAAATGCAACTGGTTTTAACAATACAATTTATTAAATAAATATCAAATTTACAATATAATTGTTTGTTGTAATTTGTCCATGGAGTTGGGAAAGTCTTCGGTCCACCCCGTGTTGGCCGGAATCGGCTTGGACCTATCTCAGAGGCGGGGGTCGCCTATCAGAGAGTCGACGAGCCTGAAGAAGTCTTCTTCCACTCACATGGTACTGCTGCTTGGTTAACCAGATGTATTGGTTATGGCGTCGTTATCTTGGTCGTCACCTTCTTGAATGGAACTTGTAGAGGAGTTTGCTACATTCCTCTGCCCGGATTCCGTACGACATCCATGTGCTTACACCTCTGATTGACCTCGTTCCGATATTCATTCGTTATGACAAATATTACCTCATTACGAAAATGCAGCGTATGCGTTACGTAACCAGCCCCTCTAGCTGATCCTATCACACCTGATGTTCTCTTCCCAGTTACTCCTACTGAACCCACCAGAGAAGTTGGTTCTTTATCAACAAAAATCCCTCTTCGAAGATCAACACGCGTTTCCGTACCACCAGCACGGTGGTACGCTTGATGTACTAATAAAAAGAGGAGGTGTTGCATAGAGATGACAGATTGATCTGACGTTGATCTTTTTTGTTGATCGTTACTGGGACAACATAAATATATCTATGGTCATGTCTTGTTTTCTCCTGTAAATAACAGGAGAATTTTTTGATTATATATAAATATATTATTTCCCCCATAATATGAGTATAATTTGTTATATTTAAGAACATAACAACGATCTTCTAGTCAAAGAAGCAGCTGTAAATGGCCCCCTCTTAAATATTCCTCTAAACAGTAATAAGATTATGTCCATCTTCAAATCTTCCATATATGACGAATGGCAACAAGAATACATAGATTCTCTACAGTTCAAAGGATCATTATGGTCAAATTCAACCTCTTCTTCCTAGAAAGCTTTGGTTTGCTTCTCACCAAAGCAAACTTTTTATATGCACTTTTATCCGACTTAGATTTAAATCAAACCTTTTCTCCATATCATCTGCATAGAATTAATATGGTTTCGTTTCCCTTCTGTCCGTGTGATAATTTGTCTATCAGCGATTCGAACCATTTATTGTTTGAATGCCCAATTCATTTTCGTAATTGTAACTTATTCATACACAATTTAGTTGTCCAAAAATATCCTTACCTACCTATATTCAGACCCTTCTTGCTACTAACTCTCTAGATATTTATGAAATTATTTATAAATATATTAAAGCAGAAAATATAAAATTATAAATGCAATTTTTAAAACATTGCAATCTCTTCGTTACCTGGCTAACAGGCAAACAAGCTAAAGGCAACAAATAAAACGAAAAAAAAGTTTTTATTTGGATGTTTTTGACGGTACAAAATACATTTTAGATTAATTTAATGATTTTATTTTATTCATTTAACAAAATTTGAATTTTTTGTGAAAAAGTATGTTTTTAATTCAGTTTTTAATTAGTTTTAATATTGCGTTCTATAATAAGCCGTGGTAATAACATATTAATATCATTCTCACCCTTCCATGCTAATTTTCCTTACTAAATGAAAAATAATTATTCCCCCTAAAAATAATGAAATAACCGTTAATAAAACGATGTTCTCGTTGTCAATCTTGGTATCTGCGTTAAAAATAATCCCCCTTTTCTATTAAAAACACAATGGTTACCCCATTATTATTTCAAAATCAATACAAGTTGTCCATTGCCCTAAAAAGCAATGTAAAAATTTTTCCTGTGTAACGTTGTTGTGCTCTCTCATGAATTATTGCCAGTCCATGTTTCATTACAAGTTCCAAACAACCAGAAACAATTTCATTCTGTGCGACAGTCAGACGACAATTTCACCGAAAAAAAGGGTTTTAATAATGATGTGATTGGAAAACAAATTACCTATGATGTACTAAATGAATTTGTAAAGGACAAAATGAAAAACTAGGGAAAATCACAGCTGTGTTAAATTCAAACAATATAAAGTATTTTAATTTATTGTAACAAAATTTGAATTAAAATTCTTTAATAATTTTCAAATACCATTAGGCATGCATGAAGTCTTTTAACACGTTGACTACCTTGTTTCGTAACAGGGTTCCAGGAGCCACGAAATTTTTATTTTCATTGTGTAATATTTAACGCCAGTTCGGTATAGTAAAATTGATTATTATTTTAAACCCAAGTGAAAATCTATATCATCATCATCGTTTCAACTATGTCATCCATCGTCGGATGTAAGTCTCCCCTAGTGCCTTCCATTCTTCTCTATTTGTGGCTTTTATTCGTGTCCTGCATGAATTTTAATATCATCTGTTCATCTTGTTTGGGGCCTTCCGATTGGACGTTTATGCAGTCGTTGTATCCACTCTAACAGTTTCCGGTTCCATCGGTTGTGGCCCTACGTATATGACTTGCTCCATCTGAGTTGAAAGATCCTTCTAAAAAAATCCATGTTTTTTATAAATTCGAAGGTTGAGGGTAACACGTAGAAAGATATACCCAGTGCCTATAGGTGCTTATCAGCTGGCGCTGACCAGCAGAAATATATATTCCTTTACTTTCAAATGTACCTGGACACGTAAAAAGATTGTCGCATGGACCATGCGCCTATAAGTACATAGGAATCTTTGAACTGATATTTACCAGCTTACAAGAAGCTGACAGTACCTTTTTAGGCTTTTGTAAGCATAACCAGCAACGATAGAAATTCGGTAGAAAAACGGTAGAAATAACCAAACGGCTAAAAATAGAAAGTTGAAATTTGGCACGCTTATACAACTCTTTGGCCCACATATAGGAAAAATATCAGTAGTTCAAAAAAGCACATCGCGAGTAGAATATGTATAAATATATATAATTTTCATCAATTAGAGGTTTCAAGTGAAACCTCTTAAGCGTGGATAAACAAGCAAATTTATTACGTGGTATCAAAAGAAAATTCTTAAAACGTAGATTAAGAAACGGAGTGTAGTTTTTTAAAACTTCTTTATTTTAAAACATTTTTTTCGAAAAAAAAGTCTAAATAATGTACGTTGACCTAACCTGGAAACGAATGAAAGAAATTGCGTTTTTGGAAAATATTGCACTTTTTGTGTTTTTGACAATAAGTTTTTTTTTTATTCATGGCTAAATTATGGCTAATAAACAAATGCAGGCTAAACTACGTTATGTAATGCAAGTTATCGGCGTCAGGGCATTTGCCAAAGGCGCGGGGTCTCATGAGGGGCGTCATTGCGGACGAAAACCTTTTTTTTTTTGCTCTTCACTTGAATTTGGGGGGTGAGGAGACCTTTTGTTGTAGTTTTTTTTTGCTCTTCCTTCACTTAAATTTGGGAGGTGAGGACTTTTTTTTATTTTTGCTCTTCACTTGAATTTGGGAGGTGAGGACCTTTTTTTGCTCTTTATTTGCTTTTGGGTAAGTAAATTTTATCAATTTACTTCATTTGTCAAGGACGCCAAAAACATTGCTACGGCTCTGCCTGTGCGCCAATAAAATTAACTAACCATATATCAATATATTTCTTGTTATTTTAATAAAAAAAATTGAAATTTGCTCAAATTATTTAAATTTAGTTAAAAAAAAATAATAAAATAAATGGAAGCTCTTAGTATTCAAATATCGAATAAAAATTATTATCAACTGATGTAATTATATGATATAACCGATTTTGATGTAATTTTAGAAGAAATATTGTTCTATAGTCCGTTCAAACTTTAGAATGCAGTATTGCGCTTATGGGAAATTGGAGCGTGTTGCCAAATGTTGTAAAAGTGTCCCCAAAGATGAACCCCAAATATTATACGTAATTTTATATTCTTTTGTTGGTAATTTATTCAAATTAAATGCCAAAAGTATCAGGGTAAAATGAATAAACATTTGTACCGCGTTTTCAATGGTCAATGCGTTTTACAGCTGGCAACCTCGCCAAGGAAGAAAAGGATAGTGTTATTGAGAGAACCCATTAGAGAGTATGAAAAAGAACTATTTCATTTGCCCTGTACTGCATTCTAACGTTTGATCGGGCTATTGACATCCAGAATTCTGTATACATATATATACCTACAAAACTTATTATGCTAACTGAGCCTTTGGAACCTTTTATTATAATTATAATTTATTTATTTCTTTTTATGAACTTAATTTTACTTAAATAAACATTTAAATATATCTTGGAAATATATCTGCTTAGACATTCGTTATTAAATTATTGATGCTGTGTGTTTTATGTTATTCGAGACAATCTGTACAGTAGAATGTGAAACAATAAGTGATGCATGAGAGCTAACAACTGTTGTGGTTTTTCTGAGTCTGCAGCATTAGCAGATCTGTACTGCGGTCTATAACTAGATATAGCACTGATAAAGCCCTAAGCCTGAAGAATATGGAAATTAACAAGCTTCTACCGCCATAGTTCAAATTTAATGGCGTACACTTCTATCTCTTTGTATTGTTATAAAATTTATAGCATTGTATATGCCTTTACTGAACGGAATTGGGGCACAAGAAAATATATAAATAACAGGGAGATGAAAGTTGTTTTTATTAAATAAATTGTAGCAATATGGATTTGAAATAATTTTATGATTTTTTTAAACATAATTAAAAGATCTAGAGCAGTGTTTCCCAATCTTTTTACTCTCGTGGCACATTTTCTAAAGAAGAAAAATTTCGCACACCTACGTTGTTATAGAAGAAGAAATTTTGAATACAGGCGCCGCTGTATTCAGGAAAAAAAAATGATATGTCAATTTCAATTCGTCATAAAATGATCCTTCGTGTACTTTATTCTTATTAATGATATTGTACGTATATTCGGACTATAATTTTTAAATAAAAACTGCGCTAGTTATTTTTTGAAGATTTCGAGACACATTTGAAAAATTTTGCGGCACATTAATGTGCACCCCGCGGCACACCCTTTAGAAAACACTGATCTAAAGAGTTGAAATTTGGCATACATAAACAGTTTTTTGACTCACATACATAAAAAATGCTTACTTTGAAAAGAACAACATAGGCATGACTCGAAAAAAATTGAACAGTGATGTCAGCGATTTTACTATGCCGTATTTTAGAAGCTGTGAAACTTACTAATGCATAACTTGTAGAGTCATCTGTTGATGAAAAATTTAACTACTGAACTGTCAAAAGTAAAATATTCAGGTAAAGTTGTACACAAATAATGCAGTTTTCATAATATTGCTCATGAAATCAAATTTTTAGTATTTTAATAGAAAAACTGGCTTCAAAAATCTGAAATCAAAAGTTTATGTTTATAAAATGAATATATTTAAAATGGTAATCTGTAAATTACCAAAAACAAACCAGTAACAATAACGTAAACTAAATAACACGATTATATTTGAATAAATACTAAAAATAAAGAAAATTAAAAATAAAAGCAAGCTCGACACAAAAACACTTGTAAACAAAACAATGAAAATATGTTTTTTCAAATTCAGTAGCTCAATTTTTCATCAACAGACGGCATAAGTAAATGTTTGCATTTTTAAGTTTTATAAAATGATGTAAGAAAAGACACAGTTTCATCGCTGATGTCATGGCTCCATTTTATAATCATCTTATACATAGAAATATATACAGGTTGTTCATTTTAAATTGATCACCATTGCCATCTCGAGAACTATAAGAGCTGCGAGATTGCTTAAATAAGACAACAAATACTATTTTACAGGAAAATATGAATTAGTGAAGCATTTTTTATTTCAACCAGTGGTTCTCAAAGTACGTTGTGCAACTTTCTTATTTTAAATAGGTACACACATTTTATTTTTACTTATTCAATCGGCGGTTAGCCTCGTTGCAGAAACAGACCGATGTAAAATAAAAAAAATTAAAAAATTAGAAATTTACTTATTCAATAGAGTATTCTATTCTGATTTCAACGATATAAACGTGTGATATAAAGTGACCTGAAACTATATTAAATTAAAAATAGTCATCAAAATTTATATGCAAAATAAGGTAAAAAATACAGGTTAATAAATACAGGTAATAAATACAGGTAAAAAACACTGCAATAGAAATAAATTAAGAAATGCCAATAAAGCTAGGCAATTTTAAAATATATATTCCCAAATATCCTTTTTCAACTTTAGTTTATACCAAAACAGGAAAAATAATATCTAACTATTTTTTAATTTTAATGGATATTGCTGTATTTTTTAGTGTTCGAAGGAAAGACAATTCCCGATTTCGGTCATTACTATAGCAATAACTGTCATGAAGTTAGTCCGGGAACTCTGCTTAGATTTATCACCGAAAAACGACCTAGATTCGAAACGTTCATTCGCTCCAACAATAGAATGTCTACGTCAACGGTCCAGTTTCAATACACCAAATAACCAACCACAAAATTTCAGTTTTTATATGCCATTTTGGGGGAATGATCACTAGAAATCCTATCATATGGTTTCCAGTCAATGAAAGTAATAAAAAAAATATATATAAAACTTTAGCATCATAAAACTTATTTTACTTTTTTATGAAATTGTTTTTCATTTAAATTATTATCTTCGAAATAGTGAAAACACTTTTTGCAATCGTTTTTAGATCAGTTACCGAATATTTTTTATCTCTTCAATCGTTTGAAAACGGCGTTCTTGTAATGAACATTTCAGTTTTAGGAACAAGAAAAAATCGGGACAGGCTGTGGTCGGAAACAAAACTAATTCTTATCCGTTGCAACCATAGGCCTCCTCAGATTTCCCTTAAATGACTACCTGTATCTCTGAATTACTATTCGGGCATAAGGGGCGTGCTTCAGAGAACACGTAAAGCCGGTAGTCTCGGCTACTAAAGTAGTTGTTAGGTTATGCCAGAGAGCGCTAGACGTGATCTGAAAATCTCACCTAGGCATTATGCCATACTCAATAATAATAATCATAGATCTTACTCCTAAACGTAATGGATGTTACTTGTCTGTTACACTGAATATTATCTTATTCTTGGTCAAAACATACGTGTTTTCTATATAATTTTTATGTTGTGTGTACATCCGAGATAAATTTTTAGTGTTTTTTTTTTATATCAAAACCTTTTTAATATATAAACAATTGTATTTTGTGTGTTAATATTATTTGTATTATTTGAACTTTATTTTTATAGTTTAGTGCCTAGTTTAAGATCTATTATAGTTTTCATGGTTCCGATTTTTTAGTTTTTATCTTAGAGATAGTTTTTATTATAAATACATAGTTACTCAGGCTTTCTGAAACGCAAAGCGATTATGCATATATAATGTAGAAATTAAATATATAATTCTGCCTCACCGGGAATCGAACCCGTCAACCTAATAATTTCACTTTCTTGCTCCAGATCACAGACTACGAAGACATGTTTTATTGTGTAGATATAATACAAATTAATTAAAATGGTTAATTGTTGTTCATTTGGGTGTACAAATCGTAGCTATGCTAAAAGCAAGAATCACCTTGCAGCAGAAGAAATGAATTGTCCTCTGTTATTTCATGCGTAAGTAATTTACTGTATTTGTAATTTATTCAAGTTTATTACCTGTTGAAAAGCTTATTATTGTATTTTGTTTTTTTTTTTTTTGTTATAACCTAATATGTTAATACAATTCACCTTAGATTTTTGAGTGTATCGGTACATAATAACGTAGGTACATGAAAATAATATAATTTTATTTGAATTATTAAAAAAATAAATAATTAATAACATTAGCTAATGTTTTGACCGTATAATTTATTGATTTTTTTTTTTTCAATTTATATGGAAATAAATATAAGATCATAGCGCCGTAATGGTCAATTTTTAAACGTAGGTACAGGCTACTTAATGTTGTTGTTACATAGCTTTGAAAGTAAAATTGTAGGAATAAATTTATTTTACAATATTTTGTGAACCTGTTTTACCATTTTATCAACAAGTAAGTATATATAAATGTTTATAAAGCCATTTTTTGCATGACACGTCTCTAAAAAAAATTAAAAACTATATTTTGTGATGGTGATAAAAAAATTTATAGTGGTTTATTTTAAGTATATAGATGGAATTGAAAATTCACACGTTGTATATGAAGGAGAGGAAGTGTAAGCAAATTTTCAACCAATGGCCCACTTATTTTCCAAATTTTTCTTTTCTAATCCAAGTTTTACGACAATTTACAACTTCCTCGATTCTAAGTTTTGTTATTAATTTAACATTGTCTGAAGTAGGTGGAAATCTGTGGAACGATAATTCAGGGTTCTTCTTTTTCCTTGACTTGCACATAGGTACACAACAATAAGATCTATCCATATTTTTGGACTTTGCAAAAACAAATCGACATAAACAAACATAAACAGTATGACTAATTCTAACGATTTCTACTTTGAAGTAAGTCATTAAAAGTTCACCGCTCTCAATCTCTCTTATCTGGAAATGTCCATATTTTAAATCCACTACGAAAATTTTATCGCCATAACCTATAGCAACACAAACTATAGCTTTTAATTTTTTTTAGAGACGTGTCATACAAAAAAAGTTGCTTTATAAACATTTATATATACTTAATTGTTGATAAAATAGTAAAACAGGTTCACAAAATACTGCAAAATATATTTATTCCTATAATTTTACTTTCACAACTATGTAACAATAGCATTAAGTACTCTCTACCTACGTTTCAAAATTGACCACCACGGCGCTACGATTAATAAAATAACTTCTTCTTTTTCGTTGGGCACTGTCAGTTGGATTGACTTTTGGCCTCACTCACATAAATCCTCCATCTTGATTTTTTAATTGTCAGGTAAATAACAAGAACTCCAGAGAGATATTTAAATGGATGTTAAAGCCCGCAATAAACCGTGCAAAAATATGTCTCTTAACACATTGAAAGTAAAGAGCTGGGTACTTTAAAATAATATCCTCAGCGGTGTTATAACTCTATAGATCGGTCTTAACCGTGAAAGTCAAAAGAGGACTCGTCAAAACGTAACAACGTTAGTTTGAAAACTTGAGGTAGTAAATTCGTTATTTAATAAGTTATTTATGGTTACTTTTAGCTTTCATTAACTTCCCATTTAGCGAGTTTCAAGTAATTCTTATTTTATAGCTTTATAAATGAAGAGTCAGTAAAAATCTTGATGACTTTTTAACTTGTGATAACTTCTATTTTCTGTTAACTTTTAACTTAAGGTACGTAGCTTGTAAGTTGCAGACATTTTTATTACGCTTTAGAAAAGGATTTCAACAAGCAGACGATATTATAATGTGGAGACTTAAATGTATTCATCTTTGTTCTGGACGAGTTGTTTTAAAGACTTTGTGCTAACTACAAAATGCGGGAATAGTGATGTATACTTTTTAACTTTACTGCTTTTAAAATTCATTGTATAACTATGTTAAATCTTTTCTTGGATAAACTTACCTTACCGAAATAAACTGTTTATTTCAGCCAATCTTCTTTTCTCTCAAGAATTAAAGTTAATTGTTCGTTTTAACTATGGGCTATAACTAAGTTTTCACGACAGAAACGAGTCGATGCAAAGTGGTCAAAATAACACTATGCAACAAATTAAATATTTTTTTTTTTACTGGGTTTACAGTATGTAATTATGATTCCCCACCTTAAAATCAATAGAGGTTTATAAATAAAATTGTCACATCACGTCAGTTTCCATAGAGAAATGCATTTATTGATTTTTTTAAAATTATATAAATTAGCGACACAAAACTTTATTTTTTATTAAAAAACTTATATTTTTTTGTGCGATTGGCTTTCCTCTTGTAATCAGTTATCGCGATATCCCTCTAAAGGCACCAACAGTAGGTTGCAAGCATGGCTGGTTCCCATATACCTTGATAACGCTTCTCAAACTCTGCTATTTCTTCCATAGAACTCGATGAACTTGATGAACTTGAAAATCGTTTTGGTACTGGAATGTCTGGAGAATGGGGTAGCGGCATTGATACTGATGGTACATTAGCATATTTCACTGAATGTTTTGATTTTTTAGAAAAACCCTTCACATTTGTCAAACAGAAATAACAGTCGTCTATATGGTTCTTGGGTTCACGCCACTGCATTGGGGCACCCATGATTTGTCTTGATCTTTAATTACACTCTTAAAATAAGCTTGATACCACTTCTCAAGCAATGGAGAACTTGTTTTTTTTTTTCACTTTTAGGAGTAAATTATAAACATAACAAAATAAGTTAGGAGAATTAACACAAACGCGCGGCATTTTGTAGATTTATAACTAATCTAAATATTTTGATGACTTTTGTGATATTTACAGCAAAGATATATTTTTATGAATAGGCTCAAACAAATTTTATCAAGAATAAACAAATTAAGATTTTACTTATCTATGTTTTGAGACGTGATATCTAAATATAAATTTGTTTTGTTTTGCTTACTAGGTATACCTAATACGAATTACTATTCGAAATATTGGTGAATTTTTTAGTGTTGCATAGTGTAATTAAAAAACTTATTATTATAATATCCGAAAATAAATAAAACGAGTATAATAATAGTTTATCTCGTTGCTACCATTAAATATGCAGCGAGCTTATGGTATACTTTAAATATATTGAACTCCGCAGCTCAAATAACTCCTTTATTTTAAGAGGTACAAAAAAAAATTCAGAAGAAAAGTTAAACTAAGCAAAAGGGTCCACTTAAAAACTATAATAAGAATTCTGCATCCCTTCCTGTTTCGATGGAAACTGTTTCAACTTTTTTTCCAGCATAGATAATCGGTACTTTATTTATTTTTTTCTTGAAAGTACATTAATTTAGCTTTACAAGGATATCAAAATATCATACTTTAATTTTAACCATTAAAATTAACTATTTATTTACAAAATAATAAATAACATAAATCGTACAAAGTAAGCTTTGAAAATGATTTTGTTACACAAAAAAAAAACAAATAAAACTTGCAAATTTTCTTGCCTGTTAATACGAGTTTGATATTAAAGGTGATAACATCAAGTCGTTTGTAATTATGGCTTACGTACGTTATTCAAATGAAGAAATGACAGATATGGTTCTGACATTCGGGGAATGTCAAATAACTTCTGTTCGCTCCCAAGAAAGGTATCCTGAAGGTAAAAATTAGAAGACTTAGAAAATATGGTAAAAACAGCCATCAGGGAAATTTAAGAGTAAACCGTACTAAATGTAATGGAAGAGTTTTTATTACGAATGAGAAAATTAGTGGATAACAACGGCGGTCATGTTAAACATTTGTAAATTTTCCTTAGTTTATTACTAACTTTAGTCATATTATGTTTTATTGTTTTTCCTGGTTACATAATGTTATATCTTTTTATAATTTAGTTTCTACGATTTTTATGTTATTTATTATTTTGTATAAATGGTCGCCATTTTGAAATCGTTAAAATTAAAGTATGATATTTTGACATCCTTGTAAAGCTGATTTATGTACTTTCAAGAAGAAAAAAAAAAAAAAAAGTACCGATTCTCTATGCTAGAAAAAAGGTTGAAACCATTTCCATTGAAACCGGAAGCGATGCAGAATTCTTATTATAATCGTTAAGTGGGCCCTTTTGTCTAGTTTAATTTTTCTTGTGTAGAATTTTTTGTATCTCTTAAAATAAAGGAGTTAATCGATGTGCGACGTTTCAAACAAATACCCTGTATACTTATGATGATTTAACGTCCAATCTAGTCTCCAATGTGGCATCAACACACCATTGTCAGCATTCGTGCCGGACCGACTCCTTAGGGTGTTCGACTGTTTGGTTGTAGTTGCCACAGTCGCATTCTGGAGTTATCCTGTACAGACCTGATATAATTTTGTTCTATTCTATACAATATTGTTTTTACAAGTGCAATTTCCAGGTTGTATATTAGGTAAACAATCAATATTATTCTGGTTAGTCAATTAGGTACACAAGCACGTAATCAATTCAGATTAGGGCTTGGATTTAGAATAAATATCCTGGTTCAAGGTCCTAGATTATGATGGATTATAGATTAATTATCTCGATATTGATACAGGCAATATTTTGTTATTTTGCACAACAAAATTTTCATGCAAAAATAGAAACCATTAAGAAAATTTCACTTTTTATTCTAATAGTTATGTATAATAATAAGTTTTTAAGACAGACAAAGAAATTGTCATTTTTAGTGGACGCATTGAAAAAATAGATTTAGATATTTTTTTAGAAATAGCGTCAATCCAGTTATCACTTTAAGTTATTGTCTATTTTAATACCTAAATATTTAACTGACTCAGAATCCTTTAAAAGGCTAATGTTACATGTAACCGAAACTGTATTATAACTGTGAAAGTTTATTTAAAAATGTATATAAGATCTATAACGTCCAGTAGACCATTTAAATTAAAATTTAGACATTTATTACTATCTAACTGTTTTTATGGTATACAGGAATATTTACACCACAAATGCTAATTTTAAATAATTTAATCTTTTAACTATTTGTTAAAATATGTGGATTGTTAAGTAATTTGGTTTCTATTTGTATTCTATGTATCATCTTGACTAAACCACAACATTTATTTAATGTGTTATTTGTTATTATTATATATGACGTCTTGTCATTATTTACAGCTAATTTGTTATGTTCATACCAATTAACTAGATGTTCAATATCACTATTAACAACCATTTCTAGTGCTAATAGGTCTGAGTGTTTAAAAAATAAACTGTATCATCCTCAAAAAGTAAAACTCTACCCAACTTAATCGATATCGTTAATGTATAATAAGAACAACAAGGGTCCCTGAATTGAACTCCTGATTTTAAAGTCAGTTCGTTGGATTTGATATTCTCAATTACAATAACTTGTATTCTATTTTGGAGGAATGTACACAAGTTGAAAATATGGTCACGAAACCTGGCAACAGGAAGCCAAGGCTCACAGCGGGCTGTCGCACTAATTAATTAAAAAAATTGTGTCTATACACTGCTTTCCTACGTTCATGTAAATTTTTGGGTCTAAGTGCTTCCATATTGTTGCTGTTTCACAGAGTCAGGTCTCTGTCTGAGAAAACGAACTATACCAACAAAATAAAAAAAAATAAAAATAAAAATAAAAAAAATAAGGAGCTGCAACTTTTTTCTGGTGTAAGAAAAACATTAAAATATTATAATTATTTCAGTACTGACAAAGACACCAGTTCTATAGATTTGATAAACCGAAGTAAAATTTTTGTTTATAAATACATGTTAAACATTTTTTTTTTTTTTGTAAGTTCATTTTAATCATAAGTCATGTATTGCCAAATATCACAACTCCTTTCTCGCCACTGCGATATGTATTTATATTAATTGTATTATTATTATTTGTATTGATACAAATTCTAATAAGTTCTATATTTTCTATTTAAGATAAAAGAGCCGCATTTTTCACAGCTAAGAGCCTCATACGGCTTTTGAGCTATCAGTTCCCGAATCCTTATCTGTATTAATACAAATTGTAGTAAATTCTATATTTTCTATTTAAAATAAAAGATCCGCACTTTTCTGCTAAGATCCTCATATGGTTCTGGAGTTACGGGTTCCCGGACCCTTCTGTAAAGGAATAAGGAGACATTAATTCATTGTACTTTTGATTTAACATTTGTAGTTCATTGTAAAATGGTAAAGTTAGCACTGTTAGGTTGGTAATGAAAATGAATGACTGTCTCCGCAAGACTTCCTCTCACTAGGCGACAAGGCGTGGCGATTGGAAGAAACAAACACGAAAGTCAACGACACAAATATATTATAGGTGAGCCACAGTATCAGAAGATTTACGTCACAAAGTTAATAAAAAAAACTTTATAAACTAAATATTTCTTAGCATCCAATTTTTTTCTTGAATTATTACACAATTTTTTATGCTATATTGTTAATATTATATGTGAGAAACATATATATTAACAAACAACAACAATTATAATTTTAGATATCTAGAGTTTTGAATAAAAAAAAGAAAAATACAATTATGAAGTATGATGATATAATAATAATAAATGCTTTGATCCATGGCAATACTATCCACCTGACATTAACCTTAGTCTGACCAAATATATAAAGAAAAACACTCCATCTAACGTCTACCAAAACAAATTCAAAGATATTCAAGAAGAACACTAATCGTATCTTTTCTACTACACAGTATCAAAATTTTCAAATAAAATCGGAGCAGCAATACATGGGAACGAAAAATATGTATATAACCTACCAGAACAAATAAGTATTCTCTCAGCAGAAGCCTTCAGCATTAAAAAAGCATTGGATATAATCAAAGAAGAGGCAAATATTATATCCGACTATATAATATGTACCGATTCACTCAGTTTCCTGGAAAATCTGCAAGATCCTTTCAATAAAAACATGTAGATAAAAGAAATACAAGAAATTCTGCACAATACCAAACAAGAGATGGGGAACAGAATAAATTATCTGGATACCATCTCATTCAGGAATACAAGGAAATGAAGAAGCCGACATACCAGCCAAACAAGCCACAGAAGAGTTGAATCTAACAAAAATTTGCCCGGAAGACCAAAAAAGTCACTTACAAAGAATATTAGAACAAGTTTTACAAGAAGATAGGAGAAACACTACCCAAATTGTCGGCCTTGGTAGGGTAGAGGTAGCGCTCCTGCCTCACGAGCCAAAGGTCCCGGGTTCGAATCCGGTCAGGGCATGGATGTTTGTGTGCCACAGTGTAATTGGGACATTTATTCATGTTCTGTGGTTTAAAAAAAAAAGAAAAATAAAAAGAAAAATAAAAAGAAAAAATCACCTGCGAAACATAAAAGAAGAAACAAGAAGATGGACAGCACAAAAAATTAGAAGACAACAAATAGGACTTACTAGGCTTAGAATGGGCCACACAAATCACAAATATATACTAGAAAAAACCGAACCTACAAAATGTAATACATGTAAAACCCAGTTAAACGTACAACATATCATAATCGATTGTCAAAAATACATCACACACCGCAGAACGCACAACATTCTAAATAATTTAAAAGACGCATTGTCAGACAATCACACACACCGTACAAATCTCATCCATTACCTAACCGACACAGAGCTAATAAACAAAATATAAAATCACAATTCATTTTACACATATATTATTAACTATAGATATAAGATTATAGATATAGAATACACTATAGAATAACATGTAAACTATGTAACTGCACAAATAACCTAACGGTCGAAGTGCCTTGACTTAAGGGACTATTACCGGTTATAATTTTCAAAAAATCGTTTTTTTTTTTTTTACATTTTTTGATTCCTTATACCTTCAGAAATCATATCCTAAATTTTTATAACGAAATTCAAAAAAATAAGAAATTGGTGGCAATTTTAGCGCATGCGCTTTTTCGGTGCGCGACAGCTGGTTTGACGAGTTTCGGCAGGTGTGCTTCTCAACACCGTTATTCTGTTCAAATACATATATATATATATATATATATATATATATATATATAATTAAACATGTAATAAAACATTAAAATATATATATAAAACACTTTGGGCTATCGTTCCCAAACATACGTTTGTGGGAAGAGAAGTTACTGAGTTGGCTGCTAATATTTCATTAGCAATATTTAATGAAGGTAGAACGTCCCTCTTGAAAATATTGGAGGTAATGGGATGCATAATTGGACACTCTGCGTATGATTATGTTTAAAAAAAAGATGAGGAACGCATTGAGATGGCCAATAAAGCGAGTACCGCGGCGTCTAAGGAAGCTCGCTTGGCAAAGCAAACTGCTCAGCAAGAGGAACAGCAACAAATGATTGATTCGGGAGTACTTTTATATGGACCAGGGATTGCTGACTAACCAATTGTAAGGGCTGAAACTTAATTTTTTTTTAAATATTACAATACAAATATTAAAAAAAAACTTTAAAAGTGATTTTCTCGAAATGGTGTTTTTTCAATCGGCCCAGACTTATTCTCCATAACTACACAACGGATATTTTTAAAATTTAGTGAATTTTGTTCATTTTGATGTCCTCTACCGTAATTTACCAGAAAATTGAAAAAAAAATTTTAAAAAAAAAAAATGAGAAGGGTAAAAGGGGAAAAAAACATGATTTTTAGAAAAAAAATTTCACCTATCCGCCATTTTGTTTTTACACCCTTTTTTTTATAATAGGTGGTAAATTACGATGTAAGACACTTTCATCTTTAAAATTATTTTTGAATTTTTTGTTTCAGACTTGTCAATTTCGAAATTAACCCCGGGCCATGGAGCATCATAATTTTTTGTTACTGAACTTTGGCGCCATCTATATAATTATCTATGTATTGAAAAAAGAAAATTTTTTTTTTTTATAATCTTGAATATAATATTAATAAAATAAAAAAAGTTGCACAACGTTCTATAATACAGGAAACGAGAAAAAAAATATTTAATTATAGGTCATTTTTTGCCTTTCTAACCGGTAATAGTCCCTTAAATAAAAAAAATGCTTTGACAGTGCTTGAACTGAGCGAAAATAGTCAGCTGTAACTATAATAAAGACTATACTCAACTGTCAACATTATATTTATTCGGTGGAAATCCAAGAAAAACTCTCTAACTCCTAAGTTGCATTTTGGAAATAAAAATCTTTGAATTCGAAGTCATTAAATTTTCACCATCTCGTATGTGTGGTTTAGTATTTTTTTGAAAAGTTTTGCGTTTCTTAAAAAGTTAAAAATGTTGTATTCATATGTATTAAATGTAATTTTCAATGTATCTGTTAGAAGTTTGTGTTTATTTCTAAACTAGTTTGTGACTAGTTGTATTTCGTAGACATTCTAGAATTACGTGTTTCACCGTAACTTGTATGCTGCAGTTGACATTAACATTTTAATACAACAAATTGTATTTTGCACACCTTGGTAATTTATAGTTTTTCAAATCCCTGAAACATATCACACAATCCCCTACAGTCTTTGTTTGATCTCGGTTGCAAGTGGCGATTGTAACATATCCATAAGTGCAATGGAATCTCTGTGGTGGATTTAACCGGCTCGCTCCGGAGCATGGGTATTATTGCCCGGAGCGGCCGGAGCAGGCAATAACAGTCCTCACTGGGACATGGCCCCGACAACTCGTTATATTAATAACTCGGGCTCACGGCTATTGCACCATCAGGTGACGTGTTCTATTGTGAGCTGATAGTTTGGATTTATGGAAATATGGCCAACGGACCAATGGAAACAAAGGAAATTGCATGCGGGTTAAGTTTCCTTCTGCAAGAGATATTAAAGCTTTCATTAATTGTTTTTGTTGTAAAGGGCATTTTATTTCTTTTAAGATTTATAATATTAATATAGTAGTTTATTATATAGTTATAGTTTTACTTGGTAAAACTCGAACTTAGATAAAAGATTCTTAAATGGTTAAGTATCACAAATATTTATTCGTAATGATGACTGCATTTTCTGGGTTGACCATTTTTAGTGTTTTGTAAGTAAGTCTGTCGGTCTGTTCGGTAAAAATTGTAGCCAAACTGCTAAACCTAGAGAGTTGAAATTTAGCATGCTTATACAACTGTTTGACCCGCACATAGAAAAAATACTAAAACATCTAAAAAACATATCCCCCTTAAAATATAAACAAATATGTGCACATAGAAAAAAAAATATTTTTTTAAAATTCTGAGTAGGGTATCAAATGAAATCCCTTAGTACGTGGATTACCGATCAAAATTTTATATTTGCAAAATAAATTATTTTGAGACGATTTTTGCCAAAATTGTGCAAAAAAAAATTTGTCCCACACCCTGTAGCCCAGATGGTTTAAACTAAAATTCTAAGTAATGTACATTGGTGTGAACCGGAATAGTGCAACAGGAATTTTTGATCAGATTATGTTTTCAGAAAATTATGCATTTTTTGTGTTTTTTGGTTGACGATGCACAAAAGTTATAGTTATATAACACACTATATTAGAAGGCGCATCCTGGTCTAATGGTTAGCTTGCTCGCTTGCTACCCAGAATACTAGGGCTCGCTCCCGGACAGAGGAGACAATTTAATTTTTTGTTTTTTATCCATTTTTATTTTTTTTAAATTATTTTGACAACATTTTAGTTATATTTTGACAAATGTTGCATTTAATTTTTAAGAGCGTAAATTTAATAACCAGTTCGAATTGTTGGAATTATATTTTCATTCTATGTGTCATGTATACGAAACCAGAGGGGCGGAGCATATGACTTAAAACAATCAATGGAGGCCATAGGCGCATTTTTCAAAATCTTACTGAACTTTGCTATATAGAAAAATACTGCACATATTTAAACAGCTAAATAATAGTATTAGCTATTCGAATTAAAATGAACAAAAAAATATTTTAACATAAAATTTGTTTTTAAAGATCTGGATTTATCGATTAACAGACGATAAATTATTTTAAAAATATCGTTCATTTTACCGTGATTACTTCAAAGCAAAATTTGTCCTACACACTCAGCTTGCCGCCTTCACTTATTTATATACCTGTGAAACCCTGCAATGTGTGAAAATTCACACCACATCAATTTTTATAGCTACAAAGATGTTGATAATATTAAGACTTTTTAAATTTGATTATTATTTTTATAAGGTTGATTCAGTTATAACTATTTTATTTTACTTTCGAATTCATTGGTGGCGTTAGCTCTTGAAATTTGGGGATGCTACGAAATTTTTGAGTAAAATTTGGGGAGGCCAGGAAATAATTGAAATAATTTTTTTATCGTTTAGGTACACATGAAAATACAAGTGGTGACCTAAAACAATATCTTCACTTTTGGGGGGGGGGGGGCAGAGTACTATTTGGGGGGAGGGGGAGACCCCCGCTAGCGCACCCACTGTTCTAAATTCTTAATCCTTTTTACCTTGCGATGTAGTTGAGTTTGTTGTCTTCTGGAGTTGTTCTCCATATTTCTTTCATCGTGTTTCCTTCTTTGTGTATTTCCTTACCTCCTCCCACTATAAACCTCTTTTCTTTTGTTTTTTTTATGTGTTTTACTTGCTCCCTCTTCACTGTTCTTGCTCCAAAAACTATTTTGTCTTTGTTCATTCTGTGTGTATGTCCCAGCCATTCTAGCAGTCTTTCTTCTATTATGTTCTTTATAGCCGCGCACACTGAAAAATGTTCTGGGGGAGGGGAGTTCGAGAAATATCTATAATTTAAAACAATTTTATTAATTACATCTTATGCAGAGAGGTGGACTTACCCTTTAATTTAATTTATAATATGAAATTTATTAATAAAAAGTTATTTTTATTTTCAGCAACTTAATAATAATACCGTGTTACCGTTTTAAGGTACACGTGCAAAAAAAGAAAAATTTGAAAGTGTCAAGTTCAATCTTTTTCAAATACCTTGTATACGCCTGGAGATAATTAACTAAACGGAAGCTTGTGCTGGTAATTATTGATTTATAAAACTGATACTATTAATTATTGATGAACTGATTAATTAATCTTGGCTAAATGTATAACTTCTCACATGTTGTGAAATTTGAGCTCTTTGTGTACTTGCTTTATCAGGGTCTTGACTATTAACACTAATGCCTCATTTTCATGCGGGTGTTGGAAGTGTGGAACAAAAAATTCAACCAATAGGATCGCTCTATTTTGAAAAAACCCGTACCATGGTATCGTAGGCGCGGTGTTACAAGCGCGGTGTCGCAAGTTCAGAAATTTCAACTCCAGCGCCGGCCGCAGTGTCGAAACCATAGAAACAGATATATTTTGTCGCAATAAGTCTAAATATGCATAAAAAAGAGCTAGACGTCTCCTTCGATTTGACAACATATTAAATGAAATTGAATAACCGTTTACTCCAAACACTTGTATAAACTTTTAGGTTAAATTTGGGTTATATACAAATGTTGTCAAAACCGAAAACGCGCCCTTATCACGCCTCCAACCCCACCATGAAATTCGAACTTGTAAATATAACACCACGCCTCTCACCCCTGTCACGCCTTTGACACTACCATGAAAATGAGGCATTAAGCACGGATTTTAGTGGTAGCTTTGCTGTAAGCGCAATTTATTTATGGTCATTTATATGTCTTTGAATATTTATTTATAATACTAATACCGGTTACATAAATGTCTTATAACTAGATGTAAGCTAAAACTCGATGTAAAACAACAAATTGCCTAGCAAGGCATGACTTTTTAATGATTGAATTAATCAATTAATTTGCTGTTGAATTCTGGAACTTGCCGAAGGTTGCGGGGCTCTTCGAAATGGCAGAGTTTTAGGCCCGTAATTCTTGCTCATCACTTAATTTTTTGGTTTCCTTTTTAGGGTTTTGTAGGCATGACCAAAAAACCTTGCCGTCATTTTGTCCTCTGTCTGTCTGTTCGGTAAAAATTGTAGCCAAACGGCTAAACCTAGAGAGTTCAAATTTGGCATGTTTATACAACTCTTTGACCCGCACGTAGCAAAAATACTAAAACATCTAAAAAACATATCCACCTAAAAATATAAACAAATATGTGCTCATCGAAAAAACATAATATTTTTTTATAATTCTGAGTAGGGTATCAAATGAAAACCCTTGGTACGTGGATTAACGATCAAATTTTTATTTTTGCAAAATAAATTATTTTGAAGCGAGTTTTGCCAAAATTGTGCAAAAAATTTTTTGTCCCACACCCTATAGCCCAGATGGTTTAAACTAAAAATCTGAACAAATTCTAAGTAATGTACATTAGTGTGAACCGGAATAGTACAACAGGATTTTTTTATCAGATTATGTTTTTGGAAAAAAACGCATTTTTTGTGTTTTTTTGCTAATAATGTATACAAGTTATAGCTTTGTAACACACTACATTAGATGGTGTGTCCTGGTCTAGTGGTTATGACGCTGGCTTTTCACCCAACTAACTCGATCGAAAGAGATCGAACCCTGCAACAATATTATTTTTTGTTTTTTATTTTGAATTTTTATATTATTTTTTCAAAATTCTAGTTATATTTTGGCAAATGTTGCATTTAATTATTAAAAACGTAAATTTAATAACCAGTGGAAATTGTTTAAATTATAATTTAATTCTGTTTCAATGTACACGAAATCAGAGGGGCGGAGTTTATAACAACCAATGGAAGCCATAGCGCAATTTTTAAAATTCTTAACGAACCTTGCTATATATATAAAAAAAAAAAAAAATACTGCACATATTTAGAAACCTAAATAAAGGTATTAGGCGTACGAATTAAAATTAACAAAAAAAATATTTTAATATAAAGTTTGTTTTGGCATCCCAAATAATCATCATTCACTTACTAAATACCTGCAAAACCCTGAAATGTGTGAAAATTCACACTTCACATCAATTTTTTGCTAATAATATATCAGGTGCGACATCAGGACAAATATAATCCAGTATATCAATGGTCTAGTTCATTATATTTATTTCACAACTCATTTAACGCTTTCGCGACGTGCTATTTTCTTATTAGCCATGCCCATAAGACGGGCTATTTATTGGGTTTTCGGAATCGTACGGCCTTCGTCGTTATAGCATACATGTATCGGTAAAGTTCGTTCACCGGCGTCTCTACTTGAATATTGTACTTAACTAAAAACGTATATTTAAATGCCATAATTATATTTTTGTAGAAATAAACCCATTTATGTGAATATACTTGTTTATTATAATTCTTGTAAAGTAAACAGATGTACGTGTACACAGTATGAAATAAGAACTGTACTGCCGAGTGCACACATGAAAAACAGAATAACAGACCAGTTTAAGCTTGTGTATAAACTCGAATAAACACATCTAAAACATAAAACGGCAGCGTACGGCAATCGTCGTCTAAATATAAAGCCTGGAACAGAATACACAGCGCGCCGTCATTTGTGACGGCGTTGCGTCAGCGCCGTTGAGAACGCCGTTGAATTTTCGCTTGCACACAATGCAATCATTTTTAGCGCCGTCACAGTGTCACGTGACAACCTATATCTGTGTTTATACGTGCGCTTTCTTTTATTAAAATTATAATGGATGATGAAGACTTGTGTGTGATGTTATTTATGTTGTATGCAAGTTATTTATACATACAAACACTTTACCATTCAGTAAAAACTGAGGTTAGGTGTTCTGCTTCAACGTTCAACGGCGTCAAAAGTTGGAAGTTGACGAACATTCAGTATCAACGGCGTTCGAACGCCGCTAGGACGTTACACATTCTGTGCACTTGCATACGACAGCTTGGTTTTAACTTTCCTCTGACAGATAGCACCGTCCAAACGCCGTCAACGCGTCGTAGAACTCGTTGCATTCTGTTCCCCACTTTATGAACAAGATAAATACGTCTTCGACTGTTGATTACTATTTTTTCGTGCGGGAATATACGGTCCTCGGCGCGAAAGAGTTAAGGATCGCGACCCAAAGTTTGAAACCCTCTGATCTATAGTATTTCTACCAACAGATCTGCAAAAGGTAGATCTCTAGTACAGACTTAGTGCTTGTGCAGTAAGACATTGTTTTCCCCAACGGTAACATAAACAAGTTGAAATCAGTTATGTTAGTTCTCATTGGGCACATAAAACACATTGTAAAGAAGCGATGCAGGCTGTAAAATACGGCAGCCCGCTGACCTCACTTGCTAGCTTTTATGTTTATTGAATTGTGTTGCTGTTTGCTCTTCACTCGACTCGTCTCTCCAGTTCTATACTACTACATTGTTGCTGCTTTACTATGCTAAATATACACATACGACAGTGAATTGCTCACGGTATGACCATAAGAAGAGTTGGATTTTTAAATTAGGGTTTTATGAGTTTATTGTAACAAAATAGGGCAGCGAGGACTATTTTACCATTTATAGCAATTCTACATCCACATATAAAGCCGATTTTGCCATACAAATATAACAAGAATAAATTATAAATTTGGAGACTGGTAAGTACAAATTTTATGAAGATACTCGGTCTGTCTTAAAATTTTTGGGAGTCAACTAATTTTTATGTAAGATCTAGTTTGCTAGTAAAAATCCAATAGTGATCTAGCCTTTCAAAATTTGAGGTGTAAGAGAATTTTTCTATGAAAATATAGTAAGTAATATTAGGAGGACCGGACAGAAATTTATTATTTCAAAGTACAAAATAATAATTATTTTTCAGACCACTATAGAATTTACCAATTCTAAAACCATTTGACTACAGAAAGTTAATACACTAACACAAGAGTTGGAATGTCTTCATTTTGGGTGTATTTCATTCCATCACTTATTATGGAATAATTCCATGCTTGTTGTCATTTGTTTTTGTAGGATTACATTATTTTTTTTAAATTCATTTATTTGGCCTTGGTTCTATAAGAACCATATAGCCAGCCTTATTACATTTCAGGTTATATATTACTAGGGTGACCATTCGTCCTGCATTTTAACATTTTGTCCCGCATTATCCCGCATTTTAGATTTGGGAGGTGACGACTTTTTTTTTGCTCTTTACTTGGATTTTGGGAGATGGGGACCTTTTTTTTGCTCTTCACTTGGATTTTGGGAGATGTGGACCTTTTTTTTTGCTCTTCACTTAGATTTGGGAGGTGAGGACCTTTTTTTTTCTCCGTCCCGCATTGCCTTCTTAAGAGAGGTCAGCCTATATATTACATTTTCATATTACACAAAATAAAATATAATGGGGTTACATTAAAATATATGCAATGTTAACATTAAACAAATATAACATAATTTCCTAAAAAGTACTAAAATAGTGGCCGATATGCGGCAAATTAAACAAATAATAAATAAAAAAAATAAATTAATTAATTGTTTAATTTATTATGTTATATAAATTATTTGTTAAAATAATTATTTGTTATATTTATTTATTTTTTCTGGTGGTCGTGGAGAAAGTAGGGTCTGTGACTCGGTTGAAAGAGAAAATTCGATGCTCGTGGTTCCTCATGCTCGCCTGCGGCTCGCGTTCTGAGTGCTCCACTCGCATCGAATTTTCTCATTCCAACCTTGTTACAGAATATACTATTCTGTCATTATTACTTACGGCTTCCCAAAGTTGTACTAATTTTTCGGTATCCTCTCTATAGAAGTTTTCTAGTTTTGACTTAAAATAACTGATCAGGTGATTTTCTTGGATGATATTTCGAAATTTGTTATTTCTGAGTGCATATTTCATTGACTAAATAGGAGAAAATTCGGCGAGAAAAAAGACGAGAGTTCGGATGAATACGGTGGATGTGGAATAATTTTCCAGTTTAAATCCTGAATTTTTTCGCGGATTATTTTGGTGTGAGGACGCGCATTGTCATGATGAAAAATTATTCTTATTCGGTTAAATAAATTTGGACGTTTTTCTTTTAGATTCTGATTTAGTCTCTCTCTAATTGTTGAAACAGATAAATCAGAAAACGAAAAAGAATAATTATACCATATCCACCGTATTCACCCGATCATGCGTTTTCCGATTTTCACCTATTTAGTTAATGGAATATGCACTCAGAGATAAAAAATTTCGAATTATCACCAATGTAGAAAATAACTTGCTCAGTTATTTTAAGTCAAAACCAGAAAATTTCTGTATAGAAGACTAACTTTTAGAGAGGGTATCTCTATAGAGGGTATCAAAAAATTAGTACAACGTAATAAATAATGATGAAAATTATTTTGTAATTATATATAATAAAAATTTCTGGAAAAACAATAATTTGTACTCTAAAATAATGAATTTATTTCCGGTCTCCCTAATATAAAAGAATTTTGGCACAATATTTATACTTCAATATTTCACAGTTTTTAGATTTCGAAAATTTCGAAACAAAAATCATTAAGCAATTGCCTAGCAGATCACGATCGATGTTGACACCCTTTATACATTGAAAAGTTAATAGTTTTACTTAGTGAAATTCGAATATAGGTAATAAGTTTTTAAATTAAACACTTGGTATTATAATGGAGTTCCACAAGGCTCAAATTTGGGCCCTCTACTTTTTCTATATTTCTTAATGTGGAGATGTTCGTGTCCGTAATGAGTAAAAGTGGAAAGGTTGTACGGGTATCGGACATAAATAAAAATAACTATCTACAGCTGACCAGTTTCGGAATAGTTTATTTCTTCATCAGAGCTGCTACATAGAAGAAAATCAAAATAAAGTATAAGTGTATATCGTAGATAAATAAATAAATATAAGTATAAGTACAATATTGTTGGACATACCTGAGATATAGTGAGATTGATAAAAACGGGTCATGGTATTGATATTTCTTAATGAAATCGGAAATTGTTTTAGATTCTCTAATTTTCTATTATGTATAGATGATTTTAATATTTCTAAAAACGTTAGTAAAATAGAAGACTGCAGTGAAATGTAGGATAATGTTAATAATTTGTTTGATTACTGTTAAGTGTAGTATATTATTATTAAATGAGTCAAAATGTAACCAAATTCACTTTACTAGAAAACACAATATTACTGATAACAGCTTCACTGTCAATATACTTCCTAATATAATTTATATAAGGCCGCGGTCTGACTGATCGAGTGCTGTCGATCGTTTGCAGTCGAGCAAATTTCAAACACACGTTAACTAAGGGCATGAGTCGCACTGAACCATCGTTTGCCGTCAAGTAGCATCAAGTTGTTTGTATTTCAAACCGGTTTGAATTTCACTCGACGCTCGAGGCAATAGCACATGCGCATTTAAGCATATTAGTTCATAACCATATATTATTTGACAGTTGGAACGTCAAAAAAAAAACAAAATTACAATATAGAGTAAAATGGACTCGCTAATTAGTAAAGTGTGGAGTACAATCGAGATTGATTTATTAATCAATCTAGTTAGAGAAAACGACGATCTCTATGATCAATCACGGACATAAATTAATTTTCAATAATAATTTTGGGTGATTGCACTCAATAATTTGCTCAAAAAATGTAGGGTATCAAATGTAAAATTAAACTAGCGGTAAATTGGATTTTTTATTATTCATGTAGGGTATTAAATGGAAGTTCTAAATATTTAGATTCCCAGATGATTTTCAAAATATTGTTCACTCTAACAAATGGTGAAATTCTCCTAACACTTCTCTATCTAAAAATATGTTTCGAGCCCATAAGTTTTTCTTCTTTTTTTAAATTTTATTTCTCCATATTAAGTAGAGAATTTAAGCCTCGTCGCTATCTAACATACTAATATTGTATAAAAAACAACTTATTGTCCAAATATTACCTCAAAAACAAAATTAACTGTTTGATAGTTTTAGGTTGGAATATGCACTATTTGACAAGTGAGAAACAAATTTACTTGACACTGAATGATCGATAATACTCGACAGTACTTGATCAGTCAGACCAGCTTTTAAATTTTTAAATGACGCTACACGACTCGACGCTACGTTACACGACGGCGCTCGATCAGTCAGACTGCTGCCTAAGACATATGAAATTTCTTCCAAAACTGGGTTTTAGGTTGAGGAAGAATTTATAATGTATCTTAAAAACTGTTGAGATATTTAAAAGAAGTGAACTTTTTAATAGTTTTAGTATGCTTTGCCAAATCTCAATAATCTCTTCGCTTAGTAAATGGCCTGTTGCCAGCTCAAACAATACAACGTTTAAAACTTTTAACAGAATCACAAAATAACTAAAATAACACTTGAAAATTAATTATTTTTATCTCGAAAACACCTCGAGAGATAAGACGTTAACAACTATGTGTTCTTTACGCCATCTTACGGAAATAAAAACAACATATTAAATTGTATCTCATTTGTTGAGTCTACGTCAAATGAATTTTTCACTAGAGTTGCCCTGAAGAATTGAGAAATTATGTATTTGCTGGAATATGCTACGACTAGTAAAATAGCTGGATTAAAATTATATGTTGTCACCTACTAATTTATTAAAAAGAAGAAGTCTGAGCCATCATTATATCTAATCCCAGTATTTATTTGGACACATAAAAGCATAATCATTTGAAAACTATTGCACTAAAATCAATGCACGGTAGTAAATATTATTTTGTTTTCTTGTTATATACAGAGATGGCAATAAAAATTAATTAATCGATTAATTGATCATTTGATTAATCGAAATGTTATAATCGATTTTCAATTAAATTGGTAGAAAATAATAAGGCTATGCAGAATGTGTAGGGAGGAGGATCATCCTTGGAACATCTATCAAAAAGGTGTGGGAAGATGATAAAATGGGAGGAAGAGATAAAGGAGCTGTTGAGTAAAGAAGGAAGGGGAGAAAGATGGGGAGAGTACTCGAGGAAAGAAGGAAGGGATGCGGAGAGGTAAGGCAAAACTGAGAACAGGAAGGAAAAGAGAGGTAAAGCAGGAGGAAAGAAGAGAGGGAAGAGAAGCGAAAAAGAGACGAAAGAAGGGAGGAAAAACTGAAGTCCAGAAGGAAGGAGACTGTAGACGGAAGCCGAAAAGAGAATATGAAGAAAGAGAGGGACACCGGAGGAAGAATGTAGAAGAATGTCATTAATTGTATTATTATTATTATTATGATTATTTTTTAATGTATTAGCTAAAACCCTAAACGCCGCAAGGCCTAGGGGAAATAGAGAATTTATATATGGTAGAAAATAATCGATTAATCGATTATGAAATAAAAGGAAAACATACACTGCCCGGAAAAAAAATGGTACTGTCTTAAAGGCTGTTAAAAATTTATTTAACCATTTTAATAGGAAACTATAAATATTGAGAGATAATACAATGTTTACACCATGAATTCAAAAAGAAATTACATGGAAAATTAAAGTAATGTCAATAGCAAGCTTTAGAATTAATTGACTGCCATCATTGTTATCGTAAGTTATTTATTGTTATATATTGTTATATTGTTGTATAAAGCTTGCAATAGACATTATTTCATTTTTCCACAGCCAACCCTTATGAAATTTCTTTTTGAACTCAAAGTATAAACAAGGCTGCATAAACAAATATTTTTTCTTGCTAATTAAACAGGCTGTAACAATAAATAATGCCTTTTTGAACAAAAACTATAGAATATCGCATATTAAATACGTAAGTTTTAACACAAATAACTCATTGTTAAAATAAAATTTTGACATTAGTTACCCATCTTAAGATTTTCTAAATTCCTACATGTGTTTTTTTGTGCAATAAATTTAAAATGTGGCCCGAAGACGTGGTATGAGCTGCGCCATTATTGAAAGATGTCCGCGGTATTGGAATATCGCTGGTGTTTTAGATGTACCTAAAAATACCGTAAATTACATTATAAGCGTCATCAGCAAACTGGCCTCTGCATAAAAAACCTGGTGCAAATCATCCACAAGCCACAAGCGCTTGAAACAACCGATTTCTTACCCTAATTGTTCTGTCATCGTGCCTGGTCCTCAACTTTTCTCGCACGTCATCTTGAAGAAGATCAAAATTTGGCAATTTCATCACGAACTTTCCAAAGACGGTAGAGGAAACAAGGGCTTGTATCCAGAAGACTTACAACTTGCCAGGCTTTTCTCGCAAATTATCGAGTTAAAAGATTGCGTTTCACTCGTGAGCCTTTGAACTGACTGGACGCAAACTACAGCAGTACATTGTGCTGAAATGAGTAGCGGTTGAGTTTAAAATATGCAGATGGACGAGAACGAGTGTTCTGAAGGCCTAGTAATCTAGGGACTTTATGAAAAAGAAGAAAACAGGATCATCTACCGAACAATGTTTCAACAATACAACTAAGTAATTTCTTGTAAATAATAAAGTTATTAGTTAATAATAAATAAAATAAAATCTCCATATAGGCAAGAACAAGGGTTCTGAAGGCCTAGTAATCTAGAGACTTTTTTGAAAAAGAAGAGAGCAAAATCATCTACCGACCAGTGTTTCAACATTACAACTAAGTAATTTCTTGTAAAGAATAAAGTTATTGATTAATAATAAATGAACCGAAACCAAAAATATCATATGTTTAATCAATTAACAAAATAGTCGATTCTTTCAATGATTCGATTAATTGTTGCCATCTATAGTTAAATAAATAACTATTCTGATAGCAATGACCATTTCCCTGTTATTTAAATGTCTTCCTCTTGAGTTTTCCACTTGTATGTTGTTCACACATAACAGATCACGTATTCTTTGAGCCATTTAATTTTTTCCGCGTGAACTTGTTTGTGCGACTTATTGAACTGTGAACTGTGACGTCTACAATATATATTTTTTCTTGTGTGAAAGTTTATTTGGAAGTCTTTATTTTATGTTTTTCGCTTGTGATCACTGAACAGAACAAGAGCAAAGACTTTTTTCGTATTTATTTGAATGTATCCACTTATTTTAAAACATCGGAGTTTTTCTTTAATGACCTTGTTGGATTCTTCTTTTACATTCATTCTGTTGAATTGTGTCTCATTTGTTATTATTTTACATATTGTTACAGGAAATACATATGGGTTTATGTATCTTTAGTTATGATCAAGACATCGTCTGTGATACTCGAATACGTAAGTTTGTTCTCCATAGATTATTTACATAATGTTATATTCTGATCAGTTGCTAAGAGATTACAATTTTGGTTAGGTGTAAAAATAAGTAAATTCTACGTTATTTTACTATTTATATGTCTAATAGAAGAAGATCCCAGTCAAATTTTTCTAATACCTGCAGAGATAGGATAAAAGTTTATCATGTACTATATTATGACACCTCCATGCCATAGGTAATGTTAAAAAAATATGTGAAATGTGTACTTTCACATAATTCAGAGTTTTGTAGGTATTTAGTAAGTGACAAAAAACTATGGGTACATATTAAAAATCGTAAAATTTAATAATGCCAGCCCTGAAATCTACCATTGCCCAACTGAAAAAATGCCATATAACATCTTTGGTTATCTGGTCTATCTCAGCACTTATATGGTAATATATCGGTAATAATTTAAATAGAATAACTGCAGTTAAAAAGTAACTGAAACTTTATTATCTGTTTCTATAACAGAGATTAATTGATATTTACACTTGATTCGAATACGTCTAATAATTATTTGAGACTTTTTTAAACTAAAATAGAATTTACGATTTCCTTTTCTTTGTTCATAGCTTGAAAACTTACTTATAATATCTTAAAAGTGTCTGCACTTATCTTAAGTGCCCTTTCTAAGAAAGAAATATATATTTTTTACCATTTAATAATTTTTAAACTTTTACTCTATTATAATTATTATTATTTTTATTATTATACATCGGCCTATTACTGCAACGAGGCTAATCGTTGATGCCAGGGGGCGAGCTCCTACACCTGAATGTATGATGAATGATTGTGAAAATGGGAGTAATGTAAACATATTGTTCTCACCCAAATAATATCACCGACGGGAAATGAAGAAGTAACCTCAAATTCAGACTGTTTTAACCAGTCAGAACTGCATGATTTAACGAGATTGGCCACTCCATTGGCATATTTTACTCTAATTAGATGCAGATATTAAATTTAATTATTAATAACACACATGCTTTAAATTTAAAAAACACTCGCTCTTTATAGAAATAGATCATCCAGGCGCAGATGGCTCGTGAAAGCAGTAAACAGGCGGTTTGCCAATGCCAATGTGATAACAATTTTTCTCTATATTAATTCATATTAGGTGCCGGAAACTTTCAAAAAAGTACTCAAACAGCCAAATCTGGCTAACGATCCACATATTACCAACTTCTGGTGTAGACAAAATCGAAGCCCCAAGACATATTCCAAAGATATCATTCCATCCGCTCAATTTATACCTGTTTGATAGTTGTATTATGTAGTTGATTATTTCTTCTTGTCTACCTAAAAAACCATATTTGCAGAAAAAGACTGCAAATATATTAAAAAAAAACTTGAAAAACTTAAGATACAGCTTTCGTTTCTGATAAATATATAGACAGGGACTTACTCTGTTACATTATAATGCAAAGCCCATAAATCAAGATTTCCAGTCATAAAAATTAATAAACTAAACAATGAAATTCTACAGCATCTACCACTTTCATTGCACCATCACTTTTTTAACAATGAAGAAGAGAGCTGAAAGAGTTTACCTTGGACATCCGAAATAAAAATCAACAAATTCGTTTTGGGCTAATAGTAATGCATGGACGTGGAACTTGGGCGATGTCGAAAGAAAACGAGAAATTACAATACTTTATAAGAAGAGTCGTACGCAAAATTATCGTATCAATAAAATATTCCCAGATGCCTAGTCCCAAACAGTGTTGAGCATTATCTAGATAATTTTATCTAGATAATGCATTTAGATGGCATATTATTATCTATCATCTTTTTTAGATACTGTTTTACATTTTTATCTATTATCTCATTTAGATAGGTATTTTCATTATCTTTATCTGTAATTTCAGATAATTTTTATAGATAATAGACCATATTAGTGTGGCGTCACATACATGTGCTGCCATCTCGCAACGGTTTCCTTTGGATTTTTTTGGGAGATGTAAAATACATGTGTCATTACTTTTGTTACCTTAATTTTATGAATATTTTCAATTTTGGAGTAAAAAAATCAATCTTTGATAACTAGATACTAATATATATAATTCAGTACATTATATTAGAGTTTCCCAAACAGTGCGTCTACTAGTAACTATTAGTGTTGCTATGTACATAGCAACGAAAGTGTCCGCGACGAATTTCTCTCGTGAGTGTACTCCACGGCTCAAAAAGTTTGGGAAAATCTGCCTTATATTATAGAATAATGTTTTTATAAACATATAAATAAGGATTCGAAGATATATTTTTAAGTTACGTTTTTAAATAATATGAAAATCGAAATATCTTTAGTATTTATTTAATTAAAACTAAGTAAACATTAATATTTTGCCCCAAATTGGAACCATTACAGTCACATCCTTAATTGCAAATTTTTTCGTTTTTTGACAAGTGAAAATGATAATCAATAATAGATAAAATAAGAACAATATATTGTTCCTTCAAACTAATTAGAAATGGCAAACAGACTTATTGTTATGTTACTTGCCATAATAACTATCATTAACGTAAATTTTTCAAAATTAACCTACAAAATAATATTGTTCGGCAAAAATAATGACGTATTAAATTATAATGTATTAAATAAGAGTTTTAATCAATAAATATTGACTTGTAGTTTTGATGTTAAGACTATTCATACTTTGAAAACTTAATTTATACTTCCAAAATACAATTTAAAAAACAACTGTATACTAAATTCAAATAAAAGAAAACCAACCGCAAGGCGGCAGCACTGAATTCCATTTTGTGACGTAGTTACTAATATGGTCTATTTAAAACTTAACCTCAATAGTCTGTGATGTTCTGCAAATAACAGAACTAGGTATACATATATGTAAATATGAATCAACAATATTTGTTAAACGAGATACTTTTAACTGATATGATGAATTTATCATGGATAATTTGAGTTTCGCGCCATAAAAATGTGGAAGGAGTTTATCTTATCTATTATCTGATTTTTTCTCATCACAAGAAGGTGGTATTATCTTATCTTTGACTAGATAACAATTTAAGTTATCTATGCTCAACACTGGTCTAAAAATTCCCAAGATTCCCAGTCGCAAAATTCCCAAGATTCCCAATCGCAGATTTAACAGAAAAATTAAAGAACTGCTTGAAGATCCGGACATTGTGAAATAATCAAATCACAGAGACGTAAGCTGATCATATCCGAACCCAGATGACCGCTTCATCAAGTTCGTCTTGGACGAAGTGGAAAATTGTCACTACTTCTAGCTTTTAATCCGGCCCTGGTGATAACCAAGAATACAAACATTTTATCCATAATAACATATTCATTTGAACCCAATAATTTTGTATGAAATTTATTCTTTGAATCCATTATAGATTAAAGTTTTAATATTTAAATAAAGTGAGTTCTTTTAAATGTTGGAACAGATACTCCATTGACACACAAATGAAAACTTTTTAGATATTCAGAAAACGTTCAGCTAATAAAAAGTTCTCAAATAAAATTTGCAAGTAACAATTCACTTATGCTAATCGTCTTGGATTAAGAAGTTAACGAAATTTCGTTAAAGTCTCTAATGCAATCATCTGAATAACTGCTAGACGAACAATATCGCTATTGATAAGAGGATTCGCCACAGCTTGAAGATGGTTCCGGATGAAACGTTATAGAAATGGAATTTTTGATCATTCTGCAGTTTATAATTAGATGATGTTAAGCATGAAATTTTCGTTTTCTTTTAGTCTTTGTGGAATAGTAAGTTAAGCCTATGAATTACAAGAATCTCTTTTTAAAAACGCTGATAAAGAGTTAAATTTTTTTTTTTTTACGATTCAATATATCTTATTTTGTAATGCATTGAAGAATACAAACATTTTATCCTTAATAACATATTTGTTTGAACCTAATATTCTGTATTATAACTAAAATAGAATAATGCTTTATTAAAATTTCTGGACTGTCTACAATAAAAGAAAAACATATAACTATAATACAGAGTTACATATAACCTCACAAAATTTACAATATTAACAAATAAAAAAATCGAATCGAATTTTGAAATTTATGATTTAAAAGTAAAATTTTTAAAAATGACCCTAATACTGATACTGTATTAATTTCATTTTCTTAAGTATATTTTCAGGAAGTTGTATAAAATTGTTTAGATTTAAGAATCAAGTTGTATTTTCGGTATATCGTTGATATAAATATTAAACAGTGTAGGTCCTAATACCCTTCCCTGGGGTACCCCTGCAGTTATATTTCGGATAAATTTAAGATAATTATTTAATTCTGTGTTTCATATAACAATTGGGATTTTTGTGGCAGTAATTCTAATGTTGCAATACTTGTAATATTTTATAGATCTGTTTTATAGAACTGCTTTTGTCTATGTTAAAATTACAAGTAAATAACTAACTCTAAGTTTAGATAATCTTCTGTGTCAAAATATCAACAATATAAAACGATAGGCAACAACGGTCAACAGAATAGTAGAGCTGATCGGTAAACTACGCGAAACTCATTACGAGTCGAACACAAATGTAAACTGACAACGTTCTAATAGGTTCGACCTTTTCGCAGTTCGAATTATTTTACCATCCTAGGACAAAAATATATTATTTTTAGTCCTTTAATTGAAACCTAAATTATAGATTTAGGACGAAGTCGACGGAAAAATATATTCTTTCGAGAAATGATTTTTTTTTCGAAGTGTCAGTATTTTTTCTACCCGTGGGTCGAAAAGCTTTATAGACATGCCAAATTACAACTATCTATGTATAATTTGTTCGGTACAGGGACATGGTAGAGAGACAGTATAGAATTCCATGGTTATGCATATGAAACCATAAAAAAGACATTTTCCATACGATGAATTTAAATTATGCCGTTTTATTTTATTTGTTTTATCCTAGTTTTTAATTAAAACTAGCAGATTCTCATATAATATTTCCCTTTTGCACTTATACATAATGTATTATTATCGTAATATCCATTAAGTGACACGGTATTAGATGCTAATTAATTTCAAAAAGTTTATTTACTTTCCTATAAAAACAGCCCAAGGATTGTACCAAAATCTTTAACCTTAAAATGTGTCTTCTCTGTATGCGCCCTTGGGTAATAATAACATTCGAAAATGTTGATTTTCCAACCCTCATGTTGTTAAAATTGTGTTTTGTTATGTTTTCCTCCAATAATTTGTCTGTTTATGAAAAGCTATAACATTGGTAGATATGAATAGAGTTTAGGCCTGTGACGTTTACTTATAACTGTCATTACATGCTTGTTAATTAAAATAATCTGATAAGATTTAATTAACAGATAGCGGGTTAACGGCGCACGCTCTGATTGCTTTAGGTAACTGCCTCCTCGCGTTATGTGTTATGTGCACTTCACTTTATCATCAGTCTTTGTGTTCACAACTGTAATAATCGACACTAAATGTCACTCGTAAAGTATACCAGACACAATTTATGCACCAGCCAAATTGTTTATCTTGTGACCTATGAAATACAGAACAATACTTTCTTCAATCTTTGTCGCGCTGTAACATGAAAATTCATGGCAGAGGCTTCTCATAGATGTATCCTGCCAAATTCTGGAAAAACAGATATATATATATGTAGAAACAATGGGTTATTCTCTCTTATTGGGCACTCTCAGTCTAGTTGGCTTTTGCCCTTGTATCTATATAATTTTTTGCACTAATCGTAAAAATCTCCATTCATTCTTAGGGTGTGTCGCAACTTGATACATTAATTATAGTACTGTTACACATTTTGCGTCGATTACGTCTTTGCAAGTATGAGGGAGAAAGATATATACAAATCGCTCAGTAATATCCAACTTGCTATATTCAACGCATCATTGGTCAAAGGCCCTAGACAATTCCTCTGCACTGGACGTTATTTACTTAGATTTTGTACGGGCTTTTGATAACGTGCCAATCCGCAGACTAATCGCAAAATTGGCGCATTATGGCATTCGAGGGAAACTGCTCCAATGGATTGAAGCTTTCCTTTCCGATCTATCCTTTCGGGTTCGCATTGGCGTGTTCCTGTCCAATTCGTGTCCTGTACTTAGTGGTGTCCCTCAGGATTCAGTCCTTGGTCCTCCCCTATTTCTAATATATGTCCTGGACCTTCATGGTTCCATTGAGTCACCGTTATGCATGTTTGCCGATGACACAAAAATTTTCAATGATGCCAGACTTAACCAAATGATATTACAGAATTATATCCAGAAATTTTTGAAAGGACACAAAAATTGCTAATCCTGCTAAATTTAAACAAAACAACGGTGCTTCATATGGGACAGCACAACCCACAAAACAACTATGTTGTCAACAACATTGACCTTAAGGAGGTGGATGAACAGGTTGATCTTGGGGTCACAGTAACACAGGACTTAAGTTGGTCGCAGCAACTTAATAAGGTGGTAAAAAGAGCTAATTTTGTGTCGTATTTACTTTCTAAGGCCTTTTTTCGTCCCTCCTCAGAGACGGTTCGCAAACTCTACACAACCTACGCGAGCCCACATCTGGAATTTGCGGTTTCCGTATGGTCTCCGCACCTCACGCGAGACATAGCTCTGGAACAAGTCCAGCGGCGCTTCACCAGATTAGCACATGGTTTTCAGAGACTATCATACGACGAAAGACTTGTGCAACTTAAACTCTCTACTCTTGAGAAAAGACGTTTACGTGGTGACCTTATAACTATGTTCAAAATAGTGCGTGGCGATTTCCAGTGCGACTTGTCCAATCTATATACTTTCAACATCGACATACGTCTAAGAGGACATAGTTTCAAACTAAATCGGGACAAATTTAAGAAAAATGTGCGGAGTAATTTTTTGACAAACTGTGTTTTCAATATATGGAATACCTTCCAGTGCGTACCTTCCAGTGCGTTCTCCGGTAGTGTCAATAATTTTAAGAACATTATAGACATTCATTTATAGATTGCCATATTTATTTGTTTTCATTTCTTTTAATTTCTGTTGTTTTTTAATGTACAATGTTTCATGTAAGTTTATGTACGCTATGTATAGATTATTACTTTTAGGGAGAAAAACAAGCCTTGGCTTCAGCTCCTTGATTTTCTAATAATAATAATAATAATAAATACGATGAATCTTGAATCAGATATGTGTCATTGATCAGACATCTACTGTGTGTGTTATCCGATGTATTATTTGTAAATTAGAATATAGAATATACAGAGTACTAGTTCAATAATATATATTCATGTGATGTACATTTAGAATTCATGATCTTATCCAGTCATAGCCATCAATAGGGGTATAAAGTAGCGCACTTGGATCTGGTGTCAGGATGTCAGGGGGTTGAAATATGTCGCAGTGTCTGGTCGCCATGTTGTTCGTCAGATTGCCGGCTCTTTAACACGATACGTGAACTCATTTCATCTGACACATACAACGATGTATCAGACGAGAATATGTATCCCTGAATCAACAACAGCTGGGCACACAGATATGTAATTTTTTAAGTAAGGTCAAGGTCAAATATAAGAAATATTTTACGCCTTCGGTAAAGTGGTCGTCTGCCTTAAACTAATGTGCAGACGAAATGAGTGATGTTAATATATAGATTACTACTTATTTTACGACATAGCCGCGACATTACTAAGAAATCATAAAATCCCCTTCTATGTTTTCTTAGTAATGTCATGACTATTATGTTGGTTGTTTCAAGATAATGCAATGTTTTATCTAAAACTTCTTGTTTTATCTAAAACAGTGCAAAAAGAATAAGATTCTCTCAGGGTCCATCTTACTAATACTCATAATACATTTACCTGAAAAGTGTCAGACATCTGAGTTCGTTACCATGGTAAAATAGTTCGTTTTATAAACAGTTCTGTCATTAGCATTCTTTTCTTTGTTTCCTAACTAGTATCGAAATGAAGGTTTAAGTTTGGAAAAAGGTGCGAATTTAACATTTTCCTGTAAATTAAATCGAAAAATCTTAATAAACATGGGTCCGTAAACAAGCAGTTTCCAAGATATTTCTTGTTTTTTTGTATTAACAATAACACATTTCCTACTAATTTATTTTAAAATGATGTAACCCAAGAAACACATTTAGGCCCGGTCTTTCCACCTTCAGATAAAGTTCCAGGTAACTATCTGACAGATAAGGTTTTTTGTAACTTCTCTTAGTAACTTAATCTGTCAGATAGTTACCTGGAACTTTATCTGAAGGTGGAAAGACCAGGCCTTACTGTTTAATTTGATTTTTTAAAGAATTTGTTGGAATGCCCTTGTACATGCAAGCCAGCGCGAATTATTAGTATTTGATTGGGATGATTTTTAGTCCAATATTATATTTTAATCAGTAACAATCTAACGCTCGAACCGATCGTGTTTCGGGTTAATATTTGTTCTCAGCTCTGCTTGTCCCCGATCGTCGTTACATATATATTCGTCTCGTGTCTTTTAGTTGCGCATTTCGGTCTCTGCATCATCTGAGCTCTTAATCTCGTGCTTCGTTAAGTAGAGATATAATTGCTGGCCATTGCTGCATGAACCTGTTATGTAATGAGATCAACCTGTTACATAATGAGCTCATTACGTAACAGGTCACCGATGTGTAATAAAAAGGAGTGGGAAACGTACTACATTTACTAATCACTGACACGCCTGTAATGAACGTATATCTATATAGTTGTGGAAAAATAATATTTATAGCCCATATACAACTAACAATGAATCAAAACAGAACTCAGTACTCCCACCACTAACAAACACGTTCTCTCCTTTTCCCCTAAGTTCTTCATATTCCCCTCTATATTCTTCTTGTCCAGGTTCCAAGGTATTACTTGAATATTACAAATCGGGCTATTTTCCAAACAAAGGAGCTGTTATTATTCAAAAGCTTGTTTATCAGATGTAGTAAAAGTTTTAGCAATAAACCAAACTAGGGCTGATTCCGAAACTAATATCTTTAGATAGATGGTCCGCGACGGGACATAAACTCGGCCGATAAGTGATATACAGGCCCGTTAACCTAACGCTGCTTAACGGCTGTTATTGAGTGCTTCTTTGTGCTACCTCAACATTTTATATTAGCGATATATTTTTTAGTTACAGCTTATAATAAAACCGAGTTAGGGTCAATAAACTTCGATATTAGGTATTAAGACATATGAACATAAATATAATGCTTCCTGTAATTTATTTTTCAAAATATTTCCCCAACATTAATCCTTATTGATGGCTATAGAGAACAATATTTAAAATGACATGGTGAACTAATTTTTAGAAAATAGGGTAACTTATTTGGAACTCATATTGGTTTCATTTATAAACAGTTGTGTGAGTCTATCTCTACCACTATTAAAACCTCGTATTCGTTCAATGTTTTTAGGGTTTTGTAGGTATGACCAAAAAAACCTTATACCGTCATTTTGTCGTCTGTCTGTCTGTCTGCTCGGTAAAAATTGTAGCAAAACTGCTAAACCTAGAGAGTTGAAATTTGAACTCTTTAACCCGCACATAGGAAAAATACTAAAACATCTAAAAAACATATCCCGCTAAAAATATAAACAAATATGTGCTCATCGAAAAAAAAACATGTATTTAAAATTCTGAGTAGGGTATTAAATGAAAGCCCTTGGTACGTGGATTAACGATCAAATTTTTATTTTTGCAAAATAAATTATTTTAAAGCGATTTTTGCCAAAATTGTGCAAAAAAAAATGTTGTCCCACAACCTGTAGCCCAGATGGTTTAAACTAAAAATCTGAAAAAATTCTAAGTAATGTACATTGGTGAGAACCGGAATAGTACAACAGGAATTTTTGATCAGTTTATGTTTTTGGGAAAAAACGAATTTTTTGTGTTTTTTGGCTAATAATGTACACAAGTTATAGCTATGTAACAAGCTAGACTAGAAGGTATATCCTGGTATAGTGGTTATGGCGCTGGCTTCTTACTAAACTAAATCAGTTCGATCCCTGCGAGAGGAAACAATATTATTTTGATTTTTTTTTGCATTTTTATTTTGTTTAAATTATTTTTTCAGATTTCTAGTTATATTTTGGCAAATGTTGCATTTAATTTTTAAAAGCGTAAATTTAATAACCAGTGGAAATTGTTGAAATTATAATTTAATTCTGTTTCAATGTACACGAAATCAGATGGATGGAGCTTATAACAACCAATGGAAGCCATAGGCGCAATTACAAAATCTTAATGAACCTTGCTATATAAAAAAATATACTGCACATATTTAGAAACCTAAATAATGGTACTACCTGAAATGTGTGAAAATTCACACTTGTAAACCTACAATTAACTACTTTTTCCATTTTTGGGCCATTTTCATTCAAGGTTTGCTATCATAAGTGAAATACGACAATTCCAATTAATTTTACCTTTTGTTTGCTTATAAAATTTGGTCTCGATCAAATATTATCTATATTTTTAACCAAATCCAACCCTGGAAACAATAACAAATTCCCCTATTTATTTATAAATTCCCCCGGAAGGCATTAAATAATTCCCAAACAATAATATTTATGCATAGTTATTCGCAAACATTGTATGGGTCGATATGATCCCACTGGGTCCTACAGACCCTTATCTCTTCGTGTTATAGGTTTTTGTAACAGTTTTTAATTCGTGCATACACGATAACAACTTCATTAAAGGATAAAAAGCCTTATATGATTTACATGATGAAAAACATTACACAAATACGTGTATAAAATTACAAATGCGTTATGGAGATTTTTATATAAATTTTTAAATTAAAATTTTAATTTAAATAATAAATCAGTTGATGGAAATAGATGGAGCTTCGATGTCATGTGGGATACTAAAATACAAAAAATTGAAAGAAAAATATACATAAATTTATGGATAATGTTTTATAATAACTTAGTTTGAATTTATAGTTGTCAGGGTTAATACTTTACTAAGTTCTAAGTTCTATTCTATGCTTTCGTATGCTTCTACTGGCAACCATGGTTTTGGTTTTTGCTACACTTATTTTTATGTTTATTTTCATAAGTTCTTCATTCTATAAGATATAAGTTTTCTTTCAGCTTCTTTTCTGCCATAATTGCCATATCATCAGCTAGCATAAAGGTGGGTTTATAAAAAATAAATTAATTGAATTTTGCAACCTTCCAAAGGGTCATTTGTTAAAAAAATAACTCAAGATAACTTAAGAAAATGAAAATTCCAGTTTAAAACTTTTGTTTTTCTAAATCCGCTTAAACGTTCGAAATAGGCTATAGACGGGGTATTTTTGGAAGGGTGATGACTTCTTATAAGTTCGGTTGCTGCTTGGGTGGTGTTCATATTAGGTCGGAAACCAAACTGTGTATTGTTTAGGATGTTCTTTGAAGAGATGAAGGAGGTTAATCTGTTTTTGCAAATTATTTCAAAAACTTTAGAAAAAGTTGGTATTATTGATATCGGACGGTAGTTTGACTCTAGATTAAGTACCCTAGATAATTTTTTCGAGGAAAATGTCAGTTTGAAATATTTTATTGATAAGATGAGGAAGTAATGGGATTCGGACTGGTCAGAAATTAAAATTAAAACAATATTTTAACCTCGCTAACGTTTCGATTTAATATTAAATCTTCATCAGAGCTAGAATGAAAATATAGCTATAATTTAAGATGATACAATTTGTTTTACAATATAAAGTATAAGAAATTAATTTTACAAAATTTGATCAATATCTAACTACAACTAAATGTGAAAAATATGGTAATATTAAAAGATGAAAATAAATAAATAAATAAATAAAATAATAATACAATAAATCACAAATTAAGATTTTTACATACCTAGGTTAAGAAGTCACAAAATAAATCAAATTTTGTAAAATTAATTTCTTATACTTTATATTGTAAAACAAATTGTATCATCTTAAATTATAGCTATATTTTCATTCTAGCTCTGGTGAAGATTTAATATTAAATCGAAACGTTAGCGAAGTTAAAATATTGTTTTAATTTTAATTTCTGACCAGTCCGAATCCCATTACTTCCTCAACTTATTATATTTTACGGACGTAACCATCTAATTCAAGTATTTTATTGATATTACTACTTAATGTGGTGCAATAATATTTCCTACTGATTTTAAAATTAAACCATTAATACCTAATTATTAATTAAATTAAATAATTATTGTGTACTCGTAGCAAGCACTGATAAATATAAATTGAAGGTAAAGTTATTATATTAAATTCATTAAAAAATATTCTACAGTTACCTCGATAACTAACCCGCTTAATGATTCTAATAGCATGCCGCTGATAAGAGAAAATTCTATTAGCCGAGGCAAGTGGCCTCTTGTTGTTGTTCTGGCATAAAATTGCAATTTTAGCCAAATTTAACCAAAATCATAGCTATTACTATAGTTTTCGAAATAGAAATGGTGGACCAATTATAATGAACACCCTGCATACAAGCATCTGTCTTATAAGCATCATATAAGTTGGACACTTTGTCACAGAATTACAAATCTTATTATTAATTTACAACCAAAAGTCTACATTTACGTTTAAAATTTTGAAACAGTTCTGTTAATCTGTGGACTTTTAGTTTCTTAAACTTAGTTTATATCCTGCCATAAACAAAACTTACATTAATCCTTTCACTAAGTAGACTTTTACTTAAAGTCGAACCATTTAGTGGTTACGTAATACTTTCCTTCTGAACCGTTTAAAATCAGAGTTTAAGATTATAATAAATTCGTATCAAATTGCAACCCTTCTGCCATAATGTTAAGTTTAAACAAATGAGATCCGATTTAGGCAATTTCTAAAACGGATTGATATTACCGTAGATAGAGGCAATCTGGTAGAAGGCCTAATTCTCTCTGGGGAGAATTTAAATATAAAAGTTCCCTTCTACCATTATGAATGATTGTTTTTACGGGGACAGACGACTCGATAAACTTATCGCAACTACCTAACTTCCATATCTCTATCTCACCTCACATTTCGGAACGGAGATAGATCCTTCTCTTTTACTCGTGTGGGAAGTTTTAAAACAATCATGCAGTAACGTACTTTATAACACAAGCTGTCTTTGATCGCTTAAGATAACTTTTATTGGCGCAAAATATAAAAGAGTTGTCTCAGTTTGTTTTTAACATGTTTATAAAGAACGTGCTAACGCTAGAGTTCTGTTATAACGTGTTTCATAAACAAATAATAATAATGTATTAGCTGACCTGCCCATACTTTGTACCTGTTTGTTATGATCAGCGAGAATTTACATGGCCATTCAATCGATTGAGAACCAATAAGCAAATATGTCGCTGCTTCACAAAATTACATGTAAATTACACTAGTAAACAAAAATTGATGTGAAGTGTGAATATTCACACATTTCAGGGTTTCGCAGGTATATAATAAGTGAAGGCGGTATGCTGAGTGTGTAGGACAAATTTTACTTTGTAGTAATCACGGCAAAATGAACGATATTTTTAAAATAATTTATCGTCTGTTAATCATATAATAAGACTGGTTATTAAATTTACGCTATTAAAAATTAAATACAACATTAGTCAAAATATAACTAGAATTTTGACAAAATAATTTCGACATAATGATAAAAATGCAAAAAAAAAACAGAAAAAATAAAATTCGCTCCGTACTCGAACTCAAAACCCTTCGTTTTCCAGCTTACGACACCAGTGCTCTAACCCAGGGCTTCTTAAACTTTTTCATATAGCGACCCCCTTCAAGTCTAGCAAATTTTAAACGACCCACCATGTAATGAAATTAATATTGACCGTAGATGTAGGTGTAATATCGCGACATTGTAGAATCTACCTTGCAGATTCTAAAAATTTATTTATTATCACCCAAAAGTAGCAGATCTTTGCGACCCCCCTTCAGTAGCCTCGCGACCCCCCGGGGGGTCGGGACCCACAGTTTAAGAAGCCCTGCTCTAACCCATTAAGCTATCGCACGCCTTGCATGTGAGTGTCTTACATTGGTATAACTTTTGTACTTTGTGAACCAAAAACCACAAAAAATGCGTTATTTTCCGAAAACATAATCTGATCAAAAATTCCTGTTCTACTATTTCGGTTCACACCAATATACATTACTTAGAATTTTTTTAGATTTTTAGTTTAAACCATCTGGGCTACAGGGTGTGGGACAAAATTTTTTTTGCTCAATTTTGGCAAAAATCGCATCAAAATAATTTATTTTGCAAAAATAAAAATTTGATCGTTAATCCACGTACTAAGGGCTTTCATTAGATACCCTACTCAGAATTTAAAAAAAATATTTTTGTTTTCGATGAGCACATATTTGTTTATATTTTTAGGGGGGTATGTTTTTTAGATGTTTTAGTATTTTTCCTATGTGCGGGTCAAAGAGTTGTATAAGCATGCCAAATTTCAACTCTCTAGGTTTAGCTGTTTGGCTACAATTTTTACCGAACAGACAGACAGACAGACAGACAGACAGACAGACAGACGACAAAATGACGGTATAAGGGTTTTTTGGTCATACCTACAAAGCCCTAAAAATGAACTTATTTTTTGTGACATGGATAAAACATGGTGTATGGGGAATACACCATGGTCCTATGGTGCACATAGGTCCATGGGATACACATAGGTCATTTTACGGGGGGTAAAATGACCAACTAAAGGAAAAACTTACCTCAAAATGTTGTTTTTGATGTTTGTCGATATTTTGTTTCTGAGGCATCCCTTATTAATATCCAGCAGTAATCAGCAAGCAAAATTCGGACTCTATTTACCTTGATATAGCTTTTCCATGGCGGAAATGTCTTGGTGGAACCGTTTCCCATGTTCATCACTTACTGCACCCAGATTTTCTGGGAAGTTATCTAGATGAGAGTCCAGAAAGAGAATTTTTAAAGACATCGTTCTCACATTTCCAAGAAAATTTGATTTAAAAGCTCTCCAAGCTCTTATTTCATTTAGCATACTGTCAAATACATCATCTTTCATTATTTCTCTTATTTGTGGGCCAACAAATATGCCCTCTTTAATTTTTGTTTCACTAATTCTCTATACGTCCATACCATACGTCCTTTATTATATAGGATAGTCCTATTTTTAAAGCATTGTCCTTTAGATTTATTTATTTATCAATAATCCACTTTTGTTCTTTATATTATTTGTTTTGTCACTTAAAGTACCTACAGAAATGTAAGTACAGAATAACAGAGACATCGCTTTCGTAGAAGTTATGGAATTCAAATGGATGCTATTGCGAGAAATTTTGTTGTGTACTATTATTGAGGCAAACGTTACTTTTATTTCAAATAAAACATATTGATGATTGTGAATTATTTAATGAAATTTGCTTTACTAAAAAAATAATTATTAATGAAAAGCTTTAGTAATGGCAAAAAACTAATGAAATAACCTGCCATTATAAATGGGTTGAATTATTTGAATATTTTATGGCTCAACAAATATGTTTTCAACATATTTTAAATATTATTAAATTTGACCGACGGAATATTTTCAATAATAAACAATATGTGAACCAGCGAAAAACTAAACTAAAAATTTGGCTACCATTTGTTTTATATTGCGAAATTCCTCATATTTGGTAACTACATCTTCACAAATTTTAAGAGCTATCACCAGATCAAGTGATACACTTTGCAACACCCCCCGTAATGTGAACGAAAATATATTATATATATATATATATATATCAAAATATATATTATATCAAAAGAGATATAAAAAAAATTACACACTTTATTGCTTTAATTTTAGTTTACATAATTTTCACACATTAAATAAAAATAGTAAATTATATAATTCGCGTCAAGTTGGATGCATATTTACTCATGCAGCGCCCCTTGTTTGCGCCACTGATCCTGTTTTATTTTTATTTAAAATAATAAATTAACTGAATCTAAAATGTTGAACTTCCTTTCACTCCATTTTAAAGGATTCGTCTGTAGCACACAAGTAGAGAATCACAATTCAGAATGCTTTTTGTCAAAGTGTCGCAAGATAAAGTAAATGGTCAGACAAAGAGACCCTCCTGTTGGCATCTAAGAGATAGCCTAATACCAAGATCACTCGCAAAGCATGCTTCTGATGAGATTTATAAGCGCCATGGGATTACATGGAGACATTCTCTAATCGCCAGGTAAAATATTTTCGATTAAAACAAGAAATATCGAACTTATTTCAAAGGATTTTCACTTAGATTTATATGGCAGGGATGTCGTTTGATAAGTAGGCTTGGAAGAAACTGATTTTGGGGGTAAATCTGAAGAATTCTAGCACTAAAATACAACTGTTATTTCATAAATAATGCACAAGTTGTCAACTCTGTGGGTAGGATGACACAACAACAGTGACAATTATGTCAATTGAAGGCTCGAGGAAGAAGCGTATGTTTTGTTTTCATTTATAACGTACTTTGTTTTTAATAAACGCGTGCTAGAAATGGATCCTGCGGAAGTATCGGTTATTGTGACTGTTAACGATCAGAGGTTGTACATTAAGATCGAAACTTTACGTGGTAAAAACCCGACTGAAATCAACAGAGCTTTAAGTGAAATTTGCGGTAACTTAACAGTGGACTGTAGTACAGTTTCTCGTTGGGCTTATCGTTTTTGTGGTGGTTGTTTGAGCATAAACAATGATCCTAGACCAGGATGTCCGAAAACATCAACAGATGAACAAACTGTAAAATTTGTGGCAGATACTCTTAAAGAAGTGCGACATGTGAGGAACTTTCTGAAGCCACAGAGTTTCCACCAACACAGAAAAATGCACAAAACCCGACCTCAGTTGCTCAAAGTTGGGCCATTTATTCTTCATGACAACGCTCGCCCTCACATCGGGAATGTCGTTACCGAAAAGTACGTGAATATGATGCCGTTACCCAAGACATTCGACAGATGAACAGAGATGGTGTTTTGGATGGGATAGGAAGGGTTTTGTAGAAGTGTAACATGGTCATAATTATTAAAGGTTGTCTCGTAACTTGTAGTAGTGGGGGTAAATAACGAAGCTACACGTCATCTGTCTGCTAATGGGACGTCAGCCTTTGTTTATCGTATATGTTATATACACATGAAGTTTGTATTTTGTCTATAAATGTAAAAATATAGTTTTGTTTTTTGATTTTCTGCTTGTTTTAATTTCTTTTTTCTTCGAAAGGAATGTTTCTTCGTTCTAAATAAATTTTATTGCATTCATTTTTGATGTGAAGAGAATAATAAGTGAAATATTTCAATATTTTAGTGTCCCCCCGTAACTACCTTAATATTCATCAAATTGAAAAAATGCAGAGAATAAATAATATTTGTTTTCTTATAAACAACATTTATTGCATAGTTTTTCAGTTAAGATAGTTCTGTTTATAAAGGAAATATTTAATTTTTTTAGTACCAGTTTTAACCCAGAAACACCCTCTAAGAAAGAAAATTTTGAGATACCATGCCTATATTTGAATCCTGGTTCATATCCCAGCCATACTTAAAAACAGATATAAACTCCAATTTTATTAAATACTATATTATTATAGCAATTTGTTTTTCTATTTTTATTTAAATATACCTATGGCGCCCGCTCCCCGCTTAAGTAAAGTAGGGTGGCCAGACAGTCACACAAATGGTCTTCGCGGTGGCCACCTCGAAGGACCACCAGCAGAAGGCTGGAATATAGAAAGAAATACGGAAGTTATGTGACACGAATACACCGAGTTGAGCCGCAGAAGAAGACACGGACGACCTAGAGGAAAGGAGAGGGGATAAAAAACTCTTCTGCTCCTAGGGGCTGCTCTAGGAGACTAACACAAGGGTAATGGTAGCCCTAGCTGGAGTGTAGACGGGTAAAATCCTAGGCCCACAAGTAATGGCTATGGAGGAACCAAACCTAGAAATCCCACGACGTCTCTGAAAACCCTAGCCAAGTGACAAAAATGCGGAGAACGATGCTCAACACGATGGACGTATCACATAAATAAAATACAGTGCCACAAAATACAATATTAAAAAATACACTGATAATAATAAAATTAATAATATTACAAAAATGATCAGATGTTAAATTTAAATTGAAATTAAGTCAGCACACGTGATCAGGAGATCAGCATGTGTGAACAAAGAAAATACAAAATCGCACAGAGGCGATAACAAAATAGAATTTAAATTACAAAAAATATATATTATATTAACAATGAATTAAAATGTATGTAAAATTGAAACAGACTTACAGTAGCTGTATTCTTAATAAATATGTAGAATATTTATTCCAATTTTACAGATGTGGCACTGGTTGGTCCTAAAAAACAGGTCCTTGGTCCCGGAATAGATCCTGTATGAAGTGTAGATACACAGATATTATTATAATGAAGAACAGCAGGTGTAACTTCACTAAAACCGCGATAGATTCGCGAATTTTAAGTTAAGAAAACTTGTAAACAATATATATTTCGGCAGGCAAACTATACACACAGATAATATTTTAATGATGATACAGCGGGTGTAACTTCACTAAAAAAGTGTTAGATACGCCTAATTTTTAATAAGAAAACTTATAGAAAAATAAGAAAGATATATATTCCGGCAGGCGAACTATAATTTTACTAGCGTACTACTCTTTGAACAAGTCAGTTAACGAGTCATTAATGAGTTAATAAATGTTAAAACTCGCAAGTAGCGTCTTTCAACATTTATAAAAACATCAAAAGTTTTGATGTTTTTAAATTAAATTATGAAAATTTAATTTATTAAACATAGCGGCCTTACGGGCGCGACAATACCTAAAGTTATATTTGTATTCGATTTTATTCTTATTTATTAATTATAATACAAATACCCATTACCTTAAATTTTATATAAATCAGTATACATTTTTCTTAGAGATTTATTTATAATTTATTCAGTAGAACTGTCTTGAAATAAATATCTGTTATGAATATAGTCAATAAAAATATTTAAAAACATGCAACATCTATTTTATATTAATTTTGGTGCTAGTTTGAACTAAGCAGACATGTGACGTATTCCCTCTCACGCTCTGATTGGTCAGAAGTTACGAGACAACCTTTACTTTAAGATTCTTGGGAAATGGTCACAACACAAATGGTCTGTAGCCGGCTGATCTTGGGCCTTTTGCACCAGAAACGGCCCTGTGGTTGGGAGGAATAAAAATAAGTGAACAGAAAGGATATTAATTTAATTTTAATAATAAAATTTATATTCATTTAATACTGCACAGAATTAGAACTGCACGTTTAGAATTTAGGGCTGCTATAGAACAAGCTATAGCTGCACAACAAAATAACCCCTAATAAAGGATTATAAATCTTTTAACAAATTCGTATGCTTTAAACTTCACTTCAATAGGCTAGAAACTAAATATAATTTATTTGTTACGAACTCCTTTAACCATTACAAAGAATGTGTAACTTGAAAGAATTTTAAAATGTAAAAGAAAATAATTTCTTGTTTTCTGACATAATATTTTACATTGTTACATTTTACAACAGTATTTTACTATCCTTTTAACTTAGTAATATAATGTAAAATATCCTTTAATAACTTGTAAATAATTTAAAGGCAAATTTTTATCTCCAAACTCCAATTATCATAAACTTTTATATATTTAATAAAATACATTTTATTTCACAATTACATTCAAACATAAAACACAAGTATGTCAGAGGCATAATACGCGAATGACGTCACGAGATGTTTTCTTCTTCATACTTGATTTTTAGAAACATTTAACAATCATATATTATGTGACAGATGTCGGGGGTTTCATTAGTTTGTCGCGAAACAGTCACGGTTTTATTGAAGCTAAATTAGCGCGAGACTTTGAGAAGGAAACCCGCGAGCTCTTATTAAAAATCTACAAAGAAAGAAGTTGAACAAGAAATTATTTGGGAATACAAAAAGATCCTTTTATTTTGTAAATTTCTACACTATGAAAATGTGACGTTGGTTAAAATTAGACATTTTAAGCTAGACATCTAGGCTAGGCATTTTAGATAGGCTTAAAATTAATTTAATCTAATACCAGTAGCTGTGGTGGGATTCAAATTATTTTAACAATCGGTTCGCTGCCCTAGCGACTAGCGTTTCAAGTATTATGAAACATTGATACGAAGGCTACATTTAAGTTTTTACAAAATCAAAGAAAAAAAAAATTTTTTTTTGGAACAAATTGTTTCATTGCTTTTCAAAATATTCGCTGTTAAGATTTATACACCTTCGCATTCAAACCAATTTTCGAAACATTTGTTCCACTCTGAAGTTGGTATCTCAAAAACATGGTTTTCAAAAGCTTCAGCAACTTCATGAGGTGATGAAAATCGCTCTCTACGCATTTTTTGTTCGACATTGAGGAACAAAAAAAGTCGTTAGGGGATAAATCCGGTAAATACGGAAAATGAGACATTAAATCAAAATTTTTCTCCTTCAAATAATCAATTGTTTGACGTGTTTGGAAGCTTCATTGTCATGATGAAGAATGATGCGACGTTTTTAGTTATTTTTCCTGATTTTGTCGATGACTTCTGGGAAACAAATTGTTGTATACCATTCAGCAATAACTGTTCTCCGATCCTCTGAAGGAATGGTTGCGGCATGTCCAGTAAAACCGAAAAACAACCAATAATTTTCTTGGAAGTGCTTCGTGAACGAACAACTTTTGTGGATTTCGGTTCATCTTGGAAGACCCTCACAGTGGATTGTTGCTTAGTTTCCGGTTCATATAAGTTTCGTCACCTGTAACGACTTTTTGACTTGTATAAACATTCTTTGTAATGTAAGTAAGCACTAATAAAGATTATTATTATTATTATACGGATTTTGCAGTACCCAGGTTGTATTTTTTTAGCATTCCCTTGCCCCAATCAACACAAGTCTTTTTTTTTTTTTGAGCTACGGTCAAATTATGCGGAATCCATCTTGGACAGATCATTTTCATAGCTAAATGTTCATGCAAAATCAAATGTATTGCAGTCTGAGATATGCCAAAGTATGCCTCTATTTCGAGGTAAGTCACATGTCGATCTTCTTCGATCATTTTGCGTACAGCATCGATGTTTTTTTGAATCACAACCGATTTTGGTCGACCTTCACGAGATTCATCACTGACGGACGCACGACCACGTTGAAATTCTGCAAACCAATTGTAAACAGTCTTTTCGGATGGTGCTTCATTACCAAATGTTGAACGAAGCGAATATATGCATTGTTTTTGAGTTGGGCCTTTTATCCAACGAAAACTTTCCTAATATTAATTTTTCCACAAACTTGTTTTTTTTTAAACGCTCACTGTGAACAAACTTCTCGGTCAATTTATAAGCTGCCACTGATTTTACAATAACAAATGTTAATTTTTACGAATATAGTAATGACACATTTCAATATTGCCATCTATTGGTCATTTGTAAAAACATAAAAGGTAACCCTCGTAGCTGTAAATTTTTATTTTGTAAAATTTGCAGGTTATTATACCAATTTTATGAAATAAAATGTTTAGTTTAATAATAGAGCCCATTATAATGAAGGCAGTAAAGTCTTCTTAATTGAACGTTAATACATTCAATTCAGTTTCATAATGAATGTAGTCTATTATGAATACGAAGCAGAAAAATGCTCTTTATATATCTAAACATTCGTGTATATTCTGTTTAGCATTTGAGGTTCAAAGGTAATGTGACAGGACATTAGGAGTGCAATCATTGAATGACAGTGTTGATGATGGCGGACCACGCCCGGTCGTTTTATTTGATCTTTAATCCAAAGAGCCACAGCCACAGTCGAAGCCACATCGCGCTCTCTGTCATTACATGCATGCACCGACACAACCACGTTCAATGTTCAAATAAAGAGAACTTTAACTTTGCACTAACAGTTAATTGTTGAAATATAAAATTATCTTCAAAAGGACGTTTTAGCCCCTATAATTTAGAAGTTTCTAAAAAGTGAAAACGTTTTAGTTTTGTAATAAAGAGATCGGTTTTACACAAACGAAAATTCCAATTGAAATATAAGAATAGATTGACACGAGAATCATTGAGAACAGTGAGACGCTTATTTTATTTTTGTGGTAATTTAAAAAATAAAAATAAAATAAAAAATAATTATTAATAATATTACTGGTTTTTAAAATCATAAGTGGTGTAATAGTGAAACGGGACACTGGGTTATCATTATTATTATCTATACAAAAAAATCTATGGCCACCACAGGACCGACAGCCATCACAAAGTACTGTTTAATTTATGCTGCTTTATCAAAAAATGTCTCATATGAAAGTTGTTAGTTATTGCTTTTATAGCAACTTTTGTTAAATAAATTTTTTCGAAATATTTCTCTGTTGTGAAATATTCGCAAAAATCTTAAAATCGACAAGAGTAAACTCTCATTTCTAGTTAACCGATTTTTACCAAAAGTTGATCAACTTGTGCCATTGATGTTAAAAGCTTAAATATGAAGTTACATAAAAAACTTTTAGCCGAATTTGCTCTGCACGTGTTCACAGACCGACAGACAGACAGACAGACAGGCAGAGAGACAGACAAACAGACAGACAGACAGACAGACAGACATCATGCTAAACATAGTCAAATGTAGGGACCTCAATTCGTGAAGATCCATCGAAATCTCGAAATGTCAAAATCGGTATGATCACAATACCTCCCTTATATATGTTGGCATATAAACATTATACAATATGTATAAAAATAGAGAGAACACGATTTTTCTAGAAAAGTAGGAATTGTCCTTGTATATCGTTACCTTAATACTACAACAAGTTAACTTAAATTTAGTAGTTAGAAAATCAAATTTATGTTTTGAAGAGCAATAAACAAGACTTATTTATTTGTTTTACTGGGTTTTTGTACTTAAGACATATAGCAGAACTTATTTAGATATTTAGATATTATAATTAGCTTTACAAAGATAATATATAACTAGATAGATAGGTGAAAATAGCTTGAAATACCCAAAATTCGAGTAACCCAGTTGCAGTATTAAGGGAACGATATATATAATAAATGAAATGTCACGGTTGGCTGATTAATTTTGAATATAATATTGAAATACTTCATTTGTACTTTTCTTTGTTTTTAAAACTCGCGAGCGGAGCGAACCTGAAAATCTCCCTAGGTCCGCTAACTGGTTCCAATGATTCTTAGGAAGGAATTAGGAATAAGGTTGGTTTTATTAAACAGCATTTTATCTACATTATTTACATTAAAGTTTACTATTTACATGGTTTAACATTTACACTAAGACTTAGAAATTAACGATGACAGTTTAATCAAAAAGAGCCACATTCACAACATTCAAAACACCTGAGAGACTCTGTTACACGTGAACCACATTAGTTTGTCCTTTGGATACAAATTCTTTACTACTGTCTCCGAATACCAATTTTTTCTCGTATATTTTGGGATATTGTCTCTCCATTATTTAGCTGGAAACTACACTAAATTAAATAAGGAATTACTTGGTAACCTTAACTTGCCCGACTACTCTTGTGCTCTTAAACTTGTGATAACCTCATGACTGTTTTAACTGAACTACTATGAGAGGCTTACATTGCTCAACTGTAAAATATCATTTCACACCTTGGCCATGCAGACGACAGTTATTGTTAGTAAATTAAATAGCATAATCTCCTTAAAAAATAACCAAAATCAATTTTTATTTTAAAGACAGAGATAATAGTTTTTCCCACATGGTCGGGGTAATATCCTTTACTTTAACATTTTTTTAATACCTTTTACGATTTACAAAAAATTATATTCTCTATAACGATTTAAATGTAAAGTATTTTTATTTACAAGTGTTCAAAATGCCTTCCATTTTGGTTTAAACACTTTCACATTCTTACTCTTGAGTTATCTGCAACTCCGAAGCATAATAAATATAAAAATATTTCATTTTCATGTACTTTCATGTAGATATGTTTTGAAAGTAAAATATTTTTAACACATTTGATTACCTATTTAAAATTACCTATTTAATAACCTATATGAACTAAACAACTCTAATAACTTGAAATATTAATTAAAAATTTATATTTGACGAATTTATATTGAATGAATATTTATATCAAATAAAAAATATGTATTTTTCCTCTGTCTGTCATAGATCACTGATTTTAAAAAAATCATCGGCTGATTAATTATGACGTTGATGCTATTTAAAAAGTCCATTTTGAGATGATTGTAATCATCTACAATCATGTGCATGGCCGACTTTCTGCAACGAGGGCCTCAGGTGCAAGTAAAATTTAGTAAAATTCAATTAAATTAAAGCATTTCATAGACTCTGGTTCAAAATCTCTTCCCTGGTTCAGAGCTTTTAGTTCTACCTTGTCAAATTGGACTAAAATTTATTGCAAGGTTTGCTTTTTACCAAATAATTATTTACCAAATGCGTATTTACCGCGAATAAATAATTTCCGTAAGCATATTTCAAGCGAGAAGGTTAATTTGTATATTTCTAAATTGCATATTTTCATGTCAAACTTTCCTACCACTTGTTTTATTTGTACATCCTCTAATTTCCCGTATTTAATTATATTTGTGTTCACAAAAGTTTAGTTACATAGAAAACCTAAAAGTTGTAGTTAGCCATGTTTGTCTTAAGCGTCATAAGCGTTAAATTCTCGTGTCAGTTGTACACAAACTCACAAAAGAGATAAATAGACGAAAACAGAGAGAGAAAAGCATCAGCCAACAAACATATAAAGCGCCCTGATATTTGCTCCTTGTGTATATGTGGCCGCATCTCCTGCTCGGTTAAGCGGGTTGCTGGTCAACAGGCGTAACGATATTAGCTAGATATGGGCAATAGCCCTATGTTTACTTTATCAGCTGTAAACATCATTGATTTAATTGATATCTAACGCTACGAGCATGTCTTCGGGCGGTTTTTGCGAAATTGGTGCTTTTTAGAATTGGAGGGCCAACTGGAGTGTTATTTATGGGTTATCATTTACATTAAATATTATTTGGCTATTTGGATTAATATTTGGATAAAAATAATCTAGTAGTTAACAGTTCAAAATTAGTAGCAGTAATTTTCAAAACTTCTAGATCGAATATAACCTTTCTGCCCATTGAAATACGAGGGATGTTTCCAAAGTTCTGGGAATTTAGCTATAATTTTTATTATTTTGTTAATTTTCGTCAATATAATAATGTAGTTTTTCAACATAATCTCCATTTAACTGAATACATTTATCCCAAAGATAAACTAATTTTTTTGGTTAACTGGTTATTATATTTACGCTATTAAAAATTAAATGCAACATTTGCCAAAATATAACTAGAATTTTGACAAAATAATTTAAACAAAATAAAAATGGAAAAAAAATAAAATATTAAATTGTCTCCTCTGCCCGGGAGCGAACCCTAGTTTGCTGCGTAGCAATAACCATTAGACCAGGATACGCCTTCTAGAAGAGTGTGTTACATAACTATAGCTTTTGTACATCGTCAAAAAAAAAACACAAAAAATGCGTTATTTTCCGAAAACATAATCTGATCAAAAATTCCTGTTCTACTATTTCGGTTCACACCAATGTATATTACTTAGAATTTTATCAGACTTTCAGTTTAAACTATCTGGGCTACAGGGTGTGGGACAAATTTTTTTTGCACAATTTTGCAAAAATCGCATCAAGAGGATTTATTTTGCAAAAATAAAATTTTGATTGTTAATCCACGTACTAAGGGCTTTCATTTGATACCCTACTCAGAATTAAAAAAAAAAATTTTTTGATGAGCACAAATTTGTTTATATTTTTAGGGGGATATGTTTTTTAGATGTTTTGGTATTTTTTCTATGTGCGGGTCAAAGAGTTGTATAATGCCGAATTTCAACTCTCTAAGTTTAGCCGTTTGGCTACAATATTTACCGAACAGACAGACAGACAGACAGACAGACAGACAGACAGACGACAAAATGACGGTATAAGGGTTTTTTGGTCATACTTACAGAACCCAAAAAAAGAAGAAAACAAGAAAATAGTAAAAATAGTGTAAAAAACTCGTTACATAAGGCTTTTTGTCGCACGAGTCAAATTAGAAAACAAGTAGTTCCGCGACTCACTTTCTAACATCGACACGTTTATTTTATACTGTTTGGAAGTTATTTCTAACGTCGAAGCGTGCAAAATCATGCCGTATGAAACTTGTGGTTTAATATACTGTTTGGAACTTATATTTTTTAATTATTTCGTATCGTATACGCCTAGTGAATTTGTAGGTTGCGACTAGTACCCTTTGACATAAACTAATGACTACTCTTACAGTAGCCAAGACCGCAGGCTTGACGTGCCCTCTGAAGCACACCTCATATTCCAGAATATTAATTTTGAATTACAGGTACTCGATGTCTTTGAATGTAAGCTAATGGAGTGTAGGGGTGAAGAGGATTACATTAAACAACAGAACAGTGCGTGTATATTTTGTGGTGGTACTCAGTCTTTTCATTTAGTGTTAATTCAAAACATATTATGAAGTTATTGGCGTATTGGTAAAGTGACAGACGACAAAATGACGGTATAAGAGTTTTTTGATCATACCTACAAAACCCTAAAAATGTACAACACACCTTATATTAAAACGGAGTACTTGTCGTGTCGTCACGCGGATTTATAAAGTACCGCAGGTCAAATAACAAAGAATTTGCCTTCTCTGTTGGGAATTTTTTATTTGTAAGCCAATAAAGTGATTCCAATTTTTTTTTGATATCCTCAATATACTACTAGTTTTTGAAGAAAAATGACTTACAAAACCATATCCTAAAAAACATAACATCCATTGTGTGATCGTAAAAGGAAAATAATTCTTAACAGCGTTCTTTCCATAATAGCTTTTATTTGAAATCCATCAATAAATCTCGATGATAAAGCACTGTATGCCATCGACAGAGTTTAAAAATGACATCATATCTTTGAAAGATACAATCCTGTATCTAATTTAAAATAAAAATAAATTGATTCTGGCGTGTGAATTCACACTTGCTGTCAGTCACGGCGCTTACAAAATAAAATATGACGAGACATTGCAATTTAACTCTCCTAGTGCAGTCTACGAATAACGAACACCGCAAAAAAACACACCAGGTTAGTTTGAATGTGCACATAGATACACTTAGAGATACACTAGAGAGTTGGAAATATCTGGAGAAGAATTTTATCTTTACCTATGGATGCATTTTATGGAATATGCAATATGGTATTATGAAACATTTACGATACTAAATACGGTTCGGAAACTCTGACATTAACAGTTAAGGGCTGGGAAAAAGTTCGTGGCGTTTTTGCCGATAGACGGCGCCAATTGGAAATAACTCGAGAAACACAGATCGCAGCGACACCACTAAGCACTGGTTGGAAAGGTGACAGTTCGAGCGTTATTTTGAGTGTCTAAACATCAAAATTTGTGCAGTGGTTGGAAAGTTGTTTGCGTTTGAAAATGGAGAAAAGTATGATAGACCGAATTAACATCTGTGATGCGCTGCTGAAACGCAATGAAATTGAGCCATTTATGAAACGTGTCATAACCGGTGATGAAAAATGGCTCACGTACAATCGGAAGCGTAAAAGATCGTGGACAAGGGATGGTGAGCCGTCACAAGCGTTCGCGAAGCGAGGATTGACAACGAACAAGGTGATGCTGTGTGTGTGGTGGGACTGGAAGGGAATCGTCCACCATGAGCTACTTCCAGTTGGTCAGATGATTGATTCTCAACTCTACTGTGGACAACTAGAGAGATTACGCCAGGCAATTGAAAGAGAACGGCTCGAATTGAAAAGGAAATTGAAAAGGAAAGCTAAATAAGAAAGGTGTTGTCTTTCATCATGACAACGCAAGACCACAGACTTCTTTGATGACCCGTCAAAAATTGCGGGAGCTTGGTTGGGAAATTTTGTTGCATCCACCATATAGTCCAGACATAGCACCCTCTGACTATCACCTATTCCGATCTCTGCAGAATTCTCTCAATGGAATTAAGCTGGTTTCAAAAGAAGCCTGTGAAATCTACTTGATTCAGTTTTTCAACCAGAAATCACAGAAGTTCTTCCCCGATGGCATCATTGCTCTACCCGAAAAATGGCGAAACGTTGTCGATAATAATGGAGCATATTTGGTTTAAATAAATTCATTTTCACACTATAACAAAACCAGTTGAATTTTACTAAAAAAACGCCACGAATTTTTTCCCAGACCTGAATGGTTGCTATAGTTACTTATGGGATTGTTATATTGTAACCGAGTTTAACCAAAAGATTAAACTCTGCTAAGCTTTCAGAAACCGGCCCTGTCAGATGAAAAATTAAGAGTGGCCCAAAGATCGATGGAGTGATCAATATTAAGAATTAGTCTAGCTCAGAGTTTCCCAACTTTTTGAGCCGCGTAGCACTTTTCACGTGAAGAATTCGTCGCGGAGCACTATCGGTGCTATATATATAGCAACACTAGTAGATCGCGGAGCACTAGCAGACGCTCGCGGAACACAGTTTGGGAAACTCTGGTCTAGCTGATAGAAGAACAAATCAGTGGATTCAAGAGCAAACAAAAGTATATGACGTCATGGAAAGAATTGCTCCTCTTAAATGGAACTGAGCTGGACATGTGACTTGAATTCAAGACGACAGATGGACAAAGATGATCCTATATTGGAGATCCAGTGATACTAACAGAAGCAGAGGAAGACCCCAACTAGGTGGACGGACGACGTAAAGAGAGTTGCCGAGAACTGGAAATTAAAGGCATAAGATCGTTCCGATTGGAAAAAGCTTGAGGAGGCCTACGTTCAGCAGTGGACAAGGAAGGCTGATTAATGATGATGATGATTATAAATATACTTAAAACAATAGGCAACTAGGCAATGCCCCCCAAGGAACATAACTTTACCTTTGTGCTTTGTTTAGTATAGAAAAAAAAAATAATAATAATAATAAGGCCTTAAACACCTAATGTTTTGAATTTATATGACTGGTTAAGCTAAACCCTTGAATATGACAAAAAAATGAAAAAAATTATAAAGGGTACCCCTTACGATTTTTTCTATTTTTGACCATTTTGAAAGGTTTTGTTTGACGATTCGTATTTAATGTGAAAGTTGGGTTATTAAGGCACCAATTTTTTTCTAGACTAACCAATATACGAATATTTAAAATATTCAAACCGCAGTTCTCTATATTTTATTGTTCTTAAGTTAGGAGTTTATGAAATTTCATAAAAAAATAAACAAATTAAAAATTTCACAAAAAATTTTTTTGTTTGGGAGATGCTTGAAAATAAATCCTAAGGCCCCTTAGAACCTCAGGATTTCAAATATTTCCTTCGCAGGTCTCTATCTTATTCAGATTTTGAGATACCGTCTTTTAATATTTACAAATTTTCAAAACTACACGAATCTAAAAGGCGTTAACGAATAAAGGCCCTATTTTTACTTGCCCGACCTTAATATATAAGCGGCAAATATTGTAATCGCGAAAATTTTCGATTTCGAGATTTTGACTGATGACCACGTTTCATGGTCCAGGGAATCCAAAAAACCTATTTTCGAAGTGCCGTCCGTATGTGTGTGTGTCTGTGTGTGTGTGTGTGTGTGTGTCTGTGTGTGTGTCTGTATGTATACACGATAACTCAATAACGGTTTAACTTAATGAGTTCGTTCTGGTACTAAAAAATTCTCCTAATAATTGGGAAGAACCCTATTGTTTTTTATTAAAATCCGAAACCGGAAACGGAAGTTATTAAACTTTAAAATTTAAAAAAATTCGTAACTAGTAAACAAAGCCTTGGACAAAAATTTGTATAGGAGATTCTTGAGGAGATAGGGATTCTTGAAGATTTACCTAAATCTTCTTTTAAATTAAAAAAAAAAATTATCTATTTTTTTTTATTATTATATTTTTTATGGGAGGGCAAGTCTAGCGGAGGTCTCCCTACAACACTGGTTTATTTACATAGAAAAAAGTCTGTAGATTTTAAAACTTTAAACCGCAAGTCCCTTTGTTTTATTACCTATGTTTTTTCAAACCAACTGCGATGGAATTAAAGCATTTCTGACTTTTTACGAACTCGCCATCAGCGATATCGTGATTTCTTACAAAATTTTAGTAATAAAATTATAACCGCGACTGCAGCCATTATTTTTCGTTTCACATTTCCGAAATTTGTTGAAATTTGTGCGATGGTATATTTTAGGTTATGTAAAGTGAAATAGCTTATGTGTGTTTATATATCTGACTCATTAAAACAACGCACTAATTACAATCGACAACGAATAGTGCATTAAAATTAGAGCTATGAACGATCGCTCGCGTTACCATATGACACACTTGTTAGTTACAATGAACAGAGCACAAGTCATAGCGTATAGTCGACTAATTTAAGAGATGTGAACGCAGATTAAGTGTTTCAATCTCCATATATTTCGTTGTTCATGGTACACACGTATGAAATCCTGAAGTGCAACTAGATAGTGTAGTGAAATAAAACGTATAGTCGCTTGAAGAAAGATTGTTCTTCAGATTGAAACAGAGAATCACGTGCAATTCACCCCTGTATCTTACCCCTTGCGTCTCTCTATACTCCAACACTGTTCAACGATACAACCAAATAAAATATACGTAAGAAATGCATCAGACGTCATACAAGATCTTTGCTCTTAGAATGCATTATTAAAATATGTTCTAGTGTTTCTCTTAACAATATTCTCACATGCTGAATAAAATATTGTTGAGATGGAAATGCCTGCAAGAATTTTAAAATATTGATATATCGGGGTGATTTTTACGGCTTTCTTTAATGTCACGATATTTTGCATTTGTATTCTTTTTTATTTTTCAGTAACGGTTTTGTATTTGCTCGTTGACAAGGCAAATGACAGTTTTCAATCATGTAAAAATATGTTATTAGAAAGATTGAAACTTTAAAAATTCAGTATACAACAATCATTTGTTTTAACTACTCAATCACAATGAGTAAATAATGGAATAAGAATACTCGGGCCCGTTATTTAAAAGAAATGACCGATCGATACGTCACATTGACACGTGGTTTCATATCTAAGACCGGAGAAACGGTCATAGATAAGAAAGCCTAAACCTATGCCTAATGCTAAAACTATGAACGGTCTAGAAACGAAGAACTTATCTTCTCTGTCCTTTATACGCCTATCTAGGTGTTTGGATCCTATTACTTTGTTTATTGTATTTGTTATTTAAAAGTCCAGGCCACGTCACCACAAACTTAACAAAGGTGCACATTCCAACAAAGGTCTAGCGCAGTGGTTCTCAAACTTATTTGGCCTACCGCCCCATTTAAGAAAAAAATTTCTTAGCGCCCCCTGGAAATCTATATTCTTTAAACGAACAAACAGAAAGATATATGTATCTATATTTCTACCCACGTTCTAAAATATAGTAAAGAAAGATGTTGTAAATAAAACACCTTGAAGTTTGAAATTAAAAATTATTCATTAAAATCATATTCTCATCTAATGGGAAGGATGAACCTGGTGCGCTACTATCAATGTATTCTTAAATTACCGCGATTAGCTATTTGCAGTCGGGTTCTTTTTTTTTTTATAATAGATTTGTGACCGCACTGAACCCACGTTTCACTAAATATGACGTAGAAAATGCAATTAACAACTTTTGTATTATAGCCCATAGCCATCTTTGAATTTAAATTTCAATTCGTAATTTGTTATTTCCATCAGTTCTTCTTGTAATTTTAGAGTCTTTGCACTTGAAAAAGGATCCAAAACCCAATCGGGTATGTTCATTTTAAAAATATCTTCAAATCGTTGGTTGAAGTCAGAACGGAGAGCATCTAAGTGCTGACAATAGGTAAGCAAGTCATCATCATTTTCAATGCACCCGAGGCTACTGTCGGTCCCAATAATTTACTCCTCCAGTATACTCTATTTCTTGCTTTATTTTTTCACTTTCAGATCCTTACAGATTTTTGGCTTATTTAATCATGTGTAGTTTGTAGGTGAGAGCCTTGATCACAGAGAACCGACATTATACTTCAACCAGCGAGCCGTAGTGTACAAAATTTGAATGCGTGTGGAACTAACAAAAAAGTAGTAGTGGAGGCATATTTAGTTTCGCATTTCGTGCCTTTTTCTTTTGCGTTCTCTCTGCTCAGACCTTATCTCATCCACCACAGGTCACTGGTTTAGTTAAACAGTTTACACAGATTTTTAAAAGGCTTTTGACAAGGTCATCATCCTACACTTGGCGCAAAAATTGATAAATTTGGCTTCTTTGATAATTTATTAAGATGTATAAAATCTTATATTAGTAATCGTGCTCAGTTTGTTACAGTAAGTAATTTTACATCTTTAATAGTATCAATCTCTTCTGGAGTTCCGCAAGGCTCAAATATTGGTCCTCTACTATTTTTCTACATATCTATATGATATCGAAAATTGTTTCAAATACTCTCAATTTTCTTTTATACGCAGATTATTTTAGATTTTTTAAGATGTTAATAGATAATAATTTGTGTGACTAATATAAGTGCAATAAAATATTTTTAAATGAGTCAAAATGTAACCAAATTAACTTTAATAGAAACCACAATATTATTGATTACAGTTTTACTGTCAGTAATTTACTTCTTAATAGATTTGAAGAAATCAAGGAACCTGGAGTAACCCTGGAAAAGAAACTCAACTTTAGCTATCATATCATATTGTGTTAATGGCACTAAGAAACCTCAGTTTTATATTCAGAATAAGAATCGAATTCATTAATTCGTTGCCATTTATTACATTGTTCAACAGCAACGTACTTCTTGTACAGTAAGGGACATAAAACACAGGACACCTTTTTAATCTAGTGTGTAAATTTTTTCTAAAATTTATTTGTTTAAACCAGGTTTTCTAAATATGACATCTGTCAAACATTAACTTATCAATATATTGTCTACAGTATAAAACAGGTATGCACTCCATTAATAATTTGGTTAAGGCTAACATAATTGCTAAAGCGGAAGATGGATGGTCGGTGCGGCGAATTGCATGCTTTTATAAATAAAATTGATACACGTTTTGGGTATAGACGCCTACTATTCAAATTCGAATAGATAGATTCACACTAGACAAAAAACAGTGTCCTATTTTTTTGTCCTTAACTGTACATTTTAGTATCTTATCTTGATGCATTCTTATAAGGTTCTGCCACTTCAGGCGATTGGCAGAATGCAGTAATACAATAATAAGCTGGTTGTTCTTGTTTTTGTACCGCGTGGTTCATAAGAATGCAACAACAATATTAATTCTTAATATCCTTTTTGATTACTTGTTATTTTATTTCTTTGGATCAATCATAGTTGATTAACTAACGTTCTTTTTTATTTTCAGGTGAGCCTTTAAACAAATAACCAGAAGAAGCTGTAAGTACTTACTTTACATTATAAACTTAAATAGTATCCGTTGGAACTTTCTTCATATTGATGAGGTTTAGGCAAATATAAAAGAAACCAAATGTGATGAAGCAACTTGCAAGAAATTAGAAAGTTAATAGGGTTTACAGGCTGGTAAAATAATAAAATAAAAACTAACGGCTCAAACAATATCAATTATAATTTTGGGTATATTGGTTTTTATTTTTTTTAACTATTGAAACAAGATAATAGGAACTGATATATCTCAACCCAAAACTCATCGCGAATCGGCAATATATCCAATTTTACAAAATTTTGTCATTGGGTTCAGTTAGATGACAGATTTTTGGCTTACTTCCAATTTACACAATATATTTTAGTTTCCTTGAGTGTTGAGCGCCGCCACGTGTTAAGAGGCTGGCCTTGACGCCGGGATCCTGGTGGGTTCCATTCGAGAGTCATCCTAACGATGTTGGTGATTGATCATCTTAAAATCTATCCAATCCACTTCCATTTTTCTACTTTGAATTTGAATATGGATTGGTTCTTGTCCGGTTCGGTCCTAGAAATCTTAATTTAATATCCTTTCTGGCCTGAATATTTTAAGGATGTTTTTTAAGCTCTTATTCACGAAGACTTGAAGCATATTTGCGAAAACAGTTGATATTTATCCGATTTCACAGCCATAAATATAAATATATAAATATGGGCAGTGCTGATTATAATAATAATCAGCACTGCAGGCCAAGCTGGCTCATGGCTTGTATGACGATTTTTCGCCATTGCTTGCGATTCTTAGCTTCCCATTTCTTCATCTCCAGTGTCTGCAGGTCGGTGCAAACGGCGTCTGACCACCTGCCTTTTGGCCGACTTCTTCTTTTCTTGGCAATTATTCCTTCTTGTAACACTAAATTCGTTAGTCTGTCGTCCGGAAGATGCGACACATGACCCAACCACCTAAGCCTCTGTGCTTTAATTACCCCAACTATGCTCGGTTCATCATAAAGGTCCATCAGTTCTCTGTTTGTTCTACGAATCACTATCCCATCTATCTTTTTTCCTCCATATGTTTTTATTAAAACTTTCCTCTCTCATATCTCTACTCTATTCTTGCTATCATTGCTCAAGGTCCATAGTTCACACCCATACAACACCGTCGAACTTATAATCGACTTATACACTCGCAAATTTGTTGTTCTTGCCACTGGATAGGGGTTATACGTACCGATAAAGTTTTCGCGGACAGCTTGTTAAAATACACTGATTTACATCGCTGAAAAAAGTCCATTGTTACAGATATTAGAGAAATGACGGTTTCTTTTGCTGGTGGAAATTATGAAAGGTTCTCAGTCCTACTAAGAGATTAGGGATAAAAATAAACTTTAACTAATTCTCGGGTGACGTTATACTAACGAAAAAGGGTTTTTAATTTAAGAGAGATATTAAATATTTGAGGGTTAAACTGTACGCAATAGCTTGAATTTTGAAGTGATCAGGTACTCAGGTAAATATACATCGCTGAATATTCATAGCGGTACTCGTGGGATCAAACCGTTCTTGCATAGCAAACAAAAAACACAGATTTTTAACAAAATTCATCCGCTCGCTAAAATACTTCATTAGGTATTCTGATCTACAACTATCATGAAATTCAAAGCGGAAAATACATTTTAAAGTGCTTTTTAAAATCATTTTTATTTTTATTTTAAAAGGTGTAATATTAATAATGTTGCCTTGATCTAATATTTACATGAATATTTTTTAGAATATTAAGAAGGGACTATATAATATAAATATAATTTATCAGTAGCACAAGCAGATTAAAAAAAGGTTGTAACCTCAGGCGAGACAAATATAAAGGCTTTATCTTCCAAATTGTGTTTAATACGTTAAGCCGTATTCTTAATTTCAACGAACACAAATAATAACTAAAGTCAATAAGCTAAAACGAACAAAAAACGAACATAAACCAACAAAATTGAACATTCGTAAATTTTCCACAAATCCAATGGCAGATTTATATTCCTCCGAAGTACCAACAAACTATAAAAATCGTTTTTCTAGGTTCCTTATGGTTCGTTTATGATCCTTATGATCACGGATAGGTCCACCAGAACACCGGGAGTTTTCCCGGTGGGCCGCTGGTTGATGGAGAGAGGCCTAAATAAACTTATCAAACCATTTTTTGAGTTTTGGAAACGGAAGGAAATCGGATGGAGCTAAGTCTGCCGAGTACGGTGCATGTTCGATTAATTCAAATCGTAAGTCGTGCAGTTTTGTCATCGCAATTACCAATTTAAGAGAAGGTGCGTTATCTTGGAGGAACAAGATTTTTTTCTTTGTCAATTGAGGCCTTTTGGATTAAAATAACAACGCATAATACTGGCCTGTTATTGTTCTTTCATGTCATAATAGTAATAATAAAAATTTATTAACCCAATTACAGACTCAGTGTTTTAAATCAGTCGATATTACAATATTTTAATTTAGTATAATAAACTTTACAAATCAGAAATTACATTGATTACATTAAAACTACATTAAAAGATTTGTCATTTTATAATTTTTACAAAACTGTGATGTAAGAATTCCTCTATGGAGTAAAATGGATTTTTAAGAAAATAGTCCTTCATGACATTTTAAAATTTGTTGAAGGCTAGTTGTTTGATGTTGGCCGGTATTTTATTCATAAATTTATTGGAGTAGTAGCTAATAGCATTTCTTGATTTCACCAGTCTCAAGAAATTGGGATAAATATTTGACTTGTTTCTTGTGTTGTAATTGTGAACTTCTGAGAAGGTAGTCCAGTTTGATTTTTATGCATATATAAGAGGGTATAATAAATGTAGATAGATGGTAGCGTCATAATTTTTAAGGTTTTAAACGAGTTTCTACAGTCAGATCTATAAGGAATGGATGCGAGAACTCGGATGAGAAAATGAGCCTCTGCAATGAGAAAACTCTTTCAGCTGCTGTGGAATGTCCCCATGCTAAGATGGCATATGAAACCTGGCTGTGGAACAGTAGATTGTTTGCCTCCATAAGAATATACCCATTAACAGAATTATAGAGGTTCCGTAAAAAAAATGTTATGGAACACAATCTGCCGGAAAGGATGTTGCAAGTAGTCTATAAAAATTATTCCTCGGGAATCACAAAATACGATAGCCATAACCGTACCAGCTGATGGTATTACTTCGGAGTTCGTTTCTTCATCGGTAGCTATTTTGGGCCTACCAGAACGTGATGCATTCTCTGTGCTTGATCGACCGCGTTTAAATTCTCCAATCTAGTGTGTTTTAGCATTTAAGCTTCTTAAAAAGAAATGTTTTATCACTGCAAGGTACTTTATTCATGATTAAAAAATTTACGTTAAGTGTGAATTTTCACACATTTCAGGGTTTTGTAGGTATTTAGTCAGTGAATGATGATTATTAGAAGGCCAAACGGTTAATGTCTGTCACTATATAACAAAATTACAAGTGTTGGTTTTAAATCCTTCAAATCAATACGCCCGACAAGAAGGTTGCAGTTAGATTTTTTCTACCATGTATCATATATCTAATAATAATGCCATAATATATATTTTAACGCATTTTTTTTTTTTTGTATAATTTCAAAAATATTATTTAAATCCAGACCTGGCAAAATTGCAAGCGATCCTTTGTCACGCAAGAGCATAACGCCTACATATACATATGTAGGCGTTATATATATGTTTATATTGCGACTATATGAAAAACTAACAGATTCTCTAGTAGAAATGAGTTCCAGTAACCAGCCAGTTATTTATTTATTTTACTAGTCAATATTTGCAAAATAAATTAACGTACCTCTTCACTAAGATATTACACGGAAATCTTAATACTTGGCAAAATTTAGTCAAAATGATATGTATTTCAAAAATCAATTACCGTTCCTTAATCTGTACTTAAAGAGCTTCCATTTAATATCCCCACAATCAAATTTAAATTTAAAAAAAAAAAATCACACAAAAACTGTAATATTTTCCAAAAACGAAATCGGATAAAAAATTCCTCTCGTACGTTTCCGGTTCATAGCAATTACATTGCTTAGAATTTTTTCAGATTTTTAATTTAACGCCTTAGAGTTAAAAGGTGCGGAACACTGATTTTTTAGTACTTTTTTGGAAAAAATCGTATTAAAATAAAAAAAAGAAGAAAAAACTACTTCCCGTTCCTTTATCTACGTCTTAAGAATTTTCTTTTGATACCACACAATAAATTATAAAACATATTTTTTTTTTTCTACGACACAAACAAAATCAATAATTTTCGAAAAACCAATTTGATCCAAACTTTCTGTTGAACTGTTCTGGTTCCATAAATGTACATTAATGAAATTTTTTTTTTCAGAATTTTAGTTCAACCCCTCTGGGAGATAGGGTGGGAGTCAAATTTTTTTGCCATTGTATTGACAAAAAACCCATAAAATAAAGATTTTTCAAAAATAAAAATTTGTTTGTGTATCCACGCATTAAGAGGTCTCATTTGATACCTCACTCAAAATTTTAAAAATATATTTACGTTTCCATTAAATACATATTTGTTTATATTTATTCCGCGCTGTATTTTTTTGATTTCTCTATAGTTTTCATATATGTGGGTCAAAAAGTTGTACAAGTATGCTAAATTTCAACTTTCTATGTTCAGCTGCTTGGCTACAATTTCTAACGTACAGACAGACGTACAGACAGACGTACAGACAGACAGACACATGATTGGCGTTATAAGGGTTTTTTGGTGGTCATACCTATATATATATTATATTAGTTCCTACAACTCCTCAAGAGGAGCAAAGGGCCTCAATAAAGCATCTCCATCTGGTGCGGTTCTGGGTTGTAAGATCTTGATTTCGCCCCACGACTTTCCCATGTCTCGCAATTCTTTCTCCACTGTGCGCCTCCATGCGTTCTTCGGTCGTCCGATCCTCCTTTTTCCTTGCGGGTTCCAGTGAAGGGCCTGTCTGGTTATGTTGTCTGAGTCTCGCCTAAGTATGTGTCCCAACCATCTCCATTTGCGCAAGCGTATATCATTTCCGATCTCTGACTGTTTTGTTATTCGCCATTGTTCTTCATTGCTTATGGTGTCAGGCCAATGGATTCCCATTATCCTTCTTAAACATTTATTAACAAAGACTTGCAGTTTATCGGTGAATGTCTCGTTAACCAACCATGTCTCACAGGCATATAACAGCACAGACTTCACATTGCTATTAAATACTCGGATTTTCGTTTTCTTGGTTAGGTGGGCTGATGACCAGAATTTGTTCATTCGTTATGACATTTCTATGGTCGCATCTTGAAGGTGAATATTCCAAGTATTTACGATGTTTACGCGCGTATCTTTTGTTTTGCTCACGTTGATCTTAAGGCCTGCTATACGAGCAAAGCTGTCTAGATCGTTCAGTTTACTTTGCATGTCTTGAAGTGGTCATACCTACAAAACCCTAAAAACATAAATTTGTTGCTTTAGTTGACTGTCACAGCTATACTGTATGCATGATCTGTCCGGAAATTTTACTGCAGTTATCTGAAAGATTAGGCTTTCAAAATATGCACGCGCAACTCCGTCTTTTAGTTCGTTCTAAATACTTCCCGATCATTCCTCATATATTAGGAGAAACTCAGTAATATAAATGTTACTAACTTGTGTTTTTATTAGTCTTTTATTACTCCTAAATGTTGGTATTATTGTAGATCTATTTGATCTCTACATCAGCCTACTTAATTTGTTTCTTCAATCTGGCATAATCACATGTTCAGACACATAAAATTTTATACTACTCTCTTTTCCTATGAGCCAATCAAACATTTGTCTTCCATCCTTCTTTCTCCACTCGAATTTGCTGACACATCTAGAATTGGTAACTGGTATTGTGCCTAGACTGGCCCGCTACCCTTCTACCCCCTAACAGCTCCAAGAGCGGCCGGTGTAGAAAGTTTTCTCAGTAGAGATATATGACTTGTTTTCAATTACAAACTTGTCTTGTAAGAAGTTGAGAGGGATTAACATTGTTCCTTTCTGTTTCTGGATAACAAACCCACTGCTATACTCTTCCTACACACACCGGGAAAAAACAACTCAGATATCCTTAATAAAGTTTTACTCAGATCTCAAGAAGACAGCTTATTTAAGAATTGAAATGAATTTTGAAATGTTATTAATGGTACGTTCTAGTTTATACATTATTTTATACTCTAGATAAGAGATTTACAACCTTTTTATCTACGCGATACATTTAGTATTCCTTACGGAAAAAGTGACGACCCAAGAGAAAAATAAAATAAATTATAGTAAATAATAAAAACAATCGGTTATTTTTTACTATTCGCCTTGTTTTAACGAGTGCCTACAACGGATTCAATTAATATTAAATATAAATAATATAAAAAAGACGTAAAATAAAAAAAAGTGATTTATAAAAAAGAATCATTTATAATTAATTTTATACATCAATTTTTTTAGTGATATAATTTACATTATTTATGAAAATTGTGAATTAAAAAAAAGCACAACTCAAAAACAGTAAGAGATAGCACCCTGCGGTTGATATTTTTGATTTTTTCGTAGTTTATTTAGTGTAGAAAAAATTTGGGATTTTAATCGTTTAATGTGTTTTGAAATTATGACATATTTTTTAATGGCATAATTGACATTAGTTGTGAAAATTGTGAATTAAAAACAAGCACAACTCAATAATGGTTAAAGATAGGGACCTGCCGTTAGAAATTTTGGATTTTCCAAGGTTCATTTAGTCTAGAAAAAAATTTGGGGCTTTAATTGTTTAATTTTTTTTTGAGATTATGACAAAGGCATAATTTACATTATTTGTGAAAATTGTGAATTAAAAAAAAATACAACTCAAAAATGGTTAGAGTAAACGATCTGAAGTTAGAATATTTGGATTCCTCCTAGTTTATTTAGTCTAGAGAAGTTTTGAGGCCTTATTCATTATGACAAATTTTAATATGGCGTGTTTTATAAGATTTTCATTTTCGCATGGACGTAACTCAAAAACCAAATGCGATAAAGACTTGCGATTGAAAGTTTTGAAATTTTGAGGTCCTAATTGACTTGTAACCACATTTTTTTTGAAAATTTTGATAAATCGCAACTACAAAATGGTTAGGTACAGAAATCTACGGTTTGAATTTTTAAAAATTGTTTAGTTTAAAATAAACTTGTGCTTAATAAACCAATTATTAAGTTTTGTATTAATCGAAAAAATCGTAAGGGGTACCACTTTTTCAACTTTTCTGCAAAAATTTTTTGTCTCCGATTTTATTGAAAATTGGTACAAATATGTATTTTTAGTCATAGATTAACAAAATTTGGTTCATTTTGAAATTTGGGCAAAAGTTTTGGAATTATAGTAAAAAAACTGAACTAAATCGGCTCTAACTCAAAAACTAGAAAGCATGAATTTTTTAAATACTTTTTTCATAATCCTTACCTCAAGGTTAGCTTTGATTTTTTGACTAAATTCAAAGTCTTTATTATTAGCCTTAAATCACAAATGTATGGTCACTTTTGAGTTACGGTCTAAAATTTTGACATCTACGGCAAAAACATTAAAAGAAAGACACAAAACTTCACAACAAAAATACACGTTATTTGAATATATCAAAGATAAAAAATAAAATATAACGAAAATAAAAAATTAGAGGCGTAAGTTTGGTATGAGAAGTACACAGATGTCATTGAATATTGCATGGAACTGTTTTATTTAGATATATAATTTTTAGATTTATTTTTTAATTTACAATCTACTTCATTCAGAATATTAAGTAAATTAGTTGAAAGTAGTCGGCATGCAAGGGAGACATCCAGTGACGTATCTTCGCATATATCAATGTCTTCAGTGTTGCAGTAGGTCTCAAGAAAGTTGGCCCAATTATCAAAAATAGTTTTTTCCAAGAAAATATTTATATTAGAAGCGAAATTCTCTCTCTCTCTCTCTCTCTCTCTCTCTCTCTCTCTCTCTCTCTCTCTCTCTCTCTCTCTCTCTCTCTCACTTTCTCTCTGTCTCTTTCTCTCTATCTCTCCTTCTCTCTCTCATTTTCATTCTTTCTTATTTTTCGATTGCTTTCCTAACACGGTAATTTGGTGGCATCATGTCCACACAATAGTTTTCGTTGTCGGAGCTTACGCTTCTCGATCTTTGACCAAATGTGTAGTTTCTTGTAGTATGTGGTTGCCTAATAGCTTCATTTGGTCGACCCAGGATTTGGGATATCTGCCTCGTTCGACGTCTATGTACTATTCCTTGCATGATTTACCTTGCATGAAAATATTTTAGTGAAATACTTTTAATAAAGTACTATTTTATTTACTTTATTTTAACATAAATTAACAATTTTCATGATTTAAGTAGTTTGACCAACTTCACTGAGATGGGCTCGTAGAGCAAAATTTTATTTACTAATAACACTATGCAACAAATTAAATATTTTTTTTTTCACTGGGTTTACAGTATGTAATTATGATTCCCCACCTTAAAATCAATTGAGGTTTATAAATAAAATTGTCACATCACGTCAGGTTCCATAGAGAAAAGCATTTATTGATTTTTTTAAAATTATATAAATTAGCGACACAAAATTTTATTTTTTATTAAAAAACTTATATTTTTTGTGCGATTGGCTTTCCTCTTGTAGTCAGTTATCGCGGTATCCCTCTGAAGGCAGAAACAGTAATCTGCAAGCATGGCTGGTTCACATCTACCAGTCTGTAAAAGATTTCACTGTTTTATCTGGATTCTAATATTTCTGATTTTTCTTTGGTCAAATCTAAATCTCTGATAAGTTCGTTTAGTTCGGATTGACTAATCAAATGTGGTTCTGTAATAGTAGTTGTATCTTGAAATACCTCATCACTAGACGGGCCGGGAATGTTATCTTCTTCCATACAAGTCGATTTTATTTTTTTTTTTATTTTTTTTATTTTATTGTACCATATTATACAAATCTTTTTTATATTACATATATGTATTACATTTGTACAATTAAAATAAGGAATACACCACTTAGACAGCATACTGTCTGTGTGTGGCTTGTAAAGAATCATAATTACGTTCGTCGGTTAGTTAATAAGATATTTTTAGCTTAGAATTATGGTATAAATTAGGAAGAGATTATTATTATTATTATTTGTGTACATGAAAATTTTAAGTTTAGTCTTTTTTTTTTTAATCAATATTTTATTGTAAAGCAGTACTTTTTCGCAATTTTTTTAAAATTATGGCTGTTGATAGTTAAGTTGTTACTATGAATAAAATTTACAAACTTGTTATAAATACTAGGTGCAAAATAAACAAAACATCGTTGTCCCATAGATTTATTAGCTTTATAAGATTGCGCATCGGATTTATTTCTAGTACTATAGTGATGTGTCGACATAGTCAATACATTTGAGTTCCTGTGTAGGTATTGCAGAATAGAATAGTTATATAATTGAGACGTATTTAATACCTCAGCCTCTTCGTACAACTTTACAGTAGGGTAGATACCTGGTTTATTTAAAATAGTTTTAATAATAGAATTTAAAATAACTTTGAGGTTGTGCATATAAGTTTCCGCTGCCCCTCCCCAACCTATAATTCCATAAGAGACCAAGGACTGGACAAGGCCAGAGTAAAAAGTGAAGAGTGATTTGACGCTAAATATTTCACGTAATTTTCTAAAGTAAAAGAGGGTTTTCCGCAGTCGTTTACATAGCATTAGTATATGACAATCCCATCTAAGATGTTTATCTATAGTAACACCTAGATACTTTGTGGAATCAACTGCCTGTATGTAGGTATCACAGGTGCAATTGCCTTCATAACAGGAATGCAATAATAATGTTTTTACACCCTCTTCTCTATTTTTATATATAGTGAAGGGTATAAACACAGTTTTTTTATAATTAATAGAAAGTTTATTTGTATTAAGCCAGTTTACAATACTGTGTAGATCCCGTGTAGCAATTACCTCAATATCTGCCCAGTTTTGCCCCTCGATAAAAAGAACCGTGTCGTCGGCGAAAGATAAAATTTGCCCCTGTAAATTTAATGAAATTAATAAATTGTTTATATACACTAAAAACAGAAGAGGACCGATCACGGTTCCTTGGGGAATTCCGCAGGATACAATCCTTCTCGAGCTTTGGCAGCCATCCACCGTGACCACCTGGCATCTGTCAGAAAGATAAGTTTTGAAAAAATTTAATGCCGTCCCCCTTATTCCGATGTTTTCAAGCTTTTCTAACAGTAGCAAGTGATCTACGGTGTCAAACGCCTTAGCCAGGTCCAGAAAGATGGCAATGCATGGGCGCGATTTATCTAAGGCGTTGTATATACTTTTTGAAAGTTCAGCAATTGCGCAGTTAGTGTTTTTATTCCTCATAAAACCAAACTGCTTTTCAGAAATTAGACCGAAAGATTCCAAAAATGAATTTAATCGTTTCTTTATTAAACGTTCCAGAATTTTCGATAAATTACTTATTACAGCAATAGGTCTGTAATTATTAGGATCTTTCTTGCAGCCATTTTTAAATATTGGGGTAATTTTTACATTTTTAAAAGTGCGTGGAAAATATCCGGTTTCGAGACATTTATTAAAAATATAGCTGAGAGGGTAAGCAATTTCTTCCTTAACTTCCTTAAGTAGCTTAGTACTGAAGTCGTGTTCGCTAGTTGCAGGTTTATTTTTTAAACCGTATATCGTGCTGATAATTTCTGGAGTATCTGTAGGAGTTAAAAAGATGTTCTGTGGGTTTCTAGTTGTTTCATAATGGAAGGAGGAAGGGGGTGGTTTTATATCGGCTGCTAAGTTTTTTGTTATATTAATAAAATGAGAGTTAAGGACTTCAGCAATCTCCATTTTGTTTGTTACATTTTGATCTTTATTATCGCTGCATAAACTAGTGATTTTATATTTAACTGGATTTCTATTTAAAGATTGGTTCGCAAGTGTCCATAATTTTTTGGGGGTGTCTACTTGTAATAGTTTGTTTTTATAAAAACATAATTTCTGATTTTTTATTAATTTATTAATGGAATTTTTGTAAAGTAAGTAAGTATTTTTTAAGTTAATGTCATGTAAATTTGATTTGTAAGCTGTGTAAAGTTTATCTCTTATACCCATAGATTTAATCAGACCTGCGGATATCCAAGGGGTTCTTCTCTTGGTTTTAGTTTTATATTTATTGAGGGTACTGCACTGATTAATTCCTGAATTGATAGTATCCTCTAATAATTGTACAGAAGTATCTATGTCGTCGTTTAAGACAGCGTGCCAGTTAATTTTGTTCAAATAACTTTTTAGTTTTACGTAATTAATTACCAGTTTTTGAGTATTATAAATATTATGATGAATATTATTATTATGGGTAGAGGTTTGTATTTCAAACGTAGTTTGTAAAATGATAGGAGAGTGGTCGGTAATTTTTAATGAAAGAATTTTAGATAAAATGAAATCATTAGGAATTTTTGTTTTAAAAAAGATATGATCTATGCAAGTTTTATCCTCTCGCGTTGGTTTGTTTATGCATGAAATAAATCCTAGCGAATATAACATATTGAGGTAATCGTGTACATGTTTGCAATTGTCTAATAAATCTATGTTGACGTCACCAATGATTATTTCATTTGAAAATTTGCAGTAATTTTTAATATAGGTTTCTAGTTGAGTAGTAAATACATTTTTATTGTAAGGGGGAGGTTTGTAGATGGCTGTAACACCTACCTGTTTTTTGTGATGTAAAAGTTCTAGACGCAAAAATTTGTAATTATTATCAAGATCAATAATTTGGATTTTGTGATCAATATGATTCTTTACAAGTACCACAACTCCGTCATTCTGATTGTAGTGACTATTGCTGAAATAAGTTTTGTACCCTTCTATGGTGTAGTAATCTACCTCACTGACAAATCTTGATTCGCTTAAAATAACAACATCAAATAAATAGTTTAGATCGTCTAATCTAACAACTAATTCATCAAAATTCTTATGTACGCTTCTTATGTTTGTATGATATATCAAGAAATCATTTTTGATTTTATTGTGAAATTTATTAAGTTCTTGTTTTAATTTAGTGACATCATTTATTATTGTTGCGTCAACTTCGTTTTTATTGAGTTCACTTAAATAGTTATTTATATCTGTATTTGACATATGAAGGTAAATACTAGTAAATAAGATTCGTACTTAAGACCTGATGGGAGAAATAATAGGAACCATAAGATTTTTGAGATCTTCTTCCGTGTTGATACGCAGAACCGGACTAGTAGAATTTCGCCTCACGAACAATTTGCTATTTTTAAACCAAACATAGCGGAAATCGTTGTTTCTAGCTAGGATTCTTGCCAATCTGTATAGATTTTTGTAATGCGGGGACATGTGCTCATTAATGTAAATAGTAGATCCAATGGGTGTTCCGGGGAAGGTTTTATCGGTTACGCACAGTCTTCTTTTTTCTAACATCATGTCTCTTCTGGTACGGGAAGTTAGTTGAGCGATTAGAGGACGGGGTGACTCATTACGGGATGAACCAATGCGATGCGCAACGTCGATGTCACTCTTCTCAATTTGAACATCGAGTTTCTTCGCCAACTCCATGACCACCAGCTTGCAATCCTCATTTGCCGTTTCCTGGATGCCTTGTATTTCTAGGTTATTATTTCTGGAGTACTGGTCCGCATTGTTAATTTTAATATTTAGTTCTTGAATCGTAACTTGATTGTTTGAATTTGTCTCCTTTAGTTTTACGATTTCCTTGCTAAGTTCCTGAATTTCTAGTTGATTTTTTTCGGTTATCTGCATAACCGAATCATACTGCTCCGAAAGAAACGTTATGGATTTCTCCAGCGCTTCAACAGTAGATTTCAAACCAGGTAACATTTTAAGTTGTTTATCAATGTTTTCTAGTGATTTCCTTATTTCACCCAAATCAAATTGACAGGAACATTTCGGGCAATCAGCGTCGATACTTGAGGATCCAGATCTGGTGCTGTGTGGGTTGTTTTTAGGCGGCATCTTTTAATTAGAAATGAAACCGCGCCACCGTTTGTTGGTCACTGGTGAAACTACGAATGTATTATGTACGAAACTTAACAGGTTTAATATTGTTTAACACATATATTAGAGCTGGAAACACTATACACTCAATAACTTATGTTGTTTAAACAATAGGCACTGTTTAAAACTATCCACCTTGAAGGGTGTAGAAAACTAAACAGAAGGGTGCACACCAAAATTTTTTAATTTTATTTTATTCCAATAAAATTTATCAAATACGACAGATCAACTAAAAACACGACAATACCGTAATTCAATAACGACATTAGTCGATGAACTTGAAAATCGTTTTGGTACTGGAATGTGTGGAGAATGGGGTAGTGGCATTGATACTGATGGTACATTGGCATATTTCACTGAATGTTTTAATTTTTGATAACACTTCTCAAGCAATGGAGAAATTGGCTTTTTTTCACTTTTTTTTTTTTTTAATTACGTATTTAAAGACACATCAGCTACTTGGCTATTAGTGTCTAATAAGGTTACATTATTGTTACATTTTGTTTGTTTTGTATATAATACTTATATTAGGTTATGTATGTTGGTTGCCTGTAAGAAATTAAGTACGTTGTTAGTCATTGTTGAATCTAGTCTTAAGATGTCTTTAAGCTTTGTGGTAAGTTGTAGTTTATACGTAGGTTAGTGTAGAGTTGACAGTCTGTTAGTATATGGTTAACGGTAAGTTGTTCGTTACATGTGTCACATATTTTGGTATCTAGTCTTGCCATGAGGTGTTCGTGTGTGTGTCTGGTGTGTCCGATTTTTAGGAGTAAATTGACCACAAACATAACAAAATAAGTTAGGAGAATTAACACAAACGCGCGGTATTTTGTAGATTTATAACTAATCTAAATATTTTGTACACAGCAAAGATATATTTTTATGAATAGGCTCAAACAAGTTTTATCAAGAATAAACAAATTAAGATTTTACTTATCTATGTTTTGAGACGTGATATCTAAACATAAATTTGTTTTTTTTTTTCTTACTAGGTATACCTAATACGAATTACTATTCGAAATATTGGTGAATTTTTTAGTGTTGCATAGTGTAATTTTGATTTGTTTTAGATATATAGGTGTTTATCGATTCTCTATCGATCCATCAGCTTTTAGAGTCTCCTGACATATGTATGCAGAAGTGTTGTACATTGACTGTTGTTCATTCCTTCGTTTATTTGGAACGTTTTCGTTTTGATTTTGGAACATTCCTTCGTTTATTAGTATGATGTTGGGAGCGTTGTTTCGTTAAGCAATCTAGATATATCTAGGAATGATATTGCTAGTGCTTTGGCTAAGCTAGATTCTAATAAGGGTGCTGGACCTGATAACATACCGAGCAGATTCATTAAAAGACTTTCTGATTATTTTATTGAGCCACTTTACATAATATTTAATAAATCTCTGAATGAGTCTATTTTCCCTTATATATGGAAACAAGCATATATTATACCACTATTCAAATCCGGAAATAGAAACGTAATCAACAATTATCGCCCGATTTCCAAATTATGTATTTTTGGTAAAATATTTGAGTCTTTAATTTTTAACACCATTAGTGAATCTGTTAAACATTATATTATATCCCAGCAACACGGCTTTCATCAGGGACGGTCTGTTGAAACTAACCTCATGATTTACTCTCAATATTTACTGGAGCATTTAGATCACAGGCTCCAAGTGGATTCCATATATACCGACTTTAGTAAGGCCTTTGACAAAATAGATCACAATATTTTAATAAATAAATTATTAAAATTTGGCATACATGGTAATTTGCTGAGATGGTTCATATCTTACATAAGTAATAGAAGCCAGGCAATAAAAATTAATAATTTCATATCGCGTTTTGTTAATGTTACTTCCGGGGTACCGCAGGGTTCGCATCTAGGCCCTTTACTTTTTTCTATTTTTATTAATGATGTTGTCGCTGCTATAAAGCATAGTAACATATTACTTTTTGCAGATGATATAAAAATTTATTCGAAAATTAGCAATTCGCGGGATTATTATCTACTGCAATTAGATCTAAATAACTTTTATTCCTACTGTTTAAAAAATAAACTCTTCTTAAATTATAAAAAATGTCAAGTTATAACTTTTTCTCGAAATAAAAATTCCTATCAATTTCAATATAGTTTAGGCAGTCACAATTTACAAAGAACCAATGTTATTAAGGATCTCGGCATATTATTAGACTCAAAATTAACATTTGAATCTCACTTTAATTATATTTGTTGTAAAGCTTGGAGAATGCTAGGCTTCATTATAAGGGCAACAAAAAATTTTCATTCCTCATTATCAGTGAAATCTTTATATCAGGCTTACGTCTTTAGTTTATTAAATTTTGGGTCAGTTATATGGAATCCTTCTTACAATAAATATGTTTTATGTCTTGAAAAAATACAGAAAAAGGCAGTACGTTACATTGTCTCAAAATCGGATACACTGTCTAATAATGAGAGTTACCAGCATCTTTGTCTAGAATTAAATATTTTACCGTTGCAGGAACGAAGAGTTCTTTCTGACATGATATTTCTTTATAAAATTGTAAACAATATTATTGACTGCAACGAACTTGTATTACTAATTAATTATCATGTGCAGAACTACAACACACGCCGTACCGAGTTGTTGCACCAGAATTACGCTAGCACTAATTCTTTTATCAATTCTCCCATTGTCAGACTTTCTTCGACATATAATAATATTTTTGGACATATTGATTTATTTAATAATTCTCTTCCTAAATTTAGAGTAATGTGTAAACTTTTGTTAAATAATCAGTTAGCATAAACTACAAATCATCATAAAATAATTGTTAAATTTATTACATTTTGAACTGTACTGATTTTGTAAATATTTTTGTAAAAATTTAGTGGACACTTCGCTGGGTTCGTCCCGTTTGTGTTCCCAGGGTAAATAAATAAATAAATAAATAAACACTTTATAATGCCATTGTATGGCGAAACTACAGTCGTGTTTTTTGACAATAAAGAGATATTTTGCATAGCAATTTAGGTTTTTTTTTTATTAATATTAATATGGAAAATCACAAAGTAACAGACAAATCAATATCATTTTTTACAGTTTTTCGCAAAAAAATTTGCAATTTTGTAACAAAAATATGTGAGCATGTTAAAAATATCTCCATAATTTTAATATTCACATCTTTTTAAAAATATCGACACAAGCTGTCAGCTTGAAGGGTTGTTATTAAAGCTGAAAGCTGAAGGGTGCATGTGTAGAATGCTGGTCTCATTTGTCACGGGTTGAATTCCCGGCTGTGTGCATTGTGTGTCGTCTCAGGAAGTTGTCGCGGTTTTTATGACCGTCCGTGTGTCTTCCTATAGCCTTTGTGTCCTATGGCATTAACATCGCGCATGCTAGACGCTTTTTGAATGCTTAGATTTACTGTATTGTCTACTTACAATTGTTCAAATATTTAATGCATGTTATAAAAAGTACTTGCATCTGAATGCTCTTCTGCAGAATGTCGTACACTAAAGAAAAGGGGAATAGCTTAAATGATTAAAAGCGAAATGCATATTTTGTTTGGTCAGAACATAGATTAAGAACAGAACACGGAGAAAGTGTAACAGAGAGAACTATAAAAAGGAATTATAAAAAATTAACTTAGTTTTTTGACAGAAACTTAATCCACAAAAAAATGCATTTTTGTCTATCTGTATCGGCATAATTTTCTGAAATAAAAAAAGCAGAACTCAAAAACGGTTGAAGGAAGCAAATTGCGGTTGATATTTTAGAATTTTCCGTAGTTTATTTAGGTTAGAAAAAATTTGGGGCTTTAATCGTTTAACGCGTTTTGGCATTACTACAATTTTTCTTAATATCATAATTTACATTATTTGTGAATATTGTGAATTTAAAAAAATCACAAGTCAAAAACGGTAAAACGACTTGAGGTTAGAATTTTTGGATTACTCGTAGTTTATTTAGTCAAGAAAAAGTTAGAGGCCTTATTCTTTTTGCGTATTTTAAAATTATGATAAATTTTAATATGGCGCGTTTTAAGAAATTTTCATGTTCACATAGACGTACAGTCTGTTTCAAACGCTTAGGCGGAACTAGATTTTGCAATTTAGTTACTTTCATCGCTTAAATCGTGCTTTTCGGCCGTTTTGTTTAAGCTTTGTAGATCATACTTACAATAAACATTTTTTGGTTAAGGTTAATATCATTTTAAAATGTCATTTTCTTTATATTTTGATTTTTTGTGTCATTCTTAATACAAATTTCCCATTTATTTATTTTCTTGTCATTAAAATATATAAAAAAATAATTTAATTTTGACATAGGTCATTCGTTTCCATGATTTCATTGTTGTAATTTTAAATTTTGACATTCCAACTTGAAAAGTTAAATAACCCAAGCAAGGTCCCTTGTCGTGACAACCTAAAAGAACGAAATTCCCATTTAGTTCCGCCTAAGCGTTTGAAACAGACTGTTTCTCAAAAACGAAATGCGATAAGGATTTGTGGTTGAAATTTCTGAAATCTTGAGATCCTAGTTGACTAGAAGACATATTTTTAAACAAAAAACATTTTTGGAAGAGTTTTAATTTTTTTTAAATTTTTTGAAAATTTGATAAATCCTAACTAAAAAATAGTTAGGGATAGAAATTGGCGGTTTGAATTTTTAAAATTCTTCTACATTGTTTAGTCTAAAAATAAATTTAGGCTTTATGAACCAATTATTAAGTTTTGTATGGGCAGTAATCCAAAACCCTTGAAAATGGCCAAAAATCGAAAAAATCGTAAGGGGTACTTATAGAGGTAGGCTATAAGGCATCTCAAAATTTTTGCGAAACATGTTTTAAAAAAATACTTTGTCCCGCATCCTTTAACCCAATAGATAATATTTCTTCTATATATATACGGAGTGATTATTTAATGGCGAGACGACCTTACTGGAAGTTTTAATAATTTGCCGTTTCATACACATCGTAGCAGGCGATTATGCGCGCATGCGCATAATCTTTTTTCCTTCATAATAAAATTTTCTTCAAGGTTATTATAGTCATAGTATTCTGCTAGGAGGCACGTAAAATTCGGTGACGTCGTCTCGCCATTAAATAATCACTCTGTATACGAGGTGTGTAAATTAAGTAACCGGACTGACAACATAGCGTTTGATCTGGCAACATTTGGGACGCGAGACTTAGAGGGGTGGCAGGTGAGCATATGATACGCCTTCAGTACGAGTTTGAACTGGCTAGAGTAATTTCGTTGTTCGCAGCGATTTTTTTCGTGAAACAGTTTTTTCTAATGCGTTCTAAAAATGAAATTCATTTCGAGCAACGGTGTGCTATTAGATTTTGCTTCAATTTGGGCACAGTGCAACAGAAACTTTTGCAAAACTTCAGCAGGCCTACGGAGACAATGTTTTGTCAAGGACCCAGGTTTTTTGGTGGTTTAAGGCATTTTCAGAAGGAAGAAGTGCGTCTTGTCACACAGCAATTTCAATAAACGAGTTTTCGGCCAGTAAAAACATTCCAGTGGCTCCTCAGCCTCCTTATTCGCCTGACTTGAGTCCTTGTGACTTTTTCCTCTTCCCAAAATTGAAAAATCACCTCGAGGGACGTCATTTTGGGACACTCGAAAACATTCAAACGTCCGTAACCGACCAGCTGAAAGCTATTCCAGTATCCGAGTTCCAGCACTGCTGTGAGGATTAGAAGAAACGTCTCCAGAGCTGTGTGGCTTAACAAGAAAGTTATTTTGAGGGAGACAATATTGAATTGTAATTCTATTCGAATAAAACTATTTTAAAAAATCAGTCCGGTTACTTAATTTACACATCTCATATATATTCTCACCCTACTGACACTCTTCTTAAGATTTCTCACGTTAGATTGCCTCTGTCATTTTATCGACGTGTAGTTTTGTTGAAATTTATGAAGACCTGCTTTGTCTAATTTATCTTTCTTCTCTTACTAATATACAACGTCGCTGAATAAGTCTCCGCTCTAACTAAGAAAAACATTTTTTTTTTTTTAGTTATACCACTTTATTCATCAACATACTCTCCTTCAAGAGTGATACATTCATTCCAACGCTCCTAAAATTTAAAAAATAATAATAATAATAATAATAATTAATTTAAATTCAGCATATCAATCAGTAATAGTTGATTGGCCTGGTGCAGAGTCTCTTTAACGCTTACCAAGCCACTACTTGAATTTGGCTTCAACAGTATTTTTCCCCATCAAATAACAATGTTTAATCAACACACGAAATTCTTTTTACTTGCCCGACCTTAATATATAAGGGGCAAGTATTGTAATCGCGAAAATTTTCGATGGCGAGATTTTGACGGATGACCACGTTTCATGGTCCAGGGAATCCAAAAAACCTATTTTCGAAGTGCCGTCCGTATGTGTGTGTGTGTGTGTGTGTGTGTGTGTCTGTCTGTCTGTCTGTGTGTATACACGATAACTCAAAAACGGTTTAACTTAAAGAGTTCGTTCTGGTACTAAAATATTCTCCTATTAAATGGGAAGAACCCTATTGTTTTTTATGAAAATCGGTTGACTAGAAATGGGAGTTTACTCGTGTCGATTTTAAGATTTTTGCGAATATTTAGCAACAGAAAAATATTTCGAAAAAATTTATTGAACAAAAGTTACTATAAATGCAATAACTAATAAGTTTTATTTGAGACGTTTTTTGATAAAACGAAAAATTTCGAATTTTTTTTGTAAAATTATTTAAAATTAGTCTAAATTTTTTCATACTTATATGTAACGTTTCCATGGTCATGATAATTAATTCGTAACTAGTAAAGCAAGCCTTGGACAAAAATTTGTATAGAACATAATTTGATGTATTTTTGAAGATTTATCTAAATATTATTTAATTTTATTTTAAATTTACATTTTTTTTTTTAAATATTTTTTTATGGGAGGGCAAGTCTAGCGGAGGTTTCCCTTCGCCACTGGTTTATCCATTCTTTTGGAAATTACAAAACTGGAGTCACTAAAATCACTGTAACCTCTAAACTAATTGTTAGAATGTCATGAAATTTTCACACGTATCGTTTGAAGGTTGGTACTATCCAGAAATCATATGTCTGTTAACAGTGTTGCCATATATATGTCAGACCGGACACTTATTGAGTGAAGTTATGTGAAAGTTTGCTATAGATTTTGCTGGCAATTTTCAAACCTGCGTTTATGTCGTCGCTGGAGAATGAAAATGAAAGAACTTTAACATTTAAACGCAACCAACATGTCATCTTTGTGCTGCGGATTACATAATAAAACGTCGTACTCTGTAAACATGACACAAATTAACAATTTTTTCACCTGTCAAATATTTCGTGTTAAATCACGCAAAAAAATGTTATTCCTCGTTAACTTAATAACTCCTAAAAATAAAAATCTATTTACATTATTTTAAAAATCGTTAACTAGCTGGCGGACAGTGATTCAATTAGTTTGTGGTGTGACAGAACGGTGTTCGTTCTTGGGGCAAATTGAATAACTACGCCGTTAATCGTATTAGCGGCCGGCTACGCTTACGGACGCCACTGGAAGAGTGGCGCAGTTTGGTGGGGCAAAAGGGGGTTCATTGTTCGATGATTGTCGAACCGCGACACTTATGACATGTTTATAACAGATTGGTCTGTGGGGAAATGTTGTGAAAATGTAATAAAAAATTGAATGGGGATTAGAAATGGGGATGAAAATGGGTGGGTTATATGGGAGTTGTATAATTTTTATTGGCTTTTATTTGGGATGCTTGACACTAAATTATAAGCAAATAATTTCAATATACGCGTGGTACTAAAATTTTTGCTTAAATTTGTATTTTATTGTTTTAAATCTCTCTAGGTACGGTTTAATAAATCTTTCATCATATCGCATTACAACCAATGTACCTAGATTTCGAATAATTCACATACTCACTGAAAAAGGAAACACTTTTTCCTCGAATATTATTTTATTTACATTTCGAAGATAACGAGAAAATTGTCAGTACTAGCTGAGGATTCCTTCTTCATACGTTTTATTGTTATATAAGGTACAATTTTGTATAAAACCAAACTCACTCATTATCTTATAATATCTGCAGCAATGTTCCCTTGAAACCCTAATACTATGAACAAGAAAAGGAAATCGTAAATTCTAAATTTGTTTACAAATATGTCAAATAATTATTAGACATATTCGGACTAAATCTAAATAATTAATTTCTGTCTTGAAAATATAAACATTAATTTTGGTTATTTTTCTGATGAGATTATTCTTTTCAAATATTATCCATAAATTTTCATATAAGAACTGACATATATCAGATGGCCTACGAAACAAGTGTTACATAACATTTCGCAGTTGGGTAATGTTAGACTTTTGGGAAGCTCATTTTAGACGGGCATGAATTTAAGATATGGTTTAAGAGCAGTTTAATTTTATCCATGATGAGTTACGAAAATTTTGAATGTTCGGGTGAATCAAGTCATTATGTATATAACTTAGTTTTGTGATCAGCTAAAGAGATGGAGAGCATGTTCATAAAAACTTGTAAGAAACAATTAGTATTTGGAGACGGTAGTGACGGACAAATTAGTATTTATTGTTATAAAGTCTCTCATATGTTAAGTTTTTGTGAATGTTTGTCACTTTTCGATGAACTGTATCATCATAATTGCATTGTGTAGAATCATGTAAATTAACCCGTAAACATAATTAAAGTTAGTTAAAAACAGGACTTTAATTCAATAATCCTTAAGTCATCCTAAGAATCAACCAGCTACCGAACAAGGATAGTTCATATCCGAAGCCGCTAGCGGAATATGTACTCAATATGTGAAATATCTCGAATTTTGAGGGATGTACAGAGTAAGTACATTTTATACTTATATAAGGGAGGGTCCCCAAATTTTCCACATAGGGGTTTGCTATTTGCACACCATGCTTCGTGGACTTCTAAGTTGATATTAATGAGCTGGAAATTGGTGAAGTCTAACATTGGAGCCCTCATCTTTGTGGTTCATAGGCAACCGTCTTGACATGGCGTTACAGCAGCATTATTGTTTCTACTTAATAATTTATCGATCTGACAACTGTTTAACATATATTTGTCTTTTAATATTAATCTATTTAATTATATTTGGTTCATGATATAAAGCGCGCATCCGGGGGGGTCACGGTCTTGACCCCGCCAAAACATACCACATTACACTTTTTAAGGGACGAATTTTTCTTGAAGTTGAACGTGAGACCCGCGTATTAAAAAGTTCTGAGTTCTGAGCCTCTTTCTTGAATAATTTAAATCTCGATTTCGTTTTTGATGTGTCTAATAAATATATATTTCTATTTGTTAATATGTAAATGTTATTACTTTATTTTTCTGTTGACTTCTAATTTGCATCTTACCAGTTGGTTCTTTATCTATTGTCATTGATCTTGTTCCTGTACTGATGTTGTCACTTGGGATGACTTACATGACAACTGAAAAGAGGACCTTCGATTCTCAAATGGTATTGCGATCATTAAGAACCTTGTTTTGCAGAAAATTTATGTTATGTACTGTAATCTACCATGAACTATTATGAGCAAAGCGTTTCTATCAATTTATCAGCTAAATAGCTGAGGTTAATTTGAGGTCTGCTTGCAACTAGAGTTGCCATTTGTATAACCGGCATCTGATAGATCATTGATTAACAAGCTCAAGCCATTGGAACATATCAACGCCCCTCGAAACATTAAAAAATATCATTTAATTTATAGTAGGTATACGCAGGATATATTCAAAATATTTAACAATGGGTACACTAAAAAATTCAATGGATCGACAGAGCAAACAAAAAATAAATATATATGATTGAAGTGAAAAGCAACAACATAAAAATTCAAATTTAAACAAACAGTGCGCGCGTTCCACCCGAATATCAGTTCTGGGTGTAATTCAGCATTTATGCTGAATTGATTTATCCAAATTTATCTCGTAATTGGGCTGTCTATATGGTGTGCAGAGAAACAGCACTATAATAGATAGTAACAGATACTGAGAACAGTCAGAGAATCAAGTATCTGCTCACATTTTAAAACTTGTACCTTATACTTATTAGTTATATCTACAAACTGAAATATAACACATCACAGTCGGCCATCAAAATTGTAGAAAAGCAGCTGCTTGGTTTATGTAAATACTGTACTTGACGATCATTTTGTCTACTTGTTTATTGGCCTTCTGTCCCGCGCTCTTGTGTACTTTTCCAAAATCGTTCTACTTCAAGTAGATTGTAAACAATAACGGCTAAAAAGCTACTCAATAATACATACATATGATCTACCGCAAAATATATTAATATAACATGTTAATATGTATTTATGCACTTGACTATAGATGTATGTCCGGGAAACAATGACCCCCACTAATCATTTCATGTGTATTTTTGACACCCAGTCAGGACATTCTTGTCATACTGTATAAGTAGGTTATATAAAGAAAATCAACATGTCCTTGCGAAATGTGGCAGCAGTCATGGATATGAAACCAGAGGACGAGACAAACTCAAACTCCCCTTGGTCACATATAATATATCTAAAAAGTTACCATATCATATTGGCGCAAAGTTATTTAATAAATTGCCGATAACTATAAAATAATTGTCTGCAAAACAATTCAAAAATGTTTTGAGAAACCATTTATTAAAGAAAGCTTACTACAGCGTTGAAGAATATTTAGAGGATGACACTTCAAATATTATTATGTAAAATAAACATTTCTTTGTAGTACATGTATGTAACAGTGACGTAAATTATGTATATTTTTTTTGTACCTTAAATTTAAATAAATTTATTATTATTATTATTATACAAAAACAACGGCATTTGTGTTTTTACATTTTTAAAACATAGCGCGGTTAATTACAAACAGCATCAGGTAACAGCATCTGGAGTATGGATTTGAGTTTAATGTGTATAGGTCAGTCGTTCAATCAACGCAGTTGGTCATTTTGCGTCATAACTTCAATTCGAAAAAACTTAGTGGCGAAAAAAAAAAATAAAATAAATCGATTTTTTGGCATCTGAATTATAGACTAATATTGCTCTTCACTCTATTATTTTACTAAAATATATCTTTTGAAGTCATATTTAGTTTGTGTTATTGACATTTGTATTGGTATCGCTAAGTAAAACGATGTTTACATTTGACATTTTATAATACATTCTGATGTGTTTTGATACTTATATTCACATATCTAACTTACAGTAATTTCTAAAAACCTTTTTTATTTAATTTGTTGTTTATTAAGCAGTTTTGTGTTTAGTTATATATTTTCTTATAGATATCTTATAGATTTCCATTTGATTTTGTGTGTAGTGCATAGCTTTTTACGTTAAATTCAACGTATTTCTATTTTCTTTTCTTTGATCATATTTTTGGATATTAGAATAGTTTATTTATTCCTATTCTTTTCTAATTTTTATATTTTCATTTCATTACGATACAAGTGAAAGCGTACGAATATTACATTCATTAAATGGATGCTATGTAGACGTACTAAATATAACGTCACAAAAACATGTGACGTTTCCAGTGACGCAACTGCACTGATTCGCCGACTGCCCTATACTAGTGTGGCACACTTAATACGTGTCCGTTCTGCTGTATTCCGTTTGTCACTAAATTACGCCATGTACTTCGACAGAGGGATTTTTCTTCCTAGTCTGGGCTGTGCAGCTGATATGACTGAGGTAATTTTTTAGCTTGTCTCTGTAGCGTTGCTAAGTAGATCCTACACCTCTGCATCCTCTTTCCAAATCAGAAGTACAGCAATCTTTTGGGTAACCTAGTATTTGGAATTCTTATGATGTGTTCAACAAATCACAACTAAGTTTGGAGCAATATGGCGCCAATACTGACGATATTAGCTTTAGCCAAAATTTCTGTGTTTGACACATAATCTTGACAGTCTCAATAAGGGCATATTACTAAGGCATCTTTGGTGGAATCTTTTTATAGTTTTAATACGCCGTTTATAGAGCCACATGATTCACTGCTGTAGAAAAGTACAGGGAGTACAGCTACCTTGTACATCATTATCTTTGTTTTAAGCTGTAAACCTTGGCAGCTTCATATACGAGGTCTGTTCAAAAAGTATCGCGAATTTTGAATTTCCGCGGGTTACGTATATTCGATTTTCGATTTTTTTCTGGCGTTATGTTGGTACTCATGTCTCTTACTTATGCCGACAAGTTCGGCCATTTTGAATGTTCAGTTAATTTTTGACAGTTGCTTTGCTTGCACGTCTTTTGGCTCGTCTTCGATTTTTGCCTATACCAAAAAATGGATCAAAGAATCTGTATCAAATTTTGTGTGAAAAACAAAATTAAGTGCGCGGACGCATTCCGAATGTTAACTGTGGCATATGGTAGAGCTACCTTGGACCGAAGCAACGTTTATCGGTGGGACAAAATGTTCTCAGAGGGCCGAGAAGATGTGAACGACGAAGAGCGTGCCGGACGCCCGAGCACGTCAACAACAGACGAAAACATTGATGAAGTGAAGAAAATAGTATTGGCCAAACGTCTAACCACCGTTAGAGAAGTTGCTGAGGACCTACACATATCGATGGTTCGTGCCATTCGATTTTTACCAATGATTTGGGCATGAGACGGGTCGCCGCGAAATTCGTATCAAAATTGCTCACTTTAGACCAAAAATAACATCGCATTAACATTGCTAAGGAGCTGGTATTTACCAGATCTGGCCCCCTGTGACTATTCTTGTTCCCGAAACTGAAGAGGCCCATGAAAGGACGACGCCACGCTACAAGTGAGGAGATAAAGACGGCATCGAAGGAGGAGCTGAACAAGATCACAAAAAATGATTTTTTCAAGTGCTTCGAGGATTGGAAAAAACGTTGGCACAAGTGTTTAATATCTGGTAGGGATTACTTTGAAGGGGACAAAATAGATATTCATGAATAAATAAATAATTTTTGAAAAAAACACAAAATTCGCGATACTTTTTGAACAGACCTCTTAGATGTTCTTATAACACCTTTTAAAACAATGCATCGCCAATAACTCAGACCATACATTCTTTCTGGGATACCTGAAGGTAACAAAAAACATGTTTTAAAATTATTTTCTATTTACTTTTTAGGTCTCTTATTACCGGTTACTGAAAAGTTTGTTGTTCCTGTAATAAATTAAATATCTTTTCCAATATCATGAAAAATAAAGAGAAATTCTAAAAGTTTAGAGTTATATTATCTAAATATTTAAAATCTATAGTCAGAGCATGGTTCTGCGAAGAATAACATGTCTTGTCTCAATTGCGTCCGTTTTACGTAATCGCCAGTGCATGCGAACGTGCCCACAATATATAATTAAATAAAGTGCAATGTGAATGCACCTTGCATCGACAATGATGCAACAGCATAAATATTTAACCCAAACATCGCATATTTAGTTTGGTAAGTGTAGCGGAGCGTTTCACTTTACGACAATACACAAGGACTTAATTATTTCTATTTACCAGAGACCGGCTTACCAAGAAGGTGAAAATGAAATTAAGTTATACAGTTTTAAAATTCAGCTTAAACAAAAATTAACAAAATAATAAAAGCAGCATGTAGTAGAAAGCAATATTGCAACACCGACAGTATCTTTCTCTACGTGCATACCCAGTATGGTTTTTGGACGAAGAAATTTTTTTTTAGGGATCTCAGGTATATAATCATGTAATTACACCAAAAATATGTTCTTAAAATAGTAATTTGAATGTTTATGGGGGCCCAAGCTCGTAATACCCACTGGGTGCGCGCCTTTTGATCTCCATGACGACATTCGACTGGCCAGAATGTCATCATAATTGGCGTGACAGCTCGAGTTGGGTCTAAGTCTCATGTTTCTAGGTTTCTTGACCCTGTCTTCAATTTGTGTACATTCAGGAGTAATATGGTTAGTATTACGTCTATTTTTTAACGTACACAGAAAGGCACCCAGAATAGCTAAGCAGAACTAACCACTAATGTATAAATATTTTGCTCGGCAGCCAATCACCAGGAGAAATAAAGTCCGCTATATTGCTTTCAAGCCACTGCTGCTCAGCCTTCGCATTATTGGTTGGCACTGAATCTTGCTAGAAGCACTAGTGGTGACCAGTGAAAAGGGAGTTGTTCAGTTTTTCAAGTATCGACATCATCGCGGTTTTTTAGTAGACCAACGTTTTTGCCCCCTTTCTTGTAAAAATTAAGCTTAGTGGTACCGTCTTAGCGCCAGCCCCATCAAACCATAACTGAAGCAAAGTAATAGCCCCTCTGGATCTTCGGCGCTTTATCACAAGCTTTTCGTGATTTTTTAGCATACACCGTGCCGTTCTGGCGGCTGAAAGCGTAAATTAAATTTGAAAATATGTACTGCAAATAATCTATATAATTACTTAAAATTAATGTTCGGAAATTAAACTTCGTCCCATTTCTGGGTAAAGGCATCCTCCAATGGTATCCATTCGTTTCTATTTCTTGCTGCTCATATTCATAGGTAACCCACGTGTTCCTTGATTTCATTTCTCTATCTTCGGTTTTTATTTCTAGGTATGCAAAGTGTTAATCTTTGAGTCCATCTTTCATCTTGTTGGCAAATTACGTGCCACGTGCATCTCCATTTTAAATCTTTTGTTTTCCTCGTGCATCTATGATGCCTGTTTTTCGTCTTAATTTTGTATTCCTGACTTTCGTTATGCCTAGCATATTTATTTCTATGCAAGTACCCAGAGAGGCGCAGGAGCTTGAGCTCTCCCCACAAGCACTCAAAAAAACACGCGTGTTTAAGGAACTTGAGTTTTCACTCCTTCATTTAAGTTTTAGAGCTCATTAGCTTTTTTTAGTCATCACGTGTATTTTGGAAGTGAAGACATTTTTTCATCATCACTTGAATTTTGAAGGTAAAGCCTTTTTTGGTTTTTGGTTAGCACTAGTGTTTAGAGAGAAACGCGGGCCGTGTTAGAATAAGTCGGGCGGGTCAGTAATCTCACGATAAAAATAAAGATCCCGGCAGGACCAAGAGAAAGAAAATTTGCACCTGTGGTAAAACTTGAATTTGGCGGACATCCTTAATTTTATGACAATCTATTTCTTGACAGCTGATTGCTACGGAAACATAGCAATTCCTCCCCTCCAAATTGTTTCTATGGCGTAAAGCGAACAATTGGCTTTTGAGCCTAGTTGATTTCCGAGGAATGGGATCTGCTTTAGCATTACGTGTTTTGGCAGCTTCTTCTATTTGAGGTTCTGTCGGTACTTCTATTTGTGGTTCTGACGGAGGAATAATGACATTTTTCTGAGCATTTTCTGCAGCTTTTTTTAATTAATACAAAAATAATATGTCAACTACTTAGTTTTAAATTTTATGACAATCTATTTCTTCACAGCTGATTGCTACGGAAACATATCAACCAGTGGGGTGAAACTCTAATGGCACAACGAAACCCATATTACGTTCCATAACCCAACACGAATAGCGCCCCAGTCGCTATAGCTACGCGCATGACAGGATGTTGCCTGTTACAGCTTCTATCATTACCGTCCAAATCTGTATTTAGTGTCAAAATCGTCTTCTGTCATTAGCATTAAGCCTTTTTTTAATTGTGATATTTTGTGCGTAGTTATTCTGTAATTTTGTAATTTTATTGTTCAATACGGAAAATGGGTGTTAAATGCTTTGTTTGGAGGTGTGAAAATACGTGAGGCTCCGGAATTAGATAACAAATGGATGAGGAACATTCGAAATCCAAAATTGGATGGCTTGTCCATGGAAGTGATATATAACAGAGTTCGTGTGTGTAAAAAAACATTTCTCCCCGGATTGTTTTAGTAATAGGAGAACTTTAAATAAACTTCTACTTCTTAATAAATAATTATTTCTGCTAGTTATTGTTTTTCTGTTTCTGTGTAATTCCTAACTGCTTGTTCTTAATTGTAAACATAATTAAATGTTATTATTAAATGATACAATTGTTATGATTTATTTTGTCTATTTTTAATATTGTTGTCGTTAATAATATTAAAAATAGATAAAATAAATCATAACAATTGTTTCATTTAATCGTAACATTTAATTATGTTTACATCTATATCCACTAAAGCATTTGAAATACCCGGGAAACCCTACCTCTTTCCTCCCCTACACTTTTAGTTCCATAACCCAACAACTACAGCGCTAATTTGGTTTAAAAAAATATAACGTCAGTTTCGTATCTATTTCTTTCTTTATCTATGATAGCAACTATCTTTAAGCATTTGTTGGAATTTCACTTAAAACTTTGTAAAAATATTTATGGCAGGACTAGGTTTAATGTTTGGTAAAAACCCTTTAATTTTACATTTCAACTATGTCAGCTTCAGGTTAAACCACTATAGTCCTCAACACTTCAATTATAATTATACACACGTACACCCGCACACAATCGCACTAACACACGTACACAATCGTATGCGACACATGTGAGACAATGGTTTGGTTATACTCCAGGCTGACTCCGGGGCGTTCACTCCAGTCTTCTCCCCCTCTATCCTCCTATAATTCCACAAAATAGATCCCCCGTAATGATGTGAGCTATGTAAGCTATCCGAGTATCTCTTCTTTTTGTTTACATCGATATTCTTACATCGCTTCGATATTAAAGTTTGTTTTATAAAAAAAATTATATTTAATAATGTTGAGATTCCTGGAATAATATGGATATTAGACAGTGATTGGTTGATAATGGGGGGGGGGATTATGCAAGAGTGGGAGTTATACGTCATAACTGACGTATTTAATTAACGATAGAACGTGTGGATACCGGAAATATATCAAGTTATGTGACGTATTTGTAAACACGTTAATAACTGTTCTCATTTTCGTATACAAGTTTTAACAAGAAATTCTCAAAAATCTGTTATAATTAAATATGAATATACACACGTGTTTAATTTAATTAGTTAACGACGGTAGCGTAACTAGGTTTCAGACGTCTGAATTAAATTATTTAGGGTAAAAGGGGCCTCAAAAAAAATAAAATAAAATAAATAAAATAATAATAACTTTGGCAAAACTGATTCCACAAATTCAGTGAGGCATTAATTATATGGACACATAAATTAGAATTTCCTTTTTAGGGTTTTGTAGGTATGACCAAAAAAGCCTTATACCGTCATTTTGTTGTCTGTCTGTCTGTTCGGTAAAAATTGTAGCCAAACGGCTAAACCTAGAGAGTTGAAATTTGGCATTTTATACAACTCGTTGACCCGCACAAAGGAAAAATACCAAAACATCTAAAAAACATATCCCCCTAAAAATATAAACAAATATGTGCTCATCGGTTTTTTTTTTTTTTTAATTTCTGAGTAGGTATCATATGAAAGCCCTTAGTACGTGGTTTAACGATCAACATTTTATTTTTGAAAAATAAATTATTGACGCGATATTTGCCAAAATTGTGCAAAATAAGTTTTGTCCCCTGTAGCCCAGATGGTTTAAACTAAAAATCTGATAAAAATGTAAGTAATGTACATTTGTGTGAACCGGAATAGTGCAACAGGAATTTTTGATCAGATTATGTTTTCGGAAAATAACGCATTTTTTTGTGTTTTTTGCTTGAAATATGTAAAATATTTAATGATATTATGTAGTAAACTAATCAGAGCGCTTCGATGGTGTAATGCCTAGTATACAGGCGTTCTAATTTGCAAACTCGAGTTCAATCCGGCTTCAAGGCAATTTCATTTTTTCTGTTTTTTTTTGCATATTTATTTTGTTTAAATAATTTTTTCAAAATTCTAGTTATATTTGGGCAAATATTGCATTTAATTTTTAAAAGCGTAAATTTAATAACTAGTGGAAATTGTTGAAAATGAATACTATTGGATTTACAATCAAGTAACTTAAAATATAACGTAACTATAAATATATAATACAATGGATATAAGTAAAAAAGAAAAAATTAAATATATAAAATATATGTTATGTCATGTGTTATAATGTCTGTATCATATTACTGCCTAAATATATTACTGCTATACTGCTATTTATATTCCTATAAATACACGAAAACAGAAGGGCGAAGAGCTTATGACTAAAACAACCAATAGAAGCCATAGGCACAATTTTCAAAATCTTATTGAACCTTGCTATATAAAAAAAAATACTGCACATATTTCGAAACCTACATAATGGTATTACGCATTCGAATTAAAATTAACAATAACAAAAGTATTTTAACATAAAATTTGTTTTGGCATCCCAAATAATCATTATTCACTTACTATATACCTGCGAAGCCTGAAATGTGTGAAAATTCACACTTCACATCAATTTTTTTGATATTATTTCTTTTATTTATTTATTTGTTTAACCTTAGCATTAGCGAATATATTAATAAAGGTCGCCGTCTGTTTAGACCAGTGTTTCTCAATCGAAAACGTACCACGGACCAGTAAAATATTTATTTTTTTACCGCGGAGCACAAAAATTGAATGTACTATTAAACAAATTTATTGTATATGTAGAATCTACACATAATAACTCAGAAATAAAAAATTGAAGTGAAGTGTGAATTTTCACACATTTCAGGGTTTCGCAGGTATTTAGTAAGTGAATGATGATTATTTGGGATGCCAAAACAGATTTTATGTTAAAATATTTTTTTTGTTAATTTTAATTAGAATGCCTAATACCATTATTTAGGTTTCTAAATAAGTGCAGTATTTTTTTTTTTATATTTAGCAAGGTTCATTAAGATTTTGAAGATTGCGTCTATGGCTTCCATTGGTTTTTTTAAGTCATATCCCCGCCCCTCTAATTTCGTGTATTCAATTTCAACAATTTCCACTGGTTATTAAATTTACGTTTTTAAAAAATAATTGCAACATTTGCCCAAATATAACTAGAATTTTGAAAAGATAATTTAAACAAAATAAAAATGTAAAAAAAAAAAACAGAAAAAATAAAATTGCCTTGAGAGCGGAGCGGACCTTAGTTTGCAAATAAGAACGCGAGCATGCTAGCCATTACACTATCAAAGCATGCTGGTTCACTGTCTTAGATAAGTTATTAAATATTTTACGTGGTCAAACAAAAAAACAAAAAAATGCGTTATTTTCCGAAAACATAATCTGATCAAAAAATCCTGTTATGCTATTCCGGTTCACACAAATGTACTACATTACATCTGGGCTAGAGGATGTGGGACAACAATTTTTTTACAATTTTGGCAAATATCGCGTCTAAATAATTTATTTTGCAATAATAAAATTTTGATCGTTAATCCATGTACTAAGGGTTTTCATTTCATACCCTACTCAGAATTTAAAAGAATATATTTTTTTTTTCGATGAGCAGATATTTCTTTATATTTTTAGGGAAATTCGGCTAAAAGAATTTTTATGAAACTTCATATTTAAGCTTCTGACATCAATGGCACGAGTTGATAAAAAGTAAAAATCGGTTGACTAGAAATGGAAGTTTACTCGTGTCGATTTTAAGATTTTTGCGAATATTTAACAACAGAAAAATATTTCTAAAAAATTTATTTTACAAAAGTAGCTATAAATCAATAACTAACAACTTTTATTTGAGACATTTTTTGATGACACGAAAAAAAAAATTAAATTTTTTTCGAAAATCTATTTTTTCATACTTTTTTTTTTTAATTTTTGGACTTGGCTGCTGTGGCCATTATCCAGTAGATGCATTTTTATTTTTGAAAAATCCATGCCATAACCGGGATTCGAACCCGAGCCCTCATGGTCTAGAAATCAGTGTATCGGTACGCTAACCACTACGCCATGGTGACCGGATTTTTCATACTTATATGTTACGTTTCCATGGTCATGATAAATAATATCTCTGTTAGAAAATATTAGGCCAAGTTATTTCAACTCTTCTGCTAAAATGTATTTTATACAAGTACTCTGTGATGGTCTTCATTGTTTCGCTGATCATGGGCATCACACGCCGGATTGCGCACCGGCGTTATTGTGAATCGGCGTAAATTGAGCCGACGTAAGCCAAGGGCTCCCTGTATTTCAAATGGAATCTATTTTTGCCTTAGGTGGTCGCCGTAAGTCGCCCCTTATTATTTGCGGAGTAAGACGTAATTCTACTTCAAAAGTCACTGCCCTAATTTGGCTGTCAACCTATCTAACAATTCTATATTTAGATCATCAACACGAGTAACTAGATCGGTAGGGCTAAATCTGAAACAGTTTCTAATTTGCTTGTTAAAGTCTGTTCATGCGAAATAATAGTCTACTGGATACCTTTGGTATTCAATCGGTTATCTAAGGACCGTTTTCAACCCTTCTGAATTTTTTTATAAATAGTTCTGTCAGTATAATTATTATTTAACACACAATATAATTTGTTAGCTCATTATGAAGAGTCAGGTTTGACGCAAACATTATCATATATCTAAAGTTTTTCAGAGGAATGTAAAAGACGTTTTACTAACGAAGTGTCGATATTAACTAGCAATCAGGTCGCGATATAGAACTCACATGAACGGGTACAAGTGTTTTTCAGATCGCGCTTGTCTTTGTGCTCAAAGAACCAACTTTAATAACATCCCGCGGGGCTGAGGACAAGAGTTAGACAGAGGGGAAAGGAGGAAGCGGTCGCCATGACGATGTGCGAGCTTTGATTATGTAAAATGGAGATGATTAGATGGTTATTGTGTCTTTAAACATACACTTATAGCCTCCAGCGTGTTATGAGTTATGTAGTTTTAACTGCATCCTACGAAATGTAATTAGTATGACGTAAAAGGATAAACGAATAGGTAATATAAAAACAATATTCAAAATTCTTTACATCACTGATTATTGAATAACACTTATGTAAGTAAAGTGTGTTTTTTTTAGAGATTTGTTTTTAGAATTGGCAACACTGTTTCCAGCTACGACCATTTTGATAGTTGACAGCTGATTTGTGCTCAGTTTGGTTTGTCATTTCACCATGAATGGGCTCCAGAACAACGTTTTCAAATTGTGCAAATTTATTTTAAAAATCGTGGTTCAGTTTGCGGAACTTACCCTGGTCTACTATTTTACGGTCGACATAATCGTCCTTTCGAGTAAGTAATTCGAATAACCATGGATCGTTTTCGCACCACGTATACTCTAATTGTTAATACGCTTTCGCAGAGACGTCGTACAGTGCGCACCGAAGAAGGAGGAGGACCCGAATGAGTCAATTTGCCATCGTGCACAGCAATTGGAGCTGTGTCCATCCACTTTATAGAAGATTTTGCTTACGATCTTAAGATCTTAGTTTACGAACTTACAAGATTCAGCTCGTGCAAGAGTTGAAGCTGCATGACCACCGTGTGCGTCGTATGTTTGGTGAATGGGCCGAAAACGAGATTGTTCTTGATCCTCATTTTCACCACAAAATTTTATTCAGCGATGAGGCTCATTTTTTGTTGAATGGCTACGTCAAGCAAAATTGCCGCATTTGGAGTGAAGAAAGTCCACAAACCATTATTGAGACGCCGTTACATCCACAAAAAGTCACTGTTTGGTGTGCTTTATCCAAGTAATGTCGAAGGGAGTCGAGAGTATTTTCATTTGAGGGATTAATGCACTTTACTTCCGAGATGCATACAAAACTTACGACGATCAGTTAAAATTTATTTAATCAATTTGAAGTTTGATTTCATAGAATTTTCAAACAGAAATAGCTTGTTTATATTATGAAAAATAGAATTTATTTATGTCACGTTGTATGTTCCAAAATTGAATAAGTGTTTTAAATTTAATATATATTGTGAAGATTTGTTAAAATGTTTTCAAATAACACTGTTAATAATTTTAAAATGGAAATAAACAGCGATGATGGCAACGAGAACTTTATCGGGACACTATCAGATATTGCATCAGTTGCAATGGAGGCAACTGCCGAATTATTGCCTGCAAAATCAAAGAGATGACGAGACATATACAGATTTCGTGAAGTTTTATATGTCAAAAACTACGTAGTTTTTGATCGACTTTATGTACCTTACGAAAAGTCGGTTTTACACCCGGTCGTGAGAAAAATATAATTATATTTTCTTAAATATTTTACTACACAAATCGTGAAGTAGTAATGTGTAATATGAATATTTTATGATTAGATATGCTGGGTTGAAAAAGGTAGAAAAAGCCTTTGACACAGTTTGACACAAAACTTTAATTTTAAAACTAATCAGAACGCATTTCCCACCATACATGATACATCTGATAAATTTCTACATTAAAGACTGAAGATATCAAGAAATGATAAGACAATGTAACACTAGAAAAATAGATTCTGGCGTTCCACAAGGATCAATCACGGAACCGATTCTCTTCAGCATATACAAAAAAGAATTTCCTTGAGTAAACGATATCTTCTACTCGTTATATTCAGACTTTACTATTTAGAAGGACATTCTTTTTAAAAGGACAGTTTTCTAAAGGTGCTATATTTTCATAGGGGCACTCTTTTTCAGAGAGGCGCTCTTGTTCTAGAGGCGTGCCATTATTTATGAGGTAGCGGGCTTTAAGGCCCTAGTCTTGGCCTTAGTTTTGGTGCTCTCTTGCATTTGAGGGCCGGGTAGTTGCCCGGTCAGCCCGCTCTTCTATCCAGAACTGATCGCGACAGTGTCTCTCTGCGATGAATGGAGATTGCCTGTATTCTTCTTTGTTGCTTTTCCATTAGCATCCAGGTTCTACTACAATACTTCAAAAATATTAAACTAAAAACTTTTATTTTTAAATTAGACGAAAATGACGAAGACTAGGACCGCGATGACAGTATTTTGCGGTTTGCACATTTCTGGTAATGAATGAAGTTATCAATATCTGGTGGTAATACAAATCTATATTGGTCGATTGTGTGAATGTGCGGCAATGGCAGGTATATACACAGTAACAATCAGAGATAATGGCGGTAATGTGAGCGAGAGGCGCCTAATGACGTGCCGTATCTAACATCTGCATTGTCCCTGGCACGTCAAGACCTCCACACAACACGATCCGATCGATCATAAACAATTGCTGAACTAATAAATAAAACTATTACCAACAATAATGATATTTCGCGGTTAAACCAGTTAGTATAAATTTTTTTATTATACATGAAGAAGAAATGTCAACATGATTCAGTTCCTTGAAATATATGTGGAACTTAAAAGGATTCTACACTGAACACGCAAAGAAATCACTGTATTTATAAATAATTCATAAAGGGTTTCGAATTTAGAAAAAATAACACAACAGATACATCAACAAGTTATAATTTTTACGTACATTTTTATTAGATTTGGATCGATTGAATAGCATGGGTAAAATCTGTCTAATTATTTAATATGTTTTAAAATCTCGCTTTTTCAGTTTTTGCTCATGCCGTCCAACTGATCAAAATCAAACAAAAATATATGTATAGATCATATATACTGACCGGCGTAGCCTAGTGGTAACACATGTGCTTTACGTTTCTAAGGTGTCGGGTTTGAACCCTATTCAGGCATGGAATCGTCCTGGCTGATTATTTCAGTAGCAAAGGTGAATCTAAAAAAGTGAAAAAACGAGAAAATTGCCAAAGAATCCACTTTTTTGAAAACAAGTAATGTTTAACTGAGGCTTTTGATCATTTTATTTAGCAAATGCCCACTTCAATCGTTAAAACCTCAGCTCGTTAAAATTCCATTTAGTTCCGCTTAAACGTTTGGAATAGCCTATACATTATAGTTACTGACTGGTCTATAACTTTATTAGTAATTGATATATGGTTTACATATAAATGTGAAATAATAGTATAAACTGTCCTCTACGTACTGATATATTCACTTTTCCACATAATCGCCAACGACAGTAATACATTTAAGCCAACGTGGTACGAGTTTTTCAAGTCCGTCACGGAAAAAGTCTGGAGACTTCCCACGGCACCATTTCCGCACCTCCGCTAACACCTCTGCATCCGAAGAGAAACGCTTGCCCTTGTGATGTGCCTTAAGCTTTGGAAAGAGGAAAAAGTCACAAGGCGCAAGATCTGGCCTATAAGGTGGATGAAGAAAACGTCATGGAACCCAAGCTTCTCCAGTGCTCCACGCGTTCCAAAAATTCAATGTGAACGATGCCATCGCAATCCCAGAAAACGGTAATCATGACTTTCCCGGCAGATGGAAGTGCTTACACGCCTCACGGTAGATGGCACTTAACCTTCGATGGATATCAATGGGCGCTACACCCTCCGCAGTAAGAAATTCAATGACAGTTCGTTGTTTTAACAGCACATCCATGCTGGCCGCCATGTTTAGAACTGTCATGCGCAAACGCGGTGTTGCTGAGAATCTCCGCTAAGAGAACTTATGTACAGATACTTATGGTAAATGGCAAACCATTTTTGACACGGTCTGGCCCGTCATTATAAAAGTTATGGCCATGGAGGCATTAGTTTTCAATATACCCTCGTCTATAAAAGAAGAAAATTGTTTGTTTGTTTGTTCGCTATACATTCTTGGCCATTAACTGATTTAGACCAAAATTTGCACAGTTACTCTTTAGGACTAAGGGTGCAAAAAATCGGTTTTGAAATTATGTACATGTTTTTAGGGCCTACGAAGGAAATAAGTCGGAAAAAATCTTATGTGCGGCACATTAAATTGTTACGCCGGCTAAGCTGTAGAGATATATCGAAAATATGTATGACTGACTTCTAAGATTTAATATTACTAATAAAAGTCCGGGAGTGCATATATCCCAGGTCAATAGATAAGTCACAATTATCATTAATAAGTTTTCATTTACGGTGAAAATTATAACGCTTAGTTTGCTATGAAATATCACCGTTGCCTTTAAATATTTACTAAGAAAATTTACTTTAAAGGCCAGAGTATTTACTCACGAAAAAAAAATAATATTTTGACTCATGTACCTATCGTTCACAGAAAAAACATCATAGTACAATTAATCTGATGCGTGTATTGGTAGACGCTACGTTGGTCAGTCTGATCGTTAGGTGGTAGAGCGATGTGCCGGCGGGTTAACAATACTGGTGATTCAAAAATACAAGTTGTGCTTAGGTCAAATAAATATTAAATTGTGTTTTGATTATTTGTTATTTGTATATTATTGTATTGATTATATTGAATATTAACATCGAAACTTTCCTTTAATATTGTTTTATTACACTAGATTTTTGCTATCATTTCTCATATTTGTTTTTAACATACGCAATAGAATTGCCGCCTAAGCAACAATGAAACGTTAAAATAAAAATATTGTTACTGCCGAATGAGTGCTCTTTACACGTTACACGTACCAGTTGATGAAATATCGTTAACAGCGTACATCCATTATTAAAACCCTACATAAAACTATTTTGATAAATTAAACGCTCTTAAATTAAATAACTAAAATCGTATGTAACGTATGCTGGTATTCAATACATCATTTAAATAATTTGAATTTTTTAATTTTGTCATTTATTTTTCCGAATTAAAATATTTTAGATAAATTATTATTTTTCTCACAAGCCACGCTGGTTATGTCTGCTAGTTGTTAATATTTTCGGTTTACAGAAAAAATGTTGTAGGCAATACGTGTTTAAAGGGCTCTTTTCAAATCTCGTTACACTAATTGCATAAATAACTATATTATAATTGTGCAAAACTTTTTTTTGCTTTCTATTGTACATAAATTTTAACCAAAAAATTTAGAATTTTTATTAAGAGAAATATAGAGTTTCCATACTTATGGCCACTATATATGCATTTTGACCCTGATAATAAAGAATTTCTATCTTACTTCTCTCTGCTTTATAAATTCATCACATCTGGTTGTTTATAAACCAGAAATATTTGATTTTAAATTTCCTGCTTGATCGAACAGGAAGTTTGGTAAATTTAGAATAAAAACATCACTTCGAAGCGAATCTAATTACTTGTGAGTAAGAAACTACATTATAGTAGCTAGAAACTTCGCCGAAACTTTATGATGTAGTGGAAAATAAACCATCGCTAATGCATGTGTACGTAAACTCAATACAGCAAACAAAACAGAGGCACGAGGAGCACAGACTTCCAGTACACAACTTTACTAATACGTCAATCTAGTACCATGACTTTCATTCAATATCTCGTTATATTACACCGTAACCTTTCAAAATTATACTTTACCTTTTGTCAGGTAAAGTATAGACTTCAACGAGATCATGGTGGTGTACCAAAACGATTATTTTTTGTTTGTTTTTAGAAGATGTTTTTTATTATTAATAATAAATTCAATAAAGAGGTAGAGTTTATTACTTCCTTATTAAATTTCAAATTGATACAACCAACAACAAAAATTACATAAACTTTTTAAGTTTTAAACATATACTTAAATTCTGATTTAACTCTCTAACGGAATTTTCGAAAATAAAGAAACCCATGTTGCACAGAAATTTTATTTTAACTAATAAGGAAATAAAATTACAAAAGAAACACAAAAATAAATAAAAAGTTATTCAAGTTTTTAATTATAAGGTGTACAGCCCGTTTTTCTTTTTAATTTGTGATAAAAATTTTGTTCTCGTCAGTCAAACCTATGTTGACAAATTTAAAGTTGTCAATATCACTCAAACAAATACCAGTGTGACATCTGTTGGTGCAATTACTAACTCGTTTAAATAGGCGGGATTACTTTTAAACCTTTGTACTGATGACACTTGTAATTTTTCGACGTGGTATAAATCACACGGTGAACCTTTGACTAATGAAGAGCTGCAGGAAATGGACTGCCGTACGTCCCTAGAAAATGACGAACCTGTTCCCGTGCGAAATTTAACTGTTAAAACCATCGAAAAGGCCCTTTCTCTTCACAATCAATGCATGGAGTTGTTAGAAGAAAACGACGAAGATTACGAGCGGGTGAGTGCTGTTAAACGTGGCTGTAATGCATTACTTGACAGTTATCGGCAAATTTTGCGCAATACACGTAGAGAGGCCAAACAAGGGAATCTAGATTTCTTTTTGCAACGTGGGACAAAATAAATAAATTATTAATTATTTAATATACGCCTTTTTGTTATTCTTAATGTTTATTTAATAAATAAAGTGTTTTTCGAGGTTAACAATGTTTTTTTCAAAAATCCCTTGATTGCGAAATTTTGCTTAAGGGTGCGCACAACCGTACAGTTTCCTATACAAGACTAACAACCTGAAATAAAATTAGTAACAACCTATACATCAAAATTTTCAGCGAATTTTTATCTACCTATTAGGATATTTTTCATTGTCAAAAGAACTGTCATGTAATTGTAAATAAACAACATGTTGTAAACCATTCGACGCATATTTGTGTACCATGTGGAAAATTGTAGCTAAAGCTTCATTCTACAAATTTGTTTGGAGATAATTTGTTCTATTGTGAAAATTACTTATAGTTATTGTACTTGGTAATCTACTTTTGCCGCCACCTCGAATCTGCCGCAGTTCTCAATATAGGTGTAGCGGATAAAAATGTTCCATTTTATGTAAAGAATACGTGTACCAAGTGGCATTTCATTATCATCAAGTATAATATTTTTCGACGAAGGCTCTAAATTATAAACAATCATGTCGAAAAAAATGTTAACGTATTATTTGAACATTTCTACACAAAATTATATAAATATAAAAATTATTTGAACCCCACAAATATATTTAAAAAATTACAGAACATTGTTGTGTAATACCTATTATTAAATTATTTAGCAATAACATTTTTACAATAATTTTTTCTACAATCAAAAATATTCTATTAGATAGATAAAAATTCTGTGCAAAATTTGATGTATAGATTGTCACTAATTTTATTTCAGTTTGTTAGTTTTGTACAAGAAACTAATAATCTCTGGGGTTTGTACGTAGCCTTAACGCGATCATGTCCAGAACGTATTCCCCGCGTTGAACGGGTACCTGTACTCATAAATCAGATGCAGCCTCAAATTTTATTCACGTAGATTGTTGATGATTTTTGGTATTTTTGTTCGTTAGATACGTATAAGGTTGAAGGTACATTAAAACTAAGAAGTCTATAATCTCTCTCAGAAAATATGTTCTAAATTTTATTACATAATATCATAAATATGTTTCATAAAAGTCAGCCATATTCCCCAGTATTCAATAAATTTCGTTATCTCAGTATTGCATTCTCATTGATATTATCTGTGAAAATTTCTCGCGGTATAAATATATCCCTAAAATTTTTATTGAAGTTTTACACATTGACATAGCGGTAGACAAGGCTGTTACCCTCCTTGGGTAGAATTTTATGATACAACACTGTTTTCCAAAGTCGTTTTCCATAAACATGCGTTTTTTTTCCTACCATCTGTCACTTGCGATCTGCATGTTGGTTGTAACGTCTCTTCGTATTCCCACTCTCCTGGTTATTTCTCTGTCCCTATCGTGGTATTCGTTTCTACGTGCTTTATTCACCCCACTGTGCAACCCTTATCCTTTTAGCCGTGTATGGCGCACGTCATTCGCAGTTTATATATTTTATTATAGGGTGACAAAATATTGAAGAATTTCATGTTATCGGTAAAGGTGAGAATTTTTCGAGTATTGAGGATAAAATGAAACGATATTACCTCATCTTTTTTTTTGGAACAGAGTATATCCCTCTATTTACAGGATGTGAATTGTGGCTAGAAAACAATTTCTGTATTATCGGCTATTTAACCTCAGCCACAAACCACAAATTCAGGACAGATTTATAAATTATAGCAGAAATAGACGAAATTTTAAAAACATTTCATATTAGAATAGCAATCGTCTGAAGCGTATGGTTCGCGATCAAAATCTGGTTGCTGCGATTAGTTATTGACCCCCTTTTTTTACTTTTTAATATATTTATTTTATTAAATAAAGGTTCAGATGATGGCCAGTTATTAGTACATTTCTTTTAGATATATTTCAAATAGTGAAATGACTAAATTCTTTGTTCTATACGCTGTTAAGGAGGGGAACCTATACAAATTAGAAGAGTGAGTAAAAATTCTATAGTACACAGGGAAATTTATCCTCCAGCAATTTTTACCAAGGATGACGAATTGCTGATCTCTCCCTATTATCCTGGTCTAATAATCGACAAGAATGATGCAAAACCTCTATTGAAAATGGTCAAAAATGAAGGATACACAACAAAAAATCCATAAATGTAAAAGGTCTTTCTCAGTTTGTTTAAAATTTTAGTGTTAAAATTTTCATTTAAAAAAGTAAAAAGTTCACTATTTTAAAAAAAAATCACCGTGTAAATCTTCATTTATTCAGAGAGTGTTATTTTTATGACAAATTACTTTTCCAGTGTTAAAATTAACACTATTTTAACACTATTTATTTTCTAATACTATAATTTACCCAGTATGTAGGTGTACACTAAATTTAACCATTTAAAGAAGTGTAAATAATTAACACGAAAAGAGAGAAGTTCATGGTGCACTTTTTAGTGTACCATGAAGTCCCTTTAACATTACTTTTTTTAGTGTGTATCCTCTGGTACAAAAGATATGCTTTTATGGAATTGATATCTACATCATCATTAATTAAACATGAAATAAAGACAAAAATACGAAGTGTGTAAATTAAGTAACCGGACTGGTAACATAGCGTTTGATCTGGAAAAATTTGGGACGCGTGACTTGGAGGGGTGGCAGGTGAACATGTGATACGTCTTCAGGACTAGTTTGAACTCGCTAGAGTAATTTTGTTGTCCGTAGCGATTTTTTTCGTGAAACAGTTTTTTCTAGTGCATTCTAAAAATGACTGGCATTCATTTCGAGCAACGGTGTGCTATCAGGTTTTGCTTCAGACTTGGGTACATTGCAACGGAAACTTTTGCAAAACTTCAGCAGGCCTACGGAGACATTGTTTTGTCAAGGATCCAGGTTTTCGTGATTCATCTTCAATCAACTCTTTTCTTTCTGAAAATGCCTTAAACCACCAAAAAACCTCGGTCCACTACGGCAGCCTTGGATGTAGCAGCACCCTGGTAAAGAACCACGACATGGGCTTTAAAAGTGAAGAACGAAAGAATTCAGGAAATTATTGGTATTGATTAATATTAATAAATAAGAGCTGAAGACCTAAGAACAAATCAAATTAGATGGCAGTCACCTCAAAAATTACAGCTGCGTAATATCAATTGATATCCTTCCTCATCCCTTTTAAGTATTGCAGAACACATTTCACGTATTTTTGTTCACACCTTGTACAACGAATGGGAGAAAGACCGAAACAAGTTTTATAATGGACGTCAAGAAAATGGAAAGATCTAAAAAAGTTGTACAGAAGGAATCTGAGAAACGGCAGAGCGAAGAATAAAGCCAGGATAAAAAATAGTGTAGATATAAATAATTAAGATCATTCAGAATAACTGAGACACTACTAATATCATATACTGACTCACATTTATATAGTCCAAAGGTTCGGGATAAGGAATCGAAATTATTAAGTTTGCGGGTTTAATTCCCAATGAGGTTGTATTTTAATATTTATTTTTTACCTTAATAGTAGAGAATTGAAATCTGTTGACACCATAGAGCAGTGTTTCCCAAAGGGTGTGCCGCAAAATTTTCCAAATGTGCCGCGAATGTTCCAAATGTGCCAAATGTTCGCGAAAAAAAAACTAGCGTCGTGATTATTTTAACATCATTGTCCGAATATACGTACAATACCATTAATAAGCATAAGGTACACGAAGGATTTTTTTATAACAAATTGAAATTGACATATTATGAGTACAGAGTCTGCATTCAAAATTTCTTCTTCTGTAACTACGGAGGTGTGCCGTGAAATTTTTCTTCTTTGGAAAATGTGCCACGAGAGTAAAAATATTGAGAAACACTGCCATAGAGCAATAACAATTTTTTATTGACAAGATTTTAAATTCTAAAACGCCGTGTGATTTCTTTAAAATTTTGAACTTGTTGCTTTTTCTCACTTAAAATATCGTACGCTGCAAATATTCGAATATATGTTATATTTTCATCCAATGCCCTGTATTCGATCAGTATGGCCTTGCTATATAGTATATTTACATGAGCTTCTTGGAAAGGCCGCCATATTCCAGTGATCTGGAATTGAGTTACGCGTTTCCAACATCCTCTCACTGCTCAGCCATCTCCACACCCTTATTCAATAATATATTCGCACATCGGCATCGACAGCTCATAGCAAACATAACAACGTTCAAATATTTTTTAGTCCGTTGAAATCTTGTAGATATTACTATATTTATAAGATTAAATTTATATAACTTATTTGTACTTATTACAAGGACGCGGAAATTGTTAGCTCAGGCGGAATAAATGCAATAAGAGCAGATATTAATATTTGATACTTGTTTGTTAATTTGTCTCGCAGAATTTCTCTCGCAGATAGTGGAATATTAAATTAATATAATACTTCAGGTATAAAATCCACAATGTTCTTAACTTTGTGTACAAAACTAATATGGGCTAATGCTCGTCTAGATGTCAGGGAATTTATGACACACACAACATTTTTCGGTATAAATGAAAATGTGAAACTAGCATGTATTTGCTAGATTTGTAAATTTTAGCCTAAAATAGCAGGTGAGAGTACGTACGAACTGGACGAATTCACCCAGCTCTGTGAGACTGTGGAACAGAGAACGCACTATAAAATAAAAAAAGAGGTTGCTGCATAAGATACAACTGTGTTGTATCTTATGCAGTTACCAGATTTCACTTCGTTCCACTTGATATCCCTCTCTTCCATTGCTTGCTTGACTTCTGCTTGCCCTGTTTTTCTTGGTCTTCCGTGGAGTTACCTTTGTGATAATATTATTCCTGAATGTACTCAGATTGAAAATATGGCCACGAAACCTAGAATCAGGAGGCCAAGGCATGCCTCGAGCTGTCGGGCCAATGAGGATAACGAAGTTAATCTTAGGTAGACTTAATATAATACCTGAATAAAGAATATAAAACGTGATCTTCTACCACAAATGTTGAAACCTACCTAAAGTATGTACTTCTAATTATTTCTTCCTTTAAATTAATTGTGTCCTGTTATTTCAGCAGAACACAAAATTAAATTTTCCCATTAAATATAATAATCTGTTGACAATATGTGGTAAATCAAGACATGATTGTTGGTATATGGAAAGCTATTCAGCTAACATGCACCAAAGTGCAACAATTGTCATGTCACCCCGCCATATCTAATCCTAACGATCACCGATCAAACGTAACTTCGATAGGGCATCTAGTTCAGGCTCAGGACATGTCATTAATTCAACATTCTGCATAAATCCTCATAATGGCTACTCGATCATCCACTAATGGCCAGTGTCATAGTTCCCATTGTCCTCCCTCCTACGTCTCTCATCATAGTTACGACAAACGCAGGGTTACCATCGCACCACAAAAAACACAAACATTCCCTATTCATATGACACTAGTTTCACGTGACTACAATTGGTAATGTACGGTTTGATTCGATAGCTTTTATAAATAGGATGGATGCAAATTACTTTACTAATTGAAGGTAGTCAGGGCAAAAACATTTTATGAATGGAACAAAAAATATTTTGTTGATGAGAATAGAACAATGATAGGGATGTGCAATTAACAGAAACGGTAGAAATTATTGATGTTCAATATATATTTCAATTTGTAGTGACAAGAATTATCTTTGATGTATCATATTTTTTAACAACAAAAGATATTTTTATTTATTCATCAAATTGTTTTCACTGACAAACATAAATACATTCGGCATAAATGTCGTGACAGGGTGGGAAACCTACCAGTGAAGGCCCTTTATGAAGAACCCTGGATCTACCATTGCAAAATCATGGCATCACCATCACAAATTAATCATTGAAAAGCTTTTATTTTCTTTAATAATACCAATAAATACAAATAAATATTCACGCGTTTAAGTACGGAAAGCTGCTATTGCTATGCATTTAATGCGACGAACCACGCTTTGTATTTATTTAGTCAGACGAGTCAAATCGAAACTGGCTCTGTTTTGAGACAGTTTGATGGCCTCCGCGGAGAGTTGGTGGGTAGAAGACAAATTTCAGTTATATAATTATATATGTAATCGATATCCTCTTCTACCCGTTGGGTGTTGGAGATTTTCTGCCTGTTTTTAAACTTCTTTGATAAATCTGCCAGTTTTTCCTGCCTAGTATTAATTTCGTCGCTTGAGTTTCTGTAATATTTTTATTTTTAGTTATTTTACCTATGCAGTCTTCCCAGGTTCTTCCTCTGCTTCTTTAACGGTTGTTCCATTTTTTCATATCTTTTTACCCGGTACATCGTTTATTTAGTTTCTCTATTTGCGATTCTCTATTCATGTTTGGGTCGTTTTCACTTCTAAATTTGTTATCTGAAATATTTGTTAAACAAAATTGTGACAAGAAGCGAACCGTAGTTTGCAACTTAAGAAGCGAGATGTCTAACCACTACACCATGAATACCTTACATAAGATATTAAATATTTACATCTTTAAAACATAAAAAATGCGTTATTTTCCGAAAGCATAATCTGATCAAAAATTCCTGTTGTACTATTCCGGTTCACACCAATGTACATTACTCAGATTTTTTTCAGATTTTTAGTTTAAACCATCTGGGCCACAAGGTGTGGGACAAAATTCTTTTTGCACAATTTTGACCAAAATCGAGTCAAAATAATTTATTTTGCAAAAATAAAATTTTGATCGTTAATCCACGTATTTTCATTTGATACCGTACTCAGAATTTTAAAAAAATATTTTTTTTTTCGATGAGCACATATTTGTTTATATTTTTAATTGGTATGTTTTTAGATGTTTTAGTATTTTTCCTATGAGCGGGTCAAAGACGTAGTTTGCAACTTAAGAAGCGAGATGTCTAACCACTACACCATGAATACCTTACATAAGATATTAAATATTTACATCTTTAAAACATAAAAAATGCGTTATTTTCCGAAAGCATAATCTGATCAAAAATTCCTGTTGTACTATTCCGGTTCACACCAATGTACATTACTCAGATTTTTTTCAGATTTTTAGTTTAAACCATCTGGGCCACAAGGTGTGGGACAAAATTCTTTTTGCACAATTTTGACCAAAATCGAGTCAAAATAATTTATTTTGCAAAAATAAAATTTTGATCGTTAATCCACGTATTTTCATTTGATACCGTACTCAGAATTTTAAAAAAATATTTTTTTTTTCGATGAGCACATATTTGTTTATATTTTTAATTGGTATGTTTTTAGATGTTTTAGTATTTTTCCTATGAGCGGGTCAAAGACTTGTATAAGCATGCCAAATTTCAATTTTCTAGATTTAGCCGTTTGGCTATAATTTTTGCCGAACAGACAGGCAGACAGACAGACACAGACAAAAAGACAGACAAAATGATGGTATAAAGTTTTTTTGGTCATACCTACAAAACCCTAAAAAGATCATCGCTTCCAAAATACTAGTGATAACTAAAAGGAAAACGCTTATGAGCTCTAAAACTTCAGTGAAGGAATGATAACTCAAGTGTGTTCCTTAAAAACATTAAATACCCGTGTTTTTTGTGAATGGGGGGGGGGTGCTAGCTCTTCAAATCTGGAGGAGCCAGAAAATATTTGAGAAAAATCTGGGGTGCCATAAAATAATAGAGGAGGGCATCATTATTTATCGTTATTAATAGACAGGTGAAAATACAAGTGCCGTAAGAAAAAAAGGTTTTAACTTCTAAAAACAAGTAAAATCTAAAAAAACAACAGGTCCTCACTTATAAACTAATCTAAGTGATGACTTCCTCAAAAAACCTTCCTTGTTACGCACACAGGTTTCTCCAAGCATTTTTGGAGGGGCACCTGGGAGCCAGAGCAATGGGGGGGGGGGGGGCTAGCGCCGCCATTGCTCAAGTCCCTGAGCCCTCCCGTGAGTACGTGTCTACCTCCTAATAATTGAAGGGGCAAGTGGATGAAGGTGTTGTGTTACAAATTTTAAGTTCTGAGTAAATTGACATTTAGTAAGTTCTTGTGTTTTTTATTTCCCGCTATCTCTCCGCTTGTCACTTCAGTTGAATGCCTGTTAAATTTATTATATTTTGAGAATTAGATTTCTCCACAAATTACTGCATTTTTCTTCTTTCGCTACTGTGTGATACCTAAAACAACTACTTGAGGTCATTGTACATAACACCTTTATCTATCTGTATCTTCCAAAATATAGATAATTGGAAACTGAGTGTTGTGGTTAGGATAAAAGAGGCTTATACAACCTCATCCCAACGAAAATTTCAAAAAATGCTACATAACACCTTCATCTACTTCAGTTGCAGGATTGGTCGCAAAAACGTATTTACAAAGAGGAAACCTCAAAATTAGATTGTGCTTGGGGCCCGCTGAGTACTTAAATCCCCCTCATTATAAGATGATATAGTCTGATCTTAGAATTTGCAAGAGTTTATTAATATTCACATATTATCTTACGAATTTTGTCTTAAAATAACCTCCAAATCCTGACAAAATTTTATTATTTCAGTGTGTGTACATACACGCAGTGTGTATACGTGTTGTGAAATCTCATTATTATACGTGGGAACGTATGTTTGTCAAGAGGAGGGTGCACGTTGTTTGCGTTTCTTTGAGAAATGATTATTATTAAAATATGATTTGATGGGAGGCTAAGAGAATGGCTAATGAGAGAGATGTTATCTTGTAAACGTTGAAAGGGATTCGCATTACATTAGCCAGGATGTATTACTGCACAATTTATACACTCATTATTTATTAATTAAAAACAGCTGTAAATATTATTTATCATACAGCAATTAGCACTCAGCGCCATCTACTTAATTATTTCCATTATTTATCACAAAATGTTCCAATCTTTTACATTCTAACTACAAAAAACAGGTGAAAAGATTGTGTTAATGTGTTTTAGACGTGTTTTAGAGAGCTCCCTATTTATTCAAAAAGTAGTGTTAATTGGTGCAAAAAAAATAAATAAAGGCTACGTTGCCCGATTGGAGAAGCGTCCTACCGCAAAAAAAGGTAACTTTTAAATCTAAAAACCCTTAAACCGCACGAATATCACTTATTTAAACTTATATTAAAAAGATCTGAACTGTCAAAGTCTCAATCGATAATATCGAGTACTAATAAATTGAAGAAGTGACATCTAGCAGCGAGTAGAAGGTTCTAGGCCAGCGCCACCTTAGTCTGCAACTTGAAAGTAGTAGGGTTGCAGTGCAGCGCGCTAAGCGGGCGACACTTGGAATATTTTGCTTGACTGCTGGAAGGCCACTGGTAATACAGAAGAGTATAGGAGGTTGCGGACTTCAAGGAGCCTAAATAAATTAATGGACCGGAGTAGAACTTATTCTACAGGCTCAATCGCAGAATTCCTAAAAAGGAAACGGGAAAATAATCAAGAAGGAGTAAACGAAGACGCAAATATATTCAACGTGAATAAGAAAACAGTACGAACCACAAAGAAAAACCAGGGCACAGAAAAAATAAGCACAGCTGAAAAGCAAGACGGCGAGATGGAGAAAAAAATGGAGGATATGGATTTCAAACTAAATAAAATCTTGGAGCAATTGGGAGGTATTATAGAAATAAAAAAAGATATAAAAGAAATCAAGGCAGATAACCAAGCTATAAGAGAAGATTTGGAAAGGATGCAAGCGGAAAATAAAAATAAAATACTAAAATTGGAGGAAGAAAACAAAACTATAAGAATGAAAATACAAAACATGGAAGAAAGATGGGAGAAAAAAGAAAAGTTTGAGAGAAAAAACAATATAATAATTAAAGGGGTTAACATAGAAAATGGTAATACAAAACAAGAAGTCGAACATTTTATAGCCAATAAACTAGGAGTACAACTGAAGGTAGAAGAGGCATATGAAATGGGAAAAAGGGGAGAAGGCAAGCCAATAGTAATGGCTAAACTTAAAACATGGGAAGATAAACAAGAAGTGATGAAAAACAAAAATAAGTTGGCCGGAGATATAATCTACATAGAACACGACTTAACCCTAAAGGAAAGAGACATACAAAAGAAATTAAGGGACATAAGAAAAACAGAGATAGAAAAAGGGAACAGAGTAAAAATAGGTTACAAGAAGATAGCTATAAATGGTAAAAACTTTGAATGGGACGACGAGAAAGAAAATATAAAGCCAAAAAACTAATCGATATGCTCAGCGGAAACCAAGGACAACACGGCAAAGAAATGGACAATGAACTGGAAAATAATAGGTTATCAACAAAAACAAAAAATATAAAAATAGGCTTTTGGAACATAGGAGGGGTAGGCAACAAGGATGAAGAGTTTTGGGAATACATAACTACATTTGATATAATAGGACTAATGGAAACATGGCTGGAAGCAAATAAATGGAATAAATTCGAAAAAACCCTACCACAAGGTTACCAATGGAAAATACAATATGCAACCAGAGAAAAGAAGAAAGGTAGAGCAAAGGGCGGAATAATAACGGGGATACGAAACGAAATCAATGAAACAGACATTACAAGTAATATACAAGGTATACAAGAACGGGAAATCAGAATTAGAAATGAAAAATGGAGAATACTTACAGTATACAACAACATAGGGATGAAGGAAATAAAAGAAAAAATTAACGAATACTTAGATGAAAAAGAGGAATACAATCTGATAATAGGCGGGGATTTTAATGCAAGGATTGGAGAATTAGGAGCAATCCAGTTAAATGGAGAAGCAGATAACAACAAAAGAGCAACTAAAGACAAATTTATAAACAAAGATGGGAAAATTTTAGTGGAATTAATAGAAGAACGAGGCTGGAACATCTTAAACGGAAACATACATGGAGACCATGAAGGAGAATATACATACCTAGGACCGCAAGGAAATACCGTAATAGACTATGTATTAACAAATGAGGAAGCAAGATACAAGTTAGAGGCATTTGAAGTAGGGGAAAGGATGGATACGGAACACCAACCAATAATAGTAAAGTTGAAAGAGAACATATTAGTAGAAACAGTAAAAAAAAAATGGGTAGAAACCAACGACTGGTCTGAAGAAGCAGTAAAAACATACAAACAAACTTTATCCAACCAAACTTTTAAAGAAACAAAAACAGAAGAAATGTTAGAAGAACTAAAAGCAGCTATAAAAGAGGCAGTAAGGAAAAAGCTAAAATACGTGGGTTACATTACTAGGAAGAACCCATGGTGGAACAAAGAATGTAAGAAGCGGAAAACAGAAGTACGAAAAACACTCAGAAAATGGAAAAAAGGCCACACAACCAAGGACAATTATCACACCAAAAAAAGAGAATACAAAGCTATGTGCAAGGCAAGGAAGAAACAACACGAAGACAATATAATCAAAACCATAGAAGCAATAAAAAACGAATCAGAAATATGGAAATTTATAAACAGAGACAAGCATACAGGAAATAAGATCAGTACAAAGATAAAAATCGAAGAATGGGAAAAACATTTTATAAGAACACTACAGGGTACCGATAAAATGACAATAAGCACACCAAAACGCCCATCTTTTACAGAAAATATAATAACAAAAGAGGAAATAGATAAACAACTAACACGAATGAAGAAAAAGAAAGCACCTGGAGAAGATAACATTCAAAATGAAGCTTGGATTTACAGCACGGAAAATATGAAATGTAAAATTGAAGAAATTTTAAATGCAGTGTGGAAAGGACAAGGATTTCCAAATGGATGGAGAAAAGGCGTTATATGTCCTATATACAAAAAAGGGGACCACGACAGCACCCAAAACTACCGAGGCATAACTCTTATGGACACCTTATATAAGTTATATGCAATGGTAATAGAGAATAGATTAACACAAGAAGTGGAAACAAAACATATCATCCCCGATAACCAAGCAGGATTCAGAAAGGGAAGAAGCACAATGGATAATATATATATATTAAAACACCTGATAGATAAAGAGATATCAAAAGGAAAAGGAAAAATCTATGCTTTCTTCACTGACCTAAAATCGGCGTTCGATTTAGTAGACAGGCAACACCTATGGAGCATAATGCGAAAGAAAGGCATCAGCGCACTTCTCATAAAAAAAATAGCAGAAATTTATGAAGAAACATATAGCGTGGTAAGAGTAGGCGAAGAAGAAAGTGGAAAGTTTTGGACAGAAAGGGGATTAAGGCAGGGCTGTCCATTAAGCCCAATATTATTTTCCCTATATATATCGGACCTTGAAGAAATACTAGAGAAATGGCAAGCCGGAGGAGTAGTGATAGGCAATATAAAAATATGGACGCTAGCTTACGCAGACGATATTGTCTTACTAGCCAAAACACCGGGAGAATTGAAGGAAATGATGAGCAGATTGGAGAGATACCTGGACAAAAAGAAGATGATCCTCAGTACGGAAAAATCCAAAGTTTTAGTTTTTAAAAAGGGAGGAGGACGACAGACCGAGAACAAATGGAGATGGAAAGGGCAGGATATAGAACAAGTAAAAGAATTCAAGTACCTAGGGTATACTTTTCAGAAGAGCAATGAAGACCAGACACACATAAAGGAGATAACAAAAAAGGCAAGAATGGTAATGGGAAGAGTTTGGAGTATGGGAGAAAGAATGTTCCAGAACAATTTCAAAAGAAGAATTTTTATGTTTGACAGTCTGGTTAAAAGCCTCTTATATGGACAGGAAATATGGGGATGGCAAGAACAGGAAAAAATAGAAAGATTGCAGGAACAATACCTGAAATGGACTTTGGGCTTGGACAGACATACCCCAAGTTACATTATTTTGGAAGAAACAAAGAGAGAAAAGCTAAGAATAATGACGGGCAAAAGAGCAATGAAGTTCGAAGAGAATATTGCGACCACCGAAAACAATATTTTAAAAGAGTGCTGGAAGGAAAAAGAAACTAATATAACAAAATGGACAACGAAGAAAAATGAATTCCTAGCAAGAAATGGCACATCAAAGGAAGATATCGAAGGAAGAAAAAGATCTGGGCTAGAAACAGTGCTAATGGTGACGGAACGAGATAAAGATGTGCAGAAACAAGAGCAATGGAGTAGAATAACCAAGTCCCGATACAATCAGCTCTACCAATACATTGCATGTACAGAAGTTCCAAGGTATCTGGCAGAGCCCAACAAACAGCAAAAGATTATTGCGAGATTTAGATGCGGAAATGAAGAGAGGGCAAACTGCTTCTGGACGAAGGAGGAGGAGCAGCTTTGCAGAACCTGCGGTACAGAGATAGAGACTCTTAATCATCTGCGATGCTGTGAAGGACTGCAGTTAGAAAGCAGGGGTCCTTTACAACTTCTGGGAGACCACGGAAAAGGAGAGGATTGGATGAGAGCAGTGCTGAAGGCCAGAAAAAATAATAATTAACACAATAATATATGTTACAATTTATGTAGATTTTAAGCCGAAAGGCAACAAATAAATTATTTTACTACTACTACTACTACTACTACAAAAAACATGCTTAATTTTTTATTATTAATAAAGATAATAATAAAAGTCACCATGGTCAGCGGTCTACACATTTTTGAGACAGAAGAGTCATTTATGAGTAATAAAATGACTGAAAACTAGTTTGATAGCAATATACGGTAACCGACGAGTTCATCGAAAATCAATTCACGAAAATCAATTCGTCGAAAATCAATTCATCGAAAATCAATTCATCGAAAATCAATTCATCGAATGATCAATTCATCGAATGATCAATTCATCGAAAAAAAATATTTTGTAAATAATTGAGAGGAATGCCGAGGGGATCGGAAAGTCAAAAAAGCAGTGGTCAATAAAAGGAGACAGACTAAGAAATAATTGCGTAAATTTTTTTATATGGTTTAAAAAAAGGTAAATAAAGTGACATAGTGTTTGAATATAAATAAAGAAATATAATAAGAAAACTTATATAATAAAAGAAATAAATGTTTTGTTTTTAAGGTTTAATAAGACAGGTTATGGGCAATTGCACGCAAATAATTTTTATAAATTTATACACAATGATACGCATTTTAATTGGGCTAATATGGGGGAAAATAAAGTACTATGCGCCTAAAAACAAGGTAATTAGGTTAGGTTTAGTTAGTAAAAGTCTAAAACCGAGCGGAGCGAGTTACCTATCTTCTAGTTTAAGGACAAAGCACTATTTTAGGTTAGGTTAGGTTAGTAAGGGATTTGTTAGAAGAAGCCGAGCGAAGCGAGCTACCCATCTTCTAGTTTAATGTCAAAACACTATCTTAGGTTAGGTTATGTTAGTAAGGGTTTGGTTAGAAGAAGCCGAGCGAAGCGAGCTACCCATCATCTAGTTTAATGACAAAACAAACTCACACTAACATAACAATGCCACCTGTTTAGAATCACCGTACATTGAACAAATCATGTGTGGTATAGTAAATATGAATAGTAAAACTATGTACATAACACAAAACCCTTAAGACTTAACAGATGGGGAAATACAATTTTTATAATTCTTTAAGAATGGGTGTATTACGTACATTTATGATCCCATTAACCGGGTTTTTCTGATCTAAGGAGCCCTGTTCGATTTCAAAATAATCCAACAGGTATCTTTTACCTGGCGTATTTTCTGAATGGAAAATTTAAAAATTATTAATAGACCAAGTATGATAGTTATTTAAAAAGTGTAGTCTGTAAACTTTTATTGACCACTGCTTTTTTTGGCTTTACGATCCCCTCGGCATTCCTCTCAAATATTTACAAAATATTTTTTTCGATGAATTTATCATTCGAAGAATTGATCATTCGATGAATTGATTTTCGAAGAATTGATTTTCGATGAATTGATTTTCGATGAATTGATTTTCGATGAATTGATTTTCGATGAATTGATTTTCGACGAATTGATATTCGATGAATTGATTTTCGATGAACTTACCGTGAATCCTTAATACGAGGGATGTTTCCTAAATTTTGGGAATTGTGCTATAATTAAATTACGCAGAACTTATAGGCAATGTTATTGGTGCCAGACAAGTCTTTACATGTTTATGCAACTATCTAGTGCAATATTGTTCAGTCTGATTTTCAGTGTTCGACTGATATAGACGCGTTTTCATAGCACTGTTTTTGTAACCATGGAAGACGCAGCAAAATCTCAAAGAGCAATAATTTTCTTTTTGTGGAAAGAAGGTGTGAAAACATCAGAAATTATTCAGCGTCTGCAAGGAGTATTTGGTGAGTCTGCAGAATCCAAAAGTACTGTTTATCTGTGGATCGATCGTTTTAAAACCGGTAGAACATCACTAGAAGACGATGCACGTAGTGGGCGCCCAAGCACTTCGGTAAATGAAAGAAACATTACTGCCGTCGAAGACCTACTGAAAGAAGACACGACAAGTTCATGACATCTTGCATGATTGTTTGGGTGTTAGCAAGGTTTCGCCGCGCTGGTTGCCAAGGCTGTTGGAATAGGTGGATTGAGGAGACATCGAAAAAGTTCTTTGAGGACGGCTTAAAAAAATTAGTTTATCGTTGGGATAAATGTATTGAGTTAAATGGAGATTATGTTGAAAAAATACATTGTAATATTGACGAAAATTAACAAAATAATAAAAATTATAACTAAATTCCCAGAACTTTGGAAACATTCCTCGTGTTATCAATAATAATAATAAATTTAATAATAACTGCCAGACAGATCGTGATCTGTCAATTCCCGGCACTGTGCATATTTATTTTTACAAACTTGCACAAATAGCACGTAGTGTTTCACATGCACAGTTCAGGCCTTCGCTTTCCGATGGAGAACATCTGAAAAACTATTTGAAAAAATATTTGCTGGCACCGGGGTTTGAATGTGAGACCCTATACACAGCTAACTACTCACTAAACAACTGCACTGCAGTCGTTTACGCCATAAATAAACAGATTTTTATTTTTAGTATTAAATATAAAAAGCTGGTTCGACCTCTGTTTCTATAAGTTCCGAAAAAAGAATCCCAGATACTGTCCAGGAATTGAACTTTCCCCTATCGTTTTTTCTATGAATTTTGTCTGCTCCTTTGTACCTTATTATTTTTATTTTTAAGGAATTTTTCTGTAATTAACTCAGCACTCAACACTTTTAAACTTATGTCTTCTGACAGTTTACTTTTTACTTTCAACTTTAATCTGTCGTCAGCAAAAAAAAAAAAAGATGTAACATTTTCCCTTGATGGCAAAGTTGTGTGATTTTGTGCCGGATAGTTAATATTGGATGAGACCTGGACGTGAATTTTAGTATCACAGTTAATAATAAATGATCACAACTCAGATTGCTGAAAATGGTTAAAGAAAAAATGTCCCAATAAAATATTTTAGGAGTAATTTACAATATTATTTTTTCAACAACATGCTTATTCAAAATTTTGGTAATATTTATATAATCGAAATAGAGCTATTGCAGCATATTGTTTATGTAACAAATATAAAAGAAATGTTAAAATAAGATATAACAAAAGATTTTTAATTAGAGTAATTTATAAAAAAAGATTGGTGCAAGGAGCATATCATAATTGGTAGCAGAAATACGTTTAAAAGATGTTAAATTGTTTCATAATTATTTACGCATGAATAAGGCCGCGAACATACAGAAAGCTGATAAATCAGCGCTGACAATCGGTACCGAAAACAAGCGTACTGGGTTACTGGTTGAGCACACGCTAAACGCCGATATTGCATGTGACACTGACAGATGACATAACCTATATATTGAAGTTTTTATTTATTTTTTTCCTATTTATCGTACATTTTTTAATTATATTGTCCTAGCATAGAGTGAACGCTAGTTTTGAAAGTGTATAGCTACTCTTTCGTATATTGACTCAATTATTCTGATTCATCTTTGGATGAGTGGTTTCTAACAGAATCACTATATTGGAAAAAAAAATGGAGCCAAAAAGGAAAGGTATACATGCAATAAACCAAGAGAGACGTAAATATGGGGAATACCACCACCTTTTTCTTCAATTAAAAGATGATGCAAGATTTTTTAAATATTTTTTTGTTTCGGCGCTGGCAACAAGCTACTTAAACTGCTTAAACGTTTCGGTAAGCGGGTAGCTGACACCGACCGGCGCCTACCAGTACAAAGCGTGTGCGGTTATATTTGAAAACATGGACAGATACTGCGGCAGATCAGCGCTTGTTGCCAGTAAAGCCAGTGCCGGCTTTCTGTATGTTCGCGGCCTAAGGATTAGTTTGATTATTTAGTGAGGCGAAAATGAAAAAACCGTCTGTTTTGCCGGACGAAGTTGAACACGATCCGATTTTTCAGGGGTGCCGGACAAATTAATATATTTGCAATCTTCTGATTGGTCATTTGGACGAAAGGATACGTCGAGTGGAGATCTGAACCATGCACAAGGCGCTAGATCGGATGAAATGGAAACAGACAAGGGTGGCCTGTGTCCAGCAGTGGATAAGAGAGTCTGAATGATGATGATGATGGGGATAATAAAGTTGATATTAATAAAAACTTACATTGATCAAATTCAAAACTCGGCGTTAATTGATATTTAACTGTTCGAATTCTCGCACCTTGATAAAGTTTAAAGGAAATTGATTAACATGATTTGAATACTAAAATGTCATGAGAAATACTCAGTTAATATAAAACAAAATATTTAACAAGAAATATTTAATCTGATTTTCCCCACGTCACTTGATCGTGAATTATAAATCTTAATTGGCTAATACATAACGGAAGCGTTAGTATAAAGTGTCAATAACGCTTATAAGATCTCGATGTTCCCCGACTCCTCTTGCTGTCTAACTCTGTAACTGCGCCTGATTTTCATCAGTAATTAGTAATTTTAATTGGACGTTGTTTGTATATAGAAACGCGATTAATACTCGTTTGATTAAATTTGAGAGCGAGGGTAGTGTCACGATGAAGGACCATAATTTCGACCGATAATGAGAGCCCGGGACTTCAGAAATCTCACACACCCTTATACGAGATGGATACGTAGATTAATAGGAGTTAAATACGCATTTACGTTAGACGAGGTGTTAAGTAATAATAACTGGTTACTCCCTAAGAGCACACATAAGTTCAAAACTCCCTGAGACCTTTCACAAGTTCTCAACAAAATCTGGGAAACGTATCTTTAAATTTACCGATTTATATTTTCCAATATACCGAGTTTTCTTCATAGTCTATACATTAATATAAGATACATTAGTATAATGTCCAATTTATATATCAATATAAATTAATTTTTTGTGTGTACGTAGGGAAGACTGTTGTATCTTGAGCATAATGTACCTTGGAACACTTTCAAGTTCCTGACCTTCTCTAACATCTAGGACCGTCTGTCTGTCTGTCTGTCTGTCTGTCCTAGATTCACGTAAAAACATTGGACATATTTTCACGCAATTTGGTATGATGATAGAGTGAAACCAGATTTCAAACATAGGCTATAAGGCATCCCAAATGTTTGTTTTGGGGGGTGTTATGTGGTTAAAACTATTTATTAAAAAACTTAAAATATTTCCCTCTATATTGACAAAAAATATATATATTGTGACGAAAATGTATTGATATCCCTCATGGGATGCCTATGGTATAATTTTGTGGAATAATCTGGAAAGTTCTAGTAAGTCATATCCATCTAAACCATGGAACAATCGAAAAATCTGTAGAAAAACATGGAACATTGTAACAATCGAACCGAGTTTACTTGGTAACGAGATGTTTTTGTATGTAGCTAGTGGGTTTTTAGTTCTTTCTGAAGCAAGTACACTGACAGTTTGTGCCTCCGGGCGAAAAATGTTGTTAGTATTCCGTATACTATAAAAATATAAATGTAATGTTTCAAGTTTTATTATTGACAACTTCAAAATCATATATGACGAGAATAGTTTATAAAAAGAAAACAAATCTTTTATTTTTACGCATTTTGGGATCAGCCTAAAGCTAAACTTTTAAAATATCTCCCTTATTATTGACTTAACTGCAAACACGTATATAACAAAAATGTTTATAATAAGATGAAAAATTCATTTTGTTATATATATATATATATATATATATATATACTTTTTCGACTGAATGTATATTTGGGGAGTTGTGGGGGTAGTTTATTTAGTCTAGAAAAAAATTGGGGCTTTAATCGTTTAATGCTTTTTGAAATTATGTTTTTTTTATGGCATAATTTACATTACTTGTGAAACTTGTGAAACTCAAAAACGGTTAGAGAAAACGACCTGAGGTTAGAATTTTTAGATTCCTCGTAGTTTATTTAGTCTATAAAAAATGTGAGGCCTTAATCGTTTTGTGTATTTTAAAATTATGACAAGTTTTAATATTGCGTGATTTATGGAAATTTTCATCTTCGCATGGACGTATCAAAAACGAAATGCGATAAAGACCTTTGGTTCAAAATTTTTGAAATCTTGAGGTCCAAATTGACTTGTAACCATATTTTAAAACAAAATAATTTTTTGAACATTTTTCATTTTTTTTATCTAAAAAATAGTTTAAGATAGAAATCTGCGGTTTGAATTTTTAAAATTCTTCTACATTGTATATTTTAAAAAAATAATAATAAGGTTTTAATAAATTATTTAATAAGTTTTGTATGAGAAGTAATCCAAAACCCTTGAAAATGGCAAACAATCGAAAAATTCTTAAGGGGTAACCCTTACGATTTTTTCGATTTTTCAGCAAATATTTTTTGTCTCCGATTTTATTAAAAATTGGTATAAGTATTTTTAGTCATAGATCAACAAAATTGCGTCCATTTTGAAGTTTGAGTAAAAATTTAGGAATCATAAGCAAAAAAACTGACCCAAATTGGCTCTAACACAAAAACTAGACAAGTATTAATTTCTTAAATATTTTTTTCATAATTCTCACCCCAAAATTAGCTTAAAACTATATTTTGGCTAAAATCGGAGTCAACAAGTTTTTGATTCAAATTTCAAAATTTTAGAGAAAAAAAAAATTTTTGAATTTTGTTGTAAAATTGGATTACTTAATTTTTTTTAGCCTTTGATCACAAATATATGATCATTTTTGAGTTACTGTTTAAAATATTGACATTTGCGGCAAAAAAAGTAAAAAAAGGCAGACCACAAAAAGGCTTAGAGCCGATGAAATGTGAGCCTGCTCTTACTTAACAGCAAAAATTAATATGAGAAAAGAAACCTCTCTGTTTAATGTAGTTTTTAATAAAATATATTTTGGAGAGCTATGGACAGACCTACCTATAAAAGAAGTATCTCAGTTATTATTTACTTATCATCAAAAATATATGCAAAAAAGTGGTTAAGAATAAAAAAACGATTATAAGTTGTAATTGAAATTAAAATATCTCACTTATCATTTACGTTACGGCAAAATATACATTACAAAAACCGTACAAATTAGGGGTACACCAGCTAGTATATTACAAAATCTCGCTTTTGCAGCATACTATGCAACTAATCAAAATCAAACATAAATGTATGTAAGATCATATATTATTTATTGATTATTTTATATTAATTTTACTAAATTAATAATCCATATAGAATTATTTACAAATACAGTGACTTTTTTGCGTGTACAGTGTAGGATCCTCTTTAGTGTAATTGAGCCTTTAGAGTCCAATTTTAATTCATGTTCGTTCTGCTACGAGAGTTGTTAATTTTTTTTTAGAAAAACTGATAAACAATTTCGGGTAATTCAATTTCTTTTCTCAAAATATGATTTGAAGCAATCAGAACTATTCGAAGCGGAAACGTTATTATCGACCTAAAAATTAGTTCTCTACGTGTTGTGGGTTTGAAATTATTGTAACAATAGTGAGGAAAGTAACACTGACATCTCTCAAGAAATACTGAAACCCGAAATATTTCGTGGGACCAATGGATTTAAATCAACCGTTGATTTTAATTTTTATCTATTTTCATCATTTCATTGACTAGGAAGAACATAGGATAATACGAAGGCTAGATTTTAAGTTTTTACAAAAACTAAGAAAGAAAAAATGTTTTTTGGAACAAACTGTTTTATTGCTTTTCAAAATATTTGCCTTTAAGATTTATGCCCCGGTTACACGATGCCAGTAACTTGTGCAAGTACTGGCACAAGTACTTGTGCCAGTACTTGCACAAGTCGTTTTGTCGTTTACACGTTCGAGTATCTTATTTAAGTAACCTTGCAAAGAACCCGAAACACGCTGCAAAATGTAGATGCTTCCAATTATTTTTTATGCGTAAAACCGTCTTTTTAACGTGCCAATTTTCGATGTTTAACCTAATTTTATGTATTTTATGCGTACGTCTTTTCAAACAAAAATGAATTGGTGCCAAAAACTACATTTATTAAAAAAAGGTGTGAAAAAGTTTGTTTTTGTAACCACGGAAATACATCAGCTGTTCACAGCGGCCATTTTTAAGTCACTGGCACGGCTACTTGTGCCAGTAAATAGGAACGGCTTCTATTCACTTGACTTGCATGAGATACTTGTGCCAGTACTGGCACCAGTACTGCATGTACGTTTACACGATGCCAGTGGCTGGTGCAAGTACTTACTGGTGCAAGTTACTTGCATCGTGTAACTGAGCCATTATACACTTTTTCATGCGTTCAAACCAATTCTCGAAACATTTTTTTCACTCTGAAGTTGGTATCTCAAAAACATGGTTTACAAAGGCTTCAACTTCTTGAGGTGATGAAAATCGCTGTCTACGAATTTTTTGTTTGACATTGGGGATCAAAAAAAAGTCGTTACGGGATAAATCAGGTGATTACGGGCAATGAGACATTAATTCGATGTTTTTCTCCTTCAAATAATCAATTGTTTGACGTGCTGTGTGGGAGCTTGCATTGTCATGATGAAGAATGATGCGATTTTTTTGGTTGTTTATCCTGATTTTGTCTATGACTTCTGGTAAACAAATTGTTGTATACCATTAACTGTTCTCCGATCCTCTAAAAGAATGGTTGCGACATGGCCAGTACAACCGAAGAAACAAGCGATCTTTTTCTTGGAAGTGCTTCGTGAACGAACAACTTTTGTGGGTTTCGGTTCATCTTGGAAGACCCAAACAGTGGATTGTGGCTTAATATCCGGTTCATATGAATTAATACAAGTTTTGTGACCTGTAACGATGTCGTATACGGATTTTGCAGTGCCTAGGTTGAATTTTTTTAGCATTCCCTTACACCAATCAACACGAGCCTTTTTTTGAGCTTCGGTCAAATTATGCGGAATCCATTGGGAACAGATCTTTTTCACAGCTAAATGTTCAAGCAAAATTGAATGTATTGCAGTCTGCGATATGCTAAAGGATGCCTCTATCTCACGGTAAGTCACATGCCGATCTTCAATAATTTTGCGCACAGCATCGATTTTTTTTTTTTTTTTGTCATTACCGATTTTGGTCGACTTGCACGAGATTTATCACTGACGGACGCATGGTCACAACGAAATTCTGCAAACCAATTGTAAACAGTCTTTTCTGATGGTGCTTCATTACCAAAACTTGAACGAAGCGAATCCATACATTGTTGTTGAGTTAGGCCTTTACTAAAATCGTAAAAAATCATCCAACGAAAACCTTCACGAGTAATATCCATTTTTTCACAAACTTGTTTTTTTTATCGCTCACTGTCAACAAACTACTCGGTCAATTTATAAACTGTCACTGATTTCACAATAACAAATGTCAAATTTTACGTAATGACACACGCAAATTTCAATATTGCCATCTAGTGATCGATTGTAAAAACATATAAGGTAACCCTCGTAGAAACAGAATAATCTTCATGATATCCTTCAAAATATTTTGAAGAAATAAAAGTAACGTCTAAGTAAAGAACAAGAAAAAGAAGAAATCAATCTTTTCATTTTATATAAGGTTTGAAGAATGAAAGCAAAAAATATGAATAAAATTGGAGTAGAAGTAATTTATGTAAAACACAATACCTCTTCAATTATATCAAATTACATGCCAAATTTCATATTTAAAATCAAAAATTTCAAACTGAATATCATGTAAACTTATACTTCAGAAACCTTATTTCAGTACCTTCATAAAATCTGAAACATCCCTTACAACAAGTGCCCATAATGAATGATATCTGTACGTGTGGGAGTAGCCGGGGCAAGCGTCGCGACGCGTCTCTGCACGCCGGCCGTAGTCATGACAACCAGCATGCCCCCGGGCTCTCGACACGGGCTGCCGCCTCTTTCCGCGCGCCACCCCCTCTCTTCAATACGAGCGCACGCTGAGTCTACACATCCAACATGTCCGATTGACGGCACGAATACAGGGATTTTAAAGATTTTTTGGGTGCTTAAAAACAATTTGTTATATAATAATTCTAGACATGTTGTAATGTAAGTTAAATTACTATTTTAAGTTTTAATTAAACAAGTTTCAATTTAATTTATTTTGTATGTAGTTTTCATCGATTTGAAAGGGACTAATATTTACTTAGTAAGGTATCGTACTTTGTTTTCAAAAGCTGGGGGGGGGGGGTAGAAGTCACGTAAGACCAGGGCTTGAAACTGAACATATGACGAATCGGAATGCCACTTCAAAATTAATGTGCAACAATGTTAAATATATTTTCAATAATTTCAAGAACCGGAACGATATTTTGCATAATTTCAACTTAATATAATTCCATAATTTTAAACCGGAATACAGTTCCGGGGTGCTCCGTTCCGTTTAGAAGAGCCATCGGCAAAAAACAAGTGCTCCAAAATCACAAGCGCACAACAAAAATGAATTTCTATAAAGAAGAAGCAATAAATATTGTAAAATATACCACCATGCACCTAAAAATGGAATAATTAGGTTATAATTAGCGCTGAGATTTAACCGGTACTAACAAACTTCCGTACTAGTTTAAAAAAAAATGCTTTAGTTCATTTAGTTTTTACTTTGGACAACAGGCCACATTAAACATTTCTAAAAATTAACAAAAAATATGGAAACTTTTAAAATAATTTGCGCCACATCTAATATTTGGTAAGTTTTTTTTTTTGCTCATCTTTTCATCGTTTTCATTTTTTATCATACCTGGTGTTAAATATTTTGTGAAGGGTTAATAATAGAAGAATCCAAAAGGCGTGAATTAAGCGTAAGAAATATTCTGAACGAAACACTGTTTTATGCTCAACCATCAGAGCCAATAAAAACTACTATGTACCTAAAAACTGATTTATTAGTTTAGGTTATGATAGTGAAGGATTAGTAAGAGAAGAACAGTTTAAGCTTAAGAAGTCTTCGGAACTAAACAGTGTCTTATTCTTAATATTAGAGCTAATAAAAACTACAATTCATTCAAAAACTAAGTCATTAGGTTAGGTTATGATAGTGAAGAGTTAATGAGAGAAGAATCCGAACAGCTCGGATTATGCTTAAGAAGTCTTCGGAACTAAACAGTTTCTCATTCTTAACATTAGAGCCAATCAAAACTACAATTCGTCTAAAAACTAAGTCATTAGGTTAGTTGAGATAGTGAAGAGTTAGTAAGAGAAGAATCCGAATGGCTTGAATTAAGATTAAAAAGTCTTTTGACCTAAAAATACTGAGTTGTTATTAAAACTAGAAACTGTCTATTCTTTTGTCGCTTGCTAAATTGTCGTTTGCTGTTTCCTGGTGTAATCACTGGGGAGAGCTGTCAATATCGCTCCGTTAAAATGCATGATCCAGGACATCATCATAGAACTTACTATAATTTGGTTGATCTTGAAGTTTCGTATATTTATATACATTTTTGTTACAGGTGGGTGTCAATAATATTTAAGCTGGATCCAAAGATGTAAGTAAAAAAGAATAATATTAATGCATACGTCAAAAATAATATCTACCATTTTTTACCATCCGAGATAGGAGTGAATTTAATTTCTCAGCGTTACTTAACTGGTTTGGTCCAGCGTCAATGTTCTTGTTCCTAAAATTGAAGAACCCGTTAACAAATACGCTGTTACCAAACGATAGAAAATATCTTAAAATTACTTAAGAAAATTCGGAGATTTACGAACGAATCTCAAAAGTGATTAAAAAGAATACTTTAAAAAATATAGAAAATATTGGCACTGTTTTGTATCGATACCTTCGAAGATGGGTATTTTAATATAGTAGATTTATCAATATTATCAATGTTATCAAAAAACAAGATTTTCCTGTACACCACATTAATCAATCCAGTACTACTATATGGGTCAGCAAGCTGTCACGAAAACTATAAACAAAGTACTAGATTGCTTTGCTGAATAGTTTATGTTCAATCTGTGGTGAAGTTCAAAAAGACAATGTTAGGTGCATGCTCTGTAACTTTGTGTTGTACAAACTGTATGGAAATTTCTTATTACCAAAAGCACAAAATTAATAGTTTCAAATGGATAGGTCCCATGAGAAGTCTAGAAAGCAATCCTAAGCAAAGTACGGCCTACTTTGCTTAGAATTGCTTTCTGAAGAAGATATGCACAAATGCATAGACGACATTGAGAGATATGAAAAAGACTAAAATTGCGGAACAATACAGAATTGCGATATGCATTTAATAGGAACGAATATATACCGTCAATTGAGAGATTCCTCCGTCTTATATTTTGTCGCAAGGGCCTGTTTTCGTTTTGGGCCATCCTAGTGCAGTAAATAAGTAAGGGTGAATGACGATGATGATAGCACCAGCAAGGTGGCAACTGAGCTGCTGTCTGTTGGGTACTAAGTTTGGTCTGTTGTATTGTTTTACACCATTGTTCCAATGGCATCTGGAATCCACTCTATTGATCCCCAGTGATGATGTCATTCTATAGTCAACATTCTCGAAGGAATTATATTTTTTCAAAAATATTACTAACCCTCTAGTGCCTAACATTGCCTCAAGGCGGATCATATATATCCACGTAAAAATACAATACACACAATGAGACACCTACAAACGCCGAATGAGCAAAATTACATGTGTTTTTGCTAAAAACGACCAGTTGAGTGCAAGAGTTGATGAATTACGGATGTTTCCCTTACGTTATATACTAACAATTTACAGAACTAGAGAAATTGTAATTCTTGAATAATACATACAGCAGAAAAATAAAAAAAATATCGTTATTATTTCACTCATATAAACCTTTTGGAATATATAATCCTTTTGGTAGCTACTATCCATCCAAATCTGACTCAGGACGGACTTACCGTTTATAGGTCTACAGGTAATAAGTTACACTTAAGGTTAAATTTGAATGCAGAACTTTTTAAACTATATGTCTTATGTACTATAAAAAATTATATGAACGAAAATACCTCGTGAAAGAATCTGTTCGGGCCGCGGCTTCAAGACTTCGGCAAAGGGTGGAAAACCAATAGTCGGGCAGTAACTGTTGCAGTTAGCCAAGGTCGTGTGATAGTCGGTAGATCGGTGATTTCCAGTGATTCCAAATAATATACTCATAAGCAGAGCTTTCAAATAGAACTTTTCTATAGGTACAACTGCTCTATACAGTGCCAGTACGCTGATTTCGACCCGTTTTTGTTTTGTTGTTCGATAAAGAAAATATTTTGGCAAATTTTAATATCAATGTTATTTCTTCACTTCCTACAAATAAATGTTCAGAAAAATAGTGGAAAATGAAGAACAGAATGAGTAATAATATAAATACATAACATGTGGCCCGCGTGAATTTTACTTGTTAGAAAAATGGCCCGGGGCTCAAAGGAGTTTGACACCACTGGCCTGGTGTAATACTTCTGGCGTTTCTATTCTAAATAACCTCCTCATAATAAAGAGTGTTTTTTTTAGAGGTATAGAACTTTAAATTGCAATAAAACAACGATGGATTATTCGATTGACATGAATTTTTTTTTATTCGAAAGATAATCTTGTGGCATTACATTTTAAATATGATTTCTGGCATATGACCGCCACGGCTGGCTCGGATGTAGTCCAATCTGGATGTCCAATTTTCGATGACTTTTTCCAACATTTGTGGCCGTATATCGGCAATAACACGGCGAATGTTGTCTTCCAAATGGTCAAGCGTTTGTGGCTTATCTGCATAGACCAATGACTTTACATAGCCCCACAGAAAGTAGTCCAGCGGTGTTAAATCACAAGATCTTGGAGGGCAATTCACAGGTCCAAAACGTGAAATTAGGCGGTCACCAAACGTGTCTTTCAATAAATCGATTGTGGCACGAGCTGTGTGACATGTTGCGCCGTCTTGTTGGAATCACAGCTCCTGGACATCATGGCTGTTCAATTCAGGAATGAAAAAGTTAGTAATCATGGCTCTATACCGATCACCATTGACTGTAACGTTCTGGCCATCATCGTTTTTGAAGAAGTACGGACCAATGATTCCACCAGCCCATAAAGCGCACCAAACAGTCAGTTTTTCTGGATGTAACGGTGTTTTGACATACACTTGAGGATTAGCTTCACTCCAAATGCGGCAGTTTTGTTTGTTGACGTAGCCATTCAACCAGAAGTGCGCTTCATCGCTAAACAAAAAGTCATCGAAAATTGGACGTCCAGATTGGACTACATCCGAGCCAGCCGTGGCGGTCATATGCCAGAAATCATATTTAAAATGTAATGCCACAAGATTATCTTTCGAATAAAAAAAATTCATGTCAATCGAATAATCCATCGTTGTTTTATTGCAATTTAAAGTTCTATACCTCTAAAAAAACACCCGTTATATGTAATAATATGTTCAAAATGGGGCCACTTATTTCGATAATACCGAATACAAAACATCACACAGGGGATAGTGCAGCGCGCATAGGTGACAAGACAGTGTGCAAATGACTGTCGATAAGTTACAGAATATACTCCCTTAAAACGGTAAGATGTATGCTACCCAAAAGACTTTACTATATTCATTCTTGCTTCACTATCGCTGGAACAATGATTGAGCGAAATCTGGTCAATTTTTTACCTCACCTTGTAGAAATAAACAAAAATTAGTTCGAAATACTTGTGCAAGTAAAAGAAGATAATGAATTGGGGTGACAGTATTCTAAAAAAGGTTGAAATACTTCTCGTAATTGTGATACTTTAAATTTATTGTCTGCAGACACTTGACTAATTACATCAGTATGTGCGTATTTGTGTGCGTATTTGTGTGTCTGTGTGTGATTTCTCTCGCCGGGACACTAAATTAATTAATCATTATCTAAGACTGCTCTGCTTTGTTTCAGTAATCACTTGTGGTTTAGTTTGTGAAGAAAGTTACCAAATTTAGCGTCAAGTCGATTCTAGAAATTAGGTCGTTAATATACGTATGATGTGGGCTGAGCATATTAAAAATATTCTTCTCAACAGGATATAGTAGTTAACTTAACTCCTCTGTAACTCTTACTGCACCCAGGAGATATTGAGAACATAACGGTACAGTTACTGAGTTATGTAGACCAAATTTTAGCATACTGGTTCTTTAGAGACTCGCGGAAACTTTGAATCATACTTTGTCTTATTTTATATGCTATATGTCTTTCTTTATCTCTTCTTAGGGACTTAGACTCAATTAAGCAGTGCCGTCTTATGAACTGTAAGGACCCTGTCTAATTGGGATTTAATGGGCTCTCCATAGTAGAGTTCCTCAAGGTTCTTTATATGTAAATATGTACCTTCAATTATAATATAAAAAAAGTGTGTTCTGGACCACATGGTAGAAGTAAAATGTATGTGGAAAGGAGAGTCGCTACTACTTGTTCCACATGTTTCGCCCTTTAGGTTTATGATAAAAATATAATCAAATACGAAATTAAATACATTGTAGGTTATTTGAGATAGTATATCGATTATTTTTACAACATATAGACGCACGTGTGGTAATACTATTAATTGTGTTGAAACAGTGACTGGATACTTTTTTAAAAACTCATGTCGGAAGGAAATGCAAGTAATAAATAACCAAATTTAGATAAATTATAACGGAGAACTACCTCTCTATTTATTAATTATTTATTTTGATAAATTAATATCAGAAAAATACAATAACTACGTTGCAGGATTTTAAAATTAAATTTCGAAGCTCAAATTGTAAATAAAAGACATTTTGGCTTAAGAGTGACGCATTAATCTGTTATTAAAACCCAAATCAAAAATAATTTTCTCTCTACAAAAAACAGTTTTTAAACAATGCGGGCGAATTTACTTCAAAATTATAACAAAGCTCAATTCCAAAAATTATTTTCTTATATACAGACTATTCCAAACGTTTAGGCGGAACTAAATGGGAATTTCGTCTTCTAGGTTGTCACGAGAGGGTTATTTCATATTTTACATTGGTATGTGAAAATATAAAATTTCAACAGTGAAACCATGGAAACGAATGAAATTTATTAAAAATTTTAATACATTTTTACATATTTTGAAGAAAAAAAAAAAATAAATGGGTAATTTTTATTAAGAATGAAAAAAATAAATAAAAATGCAATGAAAAGTACATTTTATAATGACAATCAATTTAATCTAGAATTTGCAATGTGATTATGATTTATAAAGATTGAACAAAATGACCAAAAGTCCGAATTAATAGATAAAAATTAGTGCAACTTCTACATTCGTTTCTTCGAAAATTTCTTCTAATTTATCTGCTTTTATAAGAATATGTAAGGCTGAGATACTAAAGTCCCCCAAATCATTTGCAAGGTTTTTCAATAAAAGTAGTAAAATTGTAGTATAATTGCACTAAAAATTGAGCTCCTCTTTTTTCCGTGTAAACGTCGACTTCGGCATTTTTATGCCCCTATCAAGCCGGGGGCTCTGAGCTTGTGCCCCATGTGTCCTTATAGAAAAGACGGAACTGGAGGCAATTGTCTGAAATAATAAAATGGCAGACATATACTATGTCTGTTTATAAAATTCGTTGCTCTATAAAATATACATAGTATTTTTACGCGTTTAGCATCTATTACGCCTCTGCAAGTATGAGCAAGAAAGAAATATATAAATAAGATGAATAATGAATGTCCTTGATTAGTCATCTTTAAAAAATTCATCTTTATAATTAAAATTTGTTCGTAAAATATAATATTGTAAGCTTTATATCTTTGTAGCAATTTCTGTAAATAAACGCTTGAGTGTAGCAGTTAAAAACTCATATTTGTGAGCGTATGTCCATGATGTGTTCCCGTCCAGACCAAATATCCCGAGGCGGGCAATCTCATGTCACCCTATCTATAATGTACCATCTGAGACAGAGGCTTCTCTCTTTAATCATAGCACAGTTATTGGACCTTTTGTTTGCGTCAGGGTACGCCATTACACCTTGCTTAATATTAGATACCTTACTGTCTAGCTAAAGGATTTTCTCTCTGTTACATACAATGCTATTATACATGCTATTGATACTTTTAAACGGATTTTGATACTGAAGATTAGTAGAGATTATTATTTAATGTTAAGGTTTAATTATATATTTTATCCTGTGTCCTATTAGTTCATCTACTATTATACAACTTCTAGATTTATTAAAGATTTACTGCTGAAGTAAGGCGAAGAGTTAAGCGTTTTAATTACAACTCCTATTAGTTTATTATCTAGAACACTGTAGCGAACAATAAGCGGTTCTTATGCTGCTATAATCTATTTTTAAACTATGGGAATCGTTTTACATTTTTCGCTAAAAAATTTATACTTGCAAATAACTGGTTTTATCCTGCCCAAAAAAAGCTACATATCTTCGTATTAATTGACGCATCAGCTGTGTCATATTGTGTGTGCTATTATCGAATAATAAATTTATTATACAGACAGATAATTTATTATTTATGCCATTTCTGGCTTAAAATCTAGAAAAATCTTTATAGTTGTACTGTTAATTAACAAGTTTGTAAATATTAAATATAAAGTTTTGGTTTATATTGCCCCGATATACATCAAATAAAATAAAATTAATTAATCTAAACATGTAACGGGACGCCACTATGCTGAGTTTTGTTAGTGCGAAGGGATGAGGGTTGGTATGGTTAGGAGGTTGTTGATTGTGCGTTGATGTTGAGTGTTAAAACGTCAAAAACTACAAAACTATTTTAACTTTTATATTCTAATATAATGGAAATAAATGAACAAAGTTATTATTATATGGCGTGTATAGTGTGGTGTAATTAATTATGTAGTTTGTTCTAACCTTAAAGAAACCTTATGTAGAAAATAAATATATTTTTGCAATAAAATGCTACAAAAATGGTTTCATAACACCAGATAGTCGACTCAGAGCCTCTAATAATTCAACAAATCTAGTTCTTCTTGTGAACCCCCTTTTTAATTGTTAATGTTTCCATCCACGATATTCCTGTTCCAGAATCGCTCAACACCTCAATTCTTTCTTTGTCTTTTCCGTTATACTCGCATAACCCTCTGTTAACTGCTCTAACGTTTCGTTTGCCTTCCACACCTTTGGAACATCTGCTCTTGCTTTTTAACCAGTAATTTTTTCGCTCTTCATTTCTACACCTATATCTCGTAATTATTTGCATATCTTCTTTCTTCCTCCATCTCTGCATTAAGTATCTTGGTACCAACGGCTTATTTATTGTCCCAGATTTGGAATTGTATCTTGATTCCATTATTCTGTTGTACTGCTCTTGTCCTAGAAGTTCTATAGTTTTCTCAATTTTAATGTTCTTTATCACTTGTCCTTGTATTCTCATTCTTTCTATTTCTGTGGTCGAGTACCCAGCTCTTTGGTAATAATTCTTTTTCATTCCCATCGACTGCTTATTTTCTCCTGTCTGTCTCTCTGTTCTCTTTCTCTACATCATTTAGGCAATAGTTTTTTATTAACCTATGTTTCTATGCAATCGTAAGATCCATTTTATATATCTGAGTTGCATTTTTTTCTATCTCCTGTTATTCTTCCCAACCCCATATTTCTGCTTCATCTTTTGTAATGTTAATACTCTCATGAATGTTGGTGTGGTGTAACCCATTGTTCACAACTGTATCATCTGCATAAATGATCGTAGACGCATTTACATTTTTGGAAAATCATTATAAACAGCAATGGTCTAATTATTATGCCTTGAGCCACTCCTACTTCAAGGTCACACATGTTGGAAAGTTTATTATTTATACTTTTGCATCATGGTTTGCTATAACACGTAGATTGTTAGATCTGACAACTGCAAAATCCACCACTTGTTTATCAACCTTCTTCCACGAGGTAATTTTGGGCCAATTATACTTTAGTAATTAGAATACTGCGGCCCAGTATGATTTTTTTTTTTTTTTTTACTGTGGCTCATATTCATAATATGGTTTTTCTGGATATTGTAGTGGCCCCAACGCGAGTCTGTGACATAATGTAAACTATAATCTCAAACTGAAGATTCCTGACTAAAGAAGTTAGGGAACTAGGCGTGCATTTTTATCCAGGATTCATCATTATGATAGGTGAATTTAATTATATGTTTTGGTACTTGCCAATCAACGGATCAAGCATCTTGTAATAGATCTGGGTTACTGAACACTTGAGTTTTTAAAGGAGAAAAGTTACACACCTTAAATAATAAGGCTGTTTAAAATTAAGTTTAAGATTTATTTAAAATAATATTTACAAGAACAAATAAATTTAAAAGTATATATAAAAATTTAGATCAGAACAGGATCGAGTAAACCACCAGATAGTCGACTCAGAGCTCCTAAGAATTCAACAACTCTTGTTCGTCTTGCGAAATGAACCGAATACTTCTGATCCTCGTCTTCAGTAGACGGTCGTATATATAATGGTTCGGATAGCATTTCCTGGAATTAAAGTCTTAAAATTGTTCCAGAATATATCAGTATTCAATTTTTTAGACAATAAATCTGAACAAAAGTCATATTGAACAATGTACAAAATAATTTTGTTAGTGGCGAGCATGCGCTGTGTTTAACAATTGTCATAAGTTTTTGTATATTTTTTTGTTTATTATTGTGTTTACAACTTATTAATAACGGAAAAAGAAGCGAGATTGGTTTAATTAGTGGAAAATACTCCAATATTGTATGACAATTCAAGAAGAGCTCCGCGTTCCGACTAATGTACTAATGCGGTACACCGGTTCTATTATAAATACCGTAGTTATGGCTTGTGTATTGTGCTGTGGAGACATGGAATGTTATATGCCATGCGTTATGTTACGTAGCAATTGTAAACCAACCTTTAGAAGTATCATATTTGTGGTCTATGAGATTTGTTACAATATGAAACCATATTTAATTGTATTATACATCGAACCATATCTTCATATCTTGCTAGATTTTCCAATTCACGTGACTTGGAGTCATTCAAGACCGTTCCATATAAATCTACAAGTATTTGCAGGTTCTCTGAAGCCCCTTTCACTTATTATTGTTAAACTTTCCCCTTGGATCAAATAAAAGAAAATAAATAAAAAATGTGCATGATTTGGTGTTGAATAATACAAGCATTCACATCTGATACTAATGTTTTAAGAGATACTTGTCCCATCCAGTAATTGGAACATTAACCATTGCCCCTACTGAAATATTAACAGCGTCACAAGCCTTGAGCTGTTGTATTATTAAACTCCGTTCCGGTAACACGTGTACGCGCGCCCCGTACTCACCCGGAGTTTATAAACTTACGCATACTTTACCTGAAGAAACTCTTAAACCACAAATTTAATTCGAGAACTTTCATTAATACACCTAATGGAAGAGGTAAGTGAAAAATGCTCGGTTTAACTCAGATCAACCTGACGAGAAACGAGAATATGCCCTACAAGCAGCATTCTTGATAAAATAACTTGAAATTTTACACCTTCCCACGAATTCCACATATTATTAAGCTTGCTACTTTGATAAACTCACTAGAAATTAATATTGTGTATTATGGAAGTTCTTAATTACAATATTTTTTGTTAGAGTAAACTCAAGTTGGAGAACTATCTTGACAAAACTTGTATTTCTTCTTGCATGTGAAGTTAATTAAAAATGTTTTCATACCACTATTTATTTATTTATGTTTAATTAATTTTATTATACAACAGTACGTGCTTAAAACTTGCATATCCGAGACATGTAAGTATCAAAAATATTAGGTTCTGTACAGGCAAACACTTTTCTTTCCTTATTAACCCTCTCGAAGGAACTTTCTGATTCATGTGCAGGTATTGATATGTTGTTAAATTCAGATAAGTTATTTAACTTATTTATTATTTACCTATTAAATTAGGATGATTAAATTTTACATTATCACACTTATTTATGTGCATAAAGGTCAAACCCTATCGGATCTCCTTTTCTAAGAAGGAACACCCTTATTTGGAAAGTGGGAAACACAATTCTGAACCGTATTCATACACAGATCAGTATCTCTTTCATGTTTTCGCTGGAGTATCGCTTCACAAAGTGTAACAACATTAGCGATGTAGTGTTGTAAGCGAGAGGAAGACGGTTTCATTTATCGACGCTTTATTGAGTTATTCCCGGTCGAATGAAGACGTGTGTCTCGACAAACTAAATAGATTAACCCATTTCGCTTATAGATACATCATTCGCTCGAGGCATCCACCATCGTGTATGCAACATATATACAACAACGCATTTTAAAATATCAGTTTACTAATATACGCAACGCATGCACTTAACAGCAGATCGATTTTATAGTAGACACTAGAATTCTAAACGCAGGCTGGCGCAAAATAACGTGAACCATTCAACAACGCACATAGTTGCTTAACGGTGAACCGCTTGATGGCTTCTACGCCACTGCCTTCGCTAGACTACTGACTGGGATTCGTTTCTCTACGAACCCACCAGTTTTCACTTTTGTAACAAGTGCATTTTTACACAGTAACATACAAAACTTTGTACAAACAACACGTCTTCCTACAAACAGTTTTAACATAAAATTGTGCATCTATAAACACCCTCGAGGACAGTGTACACTAGGTCTCCAGCACCACATCTCTACTTGACTCTCACGTCAATCCAGCGCTAAAAGATAAGTATTTAGTTATAATAATAATTCTTTATTTCCCTAGACCTTGCGGCGTTTAAGGTATTAACCATTACAAAATAAAATAAGAAAAATCCGGGAGTGTGAAAAGATATAAAAAGATAAGAGTGATCGGAATACTGAGATACTTAAAGGGGTAAAGAGGAAGATCACGAGGTATAGTCAGGAGGATAGCGATGCTTAGATGCGTCAACGTAGAAAGGAACAATAGGTACTGGGCAAAGACAGCGGACAAGCTCTGCAGAATGTGTAAGGAAGAAGAGGACCTTGGAGCATTTAACTAATAGTTGCAAGGAGATAGCAGTCTGGGAGGAAGAGATAAAGGAACTGATGAGTGAAGAAGGCAAGGGAGAAAGATGGGCGAGAAAACTGAAAGCAAGAAGGAAGGAGATTGTAGAGGGAAGCCGGATGAGAATAGGAAGAAAGAGAGGGACACTGGAAGAACAAATAAATAAGATAAAAAAGTATTTAGTTATATTCTCACATATTCTAATTACTTATCTTTTTAGTTGTTTTCTACATCCAGTACTTCACGTAGCATTACGTTAGCGCTAATTCTTGTAGCCCTCAATTTTACTCTAGCACCTCAGCAAGCCCTTTGGTACCAGAGTGTTCATCACTAGTCATCATCAGTTATATAAGAGCAATACTGTGTTTTCCAAAATTTTTTGGAACTCAAAGTACAACGCATCATTGCGTCTTACCGCTTTACTTCCGCATGGGCTACCTTTGCACCTCGTTGCTACATGCTTGACTCTGATCTCAAAATATACTTGTATAGTATCTGCTTCGTGTAACAGTTGCACCACAATCAGTAGGATTGACCCATACAACACCAATATATTATACATGGACGTCCATCTGCAATTCTGGTTAGGCAGCAAGCTTTTCATTAGCCACTAGTTGCACCTAAGCCTTTTGCTTCCCTTGCACCCTGCTGTCCAGGCATTCTACTCACTAGTTACGTGAGATTCTACTCACGTAACGCCCCCCCTCTCTTTAGGAACTCAAGAAGACGTCTTTTGCATAGGGATCCTCCTGTATTTTATGTGGGCCCCGTCAGGATCCTATCTCTCCCAAGGCTAATGTATTTATTTGTGTTAAGACTGGCGTACTCGCCGCATCAGTGAAGAGTCTGTTCTCTCAACAAACTCTCCTTCTCATGATAGTCACTATGTTACTCTAACAACTACGACCAGCCTGCGTTTTATATACAGTCCATTCACTTTTTGGAGTGATTTTCTAGAGCAAAGATGCAACGTAAAATTTTGCGTGAAATTGGAGAAAACTTTCACAGAAACGTTTCAACTTTTGAACAAGCTTATGAAGATGTTGTCCTGGGTTGTACGCAATGTTACAAATTGTTTGCACGATTTAAAAGTGGTCGTCAGTCAATTAAAGATGATCCGAGACAAGGAAGGCCTTCGACTTCAACTGTGACTCTCTTTTTCAGAAAATCAACGATCTAGTGCATGCAAATCGCCGATAGACTGTCACAGAAATTGCAGAAGAGGTTAGCATCTCAACTGGATAATGCCATGAAATTTTGACTGAAAAATTGAACATACATCGAGTTGCAGCAAAATTTGTTCCTCATTTGGTGACCAAAGAACAGAAAGACAATCGAGTGGACGTTTATTGGCAATTCCTTGAACAGGCCGATGAAAAAAAATTTTCCCCAGTTTCACGCAAAATTTTACGTTGCATCGTTGCTCTAGAAAATCGCACATTTCAAAAATCGCCACTAGCATTTAAACACGTTGCACTCAAATAACAATACAACGAAAACTAAACTAGATATGAACAATCCAAGACCATGTGGTTACAGAGGAGGTTATACGCAACGCAATGCTGCCAACCGCATATCACTAAATATCTCCGTTGGTGCGTAATTCAAAATGTTCGGTTATTTTCTAAACAGACCTCCGTAGGCTATATATAATTTTTGAACAAAATAGAATTAAAAGCCAATGGCAAAAAAAAAAACTGTTTAAGTCAGTGGTGAAACATCATATCATGTAAGATAACACCGTATTCTTACTCGCAGGCACATGCTCACAACGTTTTCCATGAAGGTTTCAGGTTTGTTCACATACGTATACACTATTCTTGAAATAACCCCAACCCCCAACCCTTGTACTAACCCTTGGTTAGTACGATTCCTTTTCTTTTTCTTAAACTATGACACCATATAGCAGTTTTATTCTCAGGTAATTTCCTTTTGTTTTCTACCAATCACTGTTCAATTCTTCTTTAATTTTTCATTTAAAATAACTTTTCAAAACATGCAGGAATCAATTCACCACAATCTTTAGTTTCTTTTTAATTTTCCCTGCACGATTAAAGTAAATTAAGTTGTTTCACTGTTGTTTTTAATCAAGAAGAAGCAACAATGTTTTCTTAGAAACATATCAAAGAACATTAATTTCGTCTTCCATAAAGAAGTGGAACGGTAGTATTGTTCATTAAAAATAAGTTGAGCAAAGTTTCATTGTTGTCGGTGTCAGAGAATGCGTCAAATAGGATTGTAAACCGTCGTTAGATCGCAAATTGTCAGTTATTAAGAAGTGAACCATATGCGGTAACAGTCCAACTTGTGTTCGTTAGATATACATAAAGTTATCAGAAATGTCGTCCGCTGCTCGGGGGTAGTGTGACGGTAAGACGACGAAACAAAGAGCTCTACTTGTAACTTGGCGGCGGTAGATTGTTAGCGCTTTGACAGAAGTCTCGTGTTCAAGACGTTGTCAAAACTAACATAACTTTTAACTAACTGATTATTTACTTTTACGCAGTTATAATTGTTCATCTAAGATCAAAACCGAGATGTCTGGAGTTCTGTAACGATATTATAATTATATTTCGCATATGAAGAGAATTCACTGCATTCAACACATTCCAACTTTTACAACATTATTTCTAAAATAACCTAAAATATTTAGTAATTTAAAAATTTAGTAGTTATATTTAAAGCTCCCTCTTACATGTATTTTTACCGACCGCCAACATATATGTATAAGGGAGGTATTGTGATCATACCGATTTTGACATTTCGAGATTTCGATGGATCTCCATGAATTGGAGAGAGGTTCCTACATAACGTTTTGACTATTTTTAGCATGATGTCTGTCGGTCTGTCTGTCCGTCCGTCTGTCTGTCTGTCTGTCTGTCTGTCCGTCCGTCCGTCCGTCCGTCCGTCTGTCTGTCTGTCCGTCTGTCTGTGTACACGTGCAGAGCAAATTCGGCTGCAAGGATTTTTATGAAACTTTATATTTAAGCTTCCGCCATCAACGAGTTGATCAACTTTTGGTAAAAATCGGTTGACTAAAAATGGGAGTTTACTCGTGTCGATTTTAAGATTTTTGTGAATATTTCACAACAGAAAAATATTTCGAAAAAATGTATTGAACAATGCTATAAAAGCAATAATTAATAACTTTTATTTGAGACGTTTTTTGATAAAACGAAAAATTTCGAATAATTTTTGTAAAATTTTTCGAAATTTTTTCATACTTATATGTGACGTTTCCATGGTCATGATAAAAATATCTCTGTTAGAAAATATTAGGCCAAGTTATTTCTACTCTGCTGCTTGAATATATTTTAGACAAGTACTTTATGGTGGCGTTTGGTCCTGTGGTGGCCACCGCTGATTTTTTTAAATATGGTTATTTTCTGTCCTTTTTTTTGAATTTATTCAAAAACGGTAAACGGTAGCTTATAATGGAGATTATTTTTGAGATCTATGACTCAAAAAACATACATATACATATTTGGAAATAATACAGAGAGAAATAATTTTTTCGGTTTTTGACCATTTTCAAAGGTTTTGTTTGACGATTCGTATTTATTGTAAAAGTTGGGTTATTACGGCCCCATTTTTTTTTTTTTAGACTAAACAATACAAGAAAATTTAAAAAATTCAATCCCAAGTTCTTAAGTTACGATTTTTTTAAATTAAAAAAATAAATAAATAAATAAATTAAAAAGTTTGCAAAAAAAAAAGTTTGTTTGGTAGTTGCATTTAAATGAGTCCTAAGATTTTGTAGGACCTCAGGATTTCTAAAATTTCGACCGCAGGTCTCCGTCTCATGAAGATTTTGAAATTCGATTTTTCAAAAATGAAATATTTACAAATTTACAAAACTACACGGATCAAAAAGGTGTTAATTAAGGAGAGCCCTATTTTTTATCTAGGTAGAAAAAAGACTGTAGATTTAAAAAAATCAAAACCTTATGTTTTCCTTATATTTTGTTATTCGTAAGTTTTTTTACATATCAAAAAAAAAAAAATCTAAAATTAAAAATTAATAAAAACAAATTTTTTTTTGGATTGTTTCCTAACATGTTCTGAGGTGTTTTAGGACCTCGGAATTACAAAAATTCCAACCGCAGCTCCCTATCTTATGTGGTTTTTGAGATACTGTCTTTAAATTTAAATTAAATATTTACTAATTTTAAAAACTACACTGATAAATTTTTTTTATTCAAGTAGATAAAAGTCTATATTTCAAAAATTTAAACTGTAGGTTTCTATCTCTAATCCTTCAACAACAGAATCATCTCGCGAAAATTTGGACTTAAAGCTCCAGTTTTCTTAGGAAAAGTAAAAAAATTAAGATGCTTATCTTTGTCCTTTCTTAAATGACAACCTAAAATACTACAATTTGTTCTGCTTATATAGTTTTTCATAATTTCTGCCGACATTGTGACAAAAATTCAACACTAAAATTTACATAATGAGTTTAAACTGTAATACAGTATTTAGTACAATAATTATGCCACCAGTAAGCGCATTCGAGCGTGTCACTTCTTAATAGGAAACAATATTTTTAAAATCAGTTTTATAACATTTTATCTATAGGTACCTAAGTAAGTTTCACAAAGCTAAATTGTCATTTCAATATATTATAAGAGCTTGTTGTGGAACAAATAGCAATAAGTATTCGTTATATATGTGTGAATAAGAAAAAAGAAGAAATTTCCTATTTTATGATATAATATTTCGTTCACCTTATCAGTTTTTTTTTTTTCCATTTTATTTATATCTTGAATGTTGCGCAGTGTTGAGAGCTTATTATCTGGACATATTTGTAATCTTCTATAAATCGATCGTTCCCCCTGCCTCCTTCTATCCCTCATCCATGGTGACAAATATCCCTTAGGACTTTTACCTTTTCCAATTGACTTTTTCTAAAGCTGCCCTGAAGCATCTTCTTTAAAACATCTTCCAATCGGTAGCAAGCTCTAACCTGACCTGACATGGGGATGCGTGCCCTCACCGTCGCCTCTAGTAGAGGGAGGCAGTTACCCAGCGCGCAAGCAAATCGCCCGGAAATCAACGGCAATCGCTTCTGAACGCTTGAATTAGTCACACAGATGCCAGATGGATACTGGGTTCCAGGTATGTGATGCTTATATCTGTGTCACTGGTTACTGCTAGCTATCAAACTATTATATAACAAGATTTTCATTTCTACATTATTATTTTTGTTTTACTACCAGACAAGTACGCATCCAGAAATGTTCCTATTCTTGTTCGCCGCCCAGTTGCAAAAACAAAACAGTATATTTTTTTTACGGGCCTTACGTGCTATTATAATTTCTATTTTTTATAATCTTAAGTTCTTGTTTACACCGGTTACACATATTTACGTCGGCATAAATACGCCTAGTGCGTAAGAAGCGGCTGTATTGTGTTGGCCACGCTGAATAAGAAAAGTGAACATTATACTTCCTCTGGCCAAAAATAGTTGCTACATTTCACTTCGATTTTTGTCCGGGAATGGTTGCTACATTTCGTAAGAAGCAAGAAAACGCGGAATTACTGAACAAACATTTTTTAATGCAAAGAGAAAACATAGATAAATCATAGACATAACAGTTTAACACATTTTAAACAATATTTTGAAAAAATTCCTGCGCTGTTTTAACGGAGGTTTCATCACATTTTATAGAAGTCAATAAACAGCGACCTTAACACAGCCATCAAACAATTACAACTCTCTACAAATACAGTAACCAAATGGTTCAGAAATTGGTGCATCAATATCAACCATAAAAAATGCGTTGCAAAAATATTTACTCTGCAACGAAACACCGATCCAGTAAATTTAATCACAGATAACAGTGAAATAAATTGGAAGCCGAACAACGAGCCAGTAAAGTATTTAGGAGTCTACTTGGACACAAGACTAACTTGGAAGTACCATATCAATAAAAAAATTGATGTGAAGTGTGAATTTTCACACATTGCAGGGTTTCGCAGGTATATAATAAGTGAAGGCGGCATGCTGAGTGTGTAGGACAAATTTTGCTTTGTAGTAACCACGGCAAAATGAACGATCTTTTTAAAATAATTTATCGTCTGTTAATCTCAGAGCTTTAAAAACAAATTTTATGTTAAAATATTTTTTTGTTAATTTTAATTCGAATACCTAATATCATTATTTAAGTTTCTAAATAAGTGCAGTATTTTTTTTATATAACAAGGTTCATTAAGATTTTGAAAATTGGGCCTATGGCTTTCATTGGTTGTCTTAAATCATACGCTCCGCCCCTCTGGTTTCGTATAAATGACACAGAATGAAAATATAATTCCAATTGGTTATTAACGCTCTTGAAAATTAAATTCAAAATGTGCTAAAATATAACTAGAATTTTAACAAATTAATTTAAACATAATAAATATGAAAAAAAAAAAAACAAAAAATAAAATTGACTCCACAAGCCAGGAACGAACCTGTGTAGTGAATAACCATCCTGTGTAGTTGTCGAGCAACTGAGCCACTAGACCACCAAACGCTTATCAACTTAGTGTGTTATAACAGTATAACATGTATGCATCGTCAACCAAACAACACAAAAAATGCGTTATTTTCCGAAAACATAATCTGATCAAAAATTCCTGTTGTACTATTCCGGTTCACACCAATATACATTACTTAGAATTTTTTCACATTTTTAGTTTAAACCATCTGGGCTACAGGGTGTGGGACAAAAAATTTTTTGCACAATTTTGGCAAAAATCGCCTCAAAATAATGTATTTTGCAAAAATTAAATTTTGATCGTTAATCCACGTACTAAGGGCTTTCATTTGATACCCTACAGAGAATTTTAAAAAAATATATTTTTTTTTCGATGAGCACATATTTGTTTATATTTTTAGGGGGATATGTTTTTTAGATGTTTTAGTATTTTTCCTATGTGCGGGTCAAAAAGTTGTACAAGCATGCCAATTTTCAACTCTCTAGGTTTAGCAGTTTGGCTACAATTTTTACCGAACAGACAGACAGACAGACAGACAGACAGACAGACAGACAGACAGACAGACAGACAGACAGACAGACAGACAGACAGACAGACAGACAGACAGACAGACGACAAAATGACGGTATAAGGGTTTTTTGGTCATACCTACAAAACCCTAAAAACTGAACCTATGTTATACACGACTTTGTCAGCTCTACCCGCTAATCAACCGAACGTCTTCTTTAAAACCGAACTGCACACTACTACTTTATAAAGCCTTAATTCGCCCAGTAATAACTTACGCTTGTTGCAACTGGTGTACCACCTCAAAAACCAATCTAAAGAAGATCCAAATCCTCCAAAATAAAGTCTACGCATAACAGTGAACGCCCCATGGTTTTTACGAAACAGCCAATTACATACAGACCTTAACATCCCGAAAATAGAACAGCATATCAAAAAACTCACTAAGAACTTTTTCAAAAACCTACAGTTCTGTGATAGTGCTACATTTTACAATCTTGGTGAAAAACAGATACATACCAGTCAGAAAAGAAAACTACCGCAGGACATCTGCGACAGTGACAACGATCCTATAAGTGAAAGTGACTTATAAACAATTGATTATAATCAATAAGAAATCTAAAAACATTTTAAACTCGTAAGGACGCCAATCGAACCCTACTGTTATTTTCACTATGTTTGTTTGTTTAAGGTTAGAACTCCATGTATAACATAAATTGTATGTTGAGCTGGTAATACCCAAAAAAAAAAAAAAAAAAGAAATCATTAAAGTCGAATTTCGTCTTAACTTCATTTTACTTCTGTGTTGTTCAGTCCCTTAGCTCGGCGCATACGCAGAAGCAAGCACAAACACAAAATCGTGTTTAGATTAAACCTTTGAGTGATCGTTCTGGTCTTTTATGGTTACAGCGCTTAAATAATTAATATGTAAGAATTGCAATAGCGGCGTAAAACAAAAGCGCAACGAATTTATACAAAGTTTGGCCATCGCATACTTATGCCGGGTTTACATTGGTAGAGTAACAGAGCTAGTAACTAGCGCAAGTAACTAGCTACTAGTCACTATCCCTGTGTAAACAGTTGACATTGTGGCTAGTAGAGTACTAGCTGCCAGTAGTTGGGCTAGGATAGCAGCTAGCTCGTCGACGTATTTACTAGCTACTATCTTTGCCACTAGTACACAAAATTGATATATATGAAATTGGCGCCAAGTGGTAACCTGTCATAAGAAATAGAAAACAACACATATCAAATAAGTTATTATTTGTTTACATAAATTTTGTAACATTGATGTATTATTTAATGATTTCTTTTCAATTTAACAATACCATGTGATATATGAAATCTTTTCAAACTCTTTTAAAAATATTTATTTTTATTAAAAAAATTTATTTAATATACATTTATTTTTCTTATAAGGGTTTTTCGGTGGTCATACTTACAAAACCCTAAAAAACCTTAATAATTGAAAACCTAAAATGTGTGTAAATTCATTCTTCACATTTGTTAATAATTTTATGCAAAACACAATATAGACAGGAAATTTGTTGTAAAATTTTATGGTCATATTCAAAAGGGATTAAACCATAAATAGGTCTGATGCTTTAATCTTTGCCAAAAATACATTTTAAACTTGTTTTAATTTTGGAACAAGGGCTCGGAGGTGGGGTTAACCAAAATTCTTAGAACACATGGAAATATGGGACATTTTACGAATTGTGTAATTATTCTGTCATTGCAAATATTTCTTTTGAAGCAACATTTTTGGTGTGCCAAAGTTTTCACTTATTTTTTTCACTATTTTTTCTTTTTTGTATTGTGTTATTGCTGTCACACCATCTATAAGAGTTTTGTAAACTTAAGTAATATTTATATTTGACACGTACATAATTGTTATCAATCTATTCTTAATATTATAGCCGTAGCTTAGCTAAAGACGTTATAACTAGTTTTACATAATTTTTAGAGTAATATAATTCGAAATGATGTAATACAAAATACCATTTTTTTAATGGCATCAAGTCGGCGACGATGTATATTCATATTCATAAACTATTTTTTGCAAAAAGATAATTTCACAACAAAATCACAGTGAAGATGTCAAATGTGTTTTGACACTTACTATCCAGAAAATAAGATAAGTATGTCAATTGTGTATGAACACCTACTATCCTGAAAATAAGATAGTAGAGTAAATCGCCTAGTACTTGCGCTAGTTACTAGCTCTGTTACTCTACCAATGTAAACCCGGCATTAGATTCATAAAAAATTTGATAAATATTTTAAGAGAAATTAATTAAGATGACTATTTCCAATAATTTGGACGTGAAATTGAAATGTAGCAACTATTTTTGGACAGAGGAAGTAATTTTTATTGGTGGGCCACATAAAATCGTTTGACCCATTTGAGGCATTTGTCCCATGGGTCATTGGTTGCAGACATCTTTCTTTTCCACATTTTTCAATTTTATGCCTTTACGCACATCTCCGAAGTACGAAGTAACCTTCCATGGTAAAAATGTTATCCATCCCTGATTTCAACAATAAATTCTTTATGAATATTCCAGGATATAGATAATTCAATTCTAAGATATTTAAAGGTCATTTTTTGTTAGATAATTTTTCCATCTACTTCAAGTGCATCGTAGGAATTCCACAGATCTTGTCATGCATATAGTTTTTTCTGCATTCTATTCAGTTTCTTTGCCTTTGTACTGAATATGTAGGAGTATTTGTGAGACGTCTTCTGTACTTGCCAGTAATAGATCTACGTTTTCGGTGTATTAGAAAATTGTGTCTTATGCATTCGCCATTCTATAACCTCTTCCGTTTTTCATTACTTCTTCATTACTTCACACAAAATAATATTTAAGATTAGGATATTGAGGGAGTCACCTTGCCTAATATCGTTGTTAACTGGTATGGGAATAGTGAACTTAATTCCTAGCTTAAAAAATTGCTGGTATAATCTATAAATATAAAGTTGGAGACTCTGTTTGTACATATAAGTTTTTCTTAGTATTTTGTCATTGGTGGCTTTAATATCCTTAGCTTAAACCTTTTTGACCATTTTTAGTATTTTTGTCTGTCTCTCTATGTGTTTGTTTATCCAAGCAAATCTCAAAAACTACTGGTCGGCTTTTAATGAAATTTTATATATATATATGGTTTAATATTACCATTTTTATGATAGGATATTTTTACAGGTGTACCTGGGTTAACGAATTCCCACTTTAACGAAATATTTTGTAAATATCCTATTAAACAACAAATATCCGTCTACATCTCCGTCAGTGTATTTCTCTCATGTAAAAACCAATTAAGGGTACTTTTTAAGGGTGTACCCCGCTTAACGAATCCTTTTTCAAGGAAAGTATTTGTAAACGGCTTCCCACCGCTATACTAATTTTTCGATACCCTCTTTATAGAAGTTTTCTGATTTTGACTTAAAATAACTGACCAGGAGATTATCTGTAACGGAGATATTTCGAAATTTTTTATCTCTGAATATATGTTCCATAGACCTAAATAGATAAAAATCGGAAGGCATAAGATCGGGTGAATACGGTGAATATCGAATAATTCCCCAGTTTAAACCCAAAATTTTTTCGCGAGATATTTTTCTGAGTGACTTGCATTGTCATGATAAAAAATTATTCCTTTTCCTTTTTTTTATAAATGTTAAATAAATTTGAACATTTTTCCTTTAGGTTATCATTTAGTTTCAACAATTAGAGAGACTAAAAAAATGTTAAAAATAATGGTATAATTTGGGAAATTAATAGAATTGATGTTATAATAATATTTTTGAGCTCAATACATAACAGGTTCAAGCAGCAATGGCCGACCGTTGCTAGGCAACGTAATAAATAGGTTGAAAGCATATGTCAAATTATTGTTAGTTTGTGAAGGAAATCGGATTAAAATTAAATAATACAGTTAAAGTTGTCGAATTTACAGATATATTTTTTAATGGAGTTGGTCTTGGTCAGTTAGTTAATCAGATGATGCAATTATTGTTATTTTAACTGAAATTAGATTCCATACGACACGTACATGACCTGTCAACTGTCAAATTATTGTTTGTTTTTAAAGGGAACTAATTAAAAATTAAATAAACAATAAAGTTATAGTCGTGGAAAAAGCATAGTATGAAACTTGCATGGAATAGTCATTCCACGCTCGTTGCATAATATACTATTTTGCGTTAATGGAAGTGAAAAGGACATTTTTCCAAAATTCGAAAAATTGACCCACTTTGCGGTGCTACACAGCGAAAACGTTCATCCCACACAAAAAAAACTTTTCAATGCTACATTATAGAGAAATTTCTTCTTCTTCTTCTTCTGGTGCCTTATCCGCTACCGAATGTTGGCGATCATTCTGGCTATTATCGTTTTATTGACCAATTTTTTTTCCGTACCACTGTCGTAAATTTTTCAGCCACGAAGTCCTTTTTCTACCTGGCCCTCTACTGGCTTCGATTTTCCCCTGTATGACAAGTTGGAGGAGCTGATATTTAAGTGGGTTCCTCATAATGTGTCCCAGGTATTCCAGCTTCCTGATCTTGACGTTCTTCAAAACTTCAACTTCTTTCTGCATCCTCCTGAGAACTTCGGCATTTGTTACTCTGTCGACTCAGCTTAATCGCAGTATCCTACTATACGACCACATCTCAAAAGACTGAATTCTTTTGGATGTAGCCTCAGTGAGGGTCCATGCCTCCATTCCATATAATAACACAGGGAATACGTACGCCTTCAGAATGCGGACTTTAGTGTTCAGGCTCAGATTGTGGCTGCAGAGTACTGGCCTCATCTTTTGAAAAGTGTCGCGAGCTCTTGGTATCCTAAACTTTATTTCTGCGGAGTGGTCCCAATCCTCGTTCACGACTGTACCAAGATACATGAAATTATGTACTCTGTGTATGGCAACGTTGTTAATTGTTAACCCGGTGTCAGGTGGATTAGCGCCTTTGCTGATTATCATGTATTTGGTTTTAGCCACGTTGATTTTGAGACCATATTCGTCGTCCGCATTTGTCAATCTATCAAGCAGTTCCTGAAGCCCATCAGGTGTGTCAGCAATAAGAATTTTATTCTCTTTAATTTATTATAGATCTATTTTTTCGAATTTTGCAATGGAACGAAGATATTTTCAAAAAACATGCACGTTTTTTTGCACGTTTTTCGAGGTACTTTTCGAAGGCCCGGCAAAAAAATTTAGTCGCAAAATGTGGCTTCGAAAACTGCATCTCAAGATCCTATTCAACTAGTTTACAAAACTTCCGCAAAAATTTCTCCAAAAGCATTGTTTTGAATACCAATTTCTTGGACTATTGTACAAGTTTGAAGTTGTTTAAACATGCTCAGAATTATTAAAAGACATTATTATTTATTTTATAATCAATTGAACTTGACTGAAGTTATCCTGTTCGAAGAACTGGTAGTCTCTTAGTATGTGAATATATTTTAAAGTTGTATAACATGAATGTGTAGGAAGTATCTATTTATACGTATCTAAATTCTAAAGCAGACAAATAGTTTCTTTACATCTCTGTGCAATCTCTTTTCAAACAAATAAAAAGATCAATAAAAATATTCCAAATTCAAAGCGACTCGTTACAAACTTTCTTCTTTGTGTCCTTTCTTTGATTCTCACGTGCTGTGCTCTGTGTGTTTCCAAATCATGATTGATCAGTTCAGAATGTGGCAGTGTCGAAGAATTTAACACGGATCACGAAATGGCAATCCGCTGAGACTGTCACATGCTAACAGTATCGAACATCGCACAAGTCATTTCTCAGGAGTGGTGATTCTTTTACAGTATTTCACTTTTGACGGAGTTAATGTTTTTAAGCCAATATTGAAATTCTTACACGGTTCAAAGACATTTTTCAAAAGTTAACTCTGATAATTTTAATGTATTTAGTTGTCATGTTGCTGTCATGTTTAAGTCTGCAGAGTTAAAATGGGTTTTTGACTTCTTATTGGAATTCTCACAAACAATAACATGAATTTATTTTCATTGCACTGCTATTTTGTTGTCAAAATTTATGATATTGAAAGGAAATTAATTTTTTGTTCTTATGTTTTTTATAAAATGTATCATCAAGACCATCAATTTCTTATCCACGAAGCTGGATTTCGTTTGCCTAAGACTTTTTCTTGCATGAGAAGTTTTCTTTCGTAGTGAACAAAGTGAACAAAGTGATTAAAGTGAAAGTGATAATTATTTTTATTTCATTGCAATTTTTAAATAACGTATCTATACCTTCGGACCATAAGACACACCTCAATTTCAAGTCGATTTTTCTGCGTAAAAAGGTGTGGCTTATGGTCCGAAAAATACGGTAAATAACCGCAAAATTTCTGTGTGCTTGAGGGGTAGGGGAAAGCTAGCCGCATTCACTTTGTTCAGGTGGTGGAGGAACTGAACGAATTTCAAAAGAACAAACTAAAAAAAAAAACATTTTCAGTTATGTTCAACTTGATCAATTTATTCAGTATGAAAGAAAACGTCTTTGATTTTAATAGTCAGCATTTTTCCCCCGTCATGATATGTTCAAAATATGTCAGCCTTCTTCTTTGAATGATAAGAATGAATTCAGGTTCTTTCTCCATTCTTGGTAAAATCTCTTTTATTTGTGATCTTGTCCACCCATTAAATCTTCATCACACGTCGATATGCCCACATTTCAAAGTTTTTTAATGTGTTCTTTGAACCAGACAATTCTTATTAGATTTAAACCTCTATTTATTGTAAGACATTTCATTCTTATAAACAATTTTTTGCCATCTCTGTTTGTTAACGTATTTTCTGCTTTTATTCCAAACTATTGTTTATCAAAGTGTCAATATATTTACACCGAGAGACTGCTGTTAAGTGCTTATAAATTTCAATTAGATTATTTACTGCGAAGTTGAATTTAGCTATGATTATAGACCAGCCACAAACAATCACTAATTCTAAATCTAATTATTAAGTATCCATGAGAGTACTTTTTAATCTTAAAAGATGCATCTATTTGGTTAATATGTAGCATATATTTTATTTTAAAAAATACGCTCATTGTACATGAAATTGGTCATTGCATATGTATGTCTGGACTCTAGGTATGATTTAAATTAATTATAAATCATTTTTATAAAGGGATGAAATAAAAAATCAGCTGTGGAAATTACTATTGATTGTAAGTTTTATCCATAGACCAAATAGAAGTATCTCCAAAACTCTGGAAAAGGACAACAATGAAAGCAAGTTTTCTTGGTAACAAAAAATGTGTTATCATTCTTTCGGGTTACAGCTCTTGCTCAGGCAAGAATAATGATAGTTTGGGACCCAGAGAGAAGTATAATTTTGTTCAACACCAAATTCTGTGTTGAAGAACCCGAACACGTTACATAACTCCCTATAGTTCACGAGACTTTACATGCTGATTGATAGACAGAGAACCGATAAATAGAATATACATCTATTTCTCACAGTCAGAGCCGGCGCTAGATCTTTTGGCGCCCGGGGCAAAGCCGCCAAACTGCACCCTTTTGTTAGAATATGCAGCGACGTACCGAAAGGGGGAGGGGAGTTTGGTACTCGCAATCTTATTTCAAACATATTCTTTTTATTTCGATGGTTGCAATTTAAACATTTTTACATTTTAACCTAATACTAAGTATGGCTAAGTAAATTTGCTGATACACTGGTACCTTGACTTACAAACCTCTCGAAATACGAACTTTTCGAGTTACAAACTATTTTCATATCCTGTTTTGACCTCTAATTACGAACTGTGATGTTTTTCTTTTTAAATGAATCAAAGCCTGTTTTACATTATACTTTTTTAACTTTTTTCCCAAGTACTAGAAACAGGCTATCAACAGGCTACTACTACATGTAACAAATCGAAAACTCCTGAACCATAAAACCAGACACAAGAAAGTTGTTCATTTTTTACAATTTAAAGGGAGATGCTTTTCGTAATAATCATGTGAAACAGAAAATTTCATAAAAAAAAAATACGTAATGGAATACAAAATGCATAAGTATAGTGAAAAAATGCTTCTTCTCACTCCTTCTCCATTTCTTTGCATTTTCTTCATTTAGATGAAAATTGTTCTTTTTTAAATTATTTTTTAATCTGTGAACGGATTAATTGATTTCCTATTGGGTCTCTAGATACATACATTTTAAGATACGAACCGCGGTCAGTACCATTGTATATCTAAATGTGCCACCAAAATCAGTTATAGATGTTTCAAGAAAGTTAATCAAATATAGTTCTATGAAAGCTGTTAAAAATATTAGTAATGTTACCAGTAAACAAGTGCTGAACGATCATTTTCTACGTTATATTATTTAAAAACCTACCTCGGATTGTCTTCAAACAAGCCAAAATATTGAAAAATTGACCTTTTTGTTATTTATATACAAATATATGCATATAATGCTTTATATATTTTGCAGAAGTCCAAAAGAAGACTGAATATTATTATATAATCAATAAATGTGTAAAAATAGAAAAACTTAATAAAAACTTAGCATATGTAAATCTAAGCGTTTGTTTTGGCGCCTCTAATAGCTGGCGCCCTGGGCCTGTGTCCCTGTCACCCCTGTGGCCACTGCCTTTTACCGCCGCTGCTCACAGTTTAAAATTGTATGACGTATGTAAGCTTTTCATAATCAACGTACGTCCGTAGTTTTTGTCTTCGTTTGTTATATTTGAATATATTCAGATAAACGTGTGTATTTTATATATGAAGCTCTTCTATTGCAGCTGTGTTTAGAGCTAGTGAAACAAGACAATAGTTCTTCGTTATCATCCGAACCAATAGCATTGCTAAGTTTTATGACCTAGATTGAACCAAACCCTTTCTCTGGCGGGCGTTGGTCAAGTAAATCCGTCTCAAGTGTATCTAAATGTGTCAGTAAAAACTATAAATCTTGCACACACCTAATAATTGTATGTCAAAATGCATGTTTTTTTTTTTTGTAATAAAAACAAGCCTAAATCAATGAACAATTTTCTTTTATCTCATTGTATGTTTTTGTCATCTAAACGAGACCAGCGTCTTTTGTAGAACTTTCATTCCAGCTGATTAATGTCTGAGATACTCAGAGGTAAATGAATTATCGATCACAAACCCCGACTTAATTTTTGGCTCTCGTCGCCATCCCCAGGTCTTTAGCTGAACCGTGGATTCTTTCCGATTCGTTTATTTGCTCGCGAAATATGCTACGGATTCTACTTCAATCAAACGGAAAAATTGTTGAGGATTTGGAGTAAATTTCATTCCGAACGACATGAGGGTTAACCGTATCAGAATTCATTGAAGAGATGCTAGAGATGGAAGGAACATTTCCTCACTCACGGATATAGATAACATTGATCCACCGTTACAGTTAAAACTACATCCCTGGATCATACAGCATTACATTTAGAAGCGCTTTTAAACGGTGACATAGTTTTACATCGTTGCAGACTTCTCTTACGTTATATTAAAACGCATATCCACTTAATGGGTCGATGCGCATATTCAACACGAACTTCAAACATCGTATCTCTATAAAATGCACTATTCAAATCAGTCCAAATCATCATCACTGGTTAACAACCCTAGATTAACGCTACTTATAATACAGTAGGCGGACTGGTTCCAGTACGAGAGTTGCGGGGAACCTCCTGATAATATGTCACAGTTGGTTGATTAATTTTGTATATGATATTAATGTACTTCACTTATACTTACGCGGTACATCCCTCAAACTCAAGATCTTCCACATAATGAGTTCATAATCCGCGAGCGGCTTCAGATATAAACTCCCTGTGTCTGCTGACTGGTTGCAATGATTTTCAACAAAAAGTTAAAGGTTGTGTAATTAAACTCGTCATTTTACACACGGCCTTTATATGTAATAGCTCTTTATGCACCCAGGGATTATACTAAGATTATTACGCCTGGAGAGCGACGTAATACAGATCAAGGGCCTCTGGCCCAGAGATGGATGACGCTCGATGGACGTAAGCATCCAGTAACATCAATGGTGCCTACAAGATTTTATTTTTCACTGCACATAAAATAAAAAGTAAAAATTAACAGATATTATACTTTTCTTGTAGCCTATGACAATAAACAGTTTATCGACCAAAAGCAAATGATTTTGTTTAAACATTTAATTGTCAGAATTAATTTTACAATCACATTAAATGTGCAAGAATTACCCAAATATATCGAGATAAATGCACAAAAAGCAACAGAAAGTTTGTTAACACTTAAATTTAAACAGAAATATGGAAAAGAATACGAAATCTTTAGAGTATGGCAATAAAAAAATAAGGTATCAGCCGTAAAAGAGACTAATATTTGTTGAATTCGTAATGAGAGGACGTTATAGATTCATAATGTTCCGGTTGCTACGCATATGTTTAAATATCTTGTATCCTAGGCATTATGACCAAATAATAGCGAAGTGAAAAATAAAGTACTCCAAGTACTATTGTAAGTCTGTCACATTATTTATTCAATTTGCTTTACCTGCACTTTTAATATATCCGAAATTAGTTAACTATTACTAACTTTATTTTATATACCTATATTAAAACCACATTATGTTAGAACACGAAATGAAGTATCGAGATCTTTTATAACTGAAAACGGATTCAGACAAGGATGCGTACTCATTCCGTTACTGTTCTCACTAGTACTAGACGACGCCATAAAGGAAGTAAGACAAAATATTAAAGAATACTCTGTGGGAGTAGCAGAAGTAGGAAAAATGTGAAAGTAGCAGAACTTTGCTATGTGGATGACATGGTTATAATAGCAAGGAACGAAGACGAAGTACAAAATAACTTGAACCAATACAATAAAGAATTGAAGAAAACAAATATGAAAATTAGCACATAAAAGACAAAAACAATGGTAATAAACAGGACAAATATGCAACATAAAATAAAAATCGATGACAAAATAATAAAATAGGTAGGAAAATTCAAATCCCTAGGCACAGTTTTCTCTGGAAAAATGGATGAAGAAATTATGGAAAGAGTAGGCGCAGCAGGAAGAGTGTTCAACAGCATCAAAGCATCGTTCCTAACTAAAAAAGAAATACCAACCAACATCAAGGTAGAGATCATTAAAAAAGTGACAGTACTTATTTTGACATACGCCTCAGAATCCTGGACTACTACAGTTCCGAAAGAAGCTCCGAAATGAGATTTTTAAGGAAAATTGAAGGTAAAACATAATTGGACAGAATAAGAAATGAAGTATATAGAAAAAAACTAGACACAAAACCAGTGGAGACTATAATAGAAGAAGGACAGCTAAGATGGCTGGGACATGAAAGGAAAATTAGACCAGAAAGACCGAGAAAAACCTGGCACCAAGAAACAAAGGAAGCTGCAACGAGGAGAGGCGTAAAGTAGGAGGAGAAAAGAAAATATACAAAGGACAGAACACGATGAAAAGAAGTATGGAGAACAACACCAGAAAATAAGTAACTCGACTATAGCCTTACACCGCTAGATAGAATCGCTTCAGGATTAAGTAAGTAAAGTAATATTAAAACCACGGATAACTATCCGAGAATAAAAAATGCATTGTAAAAGTGAACATTGGAATAAACATAAGAATAAACCTCTGATAATTATTCCGCTGCTTATCCAAGGTTTGTAAAAGCGGCCCTTAGATTGAAATCTTTACCCCATATAGCTTATAAAGTTCGGATCGATATACGCTGTGTAAAGAGTACACATTAAAGGTAGACGTTGGTCCATGGTGTCTTTTGCAGTGGTGGCCGTGAATGGCCCTCGAATGGAGTGCGCGTTATGTAACCGGCAGTCACGTACAGCAGCCTTCAAAGTACACTAGGACCCTCATCCAACAAGAAGGACATCTTAGATATCGAGCTACCATCTCATAGTCAAGGTCTCACAACCAACCCTGCCCTATACCCACTGATTTGTGTATTAATAACTCAATGTCAAGAATTTCTAAGTGCAGAATTTATCCTCAAGTGAACGTCTCTCTCATTTTCTTTTACTGTACATGCACTATTTCACTGTTGTCTCGTACGACGCTACGTTTAAAAAAAAAATTAAATAAAACAAATTCACACGGACGAAGAACGTGTAATAGGGGATACGCATAAAATTTGTATTTCCTTAAAACTACATTATTTTGATATGTTAATGTTAGTTATGTCACCTAACAAAACAAAAATCACATTTTAATTAATATTATAGCCAAATTTTTTAATTAAAATATTGTAACTTTGAAATATGCCGACCACGCCGCGAAGGTTGCCGAGTAAAAACGACTGAGTATGACGTCAAATGATAGGGGTTTCACGTCACACATACAGCTACAACATAATCTTTACACGTGTGTATATTGTATTGTTCGAGAGTTTTGTATTTGTTTTTAAACAATTTTTCACGCATTTATTATTAAAATGGCAGATAAAGATTTTGTTAGGGTTCAGAGTGATAATTTACGCAACATTGATGCATTTATGCACACAACATAAAGTTTACTTTTTTCTGAAATATCGGTTTTATTTCGCCTCATAGCTTTCAGCCACAAATTTCGCCTTTTCTGTTGTTTTTCGCCATCAGGTAATGATATAATTTTTTTTTTTTGGATTTCTAGTTGAACTAATTGTGCACATCGGTACTGAACAATATTTTCGATAATGTTTCGAAGTACTGGGGCCTGGATCTTCCATATTTTATATATTTTAATATAAAATTTAATTCGGTAAACATGTATAAATTGTTTTTATAGAATTAAACTTTATTTTAATTAAAATCACTCTAACTTTACATAACCTATAAAAGTTATACAAACAAATAAGTTCACAACGGACTATGTACGCTGGGTAAGCTAGTAGTGTCATGCGTCAGTTAGAAGGGGTATGACGTCACACGTCGTTTTTGCGCGCTACATACATTTATGATTTTTTTAAGCCTTCAAATTAAAAAAATTAAAAACTGTTTTTTATGTTTATATGCAACAAGAGGAATATAATAAAAAAAATCATGCCTATCCCCTATTATTATTAAATGGTTATATTTTCTTGCGCACAGCTCCTTTGGTTATTAGCGCAATATTATTAAATGATATTATTGTTCTGAGAACGTATACTTTTGAAACTATCATAGACAAATGAGTTCTCGACAAATTAGGTCCTTTGCTCGACAAAATATAATTTGAATGAGGCAAGTTGTAGGCATTAAATTAAATCTAAACAGATATAAGAATAGCGTAGGTATAATTTTGTTACAATTTTTGAAAGTTTCAGAAAATTTTACATAATTATTAATATAAAACTACAACTAAATGGTAAAAATGTAATAAATTCTACAGATGAAAATAAATAAATAAATAAAATAAAATAAAAATATAATAAACTACAAATTAAATTTATTAAACTTATTTATATTTTATTTTAGTTTTATTTTATTTTATTTATTTATTTATTTTCATACGTAGAATTTACTATATTTTACCTAGTTTTTTATTTTAATTTATTTTATTTAGTTGTAGTTTGATATTAATAACTATGTAAAATTTTCTTTATACTTTCAAAAATTGTAACATAAAATTATATCTACGTAATTCTTATAGCTCTGATGAAGATTTAAAATATAAATCTAAACGTTAGCGAAGTTAAAATATTGTTTTAATTTCGGACCAGTCCGAATCCCATTTCTTCCTTACAATATTATAATCTACGGACATAACTCATCTAATTCAAGATTGAAAACGTGAACATTATAAGATAATTTTTTTCTGGTCAGTTAAAGATTTCTTAACCTCATAAATGTTAGACAGGAGCAAACAAACTTGTTATTTTGCTTTTCAATCTCTCAGATACTAAAATATATTTCTTTGATTTTTTTAAATAATAGCCAAAGTAACCAGGGTCGTAACGAGGGTGTGGCGAGTGAGGCACAGATATGAAAGCCTCGTGGTCAGAATGACGTTTCGGCCGGTTCTATCATCCCTATATAAACAAGTATTAATTTTAAGTATTAAATACATGAAGCTGAATTGACCCCAGAGTTGACTGCACGATCGGCAGGTCAAATCATATTCTTCGGCGCGCCGCAATGCGTCCCTCGGGAGGTCTAAGACAGCTCGTCACCGGGCCATCTCGTAGCCCGTCGCTTTCTCGCCACGCCTTCAAGTAAATGCGATAATTGTTTATTCTTACTATTTGCAAGCATTTAATTATGCCAAAAACAGTTTTCTCTTTAATTTTATATTATTAAAAATACACATTTTAAAGAAAAATACAATGAATTTCAATAAATTTTAATACTTACTCTAAAAAAAAATAAATAAAATAAATAATAATAATAATAACCTGTTAATTATCATTATTACAACCTAACTTAACTTAACCTAACCTATGGATCCCTACTGAAACAGTTTTGTAATCCATTAGAAACAATTACCATTAATTGGGAGGCGATCGCTTGAACGCTCGGCGAGATTGTGCGGTAGCGAAATAACCCCGCGGCAAGTTAGCCGGCGATGAGCTGACCGTAGCGAGTTGTCCCAATCCGTCCAGCAGGCTGCCAACCCTGCTGTAGAGCATACCTTTATACACGACATGATAAAATTTTCACTAAAAGTTCTTTTATTTTCCAAAAAATAAATTTACTCATATTTTTCACCTTGAATTAACTAACTGTGCGTATTTAATGGCTATGGTAATATTATAAATATGTTAGTTTTAACGAGTAATTTTACACAGTCTATGTTCCAAAAAAACAAAATGGTAATTCAATATTTCAAACTAAACATCCCTAAAATAATGCCATAATAATTTCTGGTAGTTAAACTCAGCAATAAAGTTAAAGCGGCGCTGCCGACGTTCGTGACGCCTAACATCGGTTCATTACTTCGGGATGCCGAAGACAAACCTTTTACCCATTCCTCCTCAATCTTGACTCATTCCTATGGTTTGCAATCAGCGAGATTGACCCAGGTATAGGCCAATATTCATTCTTGCACAACGGACGGATGGATTAAAGAAAACTGATGATTTTGTAGATAATGGAAAGAGAAATAATAGAGAATAATACGAATGTATTGATAGTTTCATATTACTTTTTGTAGGAGAAATATATTAAATATTGATTAGATGGGGGAATATTTTCTTTGAGGGTTATTAAGAAAGTCAGTCATGTATTATGTTTTTGTTCAAAGACCGCGAGGTGTCAATATCTGCCTTATACTACTGACTGTTAGACTGTATAGAGCCAGTAAAGAAATAATGAAAGTCTGGTTCACTTTTGGTTGGTGTAAAATATCAACCATACTGTTTGGCAAATATCCTGTGAAAGGACAGCCTTTATGGTGTGCATAGAGAGAGCACTATGATAGACAGTGACAGTTTCAGAGAACGGTTAAATAAACAAGTATCAATTCACATTGTGTGTTATATTTAATAGTTAGGTCTACAAACTTAAATACCATCCAACAGTAGTCGTAATTAATCTTTCGGCTAATCGGCAATTTTACTTAAATTTCAACATTTATTGCATATCCAGTGTTTTCTTTTTTTAACAAGTTTGAAGAAATTTCACTTTAATGTGTATTTATAGGTCATTTCTTTGCTTTAAGCGGAACTAAATGGGAATTCCGTTCTTTTGGGTTGTAACGAAAAGGGACCTTGCTTGGGTTGTTTCATGTTTCACGTTGGTATGTGAAAATTTAAAATTATAACAGTGAAACCATGGAAACGAATGACGTTTGTTAAAAATATAATAATTTTTACATATTTTAAAGACAAAAAAAATAAATAAACGAGAAATTTGTTTATTGTGGGTATGATTTACAAAGCTTAACGAAAATGGTCAAAAGCTCCAATCAAACTATAAAAGTAACTTCTTCTTCTTCTATACTGGGTTGCCGAATGTCTTTAAAAATACATTTCTTGCATTCCCATTTCGACTTTTTCCCCACAAATCTTGGAATAATGAGTGACGAACAAGGAGAACGTTTCTATCAGGACATAAAAAGGTTAGAGGAACGTTACAATCGAAAATGGAATTCAAAATTGTTGGGAGATTATTGCTGGTTGATGCTACGGGAGGACTGGTCAAGCCATAAGAGAAAGTCCTAAATTTGACGTTTGTTTTTATTTTTATTGTTCGTGGTTAATTAAAATATGATAAAATATAGTTCACAAATAGTTCATTTTCTTCATTTCATAATATTAGACTGCAGAATAAACTTAATAAAAAGAAATAACGTATTTGATAAATAACACCGGTCAACAGGAATTTTGAGTCTTGGTCCTGCATATCTGCATTCTGCATTTTTATTTCTTCCACATTGTTAATTAAAGAAAAAATAGTTTTACCCGAAAAAGTTTGCTTCTGTAGCTATCAGAATGAAATTACGGATTTTAAGAAAATTTTCCTTTTTTCAGACCTTTATTGTATGTAAAAATAATACAAACTTTTGTTATGAATTTGAATCAGTATTATTTACAAGAAAACCATTCGAAACAAACAACTACTGTAACAGAATATACAAAAAAGTTTAGAAATGATTATTTTTCGTATTTCTTCTGTGATTGCCTGGACTTTCTCGTATTAGCCCCCAAATATAGTCCCCCATCATACTCTCATGTATTGCCCCTGATAACGACGTTCAAAGTCCATCACGTCTTAATGAAAACGTTCACCTTGTTCTTCCGAATAGGCTCCCATGTTATCTTTAAATTAGTCCAAGTACAAAAAATGCGTTATTTTCCGAAAATATAATCTGATCAAAAATTCCTGTTGTACTATTTCGGTTCACACCAATATACATTACTTAGAATTTTTTTAGATTTTTAGTTTAAACCATCTGGGCTACAGGGTGTGGGACAAAATTTTTTTTGCACAATTTTGGCAAAAATCGCTTCAAAATAATTTATTTTGCAAAAATAAAAATTTGATCGTTAATTCACGTACTAAGGGCATTCATTTGATACCCTACTCAGAATTTAAAAAAAATATTTTTGTTATCGATGAGCACATATTTGTTTATATTTTTAGGGGGGTATGTTTTAGTATTTTTCCTATGTGCGGGTCAAAGAGTTGTATAAGCATGCCAAATTTCAACTCTCTAGGTTTAGCCGTTTGGCTACAATTTTTACCGAACAGACAGACAGACAGACAGACAGACAGATACACAGACAGACGACAAAATGACGGTATAAGGGTTTTTTGGTCATACCTACAAAACCCTAAAAACTGTACGTGTTAGGAAAAAATTTCCTAGAAAAGGTCATATTCGTTTTCAGCGGGTCAGTATTATACGAAAATAGTTAATTTTATCAATGTTAGAAAAATTGTTTTTATTTGTCGCACAGTGTAATTAGTAGTTTTCAGGTAAATATAAAATATTATGAGCAATAATTTTGATTAGAATTCATCGAAATTCTTTAGTTGAATTTCAATAGTTTGAACAATTACAATTATTGCATCCGGCGCTCATTCTCAAACTGACAAAAGAGTTCGTTCCTTCGACTATTTGCTTGAATTGAAGTTAGAACTTTGTAGAGACGGGCACTTCTTAAAGTTCTCTGTAATTTATCTGCACAACTGAGGAACGTCTGAGCCAACTAGAGACGTGACCGTTTAACAGGTATTTTAGAACATTTCTGTCTGTTGCTAAAATATTCGTCTATGTTTTACTTCAAAACTTTATCATGGCTTTACTCAAATTATTACATTGTCTCGAGGTTAAAGTGTCTGCGCGAATAAACATACAAATAAAGGGCAAATTTTAAATTATAAAAAATTTATATAAATTGTGAATTTTCACATATTTCAGGATTAATAGCCATTTAGCAGGAAAGTAACTTTTTATACTTTGCGTTCACAATAATATCATTTTCGCTTTTATTCAAATAAATCATTTAATAAAAATCCTACATGGGCAAGACATTTTGTATTTGTTGTTATCTAACAAGTTATTGACATAACTAAACAATAATTAGTAAAAATTTAATTATTTTTATTCAACTGCAAATTATTTACAGTAAACATATTATAATAGGATATATTTTGACCAATATTTGACCAAGAAATGTTTCGATGAGTTTAACATATTATAATTTATAACTTTTTTTATTCTATTTCCTACTATTTTTATTCATTTTATGTTGTTATTCTATATGCTAATAAAAATATTCATCTCTATAAATGCGCAAAGCCATTTATTAAAATAACCATTGATACATTTTTACCATTATTTATTATAACGTAAGGCCTATGAGATTATTGAGCCAGAAATTAAGTCTCAAGAACGACGTAAAATGCCTAGGGTTGGGATGGGGTCCGCAAAATAAAAGTAGTTCAAGAGGGGGTTCGGACTACATAAGTTTAAGAACCCCTGTAATAAAACCACCAGTAAGTAGTGTGATGCTCGACTAAATATTAATTAAAACGTCAGAGTAAAATATACTCCTCTTTGAGCATTTTTATACGCAAGATTATCGCTAATTCAAATGTATCTCAATGAGATCCATTTAAGATCCGCCTTAGAGAAATGGAGACGGACTCGGACATTGATATCCCGCACACCACTAGTGCAAATACGACTAGTGCGTCTAAAGCAGCGCGGAAGTAATATATTACACTGGATAAGAAAAATATGTATTATATTTTCTTACTGACGTTCTAAAAATGAGTGACATTCATTTTGAGCAACGGTGTGCTATCAGGTTTTGCTTCAGACTTGGGCACAGCGCAACGGAAACTTTTGTAAAACTTCAGCAGGCCTACGGAGATAGTGTTTTGTCAAGGACCCAGGTTTTTTGGTGGTTTCATCACGCAGCAGAAGGTCTTCATCTTCAAAAACCGATGAAAATGTCGACAAAATCCGGGATCTTGTGCATTCAGATCGTCGATTGGCAGTCAGAATGATTGGGAAAGAATTGAATTTGACTCACACTACCGTTCATCAGATTTTGACCAATGTATTGGGGATGAGAAAAATCTGCAATTTCAGTAAACGAGTTTTTGGCCAGTAAAAACATTCCTGTGGCCCCTCAGCCTCCTTATTCGCCTTGAGTCTTTGTGTCTTTTTCTTCTTCCCAAGATTGAAGAATCACCTCAAGGGACGTCATTTTGGGACATTCGAAAACATTCAAACATCCGTAACCGACCAGCTGAAAGCTATTCCAGTATCCGAGTTCCAGCACTGCTATAAGGATTCGAAGAACCGTCTCCTGCCCTGTGTGGATTCCAAAGGAAGTTATTTTGAGGGAGACAATATTGAATTGTAATTCTATTCGAATCAAAAAAACAAAATAAAAAATCAGTCCGGTTACTTAATTTACACACCTCGTATATCCAGCATTGGATTCGAACGGCTGAAGAATGATGAAATGTATCATATGTATCATTAAGTTCAAATGTCTTGTAAGATTATATGTTAGTCGTACAAGCAAATATTGTACATTTTACTGCGACTAATATTATTAATTAATTATTTAAACATATAAAAGCAAACTATTATAACAATAGAATATTTCAAACTCATATTAAAGGCAAAATATAATTGCGTCGACATTTGACATAACTTGTTTAATATCAGCTAGCAACAATGTGCTTTAAATTTGAAACGTAGCAAACTGCTCAAAGTATCTCATGTATATTGTTTAATAATGAAACTGTTCCACACTTTGACAAAGGTGTATCACCATAGCAACTAACAAGCAGGCGCGAATTTTAAATAGAGTAACTTCATTCGTTTATTTTTGATTAAATATGTACCATTAAAATTATTTCCCTTTTAAATTGGAATACGTAGTTGGAAAAGAATAAAAGGATGCAGCATATGTCTGTTTACTGCGTAGCTAAACATATTTCGTGGTCAGGTGAAGCTACTTTTAAGTTAAATGGACATGTTATTAGGTCGTCAAGGATGAAATTTTTAGAAAAAAAAGCAAAGTTGGTTGATAACTTACAAATATAAGGAATTATTTTATTCAACAAAGTATGCACCCATATTGTCTATACACCTTTGGAAATTACGCGTTAAGTTGTTCAGGCCGGTGATATAAAACCCTGGCGGACAAGAGTCAATTAATTCCTGAAAGGCCAGTTTTACAGCATTGTCGGAATTAAACTGTTTTCCTATTAAAAATTTGTCCAAATTGCGGAAGAAAAGGTAGTCAGTGGGACCTAGGTCTGGTGAGTATGGAGGATGATGAAGAAGTTTCAACTCCAATTCTTGTAGTTTTGCCACAAACGTTTGTGCAGTGTGTGGTTTAGCGTTATCATGCAATAAGATAGGAGTCGATCTGTTGACCAATATAGGATGTTTTTCTTTAAGTTTTTGCATCATTTCATCCAATTGGTTGCAGACTATTTCTGCTGTGATCGTTGAGCCAAGTTTTTTTTTTGTTTTTCATTTCTGATGTATGTAAGGAAAAACGACTCTCACTTACTTACTGACTTAATAATTTAGCCTTTGTTACCATTAGGTGTAAATTTTTGTGGGAATTTGAGTCTGCTATAGTTGGTGATTTTTTCCATAACACTTTCCATTTATTTCTATGCTTCGTCATGGCTTTAGCGTTCCTCCAATCTGTTCCTCTTGTTTCAGCCGCATTCTTCAGTTCATCACTCCATGCTTTCCTTGGCTTTCTTCTGCGATTTCTTCTGAATATTCTCACTTCTATGACTTTTTGCTTCCCTCTCATTATTCATCCTATTTAAATGTCCATACCACCGTAGCTCTCCTTCTTCAATAGTTTGCTCCACAGGTTTTGTGCCTCTTTTCTCTGAAAGGCGAATCATTGATTCGATCAAATTTGGTTTTCCCTTCAGTTTTTCTCAGGAATCCCATTTCGTTCGAGTAAACGGGTGCGAAATAGGGAAACTAAATGGCACAACGGAACTCTCAGTGCTGCCTCTATGCGTCGAAAGGAGCCCCTCGTGTCTTCTATTGCTGCATCAACTGGCTGTTGGAGGATTAGACGCAGGAACAACTCACACAGCACAGCTGAACCTTAAAAGCACTTGCGCAGTAGTAAAATATGAATAGGACGAGACGACATACTAACCGAAGTCAGCGTCGTGGCTGTAATAATGCAGGAAATAAAAAAAAAAACAGACTGGTAGCGACAACTGTCTATAGAGATCCAATTGACTACTCTTACAAATAACATGTGGTTTCTCCTACCAAAATCTCCTCTTAAACTAAATAAAAAATAAAATTATAATTTAAACGCGGTGGCACGAACACCGAAATTGATGAAATTTAAATTATTTTTAAGGCCCGGTCTTTCCATCTTCAGGTAAATCTCTAGATAACTAACAGATAAAGTTATCTAGAACTTCATCTGCTGAATAAATGTCAATACCAATCAGTGAATTCAATACGTCAGTCTCATTATCCGTTAGATAACTATCCGATAGATAAATTTGTATTGAAAGACGTGATGACATTTATTCAGCACAGAAAGTATCACATAACTTTAGCTGTCAGATAGTTACCTTGAGGTTTACCTGAAGGAGGACAGACTGGGACTTAGTGTTTTAAATAAACAGTTATTTTAAGAATTTTGATCAGTTAAATATAGTGTATCAAACAATTGCCTGTAGATGCCAGTAATGCTTATCGATTGCTTACTTAATGCGTTACGGGTTGTACAGAATTTATCCGTTAATTAAAAGTTATCAAGAAATGACAATAAAAATTGTGTGCAATCGAGAACATTGGTGAGACAATTTTAACATTGCAAATTTCTTATTATTTGTTGATAGCTTTAAGAACTAAACCAATACACTTGAAATACAAAAATTAATATTTAGACAAATGTGGTCAAGAAACGTTTAACCAAAACTGAAGTAATGTGTTACATTAAGTCTGTTCTACATTATACTTATACGTAGCACTACGGATATTTTACATAGTATTGACGTAAAAGTATAATGTGAAACACTATACTTCCTTCAATGCTATCCGACATACTACCCAACTTATCAAACTACAGACGGACAGACCTCTCGTGGCTGGGCGGGTTTATGGTGCGCATATAGAGGGCACTATGAAAGACAGTGTCAGATACCGAGAACAGTCAAAGAAACAAGTTCACATTCTTACACGTGCACATTATATTTATCAATAGGAACGTCTAAAAAAACAAGTTCCTCCCATCACAGTCGAACAACAAAACTATAGAAACGTAGCTGCTTGATTTAATTGATTACTGCATTTGACGTTCACTTTGTCGACTTGTTTATTGGCCAGAGCACATCCATCTTGCGTCTTTTTCCAAACTCCGGCAATTTCAAGTAGATTGTAAATAATAAAGGCTTACAAAAATCAAAAACATTGCTAATTATTTCTCGACTTTGACTATTAATAGCACGTCCACCATGTTTGCTTTTTGTCTCCATGATTTTAATATTTAATATATTTTGAATGTTGTGCTTATGCACTTGACTGTATTAGCGTGTGTAGGAAATAATGCAGTTCGCCAAAGTTATAATCCCCACTACAAATTTCACGCGCATGTTTCACGCCCGGTCACTAGAGACCTGTCCGGCTGTAGATTCAGTCAAACTGTTGTTTGACGTACCAATATTTTGTCAGGTATACCAACTTAACGTTTATATTTATGCTGTACTGTTTTACTTTTTCTGATATTTTTAATAATCCTGATTGAGATTTTGTCTTGTAAATAAAATACATTTCCTTTTTTTGTTTGCTATTCAGCTTTTAATTGTGTGAATCCAATTTCATATGATGGATTTATAACTGTCTAAAATTATGAATATTCATAAAAAAAAACTGTTATTGGGCCAACATAGTATCCAGTTCTAAACTATGATATAAATAAAGTTGAAATGTGGAAAAATTTATAAAAAAGTGGGAAAGTAATTTTTAACTTGTAATGAGTCTTGAAATATGCACATAAATTTTTATAACTCTTCATTAATTAGAGAATTTTAAACGATTTTTTTTTTAACTCCTTCAAGAATGTTTGCAATTTGTCTTTAAGTTTAAATATTCGTCATAAGCATTTTAACTAGGAATTAACATATGCCTAAATCATAAATTTACTTTAAGAAATTAAGAAATATTTTCATGAATAAACATGAATGGTTCTAGAATAAATTTTAAAAATAGTTGGGTATGTTACCCGCATTTCTTGGATGATATACTGGTTGACGTTATAAATTTTTCATTCGTTTATGAGTATCTTGTCTTTTTTGTTCTAGTTTCCTATGATCACAATGATCGTTGCTACAAATCATATAAATAAAACAAACAAATAATATTTTTATATCAATGTTTGAATAAAAGAATTTTAAAATACGATGTTTTATTAAGGATTCGCGGACTAGCGCGGTAGCACAATATTATTTTTATTGTTAAGTTTATTGAGAACTATAATCCGTCTCAATTTGTAATACGAAACTATGGTCTATTTCAAATTAGAAAAAAGTAGATAACGCTGCGAACCGAGTACGATTTACACTGGACAAATACAGTATAGCGGGAAATAAGAAAATAAGTTACAACTAGGGCATGGGCGTAGTAACTGGGTTAGCAAGTGATTTATATATATATATATATATATATATAAAAGGTTAATAAGATATTGAAATAAACAAGGCAGATAATACACTTACGTTATTTATACGACATAAATTCAGTTTAATGGGAAATTTGAAAAGGTTAAAAAAAACATTCATTTTTAAAAATTTTGAACTATATATAAGAAGAGATTTGGCTAAAAGAGTTTAAATAAAGCAATAAAATAAACAATATAACTTCAGAGCTAAAGTTTCTTATTTAAATATTTATTGTAAATAAAAATAAAAAATACATGTACATATATATGAAGGTCTAAAAATTATATCAATAACTTCTTCTTTGGGCACTATTAGTTGGGCTGTCTTTTGGCCTCACATTAGTCCTCTATCTTAATCTGTTAATTGTCAAGTGTCAAAAAATATTTATATGTCAGATAACCTAAAAAACATACAACTGCGTAAAAGCACATTACATAAAGAATTTTCTCCATAAAATCTACGCCAAAAATATAAATAAAAGTCTAATTATGTAAAAAATAACAAAATATACGAAAAAAATAAAATAATATAAATAATATATATTTCCAATATACGACACTGTACATCTGTCAACTTGGACTAAAAACTATATTTTAACAGTGTAATAGAGATGACGTTCTAAGCCAATCCGAAGCAAGGACAAATAACTCCTATCTACTTACACACATTTTTCTAAGGTGACATAGAGCATAGATCTGGTTACTTTGGTGACTGTTGTGGTGTAAACAGACTTTGGCGTATCCGTGTGAACCAATACTATGATAATGTTATAAATGTATTGTCAATATACAACATAGCCGACCGGCGTAGCGTAGAGGTAACACATGTGCTCGGCGTTGCGAAGGTCTCGGGTTCGAATCCCGTTCAGGCATGGAAATTTTCTCAAATAATAATTGTCCTGGCTAATTGCCCCAGCAGCAAAGGTCATTAAAATAAATATGTATATATACAGTATTGGCCATAAAGATAGCAACTTTTGATAATCCTCTTTTATTTTTATTCTATTCAATATTTTTAAAATTAGAAAAATGTAATTCTTACCTTTAACAATCCTCTACATATATTATAGTAAAAAATTAAACTTTGATAGTAAATTCTATTTTTTTTTTTATAGTATTTATTATTTTTACCTGGACATAAAGATAGCAACTACTCTTAAAAAATCTTTTTTTTTATTAATTAAGAAAATGAATTATGAAATGAATGAAAATGAATGAATGAAAAAGAATAACCACCAGTATTTATAACTTCCCGACATCTTTTCGGCATTGATTCTAATAATTTCGTGATCATTTCATTATCAATATTAGACCAGGCACCCTGCAAAGCTTTAAACAAATCTTCAATATTTGAATTCGTTTTGTTTCTAATCTTTCTATCGACAATCTCCCAAAGGTTTTCTATTGGATTTAAATCAGGTGACTATGACGGCCAAGTCATTACGTTAATTTTTGAATCCTCGAACCATTTTTTGACCAACTTCGAAGAATGTTTTGGGTCATTATCATATTATAAAAATATGTTTTAAAGGCATGAACTCATCAGAATAAGGTTCCATAACATTCTGAAGTATGTCTTTATATTTAAATCGATCCATTATTCCTTCAATGTGGTATAGAGGACCCATACCATATCCCGAGAAACAGCCCCATACCATCACACCACGTCCGCCATGTTTAACTGTTGGCAAGGTGTATTTTAGAACTAATCTTTTATTAGCAGGCCTCCTAACGTAACTTACACCATGACTTTTAAACAAATTGAACTTAGATTCATCACTAAAAATAACTTTTTTCCATTGATCCACAGTCCAGTCAATATGATTTTTAGCAAATTCTAATCAGGCCTTCACATTCTTTTTGGATAGAAGTGGTTTTTTAGCAGGACGACGACTAAAAAGACTCTCACTAACTAATCTTCTGCGAATAGTTCTTGTTGAGATGTTTTCTTGATCCATTTGTGGCAAAAGGCCCAAAATTTTCTCCGATGACAAAAAGGGGTTATTGGTAGATAAATAAATAATTTTTTTATCAGTTCGTTTTGTAGTTTTTCGTGGCCGTCCTGGGATTTTTGAAACTTCAAACGTACCTTCTTCTCGAAATCGTTTTATAATTCGCGACACAGTAGATTTATGAACATTAAAATTTTGTGAAATCACATTTTGCAGCAGCCCGTCTTTAAAACCAGAAATTATTAAGTTTCTAATTTCACTTGAAACAGTTTTACTACGACCCATGATTGGCAAATGTAAACTGAAATAATACTTGTGCATTACATATTATTTATGGATAAAACCTGCATATAAGAAGAAAATTCAAGTAGTTGCAATATTTTTGTCCAAGCAAAAATGAAGAAATAATTTATTATTAATCTGTAAGTCAGATTATTTGACTATTGATTGATGTAACAGACAAAATATGAATAAATTATAGAACTAAGAGTATTTATTTTCCAATATTATTATTAAAATTTGAAAAATTGAAAAATGTTAAAAGTTGCAATCTTTATGGCCAATATTGTATGTATATATACAACATAAAAAATGAACTCCGAAGACATCATGATTCACTTCTTTAGAGAAGTACAAAGAGTACAACAAGAAGCTACCACATGTTGTCAGTATTTATTATTATTATTTTATTTTACTTTTTTTAAATGTGATTTACAAATGACTTACATCACTTTGGCTTTGATCCTTTTATGTAATAAATAGTAAACTTCTATATAATAAAACATTTTCCTTTAAATAAAATTTATATGAAACAATTTAGGTTTGTACTACAAAAATATTATGGACCCCTGTATTAAAATATTTCCTAGTTATTTCTTGTGTGCGAATGTGTGGAAAAGGAAAGTGTTTACCATCCGTCACAGGTTGGTTTAATTTAGGTAAAAGTCTCCTGTAATCGTATGTGTGAGTTAAACAAAACCATGTGCATTAGTCAACCTCCCTTCTCACGCATTCTCTTGTCAATCCCCCTTCACCCCACTGACATTCTACGCCACTGAAGACGAACAAGAACACGTACAACATATATAAAGTACCTTTATTAAATAATTGCACCTAATAAATTTATATCCGTTATTTACGGAGAACATTTGTCATATGTCTTCATATATAGAGTGGCAGAAAAAAAAGTAAGAACCGTAGAAAGAAGAGTAAATAAAATAAAAATAAAGAAATAGAAAAAAATAATAAAAGAGAAAGTTGTTGAAAATAATAAATTATAGATCATGGATCCCCAAACATGTTCAGAAGACGGTCACAAAATTTTGCTGGCACTCCGGAGAAAATAAACTGGAATTTTGAACTGTTACAAGGAAATAAAATACAGGTATGGTGCGACTGAATCAGGCGTACAAAGTGAATCAATAAAATTTAAGTTAGAACACTTTATTCCTCTAAGTGGGTTTTCCTTTTTACATTCAAATCCTCTGTGTACACGTTGTGCCTTGTCTCCGTATGTTATTCTGTATGGTCATGTTATGTTTGTTTGTTTATTTATTCACAAAATAATTATACATATACATACAGTGACATAAATATATAATGCCACAATATGCACATTAAAAATTTAATAAAAAAAAAAAAATAATAATAATACAAAACAAACAGTCGCGAGGAATCACAAAAAGCTAAGACAGACAATCTTGTTGCTGCTTGTGAAACCTTGAGAAAAAAATAAAATAATAATATAGACCAAAAAAGAAGTATTAATAAATATAGGAACATAAATATTTGTTTTTATTTAAATTACAAAACTATTAGGTAAAAAGACATTATTGCGTTTACTATTTATTGCTCTGAATATTCATCTCTCAGCACTTTTTTCCAGAGCTTACATACTTGTATTAGGATATTTCACATGTAATAACCGTTTCCTTGTAGGATTTCTTTGAGGCAGTTTTCCGAAACACTATGCAGAAATTTCTTGACTTTAACAATATATTGATTATGATTACGAGAAAGCATATACATAAAATTATCTACCGAGTCCTTATTAACAGATTTAAAAAGATTCAGAAAAGGTCTCAAATCAAAATCTTTTTCTGATCTTGGTGTCGCTTTCTAATTTACTTTTCTGTTACAGGTGAGTCTCCAAATAACTTAACCTGGAATCAAAATCGGTTCAATCTATATGATATGCGCTTCCTATAGGATAAGTCGTAAGTATTATATAAATGGACATTATATTGTTTGTTTTCTTTTTTTCTTTTTTTTTTCATTCTAATGATTGTCTGAATTTCACAAGCTATAACAGATACAAGAGTTACATAAATTAATACTATACAGGGTAATTATAAAATGGATTCATGACGTTACCGATTTTATTATGCCTGTGCCGTTCTTTAAGAGTTGTAGAACGTACTAAGACAAAACTTTTGTGTCATTTATTGAAGCAAAATTGAACTACTAAACTGTCTACAAGAAAAGTATTTAAGGTTAACAGAAATAATGTAATTTTCATAATATTTCTTAAGGAACCAAATTTTTAGTATTGTAATATAGGAAATTAAAAATAAATTTAAAAAATGCAAGATTTAAGAATTATTTTACATATTTTTTGAGGAGTAAGTAAGGTTATAGAAACAAATTTATAGTTTCCCAACTTTGCGATGGATATTACTAAAGCTTTCATAAATGATTGTTTTATGATAACTAGTTGATAAATTTGCTAATATATTTGAAATTATTTTGCAATGGTCTAATATTAATGCGGACACCGTTAATTTAGACGTTTGCCATTGCTGATAGTACTAGGCCACAGAGCCGCAGTAAGGGGGCGGGGCGGATTAATGTTGTTTGTCACATTATTGTGTGGTAATGAGTTGTTTGTTACCGGATTAGTGACCTGAGGATTAGAATGGTTGTTTTGAATAATAGAAAGCCAGAGTTGAGGAAATTCTATGCTGGCTTAGCTGACAGCGTCTCCAGAGTTTTTGATCAAAGCCGACTCTTTCAGTTTTTTTAAATTTAATTATACAATTTTAATCCTTAAAACTACAAATACAAATACAACATCCATGCCATCACCGGGAATCGAACCGAGCTACCCAGCAGCGGGAATTTTAACCGCCTTTCAATCATATATGAAAAAATATATACATACAAATATAATATTAAGTTGTATTGCTGTTAGGTAATTTTTTTGTTAGTAGTTTTATTTTTGAGAAAATGTTGATGTCCTTCGTGGATAGGATAACCCAGGATTCTTTGCCTGTCTTGACCAAACAGAACTTTTATTGTAGGAATTACCGGCTTTGGGACTGGTCAGTCTCTGGGACAGTGTTATCTAACATTCAACCCGATACTAATTTTTAGATGACCAGCAAGAAATTTCTGTTCCCTGTCTCAAGTGATTTTTTGAATTCTACCCCTCCCCCCCCAAGGTGAGTCGGTTCTCTCAAAGATGTTTATTAGTACAGGTATATTGTGTGCCCAAATCTCAATCGGTAAAAATTTTAAATATCAATTTAAATTAATGCAATCTCTCTCTACATCTCTTTCTCCATTTCACACCCTGCCTCTTCTCTATTGACACGCATACAGACGCACAAATACACAGATACCAATAAGAGTTCAGTTGGTAGTTTGAAGAGAATCACTAATGACGGTGGACGGTCGGCACGTTGACAGGCACACAATGTACTCATTGAAATGTTCACAAATTGGGGATAAATCCAGGAATTACCGCACTAATGACCCACAGACCACCCCGGAGACGCGTCACAGTTCCAAACCTCACAGAAACTACACATTCATTTCTCTTATTTAATTACCATACGTGAATATGACAAGATTTTAGCATAACTAAGCTTTTCATAAACATAATTTGGTTACTTAAGTAACATAACTGTTGATATGTTGATTCTATTAACATAGTTTAAAAAAAAAATAAATTGATTACAGTTTCTATGGAAGCTTGCAATTAAATTTAAAACTGTTTAAATTGGGTTTCTTGCTCCAGTCAAAATAAATAAGAAAGCACCATTGCTTACTCTATGAACTTACTAGGATGCAATCAACATAGACTTCATGCACTGCGGGAGTATCCACAGTGGCGCATACAGGGGGGGGGGGGGGAGAACTGGAGGCACGTGCCCCTCCTTAAGGTCCAATGAAATGATAATTTAATAAATTTGAAATAATCGTACAACAAAATCACATGCATTTTACAATAAGAATCTAAAATAATTGAAAGAATAGGTTGAATCACAACGTAGAATTATTATTATTATTGTTATTATTAATACAGTTGAAGGAGGAGGCAGTTGACAGCTGGTATTATTCTCGAATATACAAGTTGACACATTACAATTATTATTTTTAATAAAACTAAAATTTTACAATAAATAAAATCAATCCAATCCACACAGGTATTTTCTAAAACTAAATTAAACAGAATTATAAAAGATTCAGTTCAAGTTAAGGTCATAGCACCAGTTGCACATATCAGTCCATATTTATTTCACTTGACAGATATTTACGACCCGATTGGAGAAGAAGTACTGCCTGATAGCTAACCGAAACTTTTTCTTTTTTAATTTGTAATTATGTCCTATTAAATGTATATTGTAGTTTCGTGTTAAGATATTTATTATATCGTTGCAGTTATAATGCCCATTTAAGATTTTATATGTTTCTATCAGGTCACCGCGTCTTCTTCTGTATTGTAATCATGGTAAATTTAAAATACGCAAGCGTTCATCGTATGACTTCCTTTTTAAATCTGACACTGATTTCGTAAATCTTCGCTGTACCTTCTCGAGAAGATCAATGTTTTTATTGAGATACGGTGACCAGTATAATAGTACAATAAAATAACTGAACACTGCACACTACACTCTACAGTGTAGTCTACACATATATCTCGGTTATCAGCTATAATATATCATTTTTATCTTCAAAAACAAACACACATTATCTTAGCCATAAATATAGAGAATCCAAAACATTATTAGCCATTATTTAGCCATGGATTTAAAAAATAATTAATTTTGCCAAAAACACAAAAACTGCAATATTTTTCAAAAATGTAATCTGATCAAAAATTTCTCTCGTACGTTGCCGGCTCAAATCAATGTACATTATCTACAATTTTTTCAGATTTTAATCCCTTTGGGTAAAAGGATCCGTGACAAGAATTTTTTAGTACATATTTGGCCAAAATCAAGTTAAAAGATTATTATTATTATTATTATATTATTTATTTTACATCGGCCTTTATTTCTGCAACGAGGCTAATCGCCGATGCCAGGGGGCGAGCTCCTACACCTGGATGAGGGGTGAATGATTGTGAAAATGAGAGTAATGTAAACATATTATTCTCGCCCGAATAATATCACCAATGAAGCAGGCTCGAACCACCGGCCGCCCAGTTACGCCTGTTTCCAACAGTCTAAAACCGCACGACTTAATGCGCTCGGCCACTCCGTTGGCTCAAGTTAAAAGAAACGAATTTTGAAAAACTACCTTTTGTTCTTTAATATTCGTCTCAAAAGTTTTCTTTTGATGCCACACAATACATTTAAAACATATATTTTTATTTATTTACATACAACACAAAAAAAAAATCGACATTTTTCGAAAAACTAATCTGATTTCTATCGAACTAATTCGGTTTCCATCAATTTTCATTATGGAGAATTTTTCAGATTTTTATATCGGCCCCTCAAAAAAAAAAAAGGTTTTTCAAAAATAAAAATGTGCTTGATGATTCACGCTTTAAGAGGCTTCAATTGATATGCCACACATAATTTAATTTTTTTTTTTTATTAAATACATATTTGTTTACATTTATCTCGGGATGTGTTTTCTTGAACTCTCAGTATTTTTCCTATATGTGGGTCAAAGAGTTGTATATGCGTGCCAAATTTCAACTTTCTACGTTAAACCGTTTGGCTACAATTCCTACCGTAGACATTCATATACATGAGTGACGTTATAAGGGTTTTTTGGTGGCCATACCTACAAAATTTACAAACAAGTTACTGTTTTTAATTTACATGAATGATCTTCCGATGTACATGAAAAATGCCAAGACTATCTTGTATGCGGATGATACTACATTTTTAAATGAAAGTCCTAACTATGAACAGTTAGTTGATTGTAATAGATTTATGACAGAATGTAGTACCGAATGGTTTAGAGCTAATAGACTGGCGATCAATGAAACTAAAACACAAAATCTGCTCTTCTCACTAAGGATGTCATGTGACGATATTAATAAACCGGTAAAGTTCTTGGGAGTTACAATAGGAGCAAACCTCAGCTGGGAGAAACATGTACAGGTGACTTCCACAAGTTTATGCAAGGCAATTTTTTGCATTAGAAACCTTAAACTGAAAGTCACTCAAGATGTTCTTCTATGTGCGTATTACTCCTTATTCCAGTCGCACGTTACGTACGCATTATTGGTGTCGGGCCATTCATCACATGCGACCAGAATTTTTGGATTGCAACGTCGTGTTATTCGGATTATCAGTGGTTTAGCCTACAGAGAGGATTGCAAAAATGCTTTCATTGCTTTGGGTATTCTGACTTTTCCCTGTCTATATATATATTATTGTCTGACTCATGTGCATTTTAATTCAATGGACGCCCATCTTCAAAAGGATGTTCATAATTATAACACAAGGGGCAAAGACTTAATACGTCCTAATTATATAAGACTATCAACAACAAGGTATTCATTAAACTATTTTGCTGTTAAATTTTATAATGTACTACCAAGTGAGATAAAAAGATTATCAAATAATAACTTTGCCTCAAAGATAAAAGGTTATTTGAAGAACAAGGCATATTATAGTTTTGATGAATACCTATTGGGTGATTTCGGTACACGGAGAGAGTAGTCATGAGCCTTTCTTCTCATCATTATTTCTTGACAAATTATTTTTTAAAGACTTTTATATACATGTATATATTTTTTTTAATTGTATTTTTCATTTTTTATTTAATTAACCATGTATACTTATGACGATTGTAAAATATTATAATTTATTGTTAACATGAATAAATATTATTATTATTATTATTATTATTAAAATCCTAAAAATGGGTATAAAAATACCCAGTCCATACAAAATAGAGATAAATTTTATAAATTAAGTTTTGTACGTTTACATAAATGTTAGCCAACTGGCGATTAGATAAAACGATTAGTTTACAGTTATAAGTTGTAAGTTCTAACAAAGTTTTTAAGTTTGCAAGTATTAAAATAAAATAATAGGATCCTGTGCAGATATGCATTGTTGCAATTAATCTAAATACAGTTTAATACAAAGTAAATTTACTGACATTTTCACAAGTACTTGTTTTCAAGATACTGAAACTAAATTGCTTAGTTTGTTGAATAAAAATATGCTTAGACAAAAATTTTAGATCGTTATAAAGAATAACACAAACTATAACTTTTCAGCAAAATTTATATTCCATTATTTTTCTTACAAATCCTTATAAATTTTCCAGCTTACAACCAAACTAAATCTGAAGTCATAAAATTTATTTAACACCTCAGCATTTCTCCATTGTTTATATTTGCGGTATTGTGCTGTTTTCAAACTATTGCTGACTGCACTTTCTGCACTTGTTATTCGAGTACTATTCGAATGTCCAGAACAGAACACGAAAATACGAAACTTTCCACTTTTAACAACTACTTCTTTCTTTTGTATAATACACAAAGATCCAGAAAAAAACTATTTACACGTTGATCGCCAAGCTAGTTTAATACTACGAATAAACCCCAGAGATTATTAGGTTCTTACACAACACTAAAAATCTTCAAGCCTGTTGCTGCAAGCGTTAAACCGCATGTATCTACTATTTGACCGCTGAGCAAGGGCACGGACCTGAGTTCAATTCCTGCTTATGTCATACCGTGTGATCATAATTTCTTGTCAGTTACATAACAGTAAACAATGAGCTTAAAAATATCAAAACTGTATTCTATCTCATATCTAAAAATTCCAATTTAACAAAGAACCAATCAGTAACGATATTGTATTGATAACTTCATGTTGTTCGTTAACTCATTGGTGTGTAAAGAAAAAGTAGTTTTCATTTCATAATTAATTGGTTTTTGTTAAGAAATATTATTGTTTTTTTCGTTATTATTGTTGTTGTTGATATTATTGTTATTAAGACTGTAATTGGAAGACGATTGTTGATCGAGGTTAGCTCTTAGAGGTAAGTGAAATATTGAACATACATAACCGAATATAAAAATCGAATCTACGTCTATGTGTGCATGTCCTTGGAAATAAATTTGATAACAAAATGTTTCTGTCAACTATTGCATAACTGACAAGAAATTATGACCGCTCTGTATAATTTCTGTAAAAATATTTATACAAATTACAGGTTCTGCTTAGCCGTTCGCAACCGGCTATAAACTGTAAGTGCCTCTTTGTATATTACTCCTGAATATACATAGATTGAAAAAACATGATCATGAAACCTGGAAACAGGAAGCCAAGGCTTACCTCGGGCTGTCGCGCCAATGATGATGATAACTACCAGAGATTATTAGTTTCTTATACAACACTAACAATCAAATCCGTGACAATCAGTACATCAAATTTTGCACTGAATTTTTATCTATTTAATAGGATATTTTTGACTGTGAAAAAAATTATTGTAAATATTTCATCACTCAATAACTTAAAAATATAGGCCATTCCAAACCGTTACGCGGAACTAGATTTTGTAATCTAGTAATTTTTATAGTTTGATTCGAGCTTTTGACTATTTTGGTTAAGCTCAGTAAATCATACTTACAATAAACATTTTTAGGTTAAATTTAATATCATTATAAAATGTCGTTTTCATTACATTTTGATTTCTTGTGTCATTTTTATTACAAATGTCTCTTTTCTTAAATTCTTACATTTCCCAAAAATTTTTTAAAATGTGATAAATATATATATAAAAATATAAAAATAATTGAAACAAAACAATTTTTTGAATTTTTTGTTTGGTTTTAATTTTTGCAAATTTTGATAAATCTTAACTAAAAAAAAATCCTAACTTGAATATGTAAAATTCCCATACTTTGTTTAGTCTAAAAAAAGGCTTTAATAAACCAATGATTAAGTTTTGTATAGGTAAAAATCCAAAACCCTTGAATATGGCCAGAAATCTAAAATCGTAAGGGGTAGACCTTAAAAAAATAGTTTGGGCAAAAGTTTCAGAATTATAGGCAAAAAACTGACCCAAATCGGCACTAATGCAAAAACTAAGAGGGCATGAATTTTTTAAATATTTTTCTCATGATCCTCACCCCAAATATAGCTTAAAACTAAATATTGGGTAAGATCAGAGTAAAATATTTTTAGAAAATTGCATACTTATACATTTTTAGCATTTCACTACTATAAATAATTTATTCCTTTTGGATAGGTTAAAAATGAGACGTATAACAGTAGGTGGAGCTTACACACATGTACTCGATTCTCAGCTGTTACTCATTTTTTATTATATTTAATTTTTTTAAATTATTTAAACTGAGTAATATTGATTGACTTTTTGTTGCTGTTTTGTAAATTGAGCATAATTTTTATTTTCTTTTATATAATATATATATTTGTTTAATTTTAAGAGTGTATCTTTATGTATTTATTTATTTATTTATTTATTTATTTAATTATTTATTTGCTTTTTTCTATAAGGCCCGGTCTTTCCATCTTCAGGTAAACCAACTAGGTAAATATCTGACAGATAGTTATCTGGAACTTCATCTGCTGAATAAATGTCAATACAAATATGTGAATTCAATACGTCAGTCTCATTGTCCATTAGATAACTATCCAATAGATAAATTTGCATTGAAAGACAGGATGACATTTATTCAGCACAGAAAGTATCACATAACCTTAACTGTCAGATAGTTACCTAGAGGTTTACTTGAAGTTGGAAAGACCGGACCTAAGTCTGGTCTACAAAAGTTTTCCCAGGCCGATTTAATTTACCATTGCGCCATTGCTTAAAAAATCTTTAATGGATTACCAGTCCTGTTTTCCGTCCGTTTTAATACATTTCAAAAGCATATTGTGTGTGTCCTATTTTAAAAACATTGCTTCTAACCCTTCTGGTAAGTCCCAAATGAGTTACTTAGCCCTTATAGCCATCGTGATGTCGGGTTGATAGCCTGTTTACGTAAATAGCCCCAATTTATATCGATTGGCCGTTCGCGGTTTTTTATTAGATTGTGAAGTGAGGTCGCCCTCAGCTCGTCATTACGGCTTTTTCACCAAACTAATCCATCTTTTTGTAGTGTTTTTTTGAGCGGTGTTCTCAAGGAATTACCCATGAAAGTAGGACAAAGTTAAACAAGTCAATTTGACGATGCCACTACTAAGTTAGTAGCTCGATCATATAACAACTTTTTAACTGTAAACAGTTTTAATGGAGTTTTGATTTAAATACATTTATAGTATCAAGTTTTTGTCGAGGTAATCTTATACGATACCGGAAACAAATTACTATTGATCGTTTCTGTAATAATGGAGGTTTTCCTTCCAGAATCTACTTCCAATCTTCGGCTTTGGGAACAAGATACAAGACAAAATAAGATATCATAAAAAATATATTTTTTTATACTCTGACGCTAAATATAAGGAGGTAACATACAAAACGTGATTTTTCACAGAAATAAAATGTTGATAACAATTGCAAAAAATATTATAATCTTGTTTGCAATATTTTTAAAATCCCAAAAATTGAATTCAAACAAAATTTTAATAAGCAAAAATACGAAAAATCTAATATTTAAATTTGGACAAATTACGTTTTGAATGAATTTAATGGGCAAATGATGGTTTAAATGGACGAAACAAGGATAAAATCTGATTTGAATGAATGTTTCTCAACCAAAGTAGGTTTACATTATTTTACATATTCTTTTTTTTAATATTAATATTTATTTATCATTTTTAGGGTTTTGAAGATATGACCAAAAAACCCTTATACCGTCATTTTATCGTCTGTCTGTCTGTCTGTCTATGCGGTAAAAATTGTAGCCAAACGGCTTAACCTAGAGAGTTGAAATTTGGTATACTTATACAACTCTTTAGACCCGCACATAGGAAAAATACTAAAACATCTAAAAAACATATCCCCTTAAAAAATATAAACAAATATATATGTGCTCATCGAAAAAAAAAAATATACATTTTTATTAAATTCTGAGTTGGGTATCAAATGAAAGCCCTTAGTATGTGGATCAACGATCAAAATTTTATTATTGCAAAAGAAATAATTTTGCTGCGATTTTTGCCAAAATTGTGCAATTTTTTTTTTTGTCCCACACCCTTGTCGTGCAGATGGTTTAACTAAAAATCTGAAAAAATGTAAGTAATGTACGTTGGTGTGAACCGGAATAATACAACAGGAATTTTTGATCAGATTATGTTTTCGGAAAATAACGCGTTTTTTTTTTTTGACGATGTAAATATTTAATACGTTATGTAATACAGTAAACCAGTACGCTTTCATGGTGTAGTGGTTAGCTTTCTGGCTTTTAAAGTTGCAAACTAGTGTTCGCTTCTGGTCTGGAGACAATTTTTTCCGGTTTTTTTTTGCATTTTTATTTTGTTTAAATTATTTTTTCAAAATTATGCGAAATCAGAAGGGTGGAGCTTATGACTTAAAACAACCAATGAAACCATAGGCGCAATTTTCAAAATCTTAATAAACCTTGCTATATAAAAAAAATACTGCACATATTGAGATACCTAAATAATGATATTAGGCACTCGAATTAAAATTAACAAAAAAATATTTTAACATAAAATTTGTTTTGTCATCCTAAATAATCATCATTCACTTACTAAATACCTGCGAAACCCTGAAATATGTGAAAATTCACAGATCACATAAATTTTTATAAATTACAATAAATTGCGGAAAGTTATTCTGTGGCACTGTATTATTTGTTACCAGTAAAAAATGATGGTTCAAACCAATTATTCATTGGTTTTCTAAAAGCAATGCAAAATTCTTGATTTATTTCGTATTTATTTACAAAATATCAGAACTGGAATAAAAACAAATTAAAGTTCTTTTAATACAGTAAAAAGTATTTAAAAACTATCATTGTAAACGAAAATATTTTGTTGTAATTAGGAGTTTTAACAAGAAGCAAAATTGTTTTGTAGAGAAGTATTTTCTGTGAATTTAAAAATAATGTCAATAAAATTAGATGCACTAGCAAAAGTAGAAAATAAGGGACATAAGAAAAAATAGATCATTTTACTACATGGATATTACAGGTTACCCGTTCAACGCGGGGGATACGTTCTGGACATGATCGCGTTAAGCGAAATCGCAATCACAGAGGGATTTTTGAAAAAAACATTGTAAACCTCGAAAAACACTTTAGTTATTAAATAAACATTAAGAATAACAAAAAGGCGTACATTAAATAATTAATAATTTATTTAATTTGTTCCACGTTGCAAAAAGGAATCTAGATTTCCTTGTTTGGCCTCTCTACGTTTATTGCGCAAAATTTGCCGATAATTGTCAAGTAATGCATTACAGCCACGTTTAACAGCACTCACCCGCTCGTAATCTTCGTGGTTCTCTTCTAATAACTCCATGCATTGATTATGAAGAGAAAGGGTCTTTTCGAAGGTTTTAACAGTTAAATTTCGCACAGGAACAGGTTCGTCATTTTCTAGGGACGTATGGCAGTCCATTTCCTGCAGCTCTTCATTAGTCAAAGGTTCACCGTGTGATTTTAACAAAGTCTGACTATCATCTTCATCAAAACCTTCGATGCCTTCGGAAATAGCTATATTACTAATGCCTTCGATGATAATTTCAACACAATTTTCATGATTACAGTGAACTTCAGCAAATTCACTGAACAATTTTTTCCAAACACCCTTCATACACGACTGGGTGACTTCATTCCACGCTTTGTCGATGTGTCTGATAGCTTAAAAATCTTAAATTGTCGGTCGCATTATAACGAATCCGCTCTAGCCGGGGTCGCAATGAGCATGCAAGTTACCTGTATTTAGTAATATCATAAGAAGTGCCACACAAGAAGTCTGCCCGGGCGCTTAATTATTTTAGCCCTGGGGCAGTCAATATATGTTTTGAGAAATTATTTAATCAATGAATAATTAATTTGAATGAAAGATTTCGCGTTTTACTATTTCATGTTTTAAAATAATACCTTGTATTTATTTAAGGAATAAAATAAAATAAACTAGAACATATATACATAGAGAGTAACATTGTATCTCGTTTCTAGTGAATAAATACAGCCATTCACTAATTTTCTAGTACCCTATTGATATAATATCTCCTGAGTACATTCTAGTTTAAGACAATGAAATTTTGAGGACATAAGTTGCAGAGTTCACCATAAAGAGCTTATGTATTTCTAGCAATGTTACGTTTTCCGATGTTATTATTCTCATTGGTTCGGAACAGTGCACTCCTTCTTAACAGGAGCCAGTGTTTTGTTTTTCTCTGTCTCAGATGACAAATGCGAAAATATATAATTCTCCTCAGAAACGTATTCTTCTTTCAATAATACAACATTCAGATTTATAGAAGAAACAAAACTATTATATATTTTTTATAAATGCCTTTTTTTTGTTCTTGTCTCTTTATCATTTTTCAGATTTTATTTTTCATGTCTGTTACTTCCTTTGAAGAAGCTTTTTATTCTCTGTGGATAGAATAATTTTTTTTTATATCCGGTTGTCAAGGTTTTATGAAAATCGATATCATATTAGGACTCTTTTTAGATTTTAGTTATAAAAGTTTTAATTTTGATGTCGTTTTGATATTAACCTATTAAAAGATATACTTAAAAAATTTTATTTACGTACTTAATCATTGCATCAAGAGCTTTCGTTTGATGCTCCACTCAAAATTAAAATCTATACTCATTTCTTGTGCTGCCGAAAAAATATATATTTTTTAAAATTTATTGTATGACTAGCTAAAATCCCGTTATCTCACCCTTTTCATCCCTTTTCGTCTCTGCATCACGTAGCTATCAAACACTGTCTGCGTTCCGTGGCATAAAAAAGAGGCTTCAGCTTGCGGAAAGATTTTCTGAACACTTTGTTGCAAATTAGACTTTCGTAGTATAAATAATTCAGAGTTCTAAGCATTTATGTTTTTAGGGAATTATTACCATATAAATTTAAATATTTTGCTAGATTTTAATTATTTTAAAAATTAAGAGGGATCCTGGGAGTCATAAAAACAGATCTATTTTAGTATAAACAATAAATGCATGTTATCCCCAGTTTAAATGAACCATAACTCTCTGCCTTCCCTCGTCCCCACCTATCAATGCACTATCAAAGACCAAAGAACGTACATGCATAGTCCATTGAACGCTTCAGTGTTTTTTTTATTTTTTTTTTTATTTAAAAACCACAGAAAAGGTCTAAATGGCTCAGTTACATTGTGGCTCACAAACATCCATGTCCTGACCGGTATTCGAACCCGGGACATTTGGCTCGTGAAGCAGGAGCACTACCTCTAGTTTAAAGTCATAAAAAAGAAACTTAAGTCTGCGAAAAGATTTCCTGAACACGTTGGCGCAAACCTCTCGTAGGATCAAGAGTTAGAGAGTTTTAAGCATTTATGTTTTTAGGGAATTAGAACCATAAGATTTTAAACATTTTGCTTGATTTTAATTATTAAAAAAACATCAAGGACCCCGAGAATCATAAAAGTAGGCCTAATTTACCATAAACGATGTTATGAACATGCTGGTGTATATATATTTTTTTAATCAGTTTCTCTAGTTTTGAGGAAACTAACATGCACAGCAAAAAATGCATAAGTGTAAAAGTTCATCCTCAGCTTGGTTAAAATTTTCATTTAAAAAAAATAAATCACTATTTTTAACCAAATCACCGTGTAAATCCAGGTTATACTCCCAGGATTAATCTTAAAATTTGAAGAAAAAAAAAGCACAGTTATGTGAACCGGAATAGTACCACAGAAATTTGTGATCTGATAATTTTTTTGCAACATCGTGCTTACCATATTTATCTGATACGGTATTTCCAACCATAGATAAAATTGACTATCTATGGGATAAGTTGTTATCAAGGGAATTATGGATTTTTTGCTTATTTCCAATTATTTATCTATAGAGTAACTAAGTTATCTATAGGATAAGTTATTCACGCCGTGTAGGTACTGGTAAATGTTATCCATTGGATAAAAAAAGACAGATTTTGACAAATAGGTGTCAAAAAACATTTTATTGGTAAATATATGTACATAATATAAGCATATATACGTAAAATATAATATAATAGGTATTATGTACATATTAGACATACCTACACTTTATATACATATTACATACACCTGTTTCCATTTTGTGTACTATTTTATTGTGTAATTACCTATATCATTACCTATATAAATTCAAAATAATTTAATAATCTTTTTAATTTATACTGAAATTAATAAAATATTGTCGATCATTTTGAGATAATTTAGATTTATTTTTAATAAATGATAATTTAAGAAGGAAATCATGGATTCGAAGATTTGCTTCAGACGATAATGAAGAAATTGTAGAGTATTTAGAACGCCCATACATTGTTCGTGTTAAACCAAACCATATAAACCATTAGGATGAGAAATAATTTATTAATCAATTTTGTTTAGCGAAAAATGCATTAACCAATTAAAAAAAAATTTAAACAGTTGTGTTTAATTTTCAGTGTTTTTGCATTTCTATTCTGTATTTCTGCAGGATGCATTGAACATAATACAATTTTTTCCCAGGCCCCTTGTTTATCTTTTAGATTTATAGTGTCAGTAGATTTATTTTCTATAACATTTTTAACACAAGATTTACAAGTTAAATTGTTTCGGAAATATTGAAATATGCGCTCCTTGGGCGTTTATCGCACATTTTTCTGTACAAAAGTTGTCAATTATTTTGACAGTTGTATCTATATCAGAATAACTATTTGCGGGATAACTAGAGTTGAAAATACAGAAAACAAATCCTAGTGAATATCAAGCGGATAATATTATCCCGTTGATAGTTATTCTTATAGATAACAGCAAGGCGGGACTATAGCTGGGTCTTAATGCAAGCGCATCTCAAGTACTGTCGTTGTCTCCAGATGGAAGTATGTAGAATATTCTTTCAAATGTTATCGAAAATTATGATTTTTAATATGTACCCACAACGTATAATCACTTACTAATTATCCACAAAGTTCTGAAACGTGGATAACTCACACTTCACATCAATTTTTTGTTATATATGCAAGTTTTTCTTCATTATGCTTCACACGGATTACCGAAAAAGTTCAATGTATCAGAGATGTTTTCTTCGAATTCTGCGAATCATGCGCTTCTAATTTTAGAAAATAAATTTACCAAATCCCTAAGAAATATCTTATTGTATTGCTAATTTATCGGAGAAACTTAACATGCGAACCCCCTCTTGTGTAAGACAAGAAGACAGCAGTAGATTGTTGGAAATAAATCCTCCAGAGCTATTAGGCTCGTATACTATGCATACACGTCTTTGTGAAATTTACCCATCTCCTATTTCGTAACGAGCATCCTACATAAATACAACATCGTTATTACTTCCACACTCTTTATAACATAACGAGACTTGGATAATTAACGTATTTAATACAGTTTAATGCTAATTTATACTTAATATGTCATATGATACATTTTCAAAGAAGACCTAGATATTTAAGGATACTCATAATATATTACGAACAATATAATTTAATTAATTCCAGTTCTGTTATTAATAGAGTTCGATTAAATTACTCTTAATTGGAAAAAAGTACTCTCATGGATACTGAATTATTATATTTTTTATTAATCATTACATATATTTGTCCGGTCTTTAATTATAATTAATTAATCAGTATAAATGACAGTAATTTTTAAACTTAAAAGAGGAATATATTTCATTAACATTCTTTCGTTTTCTATTTCGTGCCCGTTTTTTGAGCCTAATTGGGATCTCGTGAACCGTAAGAGATACGAAGTCGGTTAAATTGGGGCAAAGTTGGCGCATTATTTGGCCACTTTAACCCTTTCACTGCGCAATACGCTTTGAGATTTCGTGCTCGCTGTGCGCACATATTTCGGTGATTGCGAGTTTATTCGTGTAGAGCAGTTGGCGTAAACTTTTTGTGTAAGTTTTCATGACATGTAAGGATGAATGATGGTGACGATATGACTAATGTTAGGAAAAAATGTAATGTGAGTGAATGAATACAAAAATACAATCAAAAAGATTTTATTTAAAAAAATATTTGTTTACATATTTACCTATATGCTATACTAACTATGAAACTTACAAAGAGTTAGTAATCTAGTTCCGTATATCGAACTGGAATAAACTATAATATACTTACCATATATATTTATATAAAATCAATATAAATAAGTAGATATACTGAATGTAAGACCCTATCTAACTGAATTGAACGGCACAGCAACGTATACCAACGCAACGTGCTCGCAGGTACTTGAACTAGTTGGGGTACCCAGCGAGAATAGTCGTGCTGAGAAGAGAACAATTTAAAACACGGCGCGAGTTAACTCGCTCGGAGCGTATCGGGCCACACTTTTATTTACGAGTATATGCGGTTGGAGCAGCGAAAAGGTTAAAGATGTATTTGGTTTTCCGGAAAAGTGTACAGGTCACTAGATACATGTAAAAAACTGGTATAAAAAAGGCTTATAAATAACTTTGTTGTTTCTTATTTGCACGTTCTACAAGCACTTTGTTACAAAAAATTCAGAGCCGTCCTCAAAATATTTATAACTCGTATCATTTTCGAGAAATTCATACTTAATTTCAATTTTCATAAGGGGCTCAAAGTTGTCTTTAAAATCATTAAATTGAGATTTTTTCTCTTTCCAATGATATAAAACACACCTAAATTAAAATGAAAATTAATTGATAAATAGAAAATTATTGGTTTTATTCATTTCGATCAAGTGTGCTTTGGAAATAAAATCAAAATTTATTTATTTTTTTCCGGAATTATTAATGAAAACTCATATTTACAAAACAATTCCTGCCGACGTTAATGCAGACGAGCAATATTTAATTTAAGGAAAAGAATAGAGCTCTGTTTGGAGGTTGAAGGTGAAACATTCGAACATTTATTGTAATGCTATACACACATTTTGTTTTAAATTAAATATTAATTTTGTTAAAATATCATGAATTCTCAAACAAATTGATAAAAAGCATCATTCAATCGTTAAAATTTAGTAGATTTCAATATCTAGATCCGCTTAAACCGAAAAAACAGGTTAAACCAGCGTTTCCCAAAGTGTGGGTCGCGACCCGGCACCGGGTCGCAGAAAAATTTTGCCGGGTCGCGAAAAAAATTGTAAAAACACAAAAAAGATTTGATTTGTACATATTATTTTTTTTACGTCAGTTAATCACTAGAATAGTGTGTATTTGTGCTCTTTATTACTATTCGCGACTGAAACTAACGTTCGCGGCGCTGCGTACAACAGCTTAAGGCGGACGAGAAGCGTATATGTCAGAAGTTTTTTCTTAATATTTATCTGTTCAAACAATATTTCGGCAAAAAAGCACTGTATTTAAGTCAATATATTTTAAAATACTTCTTAATTCACATAAACTGCAGCACAACACGCTACAAATATTATCCAAATATACGCTTCTGTTTAATTTAGCCAGTCACCACCAGATGTCTCACTGTTATTTGCCGTCGCGAATACTATATTCTTTACTGCTATACTATACTCTTTATTCCTATACTATATTCTTTATTACTATAAAGTTACTGCTTTAAAATAAAATTTGTTTTGTAAATAAATGTTTTTTTTTTCATAAGATAGGTCGCGAAAAAATTTAAAACCTCGTACCGGGTCGCGGTCTAAAAAGTTTGGGAACCGCTGGGTTATACTATACAGACTATATCTTGGGTTAAAGTGAGCTGTTTTAATAAAATGTCATTTTCATTTCATGACTTTCTGTGTCATTTTTAGTACAAATTTTCGAATATATTAATTTTTTTTTAAAATTGTTTTGTTTTATATACTTTATTTTTCATAATATATCACTTTTTCCTTTCGACAATTAGATTTTTGTTACTAACATGAGACATGAAAAAATCACGAGTCGTTACGATTTAAGAAAATAAAAATCCAGTTTAGTCCCTCTTGAACATAAAAACAGAGCATACAGAAAAAGATAAAATGTATATGAGTAACAACAAAAATAGCTACTGCTTCATCGTATTAATCTGTTAATACGAGAAGTATTAATCAAATTTTATATTGGAACAATTTTTATTTCATTTTCGTTCTGGAATAAAAAAAATATATATCGTTCCTGTTTCCGTGCTTTAAAAAAAAATCTGGTAATATAGTTATTTTCCTTTTGTTTTCGGTTTGTTCTCATCCTTGATAAAAATTGAATCAATGAGTCGGGAGTCGATAACTTTTTCCGACTCCTGGCTCCAACTCCGACTCTGACTCCTCAAAAAAGCTTCGAGTCCTCGACTCCCGACTCCGAGTCCGACTCCCCATCCCTGTTTGTAAATCGTTATTTTTAGATTTATATTTAAAGAGAGGTTGTATATTATTTTGCAAGTTAATGATTTTTCTTGAACACATATGATATTTATCATTCATTCTCTTATGATTCCTATCTCTTTGTGGTCTTCTTTGTAGCTGTGATAATGAAGTGAGTGAAGCTTTTCAGCATATGCGACTCCGAGACACGAGTTTTTGTTTCTGATGTTAGATCAGTCAGTGATGGAATATACTTCAGCTGTGAATGGAAATAATGAATGTTCTTGCGTTATTTTTAATTAAAATGAATGGTTTAATGAATGCATACATACCTACACAAATACACATTTACCCATACACATATATATACACAGGCATACGATGAAAATTAATGATTACTTATGTAGATCAATGCACTTCAAAGCAAAAGAAAATTAAAAATAATCTGATGGAAATCTTTTTGTTTTTTAGAACTTTATTTTTCTAAAATGGAGGGAGATTTGGTTTCTTATTCGTTGTAAATTGAACTCTTTTTAGGATTTTGTAGGTATGACTACCCGAAAACCCTTATAACTCATGTGCCTGTACGGTAGAAATTGTAGCCAAACGGCTTAACATAGAAAGTTGAAATTTGGCATGCTTACACAGCTCTTTGACCCACATATAGGAAAAATACTGAGAGCTCAAAAAACACATCCCGAGATAAATATAAACAATTATGTATTTAATAAAAAAAAAATATATATTTTTTAATAAATTTTAAGTGGCATACTAAATGAAACCTCTTAATGCGTGGTAAACACGTAAATTTTTATTTTTGAAAAATCAATTTTTTTTATGGGATTTTTGACAAAATATGAAAAAAAAACTTTTGTCCCCCACCCTATCTCACAGAGGGGTTGATCTGAAAATCTGAAAAAATTTCCATAATGAACATTGATGGGAACTGGAATAGTTCAACAAGAATTTTTGATTAGTTTTTCGAAAAATGTATATTTTTTTGTATCGTCCATAAAAAACTTTTTTTAAATTTATTTTGCGGTATCAAAAAACTCTTGGGATGTAGATTAAGGAACGAAAAGTATTTTTTTAAATTCGTTTTTTTTAAACGATTTTAGCCAAAAATATGCTAAAACAGTACTGTCTTGTCCCGCCCCCTTTTGCCCAAAAAATCTGAAAAAAATATAGGTAATGTACATTGATCTGAGCCGGAAATGTAGGAGAGAAATTTTTAATCCGATTGTGTTTTTGAAAAATATTGCAGTTTTTGTGTTTTTGGCGGGAGATTTTTTCGCCACAGATATAAAAAATCAGCTGTGGCCACCACAGGACCGACCGCCATCAGAAAGTACTTGTATAAAATACATTCTAGCAGCAGAGTAGAAATAATTTTCTAACAGAGATATTATTTATCATGACCATGTAAACGTTGTATATAAGTATGAAAAAATAGATATTTAGTAAAAATTTCGAAAAAATTTTCAAAAATATTTGGCCAAAAGCAACACACTAATAATGCCGCAGCCACCGTATTCCCCAGATCTGCCCCTCCCCCTGTGACTTTTTCTTGTTCCCGAAACTGAAGAGGCCCATGAAAGGACGACGCTACGCTACGAGTGAGGAGATAAAGACGGCATCGAAGGAGGAGCTGAACAAGATCACAAAAAATGATTTTTTCAAGTGCTTCGAGGATTGGAAAAAACGTTGGCGCAAGTGTATAATATCTGGTGGGGATTACTTTGAAGGGGACAAAATAGATTTTCATGAATAAATAAATAATTATAGTTGAAGGTAATGGGATTCGGACCAGTCAGAAAATAAAAACAAATTTATTAACTTCGCTAACGTTTCGATTTTATTTAAATCTTCATCTTCATCAAAAATAAAATCGAAACGTTAGCGAAGTTAATAAATTTGTTTTTATTTTCTGACTGGTCCGAATCCCATTACCTTCAACTATAATTACTAACTTACGGACGTAACTCATCTAAGCTAAATAAATAATTTTTGAAAAAACACAAAATTCGCGATATTTTTTGAACAGACCTCGTACCTACGTACGAAATACCTGGAAACGTATAACAAACCAACAACGATTTGTATGAGTCAGGACAAAAGTTTTTATTTGATGAGTTATATTATTTGTCTTTTAAAGAATTGATATAATTCTAGAAATTGAAACAAATCCCTATGTCTCGTTGAATGGCAGTGGCAATGTACTCAGATTATTATCGCTAGCACAAAGAACAACCACATAGAGATAAGAATCGCCGGAGAATGAATATGCTCGCGTATGAGCTTCAGAGTGATAATGGGACGTTATGAAACAAACTACACTGATATGCAAGATGATTGTGTACAAATGATATAAACAGACACATTATATGCAGACATTATAGAGATTAGAATCTTTAGAGAGAACCAGAGACACATAAGGACATTGATAATTTTGTTTATTGTTTCCCAAACCATAAAGTTTTACAATTTGTTAAAATTTTATTTTAAAATTCTGTACTTTGTAGTTTTACAATTATTCATTTCTTAAGGGGCGCATTGCCTGTTAGACTAGAGCAGTGGTTCCCAATTTTTTTTCAACTATTATACACTACTACACACCTGAATCAAAAAGATCCTCAGCTGAGTGGACAGCAGTCGGTGAAAATCGTTCAAAGCGACCAAAAACTCAAAAGTCAGCTGGCAAGGTTATTGCATCCGTATTTTGGAACGCGCATGGTATTTTGTTTATCGACTATCTTGAGAAAGGTAAAACTATCAATAGCGAATACTACATGGCATTATTGGATCGATTGAGTGTAGTAATCAAGAAAGACGGCTTCACATGCAACAGAAAACAGTGCTCTTTCACCAAGACAACGCCCCGTGTCACTAGTCGATGAAAACGATGGTTAAATTGAATGAATTACGCTTCGAACTGCTTCCTCATCCACCGTACTCTTCAGATCTGCCCCCCAGCAACGACTGGCTTTTCTCAGACTTCAACCTCAGACCAGGGAAAGAAATTTGACTCAAATGAAGAAGTAATTGCCGAAACCGAGGCCTATTTTGAGGGCAAAGACAAATCGTTCTACAAAGAAGGCATAGAAAAGTTAGAGGAGCGTTGGAATGAATGTATCACTCTTGAAGAAGAGTATGTTGATGAATAAAGTCGAATTTCAAAAAAAAAAAATGTGTGTTTCTTAGTTAGACTGGAGACTTATTGGGCGACGTAGTATTTGACAGATAAGGTTAACTGGAACTTCATCTGCTGAATAAATGTCAATACTAATCAGTGAATTTAATACGTCAGTCCCATTATCCGTTAGATAAAAATCTGATAGATAAATTTGTATTGAAAGACGGGATGACATTTGTTCAGCACAAAAAGTATCACATAACCTTATATGTCAGATAATTACCTAGAAGTTTACCTGAAAGTGGAAAGACTGGGCCTAAATTACAAATATCAGATTATCATTAATGTCAATTATTTGTCAAATATTTTGCAAGGCGATCATTTCAGAATTACCACTCCAAAATGATATTATAAATACATAACATAAAAAATGAAGTTTCCCTCTTAGTTACGTATTACGAAAGGAAACAAATTATACTCACCAAAGACAATATAACCAAAAGAAGAAGAAGAAACAAATGATACTTTTTAGCGAAAAATAGGGTAGCGTATTTTAGTTTATATTTTTGGATTCAAAAACACAAAACAAAAAATATAATACATGAATATGTCACACAAAATTGCATTTGCCACATCCCAACAGCAACATAAGGTATTTTCCCACAGTTCCATTCCAACACAATTGTCTATTAGACTGTACTCAATTCCATCTGAAGTCTTTCCATTTAAGTTGCATCTTCAACAACAGTCTCACATTCTAATTGTATTAGTGCAGAGTTTCGTCAACTTACTGATTTATTTTATTTGGTTCAATTCTCGCTGCTGCAACACCTTGTTTATTTAACTAAACGTTGTATTGTCATTGAAGTTTGTATTTGTGTCTTTAGTAATGAATTTATATTGTAATTTAATGCATGTTCATGAGCTCCAATAATCGTAAATTTCAATGTATTATTACAAAATACAATCAAATTTGTATTAACACTCCAGTTATTACGATACAGCTATTATTTACTAGGGGTGTAAATTAAGTAACCGGACTGATTTTTTAAAATTATTTTATTCGAAAAGAATTACAATTCAATATTGTCTCCCTCAAAATAACTTCCTGGGGAAGCGATACAGCGCTGGAGACGGTTCTTCCAATCATTATAGCAGTGCTGGAACTCGAATACTGGAATAACGTTCAGCTGGTCGGTTTCGGACTTTTAAATGTAAGGTAATGACTTACTCCAGAAAACGTAATATTATAAAATATAATTATATAATGGGAGGTTGCAGCGTTCCACGTACGGAAATAATAAAAGATCTGGGAGTATGGTTCGATGCAGAGTTAATATTTCAACAACATATTGAACACACCCTTAATAGTGCGTTAAAGAGGGTGGGATATGTCCTACGTCTGACAAAAGATTTTCATCAAGAAACTTCATATATTGCCTTATTCAATTTGTACGTAAGACCTATACTTGAATATGGTTCCATTATATGGGCAAACATCTTCTACAGTATCAAAATAACTTCCTTGGGAAGCCACACAGAGCTGGAGACGGTTTTAATGTTTTCGAGTGTCCCAAAATGACCCAATTCCTTGAGGTGTTTTTTTCAATCTTGGGCAGAGGAAAAAGTCACAAGGACTCAAGTCAGGCGAATAAAAAGGCTGAGGAGCCACAGGAATGTTTTTACTGGCCAAAAACTCGTTTATTGAAATTACTAGCATTAAAAAAAAAATTTCATACCTAAATCATTAGTCAAAATCTGATAAATGGTAGTGTAAGTTAAATTCAACTCTTCCCCGATCATTTTGACTGTCAACCGACGATCTGAACGCATAAGATGCCGGATTTACATCACAAGTTTATACTTTTATTAATATTTTGCATTGGCTGCTTGTGGAAACCTCTAATCAAGGTTCTGCCACATCTTCTGGAACATCGACGAACAAGATTGAATCTTGTTCGTTCGTTCTGCGCGCAGCATGGCGAGATGTATGGCGCAGTTAGTTGCGGCTCGTTTCACCTGGGCACGGTTTAATGTGTTGCCAACTCAAGTATGATGGGTTATCTATACTAGCGTTTCTCAACCGGGGGGCGTGGCCGACTGGGGGGCCGTGAAAGCATCGTCGGGGGGCCTCGGATTCATACAAGATCGAGACATAAAAATATTTTTGTTTTTTTTTTTTTTTATTATGCTCCTGGTTATAGATCAAAGCTATAGATTGAGCTATCCGAACTCAAGAGTATGGATAATTGTTTAAATCAAAATGGAAGGCACTTTGAACACTTGTAAATAAAAATACTTTATTTTCAAGACAATATAGAGGATACAATTTTTTGTCAACCGAAAGATATTAAATAAATGTTGTTCTTTTTTAAAAGCTCTATTCAAAAATAACAACATGATATACGTTCTCATTTAAAAACTAAAATTTGTCCTTGATATCCTTCACTTTCGGTTTATTCGGGAAAATTTCAGAACTATTACTCAATTCTTTGGACAAACTTTGGTCATCAAATTTTTCCCCAGCTTCCTAACACATCGTCTTTTCTAGAAAAATCGTGTCCCTCTATCTTGATACTCACAATATACATCGTCTCCTTAATACTACAACTGGGTAACTCGACTTTGGGTATTTTTGGCTATTTGCAGCTACCTTTCCAATTATTTATTATCTTTGTTAAATCTAAATAAGTGCTGCTATATGTCTTAAGTACAAAAACTCAGTAAAACAAACAAAGTCCATTGCTGTTTATTGCTCTTCAAAACTTAAAATTGATTTTCTGAGAAACTACTAATTTCAAGTTACCTGGTTGTAGTATTAAGGGGACGATATATAGGCTGGGGGCGCAGACAATATGTACATAATTGCTGGGGGTCCCATGCCAGAAAAGCTTGAGAAACACTGGTTTATACGATAGAAATTACGCCTACGTTAAGAAATAGGGTCACTTGATGACCCTTTTTCAATCTCACTGCATTTGATGATTCCGAACTGACTGCACTGTATCAGAAAATGAAAATTTTGAAAGAGTGTTCGGGGTAGGGACCTGCGTCTGTAAGCTCCATAGGTAACTGTTTTACCCTGAAGCCACGATCCTAAGATTGGTAAACAACTTTCTTTTGTGTGATTCATAAGTTAAACTTAATACATATTTTTAATCTATTTACTGTGTTTCTGAACGCAAATAAAAAAGAACACCTCAATAAGTTTTCATCAATTTTTCATTTCGTTCCTTGATATTGAATTACATTACCTGAGGATTCATTTATAAAACTTCTTACTGGAAATTTTGTGTAATAAAATACGGATTCAATTAGAATGTTTTTGCAGGTATTCACCAATGGAGCCATTTGGAAAATCACGTAAGCTCCACTTAGCTTGAGATAACTGATTAGAGATGGCATTACCATTACTGGTTTGTCCTTTGGGAGAAGCACACGCATTCGATAACAAAAAATAATGATACTACGTGCCAAGTTTACCAGCAAAATAGTTATATTTTTATGTTTTCCAGATTTTATGTTGATTGCTATGATTGCTAAGATACCATACTACGCAACCATTTCGTCATTTAAACACCATCTATTATCTCATAATGAGAATCTCATAAACCATTGTCTGTTTTGCATGAATTGGCGGCTGGTTCTAAGAACAATATGGGCACATGGCCTGTATTACACATGCCGGATAGAAATAAATAAAATTCTTATTACTTTACTTAATCGTTGCGCCCTTTTACCATCACTGGTGTCGGGCTTTGTATGTAGAGTTTGATTGCTACTTGTACTTGTTCTCTTCTTTCGCGAGAGAACGGTGCCACAGCTTTTCTATTCACTCCTATTCTTCGTCCTAGTTTTCGCTCCATTCCAGGTGATACCTCTTCTCTCTATTGCACTTTTGATTTCGTCACTTGACTCCTTTTTCGGTCTTCCTTTAGTTACTTTGGCGTCGTAAACCTATTTCGTGTCTTCAATCTTCCATCCTTTAGATATGACCGTACCACTTAAGTTGCCCTTCTTCTATTACTTCTTCTACGGATTTAGTTCTCCGTTCTTCTCTATATTATGTGTTCCTTATTCGGTCCAATTTTGTATTTCCCTTGATCTTTCGTAGGAACCTCATTCCGCTACTTCTTATTCAGCTTCTTAGCTTCTCCGTTGTTGTCCAAGCCTCTGACCCATATGTCAGCACAGTAAAAATACAAAAATAAAAACAAAAAGCTGCCCCGGTGCCGGGGCAGAATGAGCACGAGCAAGTATAATTGAAAATCAGCTAAAATCTGGCGCAGCATGAACACACGTGAGTGTATTCCTCATCGTTATTATCTTCTCTAGCGCAAGAACAATGTGCCCACTTGCCACATGCTCTGCACTGGAGCAATCAACGTCTGGGTATGTGTAAAAAAATTATCAACATAGCAAAAAACACGTTTCACCAATTTATAAAATGTAAACGCAAGCTCTCAGTCAAACAACCACTCTCGGAAGACACTAGCGAAGTACTGAACGTGATTGGAATGCACCCAAACATGGCGGCATGCTTTAACAGTTAAAAAGAGGAGAGCCCGTTATAACCCGGGAGCCTGTTATGCCGGCTTTCCCCGGCTTTCCCTAGTGTCTGGCACAAAACTGGTCACAATGTTTTAGACAGGTTATCAACGAAGCGTCACAAGGAGGCGCATACCTATACCTGCCGAAACCTGAAAGTTACCTGTTGGTTCAACCTGAATAAAGTACCCAATAAATAATTAATAGTACCCTGGATAAATAGTCGGATCGTTAGATCAAAATACAGATAGTTTTATTTTACTATCCTAGGCAACATGCCTGCAAATTAATTACGACAAATTTTCAACAAGAAATATCTTGTAAAATATCTTTTAATATATTGTAAATTTGTTGTGTATGTAGAGTATAATATAAGTAATATTTTATACATTTATATGAGCACAAATTTCTGAACTTTACAACTTATTGTGGGCAACAGCTGTTGAACCAGCAAGTAGCAGCAAGCACTTCCGGCATCCCAATGCTCATCTTAAAATTAGATTACTATACATACATTCTGCTTTAAACTGCATTGTATGAATCTTAAATTCTTATTATAAAACCACTAACATTTAAATTATTATTCAATTAATGGCTAACATCACTGTTATAAATACAAACAGAACTAGAATCTGTTAGCTCCATTATTAAAAAAAAAAGGTTGCGTATTTGATTAAAGGGGAACTTCGATGTTAATCTGTCCGTAGTTGGTATAGAAATTATGTGAATGTGACTAGATATGCGATCTGTCACATGAAGAAGATACGTGGCTGATTTGGAAGAAACAATGAGGAAGCGAATACTCGCTTCATGATGGAGAAGTGGTAGTGGGAAGGAGGAAACTATGGACACTAGGGTATGCCGATGATATGACATATATGGAGAAGAAGGAACAAGAACTGAAGATGATGATGGACCGAGCGGACAAGTACTTTAAAAATAAAAAATTAGAGGTAAACACAGACAAAACGAAGGTGATGGTGTTCGGAAAAGGGGGAAGAATGAGAAAGAAAGTAAGATGGGAATGGTCAGGAAAAGAAATCGAAGAAGTGAAGAATATAAAGTACCTGGGATACGTGCTAACGAGGAACAACAGGGAAGAGCAACACGTTAGGGAGAGAGTGAAGATAGCTATGGAGCATAAGGGAAAGAGTTTTAATGACGATATCAAGTGGAGGATGAAGATATTCGATGCAATACTGAAGAGTATCCTTATGTACGGAGTGGAGATTTGGAGATGGAAGAGATGGAAGATGATGGAAAGGGTACAAGAGTGCTATATGAGATGGACATCGGGGCTAGACAGAATGACACCAGGATATATTTTGAAAGAGGAAATGAAGAGGGAAAAGTTGAGAGTGGCTCACAAAATATATCTTATAGATCAAATTGTCTTCAGGCATTATTTCAATATAAAAAATAAACTATCATGTCTTCAGGCATTATTTCAATATAAAAAATAAACTATCGATTTCACAACACAGATTCACGTCTGCCAACCTTTGTTATTTCACACCTAACGTTTCATCTGCTCTGGATAGCAATAATCAGGTAGATGTATATACCGATTTTGCCAAAGCTTTTGATACAATTGATCCCCAAATTATCAAGGAAAAACTTAAAATTTTTGGACTTTCACCAGCACTGGTAGCGTTATTGTCATCGTACCTTCTAGATCGTAATCTATCTGCTTGCTATTCTGGTCATACAACCTCACTTTTTAAAGTCACTTCCGGAGACCCACAAGGATCTAATTTAGGTCCTTTTCTTTTTTTAATATTTATTGATGACATTAATAATGTAATAGTCAGTGAGCGACTAGTTTTTACTCAGGATCTCAAAATTTTTCGAACTATTTCTTCAAATAATGACTGCCACATTCTTCAAAACGACTTGGAAAATATCACTGATTGGCGCACCTTAAACAAACTTAACCTCAATCTTTCTAAATGCAAAATGGTGACATTTACACACAAATGTAACCCCACTATTTTCGATACTTAATCAGTTGCGTACTCGTTGCGAAAGTACCCAGGATTTGGGCATTGGGTTTGATAGTAGACTTACTTTTAACTCGTATGTAGATGCGATTTGTTCTTCTTCCTATAAAATGCTAGGATTTATAATCAGGAATTCACGGACTTTTTCACATATAAACGCTATCTTTACACTTTACTATGCATTCATTCGCTCTAAAATTGAATATTGTTCAATACTGTGGGATCCAATTTATGAGATTCAAAATAATCCCTTTGAAAAAGTACAACATAAACTCTTGAAGTTCATATACTTTAAAGTTATGGGTTCTTACCCCCCTTTTCGATATAGTACTCTTCTTAATATTTTTTCTACCAAATCATTAAGTCAGCGTCGTATCTGAACAAATTAGCGTCTAATTTAATTGACGATCCACTTTCCATTCAACAATTAAATTTCCACATCCCATCTTTCCGTGCAAGGCATTTCTCACTTTTTATCTTCCCCAGGCACATAGCAATCTATTCTTTAAACCCCCATTGAACAGGATGTGTTCATATTATGACCAGAATACAATAATTAAACTGTTCTAGTAATTACTCAATCTTGTGTATTGTATTTTCTTATGTTTTATTGTTTTTAATTTTAAGTCTTAATATTGTTAATTATGTTCCTATCCAATTTTTGCTATGCTGTTGGGACAGATGTGTTAAATAAATAAATAAAAGGCAGCTCTTGTCTGTGGCCCCATTACTTATAATAATAATAATAATAATGTCCGGGTCCCTAATTATTAGCGTGCCTTAAGTCAATATATTTTTTTACCAATTATAATTCCCCTCATGTAGACCCTAAATTGTTGAAGTAAATTCGTTTCTGAAGGCGTGCCTAAGTGCTTCTTTTTGCACCACTCAACTTTCCAATATTGTCATTTATTTGAAACATCCGAAATAACATCGTTTTTATTCGATAGTAATTGAAGAAGACGTAAAAAATTGTCGAGTCAGACAACTAATATAAAATACAACATCGATATTGTTTAGTAGAGACGGCCGTCAATTGGAAGCGCAGCTGTTCCGGTTTGTCAGAGTAACAGGTTCCTTGTTAGATTTACTTCCGGTTTCTGAACACGCAAAAACATTGATTGTCTTCAAAATTATTTTTCCTCTCAGATTATTATCGAAAAACATCATAATAAATAACTTTTATAAAAAATGAGTTCTTCGAAACGTTAATGGATGCCTTTGACATTTTGATGGTCTTGAAATACTCACTTTTTAAATTACGAAATCATGTTCGGTTCAAGAATTTTTGGTATGGTGTTTCATTTCGTTATAAATTAAGTTCACCCTAAATCAGTTGTTACTTCAGTACTTTCAGTAATAATATGTAATAAAAGTTTATGTCAAAAATATCACCATTGGTACAACAAAAATAGTTTGCAACCAATATCGCAATTATGCATTGTGGGTAGTATATATGCACTATATGTCTGGAACGATATTTTCCTATTTACTATGATAATTTAAATTTGACAGGAAAATTGTTAATTTTACCTGTCTTAACCCTTCCATGTTCCTTGGTCCTTCCAACTATTCCATGAATAATTTTTAGTTTTTAGAGTATGAATAGGAATATATTATTTATAGTGGTAAAAACTTCAAGGATATAAACCAGTGTTCTTCAACCTTATTGCCCTCGCGCACCGGTGAAAATAGGATAAATATTTTGCGGACCAGCTGAAAGCTTGGACAATTAAAAACCAATATATATAGTATTTTATTATTATATAGGTATATGTTATACAGTTACATAATTACAATTTTTAGTGTGACATCTGCTGCTGCTTCTTTGTTAGAAAATTTGATATATGTACGTGGATGCAGAGTTGTTTCTGAGAGACGAAGCGCTGCGTTAACATCCATTCGATTTCTCTGTTTGGTTTTTATAATTGCTATGGCTGAAAAAATATTTTCGCACAAATAGGAAGTCGAAAAAATGACTAATAATTTGATAGCTTTATAACTCAAAGATGGATATTCTTTTTCTAGCGATTTCCAAAATTGAGACAATGATTACATTTTATGTCTGGACACCAGAGTGACATCATAAGACAACTCGATCAGCTTTTCTTTTTCACGAGGATCAAGTACACATGACTTTATATCTTTCAAGAATGGATTATTAATCCAGAGGTTACTTTTACGAGCATCCTCATTTTCAGGTGAATGATTATTCAAATTTTCAACTAATGCTCTTAAATGTTGACTTATTGTTGAATAAGTCAACAAAAGTGAAAACATTTCTATATCTTCCTCTTATAAGCGACTATTGCAAAGATGTAGCTTCTTCAGAAGTATGAAAAATAGCCGCGAGAGGCGTTGTATTGGGGCTAGTAAATATTAAATAAATCATGGTTCGAACGAAAGTTAGCTTCTGCGTCGACTAAAAAAATGTGCTTTATACTCGTGAATAGAAGTGTGCATCTACATGATTGGGTTAAAAAATTTCGCGGACCGGCGGGAATTTTTCGCGGACCATGGATTGAAGAACACTGATATAAACAGCACAAAATAATTGAGAAAAATGCAATTTATATTATTAAAAAAAAAAAAAACTCTTAATAAGAATGTTATTGAACACTCTTATTTCTGTTCAATACATATTGTTAGCTGTAATTTGTAATTTATGAATACTATTTGTTGGATTAATATGTCAACAAGAAAATTATTTAACCCAAGACAAAAAATTGATATATATATCAGGTATATTTTTTATGTCGGGATAATACTTCTGCAGCGGTATATACAGAGAACGGTACCCTGCCAGAGAAAACCCCGCATTGTTGTCGAAAGTGTAAAAATAGAAGTGGGATTCATTGCTGAATGAATGTCTCCAATAAATGGAACTGGACAGTCCATGTTACACGAATAGCACCAATAAATATAGACATAATGAACATATTACAGCAGACTGACAGAATGCCGAATAAACGAGGCGGGCAGCTAAAATTAAAGAGATGAGATTTATTGCTGGAAGAAATAGTGATGAGGCATAGCTCTAGACAGGAAATGATGGAATCCTTAAAAGACCTTTAAAGACCGATGAAGACCTTTGCCCAGTTGTAAATGGAATAAGCTGGAACACATCTCCTCTTCCAGATATGTGTCAAAAGGATTAGGCTTTGTGGAGGTTACAGTGATAGTCGTTTTTAACTGTGGCAAATGGAAAGTAGGCAAGTTAAAACTCAAGTAGGAGGACTGTGTCCTACAATATACTCGTATCTAGGACAGAACAGCCAAGAATTCCTACTGAGTGTTCCTTCAGGCTACTTCATCAATTATGATGCTAATTATAAACAGAGCCAGTTGCAAACTGTCTTACAAGTTGACTGTATTTCATCCTTGCTGGCCCTAATGCAAGTTAGCGCTGACTGTACTTCAATTACCATTTTGTATTGTGTATTAAACGAGAGGGGGGGTCTAGTAAGCGCGGTGCCCTGTACAGTTTGCCTAGTAGGCCATGCGTTACGCAGATCATAAATAAATAAGGTCTATTCGTAGAGCCATTTCCAACGGTTTATTATCGTCAGACGCAAGTGCAGAATTCGTAGGAGAGAGTTAAAATAATTTTGCACTTGCATCTGACGATAATAAACAGTTAGAAATGACTCTACGAACAGAACTATTATTATTTATAGTTCATCCGCTAAAATAATCACTCGTTGAAGCTTGTTTTAAGTTAATTGTCATGATTAGAGAGCGACCAATCTATGTATTAATATGTTTTAATCCTATTAAATTAAAAAGATCAAGAGGGTTTTTTTCAATTTAGTTGGATTAAAACGTATTATGACCTAAGTAAACCGCACTCTAGTTAGTATCGTATATTTTAAATGAAAATAAATAGGCAATCTTGAAGCAAATGATCATCTGTGAGGTTATTTTTTATTCTAGTTAGGGTGTGCCAAACGAGCCCACGTCTGGTAGAAACGTCCCTAGTTGTAGTTTTGCATGTGTATGTCCGACTGTCGGCAGTATTTGTCATACGTGTGCGATTGTACCGGGAGACGAGCAAAGGCACGTCGTGTTCTGCATGCCAAATTACCTGCCAAGCCTTTGCTAACGTTAGATAACACCATGCCACCAGATTTCACAACTACCTAACATTTTATACAAAAATATAAAAAGGACAGTAAAATGGAATCTTTAAGAAACGGCTGTCAATGCAACGAACAAAAATACAAAGAAAAATTCAACACAACAAGAAAAAGAACTTACAGTTATATAACTAAGCTTTACGAAAGTCAAGGTCTTGGTTAAGTGTAGAAATACAGGCTAATTTTAAACTCCTGTTCTTATGTAATAAATGAGTAATCGTATGTAGCACTACAAAATATCCTAGACCAAATTATCATAACCTGTTTACAAAATATTGTTCTTCAAAAAACATTTTCTTTCGGGAAAAAAGTCAAAACAATGATTCAATAAATCTTCCTAAATAGTTCAGAGTATGCGGGATCAGGCCCGAAAGCTCGTCATGACCAGGTGTTGCGGTTATCATGAACTTCCCATGCGTGATTCAGGGTACGTGGGATTGTCAGGGCCAAAGGCGTGATTAGGTCACGTGTTGCGACCATTATAAACTTTCCTTGCGTGATTCAGGGTACACGGGATCATCAGGACCGAAATTTCTATAAGGTCAGGTTTAAAAGAATGCTGTTTGATTCTGTGAAGCTTCCGGTGTGTAGTTTGATATGTTATTTGATGAGAGCAGCTGAGGATGTCGTTGGTATCACCTTGGCGGCGGTGATACACTGAAGGTGACTAGGCCTGGTGCTAACTGAACTGGACGTGGAGGCTGGGAGTATGTCGGCAGCACTTAGGCTGCGGCTGGCTTGTAGCTGGAGGTATCTGAGAGGCAGTTGAGCTTGGGATCAAAGTACCTAGATGGCGGCGAGACCGTGTATTTGGCGACGTCCTCGGTAGCCACGAAGTGGTTGGTATCCGTGATACCTGGTGCAGTGGTGAGCCATGTAAATGTTGACACCTGGGTGGCGGAACGCCCTGTCGTTTTACGCTGTGCCTATGCACAGCGTGCTTATGTTGTTGATGAGATACAGCGTACCCTGTCGATGGAATTGCACACAACCTATTAATTTTTGTGATGAACGTCTGGCTTTTTTGATATTCTTGCTTTTTTTGCAATTAAGTCGTCTAGTATCATTTATCGCTTTCTTCATTTCCTCTCGCCAAGAGGACTTCCGGGGCCCCGGGGAGAAATTTTCTTTGCGGACCCCGGGATCCTCACTTCCAAAATACAAGTGATGAGCAAAAAAAAAATGTCCTTACTTCCAAAATACAAGTGATGAGCAAAAAAACGGTCCCCTCTTCCAAAATACAAATGATGAGCGAAAAAAAGAAAGGTCCTCACTTCCTACAACTCTACCCAGGACCCTGGGCTCCAAGAACCCCAGGATCCCGGTAATTTTCCCCAGGAGATCACATCCAAAACTCCTCGACTTACTTTTGCATTTCTTTCAAAATCCGGTACAATTTCGGTTATTCTTTTACTAAGGAAGTATGTAGCAAGTTCTTTGGGTTCTTCGTTTTCAGAATTATTATTTTCTAATTTTACATGAATTCTTTGGGTCTGTTCTTAAAGGTTGTCTTTGGTAAGGCTTTCACCATAAACCAGCAGTAACTCCTCAATATCTTGTTCACCTACATTTCCTAATCCTGCTATATCGATTAGGTTGACAATTTGGCCCACAATAGGCTCTTCTCGCTGAAAATCCTTGGATACCCTGGATACGAATCAATGAAATGCCGCCATAATTTGAATTAGCGTAAATTTTGAGCTTTTTTAGGTTTATAGATGACCGCGTTATATCGAATCAGCGTTAATCGAAGAAGCACTAGACGAGGTCTTAATGTATAGCTCTACACTGTTTAAATACACTATAATAAAAATTACTCGCCGAACGACGTAGCGTACTGGTAACACATGTGTCCTGCGTTGCTAAGGTCTCGAGTTCCAATTCTACTCAAGCAATTTTCATTACAAAAAAGTAGAATAATCCTGGCTAGTTGCTTTAGTAGCAAATGCCATAAACGTAAAATAATAAAAATTATTGAATTTCTGACGGTCAATTTGTGATTACTCTGATCCAAAATGACTAATCCATTTTGGTTTCGCTAAAATTATGCTAAACATAAATTCTGACTTCATTGTAAGAAACAATACAAATTCATTAAAATTTGACACATAAGCTTGTTAAAGTTTTCTTTTTCTTTAGCTTTAATACATTTCCGACATAATTTCCAAGCTTTAGCAGAAATACCTTGTATTTTATATTACTGTCTGATTCTACAATTTTTTACGTCTTTTTCAATTACCTCGGCTAGAATCGTTGTTCTCTACCACAAATAAACGAATCATCCAGTTATGAACGGTTGTGTGTGTTGTTTTTATTTGATGACGTGGCAACTTATGGCGTCTGTCGCTTCTCTTTTGTCTTTGCTGAGAAATTACGATCGTTTTTATTAGCGGATATATAAGAAACGGCTCTAAATGTTACCGGTTTTCTACCGCTAAACTATTATTATACGACAGTTGTGATTTCTTCAAATATTTTATAACTGAAAACAAAAATAGCACAGTAAGGAGAAGCTTTACTTTAATTGCATAGCCAGCATTTTTCAACCACTATTTATTAGCAAGTTTTAATGGGTAGCTATTTGTTAACTAAAGCAAATTAATTTCGTGTGGCGGTATATCTTAAAGTTATTAGATATTTGGTAAAAGAAACATAAAAAAATGTATGTGAAGTTTCATGCATTTCAGGATTTTGTAGGTATTTAATAAATGTAAGAAGCCAAATAATGCTGGAAATATAGGAATATTTGTTCTAGAATCACATCAAAATCAACAGTTTTTAAATAATCGTTTTTATTCGTTATTTGAGTACTAAGAGCTACCATTTAATTTTATAAACAAAATTTAAATAATTTAATAAAAATTTATCACAATAAAATTTAAATTAAAAAATCCCAGCGATGTATTATTTGCCTTTGCTTTGTTTTCGAGTCTTCATTAAATTAATAAGAAGTATATTGATTAATGACTTCGTTTTTTGAATTTTAGGATCGTATTATGCATAGTGGTGGCGCTAGCTTAAAAATAGGGGGGGCAGGATATTTTTTAATAATATTTGGTTGGGGGCAAATACAAGTGAAGACCTAAAACAAAATGTCCTCACTTCGAAATACATTTTTCTCCAAACAATTCTAGGGGGAGGGGGCAACTAGTGCCAAACCAGTTTATGGGGCAGCTCGCCCCCCCCCCGGATCCCCCGCCAGCGCCGCCACTGAATACGCACTGTTGAAAATGTGTTATTTGATTTATAAGTGTTTCTACTATAAATGATTTACTTCTTTTTGATACGTTAACAAGAAAAAAAAAAAGTTATTCAAACAATAGGTTGTTTAATGACGTACACTAGTTAGCGGAGCCTATTGAATACTACACACTACACTCTATATACATAAACTCGATTCTCAGCTGTCTTTTTTTTTATTACATTTTTAATTTCATAAAAAGACACTACTTTAGCCATAAATATAAAAATCCATAACATTATTAACCACGAAACTGCACAAACGATTATTCTCCACTTTGAGCAAAATCGGCACCCATCTTGCTGATATATTTTTCATACCCAATTTTTGGTGCAAAATTGAAACCACTCTGCCATTTAGTATGCCTGTAGCATCAATAAGTTCGCGCACTTTGACTCGTCTATCACTCAAAACCATATTGTCACGTGGGTGATTTGGTTGAAAGACAACTCCTGATTTTAATAATACAAATTTATTAATTATAAATCCAAAGTACAATGTATGAATTTGTCCATGGAGTTGGGGAAGTCTTCAGTCCACCCCGTGTTGGCCAGGATCGGCTTGGAACTATCTCCGAGGCAGGGGCTATCCATCAGGGAGTCGAGGAGCCTGGAGAAGTCTTCTCCCACTCATATGGTAACTGCTTGCTTGACTCACCAGCGATACGAGTATCTGGCGTCGATGTTTTGGTCGTCACCGTGTGGACTAGTACGTGTAGAGGAGTTGGCTACGTTCCTCTGCCTCGATGTTGTTCGACATCCATCTATTTGTACTGAAGGTTAACCCAGTTTCAATATTCATTCGTCATTACAAATATTTCCTCATGACGAAAATGCGGCGTATGCATTTCTAAATCAGGGCACATACGTCAGACGCTGACAAATAGTTTTTTAATTAGACAGCTGAGCGTTACAATGTCTAGATGTCACAATCCTGACCTAGGATTACCTGTGTGACAATATCGTGGATTTTATCAATCATTTTTGACGTAGTTACATCAAGTGGATGTCTCAAACGATGTTCATCACTTGTGGATGTACGACCATGTTTAAACTCATTCATCAAATTGTAAACAGTTTTAAACGCTAGTGCAGATGTGCCATGAACTTCATCCAGCTCGGCTTTGACTTCTTTTGGTGTTTTGCCTTTCAAATGAAAGTGTTTAATCATGTTTTTCCATTGCTCGAAAATAACAAAAGTTGTTTGCTTTAATCGATTGTAAATATGAAACCACGAGATGGATATGGCTGAAAATTTAACAGCAGTCTATTGACAGATGATACTTTTCAGAAACAAAATTGTTTCGATACTACTAGCCCCATCTCTTAGATTTTGTAAGGACTTATTGACCTACCCTCGTAGTAATATATATCTTCACAAACTCTTTAGTTTTGATGGAAGTTAACTATGAATTAATGAGGCAGAAAAAATTGCCACCCATCTTAAGATGCCACTTGAGGCGGTCGTCTCCCTAATTTATCTACGCGGGGATGAATTGGTAAACTGCATCTATAAACATTTATCGAAATTAACACGTATCAAAAATTACAAATACATCTATCTTTATGTCCCATAATACGCGTATTAAAAACGCTGTTAGTTTTATTTTAATGGCATCATCTATTATTACAATGTCATTGAAACTAGAGTATAAAGCCGTTGTTCAGTTCAGGTTTGTACCCTTTAACAGTGTCACAATTAGTGGTTTTTAACAGTCATTAGCGTGGGGAAAAGGGCTCAATTAGTTCAGGTTTGGTTACACTCGTCTTGAATTATAAGATGCTCTCTTTTAGATGATTATCATTGATTAAAACGCGCTGAATGCATTCAAAATCAGGAAGTGAATATCTAAAGAAAAATTAAAATATGTTTTACATTTCATTATATTCTCAAAGGGATATTAAGAAAAATTATTAAAATGAATAGTTTAGGATATAAAAAGAATAATTTTAAAATTAAGGTTAATTTTCGTCTTTGACTTTTTAATTTAAGGAATAATTTTCACTGCACAGCCTTTATAAAAAAAATTATGTGAAGTGTAAATTTTCACACATTTCAGGATTTTGTAGGTGCTTAATAAGCGTAAAAAGTCAACAGAATGCTAAGTTAATGGTATCTTTTGTTAATAAAAAGTTTTTTGATAATCATGTTTATTCGGTATTTGAATACTAAGAGCTTCCATTCAATTGTATTAAACTAAATTTAAATAATTTGCGAAAATTTCATCACAATAAAATTGAAATTAAAAAATCCTAGCACTTTCCTCTGTATTACCTTCGTATCTAAGTCTTCACTAAATGAATAAGAAATATATAGATAAATGGCTTAATTTTTTCCATTTCACAAACGTGTTTCTTACTATTAACTATGTGTCTTGTATTTATTCTTGTTTGATACAAAAATCTCAACTAATTCAAACAATGGACTGGATCATGGCGTATAACAGTAGGCGCTCCACCTATAGACTCCTTACACAAATGAACGCGATTCTCAAATGTTAAAATTTTAATATATTTTTAATTTAAGAAGAATCCATATACTACTTTAGCCATAAATACAAAATATTCATAATATTCAGAGCCGGCGATGCACAGCATGTTACGCATGCGGGCGTCGCTGCGAAGGGGGCGCTGACGTGAGATTCAAAAGGGCGCCAAATGAATGTAATTTAGTGAAATGTAATTTCAAAAGTGAGGACCTTTTTTTTTAGGTTTTCACTTGAAATTTAGAAGTGAGGATCTTTTTTTTTTAGATCTTCATTTTAAATTTAGAAGAGAAGAAAGCTAGTTGCGCCTTACTTAGGGGCGCTCAATTAAATTTTGCCTACGGGCGCCAACTCCTTTAGGTAAAATCGTACGGGACAACTTGTTTAGCACAATTTTTAGTAAAATCTTGTTAAAAAAAATGATTTAAAAAAAAACTTCGTTTTGTTCCTCAATACAAGTTTTAAGAGCTTTTTTTGATACCACACAATATATTTTTTTTAATAATTATTTTTTTCATTAACACTAAAAAATCTATATTTTTGGAAAAAGTAATCTGATCTAAAATTCCTATTGAACTAGTCCGGTTCCCATCATTGTACATTATGGAGATTTTTTCAGATATTTAGATTAACCCCTCTGGGAAATAGAGTGGGGGAAAAATTGTTTTGACATATTTTTGACGAAAATCCAATAAAAAAAACAGATTTTTCGAAAATAAAAGATTTGATTGTTTATCCACGCATTAAGAGGTTTCTTTTGATATCCTACTCAAAATTAAAAAAAAAAATGTTTATTTTAATTACATATTTGTTACGTATTTATCTCGTTATGTATTTTTTGAAACTCTCAATATTTTTTCTATATGTGAGTCAAAGAGTGGTATAAGCATGCCAAATTTCAGCTTCTATGTTAAGCTACAATTTCTACCGTACAGACAGACAGACACTGAGTAAGGTCGCGAACATACAGAAAGCCGGCACCGGCTTTACTGGCAACAAGCGCTGATCTGCCGCAGTATCTGTCCATGTTTTCAAATATAACCGCACACGCTGTGTACTGATCGGCGCTGGTCGGTGTTGGCTACCCGCTTACCGAAACGTTTAAGCAGTTTAAGCAGCTTGTTGTCAGCACCGAAACAAAAAAATATTTAAAAAATCTTATATCATCTTCTTTTAATTGAGGAAAAAGGTGGTGGTATTCCCCATATTTACATCTTTCTTGGTTTATTGAATGTATACCTTTTCTTTTTGGTTCCATAAATATAGTGATTCTGTTAGAAACAACCAATCCAAAGATGAATCAGAACTCGCCATTTTCACTTATTTCAACATATAATTGATCCAATATACGAAAGAGTAGCTATGCACTTTCAAAACTAGCGTTCACCATATGCTAGGCCAGTATAATTAAAAAATGTACGATAAATAGGAAAAAATAAATATAAACTTCAATATATAGGTTATGTCATCTTTCAGTGTCACATGCAATATCAGCGTTTAGCGTGTGCTCAACCAGTAACCCTGTACGCTTGTTTTCGGTACCGATTGTCAGTGCTGATTTACCAGCTTTTTATATGTTCGCGGCCTAATGTTATAAGGGTTTTTTGGTGGTCATGCCGACAAAACCATAAAAACTGTAGGTAAAGTCCTTTTTTTATTTCACGTTTATGGCCTTTGTTACTTAGGCAATTAGCCAGAACAATATTAATTTTTTATATTGAAAATTCCATACATCAACAGGATTTGAACTCGAGACCTTAGCAACGCAGGGTACGTGTGTTACCACTACGCTAAAATAAAATATTTAAAATACGCCACTGACATTTAAGTTTCGCCCAGAAACAATGACGTCACTAGTTCTTTTTTCTATTGAAACGAACTGCACATTCCCGGCTTTTTATTTGTAAGTAACAAATTTATATCATTCATTTTGCATCTGCGAACATAACGTCATATACATAATTCTGTTATCAAAACCTAAAGCTCCCTTGAGAATAGTACATCTCTACACGTGGCATCTAGACATATATACAAACAAATATGTATACATCAACACATATATATACAAACATACTTACTGCGACCTCTAATTAAAACATCTCATCAGTAGCTGGTCGAATAGAGTCCATAAATAGACGGAGAGCATCCCGATACCTCACCCTTTTCGTCCTGTTTCTACGATTCCCCTTCCGTTACTGACGTCATCCCGTTCGAGTGACGTCATCACGCGGCGTTACCATGACAACCGTGGAGGTGCCCTAGTTATGCAAAAATACGTGATTTAGGGGGTGCATCCCTACAGTATGAATAGAAAGGTCGTTTTTGCGGTTTTGTCATTATTTGAGGAAATATGCATTGTATATGATGAGGTGAATTGATTTTTTTTTTTTTTTTGCTGAGTTTTCACGTTACTACTTTATTGCTCTTACAGTTCCAACTGGAAGAACTTGCTCCAGGACATAATCTATTATACAAGATATGGAAATCTTATAATAGGATGAGAACTGGTAGTGAGTGGCATCAGATGATTGGTACTGGTATTTCCAGGTGCAAAACTAATCTAAGGAAATCGGGCATACTTCGTGAGGAGGATGTCAATATCCATATGCTCATCTGTCCGAACATGGGTGATCGTTGTACTATGGAGGATCTAGTTTCTTCTAACTGTCGAGAGACAAAAACTGCGACATTTTGGCGAAATGTGTCGTTCTGGGCACGAAAAGTAGTACTTATTTTTCGTGTCCACGATACAGGACAATTTCCACACGCTCATCTTTCCGAACATGGGTGATCCTTGTACTATGGAGGATCTTATTTCTTCTAAGGTTATATTTACACGAACCTCACATTTTGTAGTTATTGTGAGGTTGTGCTGTTGGCGGTACTTACCTAGCGTACCACTGTGATTGCTTCAAGTATCGACACCGCAAGCTTACTACTAAAATGGATTTCGAAGAGAAAACAATGTTGTGGCTTTTATTACGTCGAAGAAAGCGAAGTAGTAGGAACAGCTTTTTTCGGTTTATCCTGTTATAGGAAATAAAAATGAGGGCCAGTTTTACTTGCTTTATTATTCGTTGAGAATGTATTATGATTATTGTAATTATTTTAAAATGAGCTTTAGAAAGTACTCTTGGTACGTCAACATTTCACAAAAAAAAAAATCTCTCGAACCCAGGGCCGTCTTAGGCTATGCAGGGACCCTTGAGCACACAGTTTGGGGCCCTTTATTTAGTGATTTTATTGGTTATTATGGTTAGCTTTATACAAATCAAATATAAATGAAGTGATTACTATTTTGAGAATTGGACTTATGTTAATGATGATGGTTTCTTCCGACAGTGACGCACCCAGGAATTTTTGTTAGGGGGGCTGGAAGACAAAATTATGAATAAGGTCCACACTTCTAAATTTCATGTGATGATCTAAAAAAAAGGTCCTCGCTTCGGAAATACAAAGTGATGACCTAAAACAAAAAAGGTCCTGACTTCTAAAATACAAGTGACGACTTAAAAAAAAAGGTCCTCGATTCGGAAATACAAAGTGATGACCTAAAAAAAAGGTCCTCATTTCTAAAATACAAGTGACGACCTAAAAAAAGATCCTCATCTTTATTTTCTAGTGTGTTTGTATGTTTTTATTTTTATTTCCTTCCTTCTTAGGAAGGAAGGAAATTTCCTCCCCTTGAAGCAGGCCCCTCCCCTTGGTGTGCCACTGTCTTCCGGGATTTCTGTTGTGCAAAATCTTCTATTATGTCCTCAAAGTCTAATTTTGAAGGATATCACTTTCTATGCACATGGTTGACAAATTAGTAAATCGTTCTTGTAACATAGTCGTTCGTACTTCATTTTTTATTCTCTTTAGTCGTGAAAATAAGTGCTTTCCCCTACAATTGGTGGCCATTAAGCAAAGGAATATCCTTGGACAAACCACATTCTGGAAAATTTCTTCTAATTTATCTCCTTTTATTAGACTATTTAAGGCTGAGATACTCAATTCTGCCGATTCATTTGCAAGGTTTTTTAATAAAAGTAGTAAAATTGTAGTAAAATTGCTCTAAAAATTGAGCTCCTCTTTCTTCTGTGTAAACGACGACCTCGGCATTTTGAGGCCCCGATCAAGCCGGTGGCCTTGAGCTCGTGCTCCATGTGCACTTATGGAAAAGACGGAACTGCTCGAACCATCTCTCTGCATCTCTTTGCTAAATGCTCCAAGGTGTCCTCTTCTTCTTTACACATTCTACACAGCTTGCCCTCTGGCTTTATTCAGTACCTATTGTTCCTCCTTCGTTGCCGCATCTTAACTTTGCTATCCTCCTGACTCTGCCCCCTGATCTTCCTCTTATCTCCTTCAAGTATCTCGGTATTTCGAGCACTCGTATCTCTTTATATCTTTTCACCCTCCGCGATTTGTCTATTCTGTCTGTTCTTTCCTGCTCTTGTGACTCCTTATCCTTCCTTCTCAGTGAGCGCTAACTGTACTTCATCTTTTCGAGGCTCTCTGTAAATGAGAAGACCTCAACATTTGCGAGGGCCCTGGGAAATTGCCCTAATTGCCGTTGCATTACTCCCCGTTGGTCCTACTTCTTGAGTTTTGACATCAATAAATTTGTTGTCTACGTCTTCAACCTTATTTGAATTAATAATCAAATCATCTGCATGGCTCAAAATTTTTGATAACCATTGGTCTACAAAGTAGTTGGTCAAATTTCTGTTTATATTCATACTTGTTCTTACCCACAACCCTAACATAGAATAACAATGTAATCCATTTTTTTTTTTTTTATTTGGAGTTAAAAGTCATACCATTTCTTTTGAGAGTTCAATTTTCCATTACCCACCACTTTTTAATCTCTTTGGCTTTTATAAATATTCATTGTATTTTTTATCTTTATGCATCTTTTTATACATATACTGTTGTTAAATAGAATTTTAATATGATTAAATTTATTTGTAGAATAGCATATTAAATCCTCTAAATAGTCCCTTTGTGTTACTACCAACACGTTTATCTTTATTATTCTTTATTATTTAATATACTTTTTATTTAAATGCATTCATACGAAAAGGATTATTTTCAACAAAAGTTTCATCTGCGCACATTAAACTTAAAAGCAATTCATACATGAAATCGTTAAAACTCCATTTAAAAAATGTAATCATTTTTAATAAACTGCATATTAAACTCATGATGAGAAGGACAATATAAATACGCAAGAATTAGTCAAAAAAAAAAAAAGAAAGGTTCCGAATTGACTGGAAACACAAAGGGGGACACCAAAAGGAAGAGCAATTCGTGACAACATTCCGGGGCCCGTAAAGACTGCACTATCCAATATCCAAGAAACTTTCTTCAGAGTTTCCAGTAAGCAAAGGACTCAGACAAGGCTGCACTCTAGCTCCTACCCTCTTTAAAACATATATTAAGGAGGCTCTGAAAGCTTGGAGACCCAAATGCAGTAATATGGGTATAGATATTGGTGGTAAATCCACTTTATATCCTATTATTCGTAGACGATAGGTCCTCATAGCCGAAGACGAAGATGATTCCATCTATATGTGGAAGCCGAGAGAGGAATATAAAAAGTGGGGTTTAGAAATAAACGCAGAAGACGGTCTTGTTGTCGGTGAGCAGGGAAGAGACCTAAAATTAGATGATGACAACATCAGAAACTGTCTTTCAAATATCTAGACGTCATCATAGCAAGCAGATGGAAGAGTGAGGATGACATAAATAATAAAACAGGACAAGGAAAGCGTGTTATTATGCAGTCATTGGAACACTCCAAACACCCGTGTGACAATAAATCGTCTTATAAAACTCGTATAATAATACTATTGTTTAATACATTTTTCTGTTAATTCAATAATAATGGATATATTTTAAGTCCTCTAGTAAATAGCTTTAACCCCAAAACACCCCCTTATAATTTTAAGGTGCCATATAATTTATGTTCAAATCCTGGTTTTATTCTATCGTCATACCAAATAGGGTGACCGGTTTTCCCGGGACAGTCCCGGATTAAGCACTGAAAGTCCCGCGATTCCTTTTTTGGAGAAAAAACTGCTACAGAACTTAACAAAATGCTGCCAGTAGAATCTAAAAAATTGCACAAGATTTTATTAATTTTTTTACCAAATCTCTTAACTTGTTTAGAATCAAATTTTGATTTTTCCAATTTAAATTACTTACATGCAATAAGGCTATTTTTTTTTTAAAAAACAACAAATTTAACATATGACGTTATAAAATCTGCCGCAAAGAGTTTGAAAATTACAGAGACTTTAGAGACAGCATATATGATGAATTCATAGATGCAAAGGACATTATCCAAAAACAGCTGTCTTACAAAAATATGCCTGTAGACAAAATATAGACGGATATTTTTGAAGAGTTGGAAGCTAATTCCTACAGTTATAAGAACCTTTTGCTAATAGTTGGCAAAATTCCCAGTATCCCATGCTCAAACGCATTTGTTAAGAGGATCTTCAGTTTGATGTCTTCTCATTGGACTGACACCAGAAACCGTTGCAATACTGATTTAATAAAGGCCGAACTGCAAGTAAAATTTAATTTTAAAATGGATTGCATTGAGTTTTACAATTTTATAAAAGCAAAAATGATTTATTAAAATCGGCAAGTTGTTCGGAAAAATATTACTGGTAAAGACAATGAAACGTATTTCATTCATTTATAATATGTAATTTCATTAATATGTAAAAAAAATGTTAAATAACTACTTTTTTTTGTCTCGGATTAGTTTTTCAAAAAGTTGGTCACCCTAGTACCAAATAACTGGAATCTTGAAACTGCGATCACATTTACCTATACATATGCCCGGATTCTTCTGTATTTATTTAATTCAGATAAAAGGGAATATTCACTTTTTATCAAAAAGGTTAGAAAATTCTTTGATAAGGTGAAAATATCCAATATTCTAAAGCTCTGTTTGCATTTAAAAAACGATTTAAAATTGAATGGCGACGGTGTCTGGGATATCTTCAATAAATATTGTCAATTGTGAATGTAGAAGTTTTGAAAGACTTACAAAGAAAGCAGCATGTCCATTTAACGTGGTAATATTTGCTAAACGTGATCCATTGTCAGCGAAGTCTGTGGGATGCGCCCAGAATGACAACTACTCCAGAATTCAGGCCAGAGAATAACAGGACCGAACTAGGAGTGTGCCTAGAAAATTTTAAAAGGTTTTAAAGCTTTTTTACTGTTCGATTTACTGGCTGAAATATTTTTAGTTTACAGAATTTATACCACTAAACCAGAATCAATATTGCTTTAAAATGAATAAAGCATATGATCTATATAAAATGGAAGTAAACAACATTAAAAACTCCACTTCGAAATTGCTGCGATGAGCTGGTGGTACCTTGTTAAACAGAATCAAGAATAAACATGTCCGTAGTTGTTTTAAAGTACAGATACCTGAAAATTTAAAGTAAAACTGGCCAACCGGCGCAGCGTAATGGTAATGATAATGGTAACGTGCCTTGCGTTGCTAAGATGTTGGGTTCGTATCCCGTTCAAGAATGCAATAAAGAAAAAATTAGAATTGTCCTGGCTAATTGCCTCAGTAGCAAAGGCCAAAAAGTGAATAAAAAAAAAGAAAACTGATTAAGACAGTAAGATCATATCATGGACAAAATGATGACAAATGGCCAGAAAAATAATTAACTTGGAGGTTGATAAAGAATGTAATTCACCCGCATGGGCGCCCCAATGTAATCGAGTTGGAACTAATATTAGAAAAGAATACTCGAGTAGACATATGAGGAACGAAGTATACCAAATTCTACAACTTATAATAAAAGTAAAGAATTACCCTAATACTCTTATTATAAACATATTGGACACAACAATGGCCGATGACGGCGCTGTAATCGCTGTGAAACATCTGAACGAAACGAGTAATGTGAAAGTTGCCCTCATTTGTTTACATGTTAAATCTTCGATTTACAATGAATAATTAACAGCTATCCTTACTAAATCATTTTAATTTTTTAAGTGCGAAACCTTATAAGTATATTGTTGAAGTAGAGGAGTTGTTAAACGCCGGTCGTGTTATATTATACGGAATTTCGGAAAAAATGATGAGCATGTCGACATAGGTTATGTTTACAAACAAGCAGTCTAAAATCACCACCTCACAAAGTCACTGGAAAGTGAAAACTGTAAGATAACCTGCACCTGTAAATCGCAAACTTTGTTAGAAATTCGCTGCTTAAAAAAAATTAATCAAAAACGAAAGCAAACACTTCAGTGAAGCTGTATCAGAATATCTACGTACAGTATTTGAAACCTGTGTTAAAGTTACTCGGGTAGATATTTATTTATGCTCGAGAAGGATTTTTATAATTGAGTATTACTTATTTGTTGAATATTTTTAATGAATACTAGTTTGTTAATTATTAATAACTTAACAATATTGATGTATCTGTAGCTTTTAAATGCCTTGAGCACACTCTCACACTTTTTCCCTTATTTATAGCATTTTCCCATTCTTTTTTACCTATTTATCTCTTCCACAACACCAAATATATTTATTATTTTCACAAATTGTTTTTCATTTGGAAAAAATTAAGTGAATGTTTCTCTCACTTCTTTTCCTAGAGTGACAACCAAATACACAGTTTGTGTTATGACAACTCATTATAACACAAAATAATATAAAAAAGAATAATAGTTGCCATCAAAAGTTAATGTTACAAACAAACTGTAACATTAAAGTTTAAACGGGATACAAACAACACGAGGTAGTCACTAGTAAACAATAAATTGTTACTCGTTCCACTAGTTCAAATTTTGTCCGTTTGGTGTCAATTTATAGCGTTGTTGAGCCCAATAAATTTTTTTGTTAGTGAAAGGCTTAAGTCGCTATCCTATTGGAACAACCCTGCAACAAACAAGGAACGACGAGAGATTGACGAAATGATCACGTGAACAGTGCGTGATTATTATATATTCATTCTTAATAAAGTATACTTATGTTACGCAAGACGCACGATAGTAGTAAGGGATTCTAATCAAAAATTAAGTAAATTTTGAGATGAAAAATATCAGAAACGTCTGTAATCTTCTTATTCTTCTTTGAGCACCAGTGGCGCATCCAGGAAATTTTGTTGGGGGGGGGGTGAAGACAAAATTATTTAAATTATGAATAAGGTTCACACTTCTAAATTTCAAGTGATGATCTAAAAACAAAAGGTTCTCACTTCTAAAATACAAGTGACGACCTAAAAAAAATCAGATGTGGCCACCATAGGACCGACCGCCTTCACAAAGTACTTGTTTAATTTATGCTTCTTCTTCTTCTTATTCTTCTTCTTCTTTGGGTACTATCAGTCAGGTTGACTTTTGGCCTCACTCATATGAGCCCTCCATCTCGATCTGTTCATTGTCAAGTCTTTCCAAGTACCCTGTATACCAATACTTGTTAGATCTTCGATTAGCTAATCTCTCCATCTCTTGCGAGGTCTTCCCACTAGTCGACGGGTATTCAATCTTCCTTCCCATATCTTCCTAACCATTCTGTCCTCCCCCATCCTCATAACTTGTCTAATCCACTGTAATCGTCTGCCTCTGAGTTCTTGGGTGATACTTGGCCTTGAGTACAGTTCTCGGATATCTTTGTTCGGATAATATATGCTGCTTTATCAAAAAATGTCTCATATAAAAGTTAGTTATTGCTCGAAATATTTCTCTGTTGTGAAATATTTACAAAAATCTTAAAACCGACACGAGTAAACTCCCATATCTAGTTAACCGATTTTGGCCAAAAGTTGATCAACTCGTGCCATTGATGTCAAAAGCTTAAATATGAAGTTTCATAAAAATCTTTTTAGCCGAAGTTGCTCTGCACGTGTACACAGACAGACGAACAGGCAGACGGACAGACGGACAGACGGACAGACAGACAGACAGACAGACAGACAGACAGACAGACAGAGACATCATACTAAAAGTAGTCAAAACGTTATGTAGGAGCTTCAATTCGTGGAGATCCATCGAAATCTCGAAATGTCAAAAACGATATGATCACAATACCTCCCTTATATATGTTGGCGGTAGGTAAAAAGGTCCTAATCTCTATTTTTAAAATTGGTGTGTTTATAATAAATAATAAATAAATAAACACTTTATTCGTTATTTATAAGAAATTACAAACAAATATTCATTTTTTTTTACAAGTATAAGGATAAAAAATGCAGTACATATAAGAAACATGAATAAAGTTAAGGTAACTACTTTGTAGCCAATACAATATTTTCCACATAAAACTCAAAGAGTTTTGTGCGTGGAAGCAGGTTAAAACTTAAACAATGAATGTCACTTTAGTATATAATAATAATAATAATAATAACTTTATTTACATTTTTTACATTGACCTATGTTATAAATGTAAATAAGAAAATTTATTTCCAAAACCTATTATAATTTATTAGACCTAATTTTTATACTTATTGACAATTTTATTTATATATACTATTTTTATCATTCTGTCCAGCATCACTAAGCTGAAGCTTGTCGCAATGCCTGGACAGAATAATGAACAAATTAACAGACTCAATGATAATAATTACATGTTATTATATAGTAATATACATATATTGAATAAATAATGCAATGATTTCACTAGGGCATGTGCACAGGCTTTGATTATATATTAGGAATAAGGTCTTCCCCTATAGAGGATCTTGGTTTTAGTGTGTTGATAGTACGACGAAAACTGGTTTGGGTTTGTGGAGATGTTGGACTCACATTCTTTTAGGTAATCTAGGTGTCTTATTTTGATGTTGACAGCGACCTGGTTTTTGGCACGCAGTCATCAAGTATTGTATAAATTATGCAATAAATGTTGTCAACTCCTGCATCAGCATTTTCGGTATTGTGGTTTGTTAGTTCCGCATTGCAATCAGTTGTAATAAGTGCCCTATATAATTTTTCAAAGTCAGCAATTTTGAAGTTGTATTTGTAATTGTTACGTGTTAGTTTTTCTTGTGAAATACTATACTTAATTTTGAAATGTAGGGCCGGATGAGACTTATCTTCACATATTAATGGGTCCAATGAGTGATGTGTCCGGGTTTCCAAATTCAATCCAATTAAAAATCAATTTTTTTCATTTCTGTTTCCAACTTCTTTTTATAAACTGAACACTCGGAGCTCCAGGCTCCATATGTAATAATAATGGGTGTTTTTTTTAGAGGTATAGAACTTTAAATTGCAATAAAACAACGATGGATTATTCGATTGACATGAATTTTTTTTTATTCGAAAGATAATCTTGTGGCATTACATTTTAAATATGATTTCTGGCATATGACCGCCACGGCTGGCTCGGATGTAGTCCAATCTGGACGTCCAATTTTCGATGACTTTTCCAACATTTGTGGCCGTATATCGGCAATAACACGGCGAATGTTGTCTTCCAAATGGTCAAGCGTTTGTGGCTTATCCGCATAGACCAATGACTTTACATAGCCCCACAGAAAGTAGTCCAGCGGTGTTAAATCACAAGATCTTGGAGGCCAATTCACAGGTCCAAAACGTGAAATTAGGCGGTCACCAAACGTGTCTTTCAATAAATCGATTGTGGCACGAGCTGTGTGACATGTTGCGCCGTCTTGTTGGTATGATTTAATGTAATGCCACAAGATTATCTTTCGAATAAAAAAAAATTCATGTCAATCGAATAATCCATCGTTGTTTTATTGCAATTTAAAGTTCTATACCTCTAAAAAAAACACCCGTTATAAGATGAAAGATTTAACAGTTTGTAAATTTAGTAAACATAAACCAAAGTGTGTAACATCTAGAGTAGTGGCGAGATGAGGTGCGAGAAAAAGACAAGGAGAAAAAAATCTTTCTTTCTTGTCTTTCTCTCCTCCTCCTCCCTTATGTGTTTTTATTTTTATTTTCTTCCTTCTTAGGAGGGGGGCGGACCCCCGTGCACCCCCCTGGGTGCGCCACTGTTTAGCACTATCAGTCAGGTTGACTTTTGGCCTTTTAGCTGCAGCTCCTCAGCTCTTACAGTCTGTTCCAAACGGTTAAGCGGAACTAGATTTTGCAATCTAGTTACTTTCATCGCTTAAATCGTGCTTTTCGGTCGTTTTGTTTAAGCTTTGTAAATCATACTTACAATTAACATTTTTTGGTTAAGGTTAATATCATTTTAAAATGTAATTTTCTTTATATTTTGATATTTTGTGCATTCTTAATACAAATTTCCCATTTATTTATTTTTTTGTCATTAAAATTTGTAAAAAAAAATAATTTAATTTTGACATGTCATTCGTTTCTATGGTTTCATTGTTGGAATTTTAAATTGACATTCCAACGTGAAAAATGAAATAACCCTAGCAAGGTCCCTTCTCGTGACAACCTAAAAGAACGAAAATCCCATTTAGTTCCGCTTAACCGTTTGGAACAGACTGTATGTATCTGCTGCCAGTGATGGATATAAATATAAATAATTTTGATGTTTTACTTTCTATGCCTTGGGTGTGCGAAGAATACTTTGAACATATTGGTTATACGTCATTATTTAATAGAAGAGGATGAATATGAGTTATTCCAGTCCTGGAGTAATGAAGAAAGTTGCGTTCCGCGCGGTGTTCTGAACACAATTGCAACTTTATATGGGCCGTCAAGTGTGACAGAACCCGCCAACGACTCAACTTGCATTCTACCAGTTCTCCTCGTAATTTTACCCCCTTTCCGTTCCATTTCTATCCTCCACTCCCTCTGTCTTTCTCAGATAATTGCACAAGTTGCGGCCAGTTACAGAAATATGTGTCTTTTTACAGAAACGTTTTATTGTTTCTGGCAAAGCGACTACGATCTACGATATTATGTTTTCATTTAGTTTCGTTTTTATTAGTTTCAGAGTTCAAAGTGTTTAACCTCTAACACAAGTACCAAAAGTTCGCGAAGCAATTGATTTTTTTTTTACTTTATTTTTTCTTTCCAAACGTTATAATTAAGTAATTTAGTCAAGCGTTATCAAGTATTTTTATAAGGAAGTTATTAAAAGTGATAAATTAGAAATTTCTGAAATTTTATACCTTTACTTAGTTCATAACTATATTTATTACACTTTGTATTTATAAGTGAAATCGCACGTGAAAGCAAGAATACATTTCAAAATTTTATTTTCCTGAAACCTTTGAACGCTTATTTTTTTTAAATTTCCAATAACAATTAGTTGGGGCAACTTTTATTTTTTATTTAAATTCAAATTGTTATTCCTAATTAATCATTTACATATTTTGATTTATTGTTCATTATATTTTGATTTTAATTAATGCTAACTAACACATATACAGTGGATATCGTTTATAACGCCATCTGATATAATGACGTATCGGTTTTTGCGTCGAAACTCTCGAAAGTCTCGGCCAGAAACAAAACATTTGATACGTGAGACTTATAGCTTATAACGACGTCGGATATTACATCGAAATTAATATAACGACGAAAAATGGCTCGAAATTTTGGGTCAAATTATCTTTTATAACGACGGATCACCACTGCCCTACGTGAAAACACCGCGGAAGTACCGAATTGGCTAGGGGATTACCGAATTATGAAAAGGCAAGGCGAAACGCGACAGATAAACATATTCATTCAATGGTTAACTACGAGTTGAAGGTGAGGGAATTTTAGCTTCGACGTCGATATAGCGAAACGTAGAACATTAATTCAAATTTTTCAAATATTGATGAAGAATTCGAAATGGAGGAGGATATGACGGAAGATGAAATTTTAGCTGGGTCAGATCTGAATTTAGAGTCAGAAATAAACAACGAAGAAGTGGAACTGGGATAAACAACCGAGATCCAAAGACCTACTATAAAGGATTCATTTTCAGCAGTTGAAACAATTCAGCATTTTTTCACATTTAATTAAAATTTTAAAGAGGCTGAAACAGGTTTTGCATTGTTACATTAGGAAAAAAATATTGAAAAAATCTTTTTAGAAAACCTAAAATCACAAAAACAAACCAAAATGACAGATTTTTTTTGTTAAAATTTAAATATGTATACATAGTACATACGTACGTATGTAAAATTATATAAGTAATTGTATGCAACAAGGCGTCCCAAGCAATGTTTCAAATCTACCCTATATTTAATAAAAATTGTAAACTAAGTATTAAGAACAAAATATTATTATACAAAGCATGTATAAGGCCAATTTTAACGTACGCCGCCCCTGTATGGAGCAATACAAGTGGTTTCAATATAAACAAGTTACAAGTTGTACAAAACCGATGTCTTCGTATTATTGGTAAAGGCCTTATCACACTAGAGTTATTATTCAAGTCTAAACTTGGAAAATTAAAGTCTTTGCATTCGAATCGAAGTCTTGTGCGTGTGATAGTATGAATAAAAAACCTAGGTTTTGAAGACCAGGCAAATGAAACAGGATACAATTTCTCGGTCTCTTTACCCAGGTCTTACAAAATGCGCGTGCGCCAACTGGTTTTATCTCGCTCTCAGCTGACGCGTCTTTGTTTTTTGTTTACGTCTATGAGTGTTGTTAAATTTGTAAAGTTAGTTATTTTAAAAAAATGATATTAGAAGAAGAGTTGATAAATTTTGTTAAAGAAAACCCGCCGTTATGGGATCCACAAGATCCCATGTACAAATTAAAAACCGCAAAAAAGGTTTTGTTTGAAAAAGTAACAAAAGATTTGTCATTATTGTTCTTTTTTTTTTATTTTTTAATTTAATGGCCTTTGCTGCTGTGGCAATTAGCCAGGACAATTTTTATTTGAGAAAATTTCCATGCCTGAACGGGATTCGAACCCCAGACCTTCGCAACGCAGAACACATGTGTTACCACTACGCTACGCCGGTCGGCACTATTGTTCTTAATTCTTCTAATAAATTGTTAAAACAGCCCCTTTCATCCCTTCTTTTCAACCATGATCTAGTCCAACATTTTCTTTTTTTCCTAGGTATTATTATTTTGTTAGTTGCTGACAATATTATTATTGACGCCGACAAAATTACTATTTCTTCCTCATTCATTATATAAAAAGCTTTAAAAACCAATTTTAAAATAACCTTTCAAAATATAACTTTCAACTGTCATAATTTCACGAGTGCGCATGGGTAAACAAACAATTTCCAAGTCTTAACTAATATTCAAATACCGTGTGATATGTCAAGACCTGAAGACTTGGATCCTGAAAAAAAACCTACAAAAATAAGACTTCGATAGCGTTCTAGTGTGATACGCCTTTAACTATCCCAGATGGACTTTGATAAGTAAAATGCATAAAGAACTAATTATTAAAGATTTTATTCATAAACTAACAAAAAATACATTTGAGAAATGTATTACAAATAATAACGAATTAATAAAACAGCTTGGAAATTACAATCTCGATAGTTTAAAATATAAAAAATACAAGCACAAACGTATCAAACACGTACTATTGTAAATACTGAAATCACTTGTATAAGTACATTTATAAAATGTAATACTATAATTTATCATAAACAGATTGTCAGCTCATACAAGTCAAGTATATGGAAAAGTCTGCTCATACAAGAATGAGCAGAAAGTATGAGCAAATGTCAATGGATTTGTCAAATTATACAAATTGTATGAGGTGATGTATCAAGTCAAATTGACTAGTCATATAGAAACTGAATAATGATTTTTAGAAATTTCATGTTGGCTAATAGATTTTCTAAATGATATGGAGATGGTATATTGTCTGAAGCAAATTCATTGGTTAGTTTTTGTCTTGGTATGTTATACAGAGGGCATTGAAGTATAATGTGTTGCAATGTTCCATTGGTTTTATTGTCACAACTGCAAAATGGTGTATCTCAGTATCTCATACAAGTCCTCATACTTGTATCTAAATGTAAATGAGCCTTTACACTTATCAAATACCTACAAAAGCCTGAAATGTGTGAAAATTCACACTTCACATCAATTTTTTTAAAGCGTCGTGAGCTCTTGCTATTCTGTACTTAACATCTGCGGAGTGGTTCCAATCCTTGTTCACCACTGTTAGAAACCTTATAAACTTGGAAAGAGATGAACCTTCATAAAGGCACCTTCTATGCCAGTATACAGAAAAACCTCCCGAAAAATCCATGGTTTCACAAAAATGACAAAGCACGCTTATTCATAACAACGGCATGCCGAATAAGATCAGGACACGGATGCTTTCCAGCTCATCTACACAGGATAGGAGTACTCAATACACCATTTTGCAGTTGTGACAATAAAACCAATGGAACATTGCAACACATTATACTTCAATGCCCTCTGTATAACATACCAAGACAAAAACTAACCAATGAATTTGCTTCAGACAATATACCATCTCCATATCATTTAGAAAATCTATTAGCCAACATGAAATTTCTAAAAATCATTACTCAGTTTCTATATGACGTGAACCTACAAATATAAAACCTCAAACCAATGAATTCATCAGATCATACCAGTAACTAATAACACAAATTTCAGCTGGCTACTATGATGGATTAAGATCACGAACAATTAAAAAAAAAAAAAATAGCAAAAGCCAGGTTCTTTACATTAAATAATAACAATAATAATAAAAATCAGAAAAAGACCACCTTTATGCAAGAAGAAAATAATATACCTAAAATTAGTCGCTAAAATTAATGAAATTAAAAAGAGAAAACCTGAAGAAATCCAAATTTTTGCTATGAAATTTTTTTTTATAAAATTATTGTATATATTTTATTGTATTTTCATTTTAAATATTGTATGAATTTATATTTAGTATTTAGCTGGCTAATATGATTGTAAAAATTAATGGCCAATAAAACAATATAATTTAAAAAAAAAATAAAAAAAAAAACTTTATAAACTTCATTCTTCCTAAATATCACAGTTTTAATTGCTACAGCTACTACACAATTCGACAGATTTTTCTTTTTTTTAGTTATGACAGTTCTTCTATGTATATGTCTTTGTCATCGTTTAATAACAAAACAATATGTAACAAAGAAACATTAATTCAAAACTATTTCGTTAGTAAAAGTCGACATTCATTTAGCTTGTTTTATTGTAAAGCTATTGTAGAAAATTCTCGTCTGGACAATGTTCTTCTGGACATTTTTATACGAGTTTCTCCATCGTATATTTGCAATATATCTATCAGTAACAACAAGACCTTTACGTGATGTTCAGTTCATGACGGTTTAAATTTAGTGCATCGGACTAAAGTGTAACGAGTGTAGAGTCGTTACCGGCTAACGGTAACGGGTAATGGCAACAGCGGTTAAGATGACCGTTGTTCTAAATGTGAAATACGGCTAACGTTACATGAAAGTTTGAATGACCCAACTACATATTGGCAGGAACTGCACTTGAATTGCAAACTTCAGGACACTGTTTTGAAATATCTACAACTTTTCATATTTATTTATTGGACAATACTGCTAGTTTTTGTTTGTTTTAAAAGGTATTACGAGATACTGCAAATAAAAGGGTGTAATAGATTCAAATATCTTCACATCGACAAAGTCATCAACGGAACAAGAAATATATAGCCGACAAACAAGAACATGTATTAGGCAGCTAAATCCAGTTCTCTGGAATAGAAAACTCGCAAAAAGAACAAAAAATCTACACAGTATTATTGTTCAAGCATTATGACATATGGAGCAGATAACTGGCTACAGAAATTGCTACAGAAATTACAGCAACGGTGTGCTATCAGGTTTTGTTTCCGACTTGGGCACGCAACGGAAATTTTTGCAAAACTTACGGAGCCTACGGAGACAGTGTTTTGTCAAGGACCCAGATTTTTTAGTGGTTTGAGGCATATTCAGAAGGAAGAGAGTTGACTGAAGATGAATCACGCAGCGGAAGGCCTTCATCTTCAAGAACCGATGAAAATGTCGACAGAATCCGGGATCTTGTGCATTCAGATCGTCGGTTGACAGTCAGAATGATCGGGGAAGAGTTGAATTTGGACTCATACTATCGTTCATCAGATTTTGACTAATGAATTGGGCATGAGAAAAATCTGCAATGTCACACAGAAATTTCAATAAACGAGTTTTTTGCCAGTAAAAACATTCCTGTGGCTCCTCAGCCTCCTTATTCGCCTGACTTGAGTCCTTGTGACTTTTGCCTCTTCATCACCTCAAGAAACGTCATTTTGGGACACTCGAAAACATTTAAACGTCCATAACCAACCAGCTGAAAGCTATTCCAGTGTCCGAGTTCCAGCACTGCTATGTTAATTGGAAGAACCGTCTCCAGCGCTGTGTGGCTTCCCATGGAAGTTATTTTGATACTGGAGAAGATGTTGTAGGATCACAAGAATGGACAGGATCAGAAATGAAGAAATAAAAAGAAGAATGGATCTAGAAAAGAACATTTTAAAACACGGACGAAAACAGACTCATTTGGTACGGCCATGTTAGAAGAATAAATGGAAGGAGATGGATAAATAGAGTGACAGACTGGAGCCCAGCAGAATGAAAAAAGAAAATTAGACCAAGAAGATCTTGGCGAAATGAAGTAGATATGGCCGTGGAGAAGAGAGGCCTAATAGATAGATAATGGGAAGATACCAATAACTGGAGAATCTGGCTGAGAGAGGGCGTCAGCCGTTGAAGAACCTGACATATGTATAGACAAGAAAATCATTAACATCCACCGTAGCCTACATAAGTAATCATCCCCCTCCAATGTCTTTATATTTCCCGTCATCTTGAAGATAGATGACTGCTAAACTGATGATTGAACATTGGTAATTGCAAACAAGAAATTAGGCGAAGAATACAACTTGAAAAATCACAATTGTCACAATTAATCCAACTATGATAGGAACATATATAAAGAAACTAAAATTTCTTTCGTTAATTCTCGGACTCTGTTGACTCGCTATCGCTCGGGCGCAAAAACGTCCTAGACTGGTAAATATTACTTACCTCCCTTAATGTTTAAATAACTATTATATCTTGACAGTTGAAAGAATTGTATCAATATAACATTATTTACTCGGAATTATCCCCAGAAATCATTGGTGAAATCTTAAGGATTCCTCCTGGAATTACCCGTATATCGAAAAAACTAGAACAAAGATAAGGACGCGCGTGAAAATGTAAAGTATTTCAGTTGTGTCTGTGTCATATATCGTTACGTATGTTGCTAGGTAAATTGTCTCGGGTATACATATGTATATACATGTGTATATATTGTGGATGTATTGAAGTAAAGCAAGATGTTTCGAATATCTAGGGGCTCACTTTGTGGATTATTTGCCGAACAGAAGCTGGCTCTAAGACGACAAACTTACTCGTAGCAAGGAGCTACATGGATTGAGGATTCACCTATATTTACAGAGTATTGAATCAATGCACTGCTGCTCTGATTTTCAGACCTCTCTACGCCAAACAAACAATACTACGAGTATTGCAATAAGTTTAAGACGGTAGCTTCTTGAATATAAACAAGGTACAAATTAATTAGAGGAATTTTGTCAATAACGCAAAGGTTCCTAATTTTCAACACCCATATTTTCTTAGAAATTATGTGTTAGTGTCATTTACTAATAAAATTTAAATCGCAATTATCTAGGATCATTTGTGTCACCCCAATTTATGAACAACCGGTTTTATTCATATTCGTCCAACAATACATCTTATGGTGCAATTCTGTGGCAAATCTATAAGCTTATAGACAAAATCTATTAGAAACAGTCCATAACAACACATAAAACAACTCCTTAGATACTATCGTCTGTAGTTTACAGATTTGCCCAAGAATTGCACCATTAAATACAATAATCTTTATTTTGTCACTCTTTCGAATTCTCCAGGTCATTAGACTTTCTAATCTTCGACGTCAATAATCGTCTTTTATATTACATTTTTAACTTTATTGGAGATAATATTCAGGTCATCTGATTTGTATCCGACCAAAACTCGGCCCAACTAACAATAGTCTAAAAAAAGAAGATTAACATATCAGTTATTCACGAAATACCTAAAGTCCAATATCCAGGTGTGATATGGAATAAAAATCGGAATATTTGTGCGTTTTGTGAGTAAATAATTAAACAGCAGTGTAATCTCAGTAGGACAATAGGCCACACAAGAGATGGTAAAGTTTTTTATGGGCAAATCACGGGTGAACCGAGAGCGGCCTGCTGTTCGCTGAGAGATCGGTCCAGATCCCGTCATCAAACATTTATACCCGTGAATGTCTTACCAGCAGTTGCCAACAGGTTAAGGGGGGACTAAGATTGTTATTTTAATGTTTGATAGATTCCCGTGATTACTAAAATGTGGGTTTAAGTTAGGAAAATTGGTGTACTTGGAAGAAAGGAAATCAGATATATACATTAGGTCGTGTATTGATTTTAAGTTGACCATCAACATAATTTAAATATGTGTACTATATATTACTGTAATCAACGTCAGCAGAACGAAATTTAGGTGGTACTAACGTCAACAACACCCTTAGTATTCAGGAAGTATGTTCAAAACCCAATAACAACCCTGCCAGGCTTTGATTTAGCAAGGAAAATTTGGTGCGGACTAAACTCCTAAGAACAGGCAATGCTATGCAACACACTAGAACTGCGGAGTACCTATACAAACCACTCTATACAGTATTCGAAAATTTACGCACCACGCATACTCTAATTGATAATACGTATCAGCAGAGACGACGGCTCACCGAAGAAGATGTTGCTTCTGTGGAGAGTAGTATTGAAGAGTCCGAATGAGTCGATTGGTCATCGTTCACAGCAATTGGAGTTCTGTTCATCCACTTTATGGAAGATTTTGCGGAAAGATCTTGGTTTACGAGCTTACAAGATCCAGCTCGTGTAAGAGTTGAAACCTGACCATCGTGTGCGTCGTACGTTCGGTGAACGGACCGAAAACGAGATTGTTCTTGATCCTCATTTTCACCACAAATATTTTATTCTGCGATGAGGCTCATTTTTTGTTGAATAGCTACGTCAACAAGCAAAATTGCCAGATTTGGAGTGAAGAAAATTCACAAACCTTTATTGAGACGCCGTTACATCCACAAAAAGTCACTGTTAGTTGTGCTTAATGGGCTGGTGGATTCTATGGTTCTTATTTCTTCAAAAATGATGCCGGCCAGAACGTTACAGTCAGTGGAGACCGCTATAGAGCTCTGATTATTGACTTTTTCGTTCCCCAATTGAACGGTATTAATGTGGAAAATCTGTGGTTTCAACATGACGACGCAAGATACCATACAGCGCGCGCCTCAATCTATTTATTGAAGGAAATATTCGATGAGCGCATAATTTCGCGTAATGGACCTGTGAATTGGCCTCCAAGATCGAACGATTTAACACCTTTGGATTATTTTCTGTGGGGATATGTGAAGTTGCTAATCTATGCCGATAAACCAGAGACGATGGACTACTTGGAAGCTAACATTAAAAATCTAAAAATCTAAAAAAATTCTAAGTAATGTATATTGGTGTGAACCGAAATAGTACAACAGGAATTTTTGATCAGATTATGTTTTCGGAAAATAACGCATTTTTTGTGGTTTTTGGTTCACAAAGTACAAAAGTTATACTAATGTAAGACAATCACATGCATGGCGTGCGATGGCGTAATGGGTTAGAGCACTGCTGGAAAACGAAGGGTTTCGAGTTCGAGTACGGAGTGAATTTTATTTTTTCTGTTTTTTTTTTTTGACATTTTTATAATGTAGAAATTATTTTATCAAAATTCTAGTTATATTTTAACAAATGTTGTATTTAATTTTTAAGAGCGTAAATTTAATAACCAGTCTTATTATATGATTAACAGACGATAAATTATTTTAAAAATATCGTTCATTTTGCCGTGATTACTACAAAATAAAATTTGTCCTACACACTCAGCATACCGCCTTCACTTATTATATACCTGCGAAACCCTGAAATGTGTGAATATTCACACTTCACATCAATTTTTTCATTTTAAAGTTCTGTACCTTTAAAAAAAAACACCCGTTATACACATAATATGTGTGTGTCAATAAATTTTTACTCTTTATTATCTACTTTGGCACTATTAGACGAGTAAACTTTTGGCCTCACAAAAAATCATGAATTTATTAATATATGTAGCTCTGGAGAAGTACAATGAACTTATGTAAGGTGAAAATTACAGTGAAATTTGAAAAATAGTTTTCATGACATAACATATATTTTAACCATAAATCACTGTAGCGTGAATTGAATATAATAATAATCTTACAACACGACATGTTGTATGAACTAAAGTATATACATACATCCAAGATTAGAAATCTTAAGAACTTGAACAAGATAATGAAACAATTATGAATACACGGAATATTAATATTTCAGGTAATGAATTAGTATAGTTTTAGCATGAAATCCATTAATAATATATTGAATTAAATATACGATTATTGCTAGACTTAAATTTAATAAGTAAGTTCTAACATAGTTTCTATAGAATAATGTATATGATTCCTGTTATTCCTCCAAGGTCGATAAGGCATCCACAAAACTTATCCAACGTACCCAGTTTCCACGCAGAGCTTTGACTTTTCTCCACAAAATTCAGCCTTTTAAAACTTTTTAGCAATTCATCTCCGAGATATGTGCGCTCTCTACTTGATACTGCACGTCGTGTTCCAATCGTAGAGCCTCATTTGTAATTTAAAAAAAAATCAGCTGTATTCCCTCGGCAAAGTGACTTAAAGACCTTGACTAAATTCAATGTAAAAAATTTTCATATTATTTGACACAGGGAGGTGTTGAACTCACGTCCATACTCTTGCTTAGCGGCCAGCACTACAAACTATTTAACTCTTGCGATCACAGGTTTGCCCAAAAGAAATGTTATTTACGAGGGTTGCCTCTTATATTTCGGGATTGCGCTAAACTTGTGCTGCCATCTAGTAACTGATGCTTCTATCGTAAAGTTTGATATTTTTGACTGTGTGCGTTCTCAGAACGTTTTAACGTACGAGCGCTATTTGTGTTTTTACAGTAATTTGAAAAAATTCATCTCGGCTAAAAATTGATTTAAATCGTGAACATTTTGCGATTATTTTTTACAACTTCGACGTGGATTAACTCAACAACAATGCATCGATGAACTTAATTCAACTTTTGGCGATGAAGTACCATCAAGGAGTACTGTTTATCGATGGTTTGCCAACTTTAATAGTGGCCGTAGTTCGCTGGATCCCACATAATTTGACAATCGCAGTAGAAATAACCTCAATCGGAGTACAAAAAGTGCTTCGAAAACTGGTTCAAACGCCTGCAAAAGTGTATTGATCTTCATGAAGAATATTTTGAAAAACAATAAAACCACTTTTGTTGATAAATAATTGTTTTTGATCTTAAATCCCGGAACATAAAAGAAACCCTCGTAAGAAACAACAATTTAAATCAACAATGGATATATTTACATAACGAATTAAATCAATATTTATAGTATACAATAAAAGACGTACCCATTTCTTTCCATAGACTACTAAAGTTTTTTTTTTTTTTTTTCAGATAATCACTCGTAGGTTTTGCAGAAATAAAAGTTAAAAATATATTTCTATCGTAAACCCAAGCCTCCAATTTTCTTTTTATTATTTTTTTGTACATACAAAAGACGATATAAGAAAAAATCTGATTTCAAATTAGAATGTTTCAAAACTCATCGAAAACATATTTCTTTTCTCCCAATACAAATAATATTTGATTTAGCAAACTTTACATTTTCGAAACATTCGATTTCATTTCAGACGTCGTTTCTGTGACGACTTGAGGCGTCGTTGACGGACGTCGCTTCAAGAAATATCTCGAAGAAACATTATATTATCATATTTTTAGCCTACTTGTGGAATTTTCCTTTCCTTCGAAACGTGATAATGAGAAAAAGAAAAATGTTTATGATTTTTCTCCTCCATATTTCTTTCTTTAAAAATATTTTCTGCAATTATTGTCGAATGAATGCCTTTTGTAATGGTTGTAATAAGCAAATCTCTGTATACTTGTTATTACTGGTTTTATTTTTAGAAACGGCAATTTTAAATTACAAATTGTATTTGATTAGAGCGGTAAAATGAAACCAAGCAAGTCTAATCTTATGTAGAATCTTGTAGTATAACATATCTGTTATATATGTTTCAACAGAATTGTACAACAGCCTATTTACCTAACAAAGTTGACCCGTAAAGATCTAATTTATGTCCATCTTGTAAATTAGGTTTTGTTTGCGTTTGCCCGACATTATAAAACAGCCTTCATCAATCATCTTCAATTATTTGTAGGGTTGAGGGTTACAATTTTCCACAGCCAATGTAGTAGGTATGTGTAAACGAAGGCCACTTTTTAAGTTTTTACAAAAACTACGAAAGAAAAACATTTTTTTGGAACAAACTGTTTTATTGCTTTTCAAAATATTCGCCTTTAAGATTTAAATACTTTTGCATGTGTTCAAACCAATTCTCGAAAAAATATTTCCACTCTGAAGTTGGTATCTCAAAAACATGGTTTTCGATGACTTTAACAGCTTCTTGATGTGACGAAAATCGCTGCCCACGCATTTTTTGTTTGACATTGGGGAACAAACAAAAATCGGTAGAGGATAATTCAGGTGAATACGGGCAATGAGACATTAATTCGATGTTTTTCTTCTTTAAATAGTCAATTGTTTGACGTGCTGTGTGGGAGCTTGCATTGTCATGATGAAGAATGATGCGACGTTTTTGGTTATTTTTCCTGATTTTGTCGATAACTTCTGGCAATCAAATTGTTATATATTTAGTATTAACTGTTCTCTGATCCTCTAAAGCAATAGTTGCGACATGTCCAGTACAACCGAAGAAACAAAATCATATTCTTGGAAGTGCTTCGTGAACGAACAACTTTTGTGGGTCTCGGTTCGTCTTGGAAGACCCAAACAGTGAATAGTTGCTTAGTTTAGGGTTCATATGAATAAATCCAAGTTTCGTCACCTGTAATGATGTTGTATACGGATTCTGCTGTGCCTATGTTGATTTTTTTTTAAATTCCCTTACACCAATCAACACGAGCCTTTTTTTTGAGCTTCGGTCAAATCATGCGGAATCCATCGGGAACAGATCTTTTTCACAGCTAAATGTTCAAAAAGTTGCTTATTGTTGCTGGCAGCAACTCATGTAAAGCAAGAATTTTGTATGGGAATAGCTTTAAATCTTTTTTGACAATAGTATGGCAAGTTCCTAATGATAAACCAGTCTCTTGCGACAGTGTACGCAGTGATGTAGTGGGTTGCTCGGAAATACGTTTACGAACATCATCAACTGTATTTTGAGTACGAACTCTTGGCCTTCCAGTTCTATCTCTATGAGTAATGCTCCCTGTATCTTAGAATAAATCAACACATCTTCTAAGTGCGCTGTAAAAATCTCCTTCAAGGAGAGCAATATATGGAAATTGTAGCCGAAATTCCTTTAAACATGACATCGCACTGTAAATCCATTCGCCGTTCACTCGAACACCATTTCGAAAATATGATTCAATCATATTTTTTTTTTTGTGCTCTAATGTAAAAACCATTATAATTATAGCTTAATTGAATTTTCAATAGAAACTTATGACAACAACAGTGATGACAGTTAGTTAATTGACAGTTAAAGCTTGCAGTACACATTATTTTATTTTTCCACAGTCAACCTTTATGTAATTTCTTTTTGAACACATAATACTTACAACAACATACAAATTCGTATATTAATTCAATGAAAATATTTGAAGTTGTGAAATACTTAATTTTTAAGGTTTTTTACTAACTTTGTTACGTAATTCGTCTGTTATCGTGGATCACCTATACTAGAATAATGTATGGTAAATTATAACAAACTATTTAACTAAATCATCAAAGTTCCATAGTAAAAGCACAAACTTATCATCAAAGGAAAATGGCAGCAAATTTATCAAAGTCCCTAAAATTATTTCTGTAATATATTTAACATAAAACGCACAAAATTTTTCACTCTGTCGCACACATGCCCTTTAATATTTGTACAAACGTTTGTTTTTTTTAAACGTTTTCACAAATTTATTTTCATATTCAACAAATAAGAAACATTTTCTCGAGAAATTTGTTCAAATAAACGAGAACATATGAACCGTTTTAAATTTAAATCAAGCATAAAACATCTGAACTGTGACGTAACGGGCCTCTCGCGAAGTAGGAGGGTTTAAGGGAGGGTCGAGGGATGAAAAACAACGACACTCAATCAAGTACATGAGTCAGGAGGGATCACTCAAAACATGTGAACGCTGGGAGCTGTTGAATTACCGCAACGACACATCATCCCAAAAAATATAACTTCTTCAAAATGAGTTTAGGTTTTTCAGCGTTGAATAAGTTAAGAAAAATAGTGGACTCTGACTTTTTTTTTTGTTTATATTTACCGAAGTTTATCACTGAAATAAAAAAATTTAAGTTTACAGCGCAGTAATGGCGAACCTTTTGAGCAAAATTCGGAAAAAATCTAGCTTAACTCGGGGTCGTGTCATGTCTAGAAATAGCTATAATTTTATGATATTTGCAGCCCTTGTAAAAAAATAGTTATATTTATGATATATTTATTTGTTATAAAAAGCGAAAACAAATAATTTTTTACATTAGTGACTTTTTTGTTGCTAAATTGCATTTGCTAAATCTTCAATTGAAGGTTGATATTTCCTGCACTTCAAGCCCAAGCAAGCGCTACTTACTTCATCTGTCAGTCGGTTTCTTTTATTGGTTTTAATATTATTTAAGGCCAAGAATAAGGTCTCATAAAAGTACGTAGAGGGATAAATTGTGAATAAAGCCATCGCTAGATTTTTCAGTGTCCGGTAATCGGTTCCAAGCACTCGAAATTTCCTGTTGGTAGTGGCACTTGCAAAATTTACTTTACCGAGAGCCGCATAACATCTTAAGGTAAAAATCAAAATTATTGTGTTGTATTGCTTGTATATTTTTGTATTATAGTATGCGGCGCTTAAAACGCTAGCATTTACCGAAATTTAATGGATATGGTCTTATTTTAGGCTCTCCTCCCAGTATTTCTCCCTTTTTTCTCTCTCTCCCTCTTGGTGCGTCGCAGGAAATATCCAGAGCCAGCTTACGGCATTGGCGTACTGGTTTGGATAATTTGGGGCTGGACGTACAGAGCGTCGAAAGAAGGTTGGATAGAGGAAACTTCAAAGAAAAATCCAGATAAGCCTTTTAATCAAAATTATTTGTGTTATTGTTTATATATGGTTGCTTTTTTTTTTTTTTTTTTTATTTTGAATATTAGTTGTATATATTTTTTTTATACGTTAGATTTTATTCGGAATGTGTAGGAATTTCGTGGCGCTCGTCGACCAACCCGGGAAAATTTTGTAATCCAGCGCATTCTGGTAAAATCGTTTTTGCCAAATTTAACTTTAAATTTTATAGATTTGTTTGGTACTCATAATATAATTATTCTAAATTTTTTATTGATATTTATATTTTATTTTATTTTTTTTTTTATATTACGATTTGGAATCATAATAAATTATATTTTTTTGGTATTTACTATATTCAGTCGTTATTGTCTTATGTCCCAAATTTCTCATTTTAGGTTAGGTTTCGCCTAGTGAGACTGATTTAGTCAGTCTTCGTTAAAATCTAGTCTGTGCGTGGGATCTATTGGTTGGTCCCAATTATTTTATTTCAGACCAATTGGCGCCCTTATTTTTTTTTATACTTTCATCTGATTTTGAACCGCACGACCGTCTCGGCTGTTTAAAGGCTAGCCACAAGACTAAATAAACCTATAGCTGGTGATTTATAGGTCACTACTCGTTTTCATTCTCCAAAGAAATAAAAAAATACAGTAAGAAACTATTAAAGTACTAAAGAAACAGGTAAACTTAAAGAGAATCTTTACTTCACAAATTATTTTATTTTCACTATACGTACATTTCGGCTACGAAGTAGTCATCTTCAGTAGTTGAATAAAACTTTTATTCAACTACTGAAGATGGCAATTTACAATATAAGATTCGAATGCTGGAAGAAAGAAGACAAAATGAGACACCATTAACCGGCGCCGAGCAACCAAAACGCTGGAGAGAACGTTGTAAAATTGCAGTTCTTGGTTTCTATCTGTGTGAGAAAACAAAAAGACAATTTTCGTGATAAAAATTTGAATTAACAATAAATGATGTTGAAGTAGACACTTGGATAGACTTCAATGATGTTATCGACAATATTTTGGGAAATTACAAAAATCAAAATTATACTGTTGGCATCAACCAGGCGTACACCCAAATTTGTTTATTTGTTTATAAAAACTAGTTTTTTGGGTGCTTTGAAGAAGCGCGTAAGCTCACCCTCCTCCTAGGTGTGCTTATGTTGTCAATAACATTATTGAAATAAATAGTTAGGTTGGAGCGTGAGCTTAAGTATATATTTCCACAATTCAAGACCAGTTTCCTCAAAATATTAGGAACACATTTCACAAAAGCATGATGAACGATTTCACCAAGACATTAAAGCAATGGAATGGAGACATCAACATAGATGATACAAGAATATGATGGCACACTACTGTTGGATATTGAAATGGAATATTTCTAATGATAAGCATAAGACAGAAGAACAATGAAAAGAAGTTTCGCCACCAAAAGACAAAGATTTTATTGGAAACATTAAAAGTGATCAGAGCGATTTATGTAATTATTCCATTTTCCCTTTTAATTAATAATTGTTTTCTTCACATTTAGGTAAAATATAAATAAATAAAAAATTGTACTATAATTCACTGAGTTTATTTCTTATTTACCAAAAATCTTTATGAAAAATAATTGAAATTATATTTGAAATTAGCTCTCTTTTCAATACTTTTTAATCACTTTTTAATGCAAAATAAGTGAACAGAAGAGAAGCAAAGTAAGAAATAATATAAAATGCAAGTCTGTGTAATTTAAATATTTCTGAATTGGTCTCCTGATGTCAAAACTTTAATAAACCCTAACCGAAAATCAGTTTTAATAAATTTTGAAATCTTTTAAAACAATAAATTTCAACTCTCTTATTCCGAATTAATTTTTAATTTTATAAACCAACTCAGTTCCTAATATCTTAAATAAACAATATACTTTATCTGTTGGGGCTAAAGACTTGAACATAATTACGGTGGAAGCTATGAACCGCAAACTTTCCAAAAATGCGACCATTTTGGCACCGCAAGTAGCACATAAAGTACAAACTTTAATCATAACAACAGGCAACGCAACAACCAGAGATGTTTATGTATTTCATAAAAATGAAATAAACTGGTTCTAGTTAGACGCAGAAAAACACAGTAAGATTACTAAATAAGATAACTTTAGATTATTCGAAGCTAAATTATTATTTTCGTATTATTAGTTAATTGGGATATTGCAAGAGTTGTCTTCAGCGAGTTTCTCGATCTCGGCGGCGAAGTGCTTCATAAAAAACTTTATGAGATTAGAAAATTTTTGAAAACCTCCTAATGTGTAACGCAAAGTTAGTTTTACACAGTTCAATTAATTGATTAACAAATTGATCAAGTTTTTTGTCAATTAATTGAAAAATTTATTGGTAACCTTGGGAACAACAACATCACTTTATTTATCAATTTCTTTGAAAATATGTACATTACCAACTGTAAAACATGTTGACATATTTATCAAAATGAAAATATTGAAAAAATCTTCACAAAATTACGAGCTGTGAACAAAAACAAAAGAAATAACATAGATGATGATAAATTAGAACGTTTGAGGTTATGTCAAATTTGAAACCGAAACACAAATAAGAGTATGTTTCGAGGTTATGCTACAACTAAACAGTTGGCAATATCTTAACAGATAAAAATATACCTAGAATTTCCTAAAAAATGGATGAAAAATTGACGAAAAATAGAACTTGTTCTATTTTCAAAATAAATTGATCAAATTTTTTGTCAATTAATTGACGAAATTTTTACGCTTTACATACATCAATTAATTGAATGTCTACTTTTTCAATTAATTGATCAATTAATTGAATCGTGTAAAACCCACTTTAGGCACGTGAAAGAGAGCTTTTGCAAATCTCATAACGTTGTCGACTATACGTTAAAATCACGTAACAACATAACTGTGCATGGTTACGGTAATTTTTAACGTAAATGAAGTGACGGAGTACTTCTTTGTTTTAAGTTTGTCGTATAGGTTTTACGTTATATTCCATAAACTACAAGAGAGGACGACCGGTGTAGCGTAGTGGTAACACATCTGTTCTGCGTTGCTAAGGTCTCGATTTGGAATCCCGTTCAGGCATGGAATTTTTCAAAAATAAAGAATTGCCCTGGCTAATCGCTAAAGCGGCAAAGGCCATTAAAATTAAAAAAAACTACACGAGAGACAATTGAAAATATACCATGATAAATTGTTTTAACAGACCTATATATATATACTTATCATGTATTAAGAGAAGAGCTAAATGTGAAAACTAAGTGTCCTTATGCGAAAATTGTTTTCCATACGAGAATTTGATTTGACGAAATTTTTGTAGTTGTACGTTAGTTATTTATACCTTTTGCAAAAACTCTCTATAGAAACGTCAAAAACACGTATGAAAACCTGTTATTTTCACGTTTCTACGCAATGTACGTACGTGCTTTCTAATGTTCACAAACTGTCCATTATTTTTGCAGCATGAAGGAAAGAACAGCTACTCGATGAATAAAAAACTTAAGTTCTTTTTCTTCGACATGTATCTTATATAAAATAAAAATGGCAACTAACAGATTAACAGATAAAAAATCGCTTTAAGAAGGATCATTGAAAAATTCTGGGATTATGTTTATAACTTTTTATAGATTTTAGAAAGTTAAGGATATTTGAAGTGTGAATTTTCAGACATTTCAAGATTTTATAGGTATTTAAGAAGACCAGCCGAGGATTCAAATTTGGATTAATTAATTTTTGGTCGATAATCAGGTCTTCAAGCGCTTACATTTGATACCCCACATTATATTTTGCGAACTTAAAGAGCTCACCTACTCGTTTCAAACTCTTTTGAATCGCTGTCAACGGTCTATGGATTTCTAAAGAGACTGTTTGAAATGCGCGTAATACACTTAGCGAATGATACAGCGATTATTTTGATAGACAAAAAAAATAAATAAATAAATACTTGTGATGTGAAACGGTGCTTGTGAGGTTTTGTGTTGAGTGTCTCTCATGAGATTTCGTAGCCAGTATCTTGTAATTGTAAGTTCTAGTGTAATTATTAACTTAAACCTTAATTAAACATTAATCGTAGATTAAGCAAAATGCAGACTTTAATTCAAACACCCTTATTCCCGTCATAAAGAATCTAAGCAACCAATCGGCGGACCTTTACGGTTTCATACTTGATTCCGCTCGCAAGTCTCGGAACCCACTATGTGGAGGGCCTTTCAAAGTAATTACCATGAAGTACAATGAAAATACGTAAAGTCATTCAGTCAACTTGACGTTTAGACCAATCCTAGAAATGCTCTCACAGTCCAAGATTATTAAAGTAAAGGTTGTCTCGTAACTTCTGACCAATCAGAGCGTGAGAGAGAATACGTCACATGTATGCATAGTTCAAACTAGTATACAAAATTAATATAGATGTTGAATGTTTTTAAATTTTTATTGACTATATTCGTAATAGATATTTATTTCAAGACAGTTCTACTGAATAAATTATAAATAAAAACCATGTACAAAGGAAAATTTGTACTGATTTATATAAAATTTAAGGTGATGGGTATTTGTATTATAGTTAATCAAATACAAATATAATTTTCGGAATATTTAAATAAAAATAGAAAAACAAATTACTATAATAATATAGTAATCAATAAAACTGGAGGTTATATCCGTTTTTAAAAACGGCTGGACGTATTTTAACGAAATTTGGTACAATAGAGTAGAACCAGGATCAAATATAGGCATGATACCTCAAAATTTTCTTTCTTCGGGGGTGTTCCTGGTTAAAACTGGTACTAAAAAACTTAAAATATTTCAAACAGAATTATCTTAACAAAAAAAACTATACAATAAAAATTGTTTACAAGAAGGCAAATCTTATTTGTTCTATGCATTTTTTTCAATTTGATGAATATCAGGGTAGTTACGGGGGGGGGGGGGGCTAAAACTAAAATATTGAAATATTTCACTTCACATCAATAATGAATGTAAGAAAATTTATTTAGAACGAAGAAACATTTCTTTCAAAGAAAAAAGACATTAAAACAAGTAGAAAATCAAAAAATTAAACGATATTTTGATATTTATAGCAAAAAATCAAACTTCACGTGTATATAACATGTACGATAAACAAAGACTGGCGTCCCGTTAGCATACAGATTACGCGTAGCTTCCCTATTTACCCCCACCACTACAAGTTAGGAGACAACCTTTACTTTAATAATCTTGTGCAGAGTCCTTATGCTTAACAAGTTATTTTGGACACCCTGTATATATGCACGCTGTTGTGTGTTTTATTTATTTTAATAATAATCCAAAAAAAATACGTTAGATGCCTAAATGGGTTTTAAAACCTCAAAATAAAAACAGTTATTTTTCCACGAATTCCTATTATTTAAAAACAGCTTAACAAGATAAAAGATATGTCGCAAAAATAAAACATAAAATTCATTCCTGTAATGTAAAAACTAGAGCTTAATCCCAGCGTGACGAGTCCTTTAATCCAACATCGCGTCACCAACGGCGCCTGAATCGCGATGCACATGCGGGCCATAACACATCACCCATGTAAACTCGTGTTGGTTCATATATGTGAGATTGTATATACGTATGTGTGTGTGTGACAGCGCGTTATGCTGTCCGACATGTAAAACTAACCTGTTAAAACCACGTCCTACCTGGAACATGTTCCCACGGGCACGTTCAGGATATGAACACACATACAAACATACACATTCACACCTGTGCATCATAATATTAAAGCGCATGAGTATTTTTAAATTCCATCCTCGATATACAATGGTGGCAATTTTGATCTGTCACTGAAAATATTGAAGAAAGAAAACATAACCTCAATAAAATACATCTCAAAACGTACAGGAGAAAATATAAAATCATACTAACATGTTAAGGCTGCGTATAACCCCCAGTGGTTACTAATTTCTTATACAAAACTAAAAGTCTAAAATAAAATTAGTATTAATCTATACATCAAATTTTACACCGAATTATTATCTATCTAATAAGATATTTTTAATTGTAGAAACATTTATTGTAAAAATATTATCGCTCAATAACTTAAAAATAGACATCAGCGATATTGTTCTGTAATTTTTTAAATCTATTTGTGGGTTTCAAATAACTTTTATATTTATATAGATTTGTGTAGAAATGTTCAAATAATACGTCAACATTTTTTTCGACTTGATTCCTTATAGTTTAGAACCTTCGTCGAAAAATATTATACTTGATGATAATGGAATGCCACTTGGAACACGCATTCTTTACAAAGATTAAATCATATTTCTCGTAACATATATTTTGAAAACCGCGGCAGATTCAAGATGGCGGCAAAAATAGACTACCAAGTATAATAACTATAAGTATGTTGCACAATAGAGCAAAATAGCTATAAACATATTTGTAGAATGAAGCTTTAGCTACAATTTGCCGCATCGTACGCAAATATGCGTCAATTGGTTTACAAGATGGCGTCTATAATGCAATTTGCTTTTTTACAATTACATTACAGTTTTTTCTACAATTAAAAATATCCTATTAGATAGATAAAAATTCGCTGCAAATTTTGATATATAGATTGTTATTAATTTTATTTCGGATTATTAGTTTTGTATAAGAAACTATTGAGAGCTATAGGGTTGTGCGCCGCCTTAAACTGCATTCAGAGCTCTTTAAATTAGCTGACTGTTCACCGTGCGATATGGACAGAGCTGGGCAAATTACTTACAAAAAGTAATTACAATTACTAATTACTATTGTAATTGTAGTAAGTAATTTTAAATACTTTTTCAATTACTTTATTTAAAAAAAAAAAAATACATAATATATAAATAAAAGAACAGATTATTATAATGTTAAATAAAAGATATAATTAAATAACATTTCTATTTCTCATTTTTAACAAGGAAAAACTAATACGATTAATACTTATAACATTGTTAATTTTCATTTTTATTTCCTTTTAATACCACCAATTGCTCAAACATTTAGCCAGCGTAATTTTATTGTTGGTGTGACAGCTGCAGCTATTATTAAAGTCACTATATTATACAAAGTTTGCGCAAGCCTTTGAAGAAGCCGACAGACCCCAGGGTTTGATTGGGAACACTGGTTCCCCTATTAAGCAAACTAAAGCAGCAATTTTTACGTTCTTAAGTTTGCGTCTGCGCTGTCACATTTCTCTTTCTCGCTCTAATTTAATAACCACCTTTGTCAGCGGTTTGAATATTTAAGGTTAAGTTTCATTTAAATTTATATATTATATCCATTTTATTTAATAAAAATAAAAAAAATAATTGAACAAGTGCATCTTTGATTAAAAAAATCGTGATTACTATGTTTAAAATAAAATTATTGGTAGTACTAGTTTCTTATTTTTGTATTGTTGGAATCACTGAACATCATTTGTGTTGGCGACATTTTTAGCCCCAGCATGGCCGCCGTTGCGCTACTTTGTATAATATATTGACTTTAGCTATTATAGTATCCTTAGACTCTTTATTTATTGAAAAAAGATATGAAGACCTTCTAACAAAACAATTTAAAATAAATTTTCCAATTATATTTATAGTTCTAGAGTATTCATCATTTTCTGTAATTTTTTCAAGCTTTACTTTTAAAGATATAATACTCGGTAATAAAAATCCATAAATAGTATTTTTTTCATTTTGCAAAAAATCAAGTGTTTTTGCAATCGGTTGTAAAACTTTTGAGTATTCTTCTAGGTACAATAATTCTGCCTCCTTAAAAGAATATTTTAAATTTGAAGTAATTAAATTACCAAAAACAATTACTTTATCAATTATTTTTCAAATTTTGAAAAGTAATTATTGAATACAATTACTTTTTTATACAAAGTAATTCAATTACAAATTACTTTGTGGGACAAAGTAATTTAATTAGTTTAAAAATTAATTACAAAAGTATTTAATTATTGCCCAGCTCTGGTTATGGATATATTTAGTAGATAGTTTTAACGTAAAAGGCAGCCTATACAACTAAGGAAATTAGTGCATTACGAATACTACGACATCTGTGTATCCTTACAATATAGTGAATAGTACCCTAAAAACTTTAGGATTTATACTAAGAAACAGTGGTAGATTTAAGATATCTACAACTTGGTTACTGTACTGTGCACTAGTTCGACCTAAATTAGAGTACGCGAATACAATCTGGGGCCCAAAAACAATGTCCCACAAAAATCAAATAGAAAAAGTACAAAAGAGATTTGTAAGAAATCTGACCCTGAAATTAACCGGAACATATCCTTTTCGTATCTATGCAAACCAGTTAAAAAACCTAGCTCTCAATAATAGCAAGAAATTTCAAACATTAGAATAGAGACGCGACATCCACACTTTTTGTCAAAAACTTGACGTAATCTATATTAACCTATACATAACATTCGCCCCCTTGAAGGGCGAAAAAAATACTAATTTTTTGGAGAAAAAACTGCTACAGAACTCAACAAAATGCTACCAGCAGAATCTAGAAAAATTGCACAAGATTTTATTATTATTTTTTTTTACCAAAACTCTTAACTACAGTGGTATCTCGGTTTTCGTTGACTTCGACTATCGTCGGTTTCGGTTTCGTCGATTTTTCGCGAAAAAAATCTCGGTTTTCGTCGTTTGCCTCGGATTTTGTCGGCGTACCGCGACCCACGCGCTACGCAGTGTTGCGTTGTTTCTCGTTGTGTGAGCACATAGCCCGTCCGTCTAACCAAACAATTCCATTGCTTTCCAGTGTTAGTGTTTGTGCTTTTTTTATTGATATTAATTTGATTGAAAATAATTTTTTCAATTCAAATTACTTACATTCAATAAGGCCATTTTCTTTAAAAACAACAAATTTAACATATGATCATATAAAATCTGCTGCAAAGAGTTTGAAAATTACAGACGCCTTAGAGATGGACAGCCTCTATGATGATTTCATAGATGCAAAGGACATTATCGAAAAATAGCTGTCTTACAAAAATAAGCCTGTAGACAAAATGTGGACTGATATTTTTGAAGCTAATGAGTTGGAAGCTAATTCCTACAGTTATAAGAACCTTTTGCTACTAGTTGGCAAAATTCTCAAACGCATTTGTTGAGAGGATCTTCAGTTTGATGTCTTCTAATTGGACTGACACCAGCAACCGTTGCAATACTGATTTAATAAAGGTTGAACTGCAAGTAAAAGTTAATTTTAAAATGGACTGCATTGAGTTTTACAATTTTATAAAAGAAAAAAATGATTTATTAAAAGCGACAAGTACTTAGGAAAAATATTACTGAAAAAGACAATGAAACGAATTTCATTCATTTACAATATGTAATTTCATTAATATGTAAAAAAATGTTAAATAAAGTAAATTTTTCTCTTTTTTTTCCCTCCGGATTGATTCTTCTAAAAGTTGGTCACCCTACCGATTAAGTTATTGGTAATGCACATAAGAAAGTAAAATATATCTAACCAAGAGGGTCGTAGATAATTTTCGAATTTTATGCTGTTTTGGTGTCGTTAATTGAATTGTATTAAGTAAATACAGGTCAGGTGAGAATAGGTCACAAACGAATTACACACGAACACATACTAAACAAATCAAAAACAACAACAGGCAAAATAAATATTTATTTAAAATTTGGAGTGGGACATCAAATGAAAGCTCTTGTTACACTGATTAACGGAAAACATGTTAAAGGTACACTTATCAAATGTTTTTATTTATAAATATATTCATTAATAAAGGCAATATTTTTTCCCTGCATTGTTTATAATTATGTCCATCAGGGATATTTACATATTCAGTCCTAAAATTATGTATTTAAAAATACATTTTTAACACACAGCAAAACAGAAACAATATTAAAAAACATATATTTTTTTGTTTGAAATTTAAATTTATCCGCGAAACATTCTTTTTTACAACTGGTATTGTTGTAAGCTTATTTACGTGTAATAATAATAAACATAAACATAAAAACCTACACAGATATTGTATACACAAATTCCCAAACTAACACACATAAAAAATGTACACAAAAAACACATACATTTTTGTATAACTATTTCTGACTTCCCCAAACTTAATTAGTTATGCAACCAGCTTTTCATATGTGTGACGGGGGTAGTTTGAAACAGTGTTACTTTATGAATTTTTAATACTAATACTAATTCGTTTACTAATACGTTTCATATTATTATTAAACTAGAAACTACGATTATGTTCACATTACGTTTAAATATATATTACTTATCGATGTTCGTTTCTTTTGTTATTAATTCAATAGTAATATTTATTGTGTTCAGTGTTTTATAAACCTTTTTTGTTACAGGTATGGCCTTCGACTCACATTAAACTTTTGAATAGAAGATGATTTTATTTTGGATCGTTATTGTGAACACCTTTCGCTTTTATGCTCAGGAATACAGCAAAACAGGTATTAACAATACAATTTTTATTCTGTATATTATAAAAAATTTAAGTGAAGTGTGAATTTTCACACATTTCAGGGATTTGCAGGTATTTAATAGGTGTGAGAAGCCAACATAATACTGTATGTCTAGGTATATTTATCACATCAAAATCAACAGTTTTTTTCATAATCACTCTTATTTGTTATTCGAGAACTAAGAGCTTCCATTTCATTTTTTTAAACAAAATTTAAATAATTTGTTAATATCCCAACGTTTTTTTTCTGCATTTGCTTCGTAGTCAAGTCTTCATTAGATAATTAAGAAATATTTTACAGTGTAGAGTGAAGTGTGGTGTGGTGTGAGTAACTCAGTTCGCAACTATAAAAAAAATATATTGTTTTTTTCATATTTTGTAATTCCAAAAAAATGCATGCACTATCTTAGTTATAAATACAAAAAATCCATAACATTATTAGCCATAATTTAACCATGAATTAAAAAAATAATAAATTTTTTCAAAAACACAATCTGACCAAAAATTTCTCCCGTACGTTTCCGGTGCAGATCAATATACATTACCTATAATTTTTTCACATTTTTACTTTAACCCTTTCTGGTAAAAGGGTGCGGGACAAGAACTTTTGCACATTTTTGGCAAAATGCGTGTTGAAAGAAACGAATTTAAAAAAACTATATATCGTTCCATAATTTACGTCTTAAGAGCTTTCTTTTGATATCACACAATAAATTTTTAAAAATACTTTTTTTATCAACGACACAAAAAAATCGACATTTTTCGTAAAAAATATCTGATCAAAAATTCCTGTTGAACTATTTTGGTTCCCATCAATGTTTATAACGATGATTTTTTTTAGAATATTAGATCAATCCCTTTGGGAGATAGGGTGTTTGACAAAAGCTTTTTGACATATTTTTGGCAAAAATCCAATAAAAAAAAATATTTTTTAAAAATAAAAATTTGTTAGTTGATCCACGCATTCAGAGGTTTCATTTGGTATGCAACTCAAAAGTTAAAAAAATATATATTTTTTTTATTAAAGACATATTTGTTTATATTTATCCCGCGCTGTATTTTTTGAACTCTCTATAGTTTTCCTATATGTGCGCCAAAAAGTTGTACAAGAATGTCAAATTTCAATTTTCTATGTTCAGCCGTTTGGCTACAATTTCTACCGTACAGGCAGAGAGACAAACAGTCTGGAAGACATACAGACACATGAGTGACGTTATAAGGGTTTTTTGGTGGTCATACATACAAAACCCTAAAAATTATGTGTTTTTTGTGTACATTGATGTGTGTTAGTTTTGGAATTTGTATATACTATATCTGTGTAGGTTTTTATGTGTATTTTTATTATTACTACACGTAAATAAGCTTACAACAATACCAGTTGTAAAAAAGAATGTTTCGCGGATAAATTTAAATTCCAAACAAAAAAATATTTGTGTTTAATATTGTTTCTGTTTTGTTGTATATTAAAAATATTTTTTTAAATACATAACTTTAGGACTGAATATGAAAATATCCCTGATGGACATCATAAACAATGTATAAAAATATTGCCTGTATTAAGAATATATTTATAAATAAAAACATTTGATAAGTGTACCTTTAACATGTTTTCCCTTAATCAGTGTAACAATCAGTGTCATACCTACAAAACCCTAAAAAAAGTGTTGTCTTAGTAAAAAGAAGAACATGTTTTCTTAAAAACAGACCTGGTGGCCTCCTTAGTATGTAAAAATGTAAAAAATTCACTAGAAATCATACTATTTCACAAAGCTGTAAAATGTTTTAACCCCGAATCCCGATTATATGACAGCCAGTGTATCCACAATGTTTGCGTTCCTAAGTGCAACAGATCTGGTTGTATAAGTCCTGTGATCCGCGGTGGTAGCACATTCCACCCCACCCGTCTCCCGGGGCTAGGATTTGCATCGCAAGTGACGCGCTACCTCACCCTTACCCTGCTCACTACTTCAACCGACACGCTAACTAAAACATTAGTTTGAATGTATGAATTCCAGTTTTCAACTTTCCAGTTACGATTCTATTCGTTCTACAGGTAGATGAATTTTATTTTTAAGTGATGAATTTGTTTTAATATTATATGTTCTAGAATAAGTTATTTATGAATTGTATAAATGCTTTATTCTATTGTATTTGATACTATACCTAGTCATACCATAAATATTGTAATGAAATTTTCAATGAAATTCCATAAGATAATTAAAGATATTTTAAATTTATATATAAGGTGTCTCAAAAGAAATTTTATATTTAGTGGATCGATTAAAAAAAAAGTAAGCCGTATATAGAAAAAATGTTTATTAATTATTAAAATACACTTTTTGGGGATTTATTTCTTAAAAATAATATCGTCTAAATGTAGACCCTCGCGTTCTCGGCACTCATTTGATCGAACAGTAAAATTACTTATGACGTCTCGGCAGGTGGACTCAGGGATGGCTGCCATTTCGTGACGGATATTTTCTTTCAAATGCGCCAGTGAAGTCGGTTTATTGGCGTAAACTTTAGATTTAAGATAACCCCATAGGAAAAAGTCCATAGGGGTTAAATCTGGACTGCGTGGAGGCCAATTTATGTCACCTCTCCGGGAGATCAATTTGCCTGAGAAAATTTCACGAACACGTGGCAGAGACATATTGGACGTGTGTGAAGTTGCTCCGTCCTGTTGGAATGTTGCATGTTCTTTGGTTATAGCCAGGAAAGTTTTGCAATTCAGGTACCAAGAAGTTGTCTAACATCTCCACATAACGCTCTGAATTCACTGTAACTGCACGCCCCCTTTCGTCTTCAAAATAGTAAAGGCCGATAATTCCTCGCGCCGACATCACAGCCCATACGGTCACTTTAGGCGAATGTAGGGGTTTCTGATGTTTGCGTTTCGGATTCGTTGCACTCCAGTAGCGGCAGTTCTGCTTATTTACGTGGCCATTAAGATGAAAATGAGCTTCATCCGAAAACAAAATGTTGGTAAACGTTGAAAATCGCTCAATCACCTGATTTACGAAATTAAGCCTCTGACTGGCATCTTGGGGCTTTAATTCTTGCACCAATTGAATTTTGTAGGGGTGCAGCTTTAGATCTTTGTGCATAATGCGATGTAATGATGATCTATGCACATTTAAAGCACTTGCGCGCTTCCGAATTGAAAGGTTCGGGTCGTCACGAACAGACTGATTAATATTCTCCACGTTTTCTACCGTTCTTGATGACCTAGGTCTCCCGGATTTTGATTTATCCAGCGTTGTACCAGTCTCTTCAAACTTTTTAACCCAATGTCGAATGAGAGGAATGCTTGGCGCATCATTTAAGTGGCGAAAACCTCGAATACTGCAGAATTTTCTACGCGCTACAGTCGCCGAATCACCGTTTTTGTAAAACTCTCGCACGCATAACGCGCGGTCTGCTCCCGAGAAACGCTCCATAGCGAATGAATTCCCAAGAGCCACCGATTGACATAACCCCCGCGCCCCTCGGATACGTTGCATTCACGCAGTAAGCTAAATAAATATAAAATTTCTTTTGAGACACCTTGTATAATACATCCTCCTCCTTAAGTTTTCAAACCCATAGGTTGGTTTGCAGCATTTCTCCATGCTTCCATATTTCTCAGTCAGTCTTTTTAGTTCCACGTACGTGTTGCAATTCATATTTTCCATTATCCTTTTCATGTAATCAAGCCTTGGTCTACCTCTACTATTCTTTCCCTCAACTGTTTTTTCTAGTATCATTTTTACCAGTCGTTCGTGTCTTATATAGGGTTTCTCTTCAATTTGCCGCAGTACTTCTTCGTTCGTCGTTTTATCTACCTATTGAATTTGCAACGTTTTTCGCTAGCACCACATTTAGAATTATTAAACATAATACATAGATACACCTTAAACAAAAAATACTAATCAGTTTTCAAAAAGGCCACCCCTGGCCATTACACAGGGCTTAAGTCTCTGCAGCCACTAGTCAGTTAAAATTACAAAGTTTTCCTACAGGAAAATCGTACGCTACTTACATTAGGGAGCGCTTCAAACTAGCGATATTAGGGTGTCTCTTCTTGCAGGTCATGTCCTAAAGGTTGACAGAGCTGCTAGACGGTCAATAAGCAGGAGAAATAAAGACCAGTACAGTACTTTCAAGGCACTACTGCGTAGTTTTCGCCTTATAGACCCTTATATTTTGCTGGAGGTCCAACAAAAAAAATTCCTTATGAACTCTCCAGTGGTCCAGAGGGAGTTATTCAAAACTTTCACTATCGACTTCAACACGGTTTTCTAGATGATTCTGACCGACGTTTTAACCTTTTTCTCGTAAAAATGAAGCTTGGTACTACCATCATAGCTTCCGCCATATCCAACCATAACCAGGGTAATGCTATCTAAGAGTTATACTGGATAGCTACAATGATTGCTGATTGTTCGGCGTAAAATTTTTCTAATTATTTCGCATATATCCAGGGTTTTTGTTTGCTTGGATAGACAGTAGCTCATAGGTCATACTTCTTGTCAGAAAACTAGTAGACAGTGGTAGTGGTATACGCTTGTGACGACAAGCGTCAGCGGCGTCTTCCCTTACATGTCTGGAAGATTTTACATGTTTGATTTTTAAGCGTGTTAACTAGTAAAAATAATTATTTTCGTAAAATGAGTATATCATACACAGTGGTAGGAGTATACACATGTGCCGTCAGACATGAGTGACGTATTTCCCTACATGTTTGGAAGAATGTAACACGTTTGATTTTTAGTAAAAATTAGTAAAATTAATAGTTTTCGGAAAGTAAGTACTCCAGAATTATTATACAAAAATTCTCGGGTGTTTCGGGCTATTTTTCCCGGGCCAAGAGACACGAAAAAGATACTTAATTCCCGGGATTTTCCACCCGAGACTGTCTCGGGTTAGAAATCCTAGTTACAATTAATCATACAAGAATAGATACAAGGAAAAAGAGGACCTGAAGGAAGGATTGGTTCAAAAATCTCTGAAACTGGCACGAAGAAAACATCATTTCCTTGTTGCGTGCAGCTGTATCCAAGGCAGGCGCACATTCAAGATTTATTCTAGGGGAGGGGGATCAGAAGGCAAGAAAAAATGTTTTTCTAGTACTAACCAAAAAGTAAATCTATTTCGGTCTAGGCCGATCCGTTGATTTTTTGTTTTTTTTTTTTTTTTTTGTCGCTGGACGTTAGAGCCATCTGTATTTCATTTCATAGGCTGCGCCTTGGCCTCCAAATTAAGATATGGTCGGAAAAGATCTACTTTTTGGGCATGTTACACGAATAAATATTTTTAGTGCTTCTAGGCGGGCTAAAGCTCGTGAACCCCATTGCCTAGGTGCGCGTATGATTCAAAATCAAGATAGCCGAAATGATAGGCAACATTAAGGATGACAATTCAATTTTCCTGAACCCGAGATTTTCAAAGGCCAAGGCGTAATGTTTGCAAAACATGTTTATTCTATTTTTTTATTTCAAAGGTCTCAGAAAGTTTATTGCTAGTCCTAGTGATACTAAACCCAAGCTAGAGCTAGATCAAAGCTTCTTCTTATATAGGCGGAAAAACAGCATTGCAATTATATAAGTTGCCTTTAGTTATTTGTTCAACTTAGATCAACAATTTTAAAATCATTTTTGTTTTGTTCTCAATAACATAAACTGTAATTGAAGTGATTCATATAACGATGTTAAACATTAAAGTTATTTAGTGTTTTTGAGCGGAGTTAAGCGAGCAGTGTTCCGGAACCGGATCCGACAGTAAAAGAAGCTCCGGGCATGAAACTACCGTATCGAGCCGAACATTTTATGGCCACTATTTTTGCAAATCCGATTATTTTATAAGTACGTTTTATTACGAAATCTTGTTTTTGCAAATTAAGTTTTTGATATTTTAGGGAAATTTCAATTAAGTTTTTACGATAATTGGAGAGTTTCATAAAATATATTCAGAAGAAAATTATTTTTTTATACGTCGCGATATTCAAAAACCCATCACCGATGCAAAGTGGCGTCTGGATGTACTTTATTCTTGATGATTTTCTACGTATTCTTATTTTTTTTTTTTGTAAAGAAAGTATAAATGTAACAAAACAACAATGATCCCACAACTTATGGTAAGAGAATTAGTAATTCCATTTTGTCAGAGATGGAGGAAAAACGTTTCCGTTTTATGTTAAGGCATCCATGAGACTTGTGTTCTTCTATTGTCTTGCACCATTACTGTGGCTCACTGTTCGTCCTTACAACAACAACTGTCACGTCCTTAGCAGGACAATACACTCAGTACTATGGCTGGAAAACAGGACAAACAGGACATTCATACAAGTATTGTTGGGACGAAGGATTTGCACAGATGTATTTTAACGTCCGCCTGTCTGACAATGACCTGTTTCTAATTTAAACTGCATATATTTGTTACTAATGTCTTCCACCAAAACCAAGTGTCACAGAATTATGAATATCAATTGTATCGTCGCACATAATTTGTTTAAACTCACATTTGTAAAACTTGTAGTAAGTATATAAGCTAATAATCTACACATTCTGCATAATTGACTCAAGAAATGTTTGGCATAAGATTTATATATGATCCGTGCCGCACGAAAATCGTTCATCAAATATTGTGCTGTGCAGTTTGTGCTGCACACTCGTCCCAAGTTTAGAGCGTGCAGCAATCTGTGTAAAATGTGAGTTATTATTTTTGCTACAAGACAAAATGAGTGAAAACAGTCAAGATAGCATTGTTTATGTCTGCAGCATTTGCCAAATAAATAATAGAGATATCATGATCATTAATGACTTCTCTAAAGGAACTGGTTCTTGCCCTTTATAATAATAATAATTGCCTTTTATTAGTATAAAGTATGTACATTATTAATGATAATTTGATTTTTTATACCTACAATAAAATAATATACAACAAAGATAAATACATAAACAAATTACGTCTCACAGTGCCCATTTCTGGGCATGGGCCTCTCCCAAAATTTTCCATGTTGAGCGGTCTTTGCAATCCCTCCTCCATAGACTGCGATCTCTTTAAGTTCGTCTTCCCATCGGACTCGCTGTCTTCCTCTTGCCCTTACGCCGTCTCTTGGTCGCCAATCTGTTGCGACTTTTGACCACCGATTCTCTTCTGTTCTACTGACATGATGTCCTTTATAATAATGTTTTATTTTACAAGCGTGCATTTTCTACAAAAGACTCTCAAAATTTTCTGTATACAAGCGGTACTTTAAATAGATTTGAAGTAAGATTTGGAACAATACTCTCTGCATATTCAAACACTTTTGTCAAAATATTTTGTTGTTCTGAAACGTTTTCCTCATCAAATAAAATTTGTTTTATATTACTTAAACACATATAATTCACTTGTTTACAAAAAAGAATAGGTTAGAATAACAAGAATAACTGTACAATCTTTACAAAGCGTTCGTCCTTCACTTTCTTGCTCAGTGGTCACGTGACAAATAACTTGCACGCCTCAGAGTTAACACTGCACAATTATGCCGAACGCACCTAGTGTAACAAATTTAAGAAGTCGCTTCAAGGCCTGTAATAAAGTTTACCAAAGACAGTATTATACTTATCATTTTATCATAAGTATATCTTTACTTTTTAACATTTCAGAGTTTGGAGAACGTACGTCGTTAATTTAGTTAGCAAACTTAACTCTAGAGGAGAGAAACAGTATTATTAGGCAACTATTTATAATGAAAATCATTTTTTTTATGCTATATATAACATTTTTGGAAGTGGCTTTCGTTTTTGTAAATGACCTTCAATAATTTTGTAGTCTATCCTAAATATTCAGTGGAACTAAACGGGATTTTTATTTTCTTAATTTATCATGAACTCACTTTCCCTAGCCTTTAATTTATTTAAGAAATTTTTATGTGGATCTCTCCCAAAAAGTTTGGGGACATCTAATATAACGTAATTAGCAAAAATCGAAAAGTAGAAGAATATCTTGAAATAGAAATCTCTCCCTCTCTCTCTCTCTCTATTATCTATTTACTAGCTGGAGTGCCCGGTGTATATTCCTCCCATCATCTGCTAAAAATATTTCTATTTGAAATCAGCTCTAAAGAATCTTACTATCTGTACGTAAAACAATAGTTATATCATACTATGGCTGTTAATATCTTGTTTTTGTTTCACAATTTCACAGCCCATTGTTTATTAATGAGACTAGGATGCAAAATCCTTAAGTCGCAGGTACGATTATTGGGTAGATTGAATTTTAATATAAATTTTCTGTATCACGTTTAGTGTTTCAGTTATTCTGAATGATCTCTTTATTTATTTATATTATTAGTTTTGTATAAAAGAAAACTTGTGAGAACCATTGCACTTCTCTTTAAATAAAATTTTCACTAAAATATTTATGTTAAATTTTTCAAAAACCAGTCGTAATTCTTTAAAAGTCAGATGAATTGAAAACCCTCTTAAATCGATAAAATAAACTGTCCAAAGCTATGTATATCCAAACCCTGATCGTTTTAAACCAAAACTACAAACTAAGAGAACATGCCTACAATTCAAAGTCCTATATCTCGGCTACTACTGGCCCATTGCGGAGCTGTAAGATTTATATCCCACTGGACAACAAAGGAAGAATACCTTTATCAGATTTCATTCATTGTCTTCAACGGCATAAATTACATCGCTCGTCCCAGCGTCGTCCGTTCCGTCGCAGACCGATGCCCTAATTGCCGACGGTTATATTTACACCGGCCGATGTTAACAAAGACTTGGTCAGTTAAGCTCTGATTATGTTAGTGAAAATTTGCTGTTAATTCACAGGATCGGTTTATTGAGATTTTGCAGCCAATACATCTATTCAAGTACAGGTATAAGGAGGGATTACATTAAGTTTATGTTAAGAACCTTGGACAATGGGAATTAGTATATAATTGATTTTAGGATTTAAGCATTATGCTGGATATTATTATTAGGTACATAAATAGATATTTTATGGCATATTATGAATATATTATATAGATCAGTGTTTCCCAAAGAGTTCCGTGGAAAATTTCAGCTGTTCCGCATTATTACAATTTATGAAAGGTTTTAAAATGTAATAAGAATTTATTTTGAAGATATTCTTCATTGAATAAATTCTATATAACAATAAGGAATATAGGTAGAAGTTCCAAAAAAGAGGAACCAATTCAAAGTTTGCTCAGTTTCGAATACCTGATCATAGAACCAGTAGTCCAGTAAGCTAGTACATCATAAGTTGCATCAAGTAGGGATGGTTAGTTTCTTTGTATGGGTTGTGCCTGAGATGCAAAATCCAAGTTTTCGACCTCAGCAGCCTTCCGGAACACTTTTGAATTTCGCAAAAACTACTAAATTTTCGCACTCTTTTCGGTTTCTGCCCATTTTGACCATAAAGGAGCACGTTTTCGACAAACACCATTCTATGCATTTTTAAACTAGATTAAATTTTCTACAATTTGAGATGAAAATGGGCTCGGTAGTCTTAATAGTTTCCGAGATACAGCTTTTCAAAGTTTGAAAAAATCTTCAAACTTGAAAATTGTATGCTATATCATGCTCATGGTCACTGTTTATTTTTAGAAGTGAAAGCTACTCCTTATTGTCAAAAATTATAAAATAACGTTGCAAAACCTTATATTGCTGCCGAAAATACTGGTTATGTAGATTATTACGCTCCGAACCGTGCTATTCGAATGTTTCGAAAAAAAAATATTGGTTTTTTAAACATAGCTCCTTCATTTTTAGTGATAGAAAGTTTTTTCAAAAACGATTTTATAGGGCTTTTAAAGAGCTATAAGACTGTGTAAATTAAATTCCTTAAGATCTCTTAGTTTTTAAATGGGGTGAGTTTGAAGGGCTCGAATAAGGTGGTGTTCGCTTGTAAATAGAGGTTTTAAACGGCTATATCTCGCCAAATATTCACTGTACAGAAAATATATGCACAGGGAAATTTAAGTCAATAAAAAAGCTACAATTTAGTGCTCTATCATTTTTTTCGTATCTCCAGTAATTTCGGAGATATTTTGAAGAAAAGGGTGAAAAATACGAAATCGCAAAAAATCGTTTTTTCTTTAAACTCCAATTTTTCTAAAATTAGGCATTTTAAATTGGTCAAACTTCTTGGGTGTACTGAAAATACATATATGAAGAGAACCACAGAAGGGTGAGGATCAATTTTAATTAGGGGGGTAAATAGGGGGTTGTTTTCACTGATTTTTTCGTAGAAAAAAGTAGGTACCGACCTTATTTTGATCATAAGTCGCTTCATTTTTATACTAGAGACTTTTTTTTTTGTTTGAAAGTCCTAATCAAATACTTTAAAAAAGATTCAATGAGTTTTCTTCGAAAAATGCAAATGTTTCCTGTTATTTGACTTTGAATCTTTCAAATTATGCATTTGGCGAAAAAAAGTTAACCATTAACATGCCGTATCTCGGTTCGTATTGGTCGTAGAAAAATAATAAAAAAAGGATTTTGTTTGCTTTTTTAAAAGCTACAATTTTGCTTTCTACAGTTTTTTTGATAAAATGACTACAGGTTTTGGAACAGGTTATTTGAAGCCTGTAGCTGCAAACGTTAAATCGTTTGTACCTGCTATTTACTGCTAAGCAAAGGTACGGAAGTCGGTTCAATTCCTGCTTACATCAAATAATTTGTGTAAAAAATATTTATACAAATTACCGGTTCTGCTTAGTCGTTCGCAACCGGCTTTAAACTGTAGGTGCCTTTCTGTGTACACTAAAAAATGGACGTTATACTGACCATACTACTTCCGAATATACACAGTTCTACTGAATATACATTAGTTCTATGAAATAAACAAAATATGATTTATGGAATTGACATATATTAATTAGAAGGTTTTTCTTCTTCTTCTTCTTTGGGCACTATCAGTCAGATTGACTTTTGGCCTCACTCACATAAGCCCTCCATCTCGATCTATTCATTGTCAGGTCTTGCCAAGTACCCTGTATACCAATACTTGTTAGATCTTCGGTTAGCTGATCTCTCCATCTCTTGCGAGGTCTTCCCACTGGTCGACGGGTATGCATTCTTCCTTCCTATATCTTCCTAACCATTCTGTCCTCCCTCATCCTCATAACGTGTCCTATCCGCTGTAATCGTCTGTCTCTCAGTTCTTGGGTGATACTTGGCCTTGAGTACAGTTTTCGAATATCATTGTTCTTACGGATTCTCCATTTACCATTAATTTGAATGGGACCAAAGATTTTGCGTAATATTTTATTTTCGAAAACTATGAGGTGTTGTCGATCTCGCTTTGTTAAGGTCCATGTTTCGGAGCCATACATTAGTATATTATAGTACTGGAACATAGAGCATATAGTACATAGAGCCAAATTATAGTACTGGACGTACTATAATTTGGTATAACCTGATCTTGGTGTTCCTAGACAAGAGTTTCGTTTTGAAGAGTGGACCAAGTGCAAAATACGATGCATTAGCAGCTTTAATTCTATTCGTAATATCCTGCTGTATCATATTCACCTTATTTATCATGGTGCCCAGGTATTTGAAAGTAGAAATTCACTCAAAAGTGTTGTCATTAATTTTTAAGTCGGTCGTGTTCTCATGACTGCGTCTACTAACAATAAGATACTTGGTTTTTTCATTACTGATGATGAGTCCTACTTTACGAGCCTCGACATCGTTAGTAAGGTACCTTACACTTCAACCTTATTTGAAATAATATCCAGGTAATCTGCATACCCTAAAATCTTGTGGTACCAATTGAGCTGTAGACCTCGGTAGTTGATATCTTGGGCTTTTCGTAACATCATCTCCAGCAGGAGGTTAAACAGCAAAGGTGAGGTGGCGTCTTCTTGTTTGACTCCAGTATGAATTTCAAAAGGCTCATTTTTAGAAATGCTCCGTATAAGACCGCAAACTTGATTCATGAATTAGAAGATAGGGAGATTTATGTTTATCCTAAAATGTTTACCGTGAAGTAAGTTATGATAACTAGTATATACGAACAAAATACTCCCTATATGATATAGTAGTTCCTGCTAAAAAATTTGCTTACCCTAGCTAAGACATTATTTCCATTAGTTTCACTTCCGATTTCTTAGAACAATGCCTCCTACAGATGTGAACATATAGATCACGGAACACGCTTACCAAGAACACCAAATCTTTAACGATCATATCTAGAACGAAGCGAGTCAAGCCGGGCCTCTGCTGGACCGTGCCAGTTGAACAATGCCCATCTATATATTTTTTCATCTCGCTCCCTGGATTTATTTTGGCAAGTAGATTAATAGTTATAAGGGCGGTTTGTCTAGCGGTGTAAATCATTTTGTTTCTTGTTGATTTTTACTGGTGATTTGTTAGTGGAAATAAATACCTCCTATATTGGACAAAGATAACGTCCTTTCTAATAGATCGCTTTTATCTACTAAATTATAGCATTACAATTTCACACTGTAACCCACATTTTACTCACTACACTGTTACAATAAAAACTTTACAACAAATATTCGTACTTATGGCTGGTTGCTCAAGACTGAGTTAAATGCTTTAAAGCCGCATTCAGAGCTCTTAAATTAATAGACTTTAGACTATAGCTTGTACTCTATTGATTGTCACTACAAGTTTGTCATTTGGTAAGACGTGCAACCGTTCAGACCTCTAAATTTAATACGTTGTTCGTTGTCGATTGTGGATAATTATCTAAACTTATAGCTAGTGAGTTGTTTTAATGAGACAGACATATAAACACATTGGCTCATTACCCCCTCATTTTTTTTTTCCCTTTTAATAAAAAATATATCGAATAAATAAAACTAACTTTATTTTAGTACGTATAAACATCAGAACTTATTAAAATAAAGAAATAAATACCTTACGTATCCAAATATGTGAAAAATGTTGAACTTACCAATTTTTGAAAATACGCCAACAGTACAGTCTCATTTACGGCCGGCACCTTATTTTTTTATTGCCGTAGTCTAAAAGTTTCATATTCTTTTTCATATTTATGTTTTGATTTAGTTGGCAACACACTTTTGGTTACTTTTTGTGAATTTATGTTGATATATTCGGACAATTCTTGCATATTTATTTTAATTTTAATATAAGCAGTTCACTTTTGTAAGAACACACTAGATCTGGTTATTTTGGTTACTTTTATGGTGTGTTACTGACTTTAAATGTTAATTAAAAATATTCCTTACGCTGTAAAACCGACTTTAGGTTGATAAGGTTATGATCATTATAATTAAGATATCATTTTTCATTATGACATATGTCCAATGGATCGACATTTTAAAAAAGTGACATTTTTTAATACCAACATGACATACAGCTTCAAAGGTGCAAACTATTGAAAACAAAATTCCCTCTTAGTTTGTTCTTACAAAAGTGAACAGCTTTTTTTTATATCAATTCTGTCAATTAAAAGATTAAACAAAATCATTTGTTTTTTGTCTATAAATGCAGGTTTATTGTCATAGACTACCAGATCTATTAATTTTAACTTTTTCTTTTAAGTGAAAGCAGGTATTATCTGTCTCATTTTGTAATACGAAACTAACAGAGAAACTTCATTTTTTATATTGTATATTTAAAATATCATCTTAGGGTGGTAATTCTGGTGGTAAAAGTGGCACCTTTCAAATATTTGACATGTCAATCACAATTTTAACATGTTAATTGCAATTTTGACATGTCAATTTGTTATCTGACATATGTAGTTTTTGATTGAATATAACCTCGATATAATAATACTTAACCATAAATTTAAAAGCCAGATTTACAAGTTCACATGTTTCCATAATAGTCTATTTACACCACAACAGTCACCAAAGTAAACAGATCTAGTTTCGTACTACAAAATGAGACAGATTATATAAATATCTCTTAATTTTTACTTTTTATTTTATTTGAAATGAAAAATAAAATCTTGTATACATCATTGGCATTAATGGATGATTACGCCCATCAAGCGACATCCACCCCTCGGGCCAGAGGCCCCTGGGTTGTATGGCGTCACTCTCCGGGCGTAATCATCTTAGTAACACCCTAGGTGCATAAATAGCTATTAAAACTAACAATTATTATAATTCGGAGATCGTTTTATGCTGCAATTAATTTAGCTTTTATAACACTTATCTAGTGGTGATTTCAACTGTCTTTTATTGAATAAAGTTGATTCTTAAAGCAGAAAATCTGTAAAATAATATTTGCGTAAAATATGTTCTTTATAAGACGATGATAGTTTATCTTGTTTTGGAAACAATATAAGTTTTATAGAGCTATCTGCCGGCGGCTATGGGTGTCGGTCTCGACAACAGTTTACCGGCGAACACAATGCAGGTGATAATCAGCTTACGTTCCTCTGATCGGTCGCCCGAGCTTTTGCTTCAGTCCCAACTAGTGAAGTCTGCCGTAAGAAGTAAACAGTTTTTCACCAAGGCTGCACACTTTATAGAAAAGTACTAAGGATGGTGAGAGTATTTGTGTTGTAAGTTTCACGATGTTTTTTGGAGAAAAAAATCTGAAACTTTTTTATGTTTATAACTTTAAGTGTTTTTTAAATAAAGAAGTCTACGAAAATTCACAAAAAATAAAAATTAATTGAAAACACCTCAAAATATTTACTCAATTAAATTTAAAAAAACTGATGCCGAGATTATAATTTTAAAACATTTTAAAATTATTATTTTAGCACATAAGTGACCAAGTCTTCAGTATTAAAAAATTGATGTGAAGTGTGAATATTCACACATTTCAGGGTTTCGCAGGTATATAATAAGTGAAGGCGGTATGCTGAGTGTGTAGGACAAAATTTAGTTTGTAGTAATCACGGCAAAATGAACGATATTTTTAAAATAATTTATCGTCTGTTAATCATATAATAAGACTGGTTATTAAATTTACGCTCATAAAAATTAAATACAACATTTGTCAAAATATAACTAGAATTTTGACAAAATAATTTCAACATAATAATAAAAATGCAAAAAAAAAACAGAAAAAATAAAATTCACTCCCCGTACTCGAACTCGAAACCCTTCGTCTTCCAGCCAGTTTAAGAGCGCTCTAACGCATGTAGCCATCGATCGCTATGCATGTGAGTGTCTTACATTGGTATAACTTTTGTACTTTGTGAACCAAAAACCACAAAAAATGCGTTATTTTCCAAAAACATAATCTGATCAAAAATTCCTGTTGTACTATTTCGGTTCACACCAATATACATTACTTAGAATTTTTTTAGATTTTTAGTTTAAACCATCTGGGCTACAGGGTGTGGGACAAAATTTTTTTTGCACATTTTTGGCAAAAATCGCATCAAAATAATTTATTTTTCAAATTCATACTTGGCTTATTAATTGCTTATCTCTGAGTTCAATAACCGGACAATATGATGTGTTCTTCATTTATTTTAAAACTGTTATTTTATTTCGTGACTATTAACTAAGGTATTGTAAATTTAACATTGTTTTTTATTCTTTAACTCATATTTGATATGTTTTTATTATTTAATAATTATTTTATGTTATATTTTAAATTCCGACAATTTTGTAATGATTATTTTAACTACTTGACTTGTTAAATTTTAACACTATCATAATTTTATACATGTAAACCTACCAATTTAATAATTGTATATTTCTATTTATCTTTGTAGCTCTGATGAAGATTTAAATTAAATCGAAACGTTAGCGAAGTTAATAAATTTGTTTTTATATTCTGACTGGTCCGAATCCCATTACCTTCAACTATAACTACTAACTTACGGACGTAATTCATCTAATCAAAATAATTTATTTTGCAAAAATAAAAATTTCATCGTTAATCCACGTACTAAGGGCTTTCATTTGATACCCTACTCAGAATTTAAAAAAAATATTTTTGTTTTCGATGAGCACATATTTGTTTATATTTTTAGGGGGGTATGTTTTTTAGATGTTTTAGTATTTTTCCTATATGCGGGTCAAAAAGTTGTATAAGCATGCCAAATTTCAACTCTCTAGGTTTAGCCGTTTGGCTACAATTTTTACCGAACAGACAGACAGACAGACAGACAGACAGACAGACAGACAGACAGACGACAAAATGACGGTATAAGGGTTTTTTGGTCATACCTACAAAACCCTAAAAAGATTTATATATTTTAGATTTTCAGTACTGAGTGACCTAATTATATGTTTAAAAAAAAATACATGTTCTATGCAAAAGACTGAAGGCCTGAAAACCCTAAATATTCATCAACACTCTAAAAAAGTAGTGTTAAAGAGACTTCATGGTACACTAAAAAATGAACTTTTAGTATACCATGAAGTCCCTCGCTTTTCATGTTAATTATTTACACTTCTTTTTTTGTTAAATTAAGTGTAAAGTTTACACTTACATGCTGGTTAAATTATAATTTTAGAAAATAATTAGTATTAATTTTTACACTAAAAAATCAGTTGTGGCCACCACAGGACCGACCGCCATCACAAAGTACTTGAATAAAATACATTCTAGCAGCAGAGTAGAAATAACTTGGCCTAATATTTTCTAACAGAGATATTATTTTACATGACCATGGAAACATTACATATAAGTACGAAATAAATAATAGATACTTGAAAAATTGATTTTTTTTTTCGTTTTCTCAAAAAATGTCTCAAATAAAAGTTGTTATAATCTGTCTCAATTTGTAATGCGAAACTATGGTCTATTTCAAAGTATAGAAAAATGTGTGTAAGAAGATAGGAGCTGTTTGTCCTTGCTTCGGATTGGTCATCCCTATTACACTGTTAAAATATTGTTTTTAGTCCAAGTTGACAGATGTTCACTGTCGTACATTGGAAATTTGTATTATTTATATTATTTAATTTTTTTCATATATTTTGTTATTATTTACATATTTAGACTTTTATTTATATTCTTGGCGTAGATTTTATGGAGAAAATTCTCCATGTAATTTGTTTTTACTCAGTTATATATTTTTTAGGTTATCTGACATATAAATATTTTTCGACACTTGACAATTAACAGATCAAGATAATGTGACTAATGACTAATGTGAGGCCAAAAGACAGCCCAGCTGTTTGTGCCCAAAGAAGAAGTTATTGATATAATTTTTAGACCTTCATATATACATATATTTTTATTTACAATAATTATTTAAATAAGAAACTTTAGCTCTGAAGATATATTGTTTGTTTTATTGCTTTATTTAAACTCTTTTAGCCAAATCTCTCTTTTTATATATAGTACATAATTTTTAAAATTAATATTTTTTTAACTTTTTCAAATTTCCCATTAAACTGAATTTATGTCGTATAAAAGTGTATAATCTGCATTTTTTATTTCAATATCTTATTAACCTTTTTTAAATTAAAAAAAAAATCACTTGCTAACCCAGTTACTACGCCCATGCCCTAGTTGTAACTTATTTTAAATTTTCCGCTATACTGTATTTATCCAGTGCAGCGCTATCTACTTTTTTTTTAATTTGAAATAGACCATAGATCTGGTTACTTTGGTTACTGTTGTGGTGTAAATAGACTTTTTTGAAACCATGTAAACTTGTAAATCTGGCTTTTACATTTTTGGTGAAGTTTCATTATACTGAGGTTATATTCACTCAAAAACTACATGTCAGATACCAAATTGACATGTCAAATTTGTGATTGACATGTCTAATATTTTGAATTATATACAAATATTTATTTCATCTTATTTCGCTTATTCATATTTTCTGTTCCGGTTGAATAAAATATATTTCAAATACTCAATTTGTGTTTTATACAATTTGTGTTAGTAAGTTGACATATAATTTAATGTCAATTATGAATTGTCAAATATTTTGAAAGGTGTTACTTCAGAATTACCACCCTAAGATGATATTTTATATATACAACATAAAAAATGAAGTTTCTTTCTTAGTTTCGTATTACAAAATGAGACAGATAATAGTTATTGTTTTTACAGCAACGTACTCTGACTACTATCGTCGGAGTCTGTTTTATTGTACGAGATGCTTTCTACAATATCAACAATACTTTAATATTTGTGGCTTTACTGCTTATATTAAAAATTCCAATTTTCTTAAACTGAAAAAACCAAATTAGGGCCTGGTAAATAGTGTAACACGTCTGAATAAATAGTCCTTCTCACCTTTATACTACATATTAATGATTTTTTTAGTTCAATGCTTAAAAATGTGTTAGATATATATATATATATATATATATTATTATTATTACTTACCTAGTTTCATTTTAAATATCCTTTTAAATACCTATAAACACAATATTGTGTATACAAAAACTTCGAATTTAGATTTTTTATTCAGTGAATTACCGGTAAATTACAAAATTTGAACGTTAATTTGACAATTTGCCGGTAACCCGGTAATACAATCCCTAGTGTGTATTCAGTATTTAACGATCTTTCTTTGTGTGTAGATGTGTGTACAGTAGAGATGGATCGTTCATGGACGAACCGGCTCATTGAGCCGGCTCAGTACACTGACCGAAGTGACACGGTTCACAAATTGAAATGAGCCGGCTTACGGCTCACTGTATAGTTTCAAGTTTCAAGGATACGATTAGTCGGGCGATTGTGAGCAGTGACCGGAGTGATCCGGATCTGGATCGATGTCATGTTGAACTTCGCGAGAACTCGGCTTGTAATGTATTATCATAAACTGTATTTTGTCATCAATTTGTAGGGCAGTTTATTTGAAACTAATAGGCTTAGTCTGTATTTTCTTACAACCATACTATATAAAAATATTAAAAATATTGCCCAAATCCCAGATGTCCGATTTATAAGGGCAATAAACATCGCCATAAACTTAACACATCTGGTTTAAAATACAGTAGCTACATAAAGTGAATTGTTTGTATCAAAAATGTTAGATAAGAGCCGGGGCTAAGCGACGTTCTACCTACGAGCGAACGACCAACAACTGACTGACCTGTGTCTCGGGATTATGTTTACAGTTCATATATTGCAAGAACCGGCTCTAAGCAAGAGCCGGCTCTATGCGACGTTCTATCTACGAACTAACGACCGACCTGTGTCTCGGAAACATGTTTACTTAACCGGATCACTGAGCCGGATCAATGAACCGGCTCAACAAACTGAACGACCTCCACTGAACCGGTTCAGCAAACTGAGCCGAAATTCCCATCTCTAGTGTACAGCTCTATATGTAGAGCCAAATCTACATAATGAACCAGAAAGAATAACGGACCCAGGCCCGAGCCCTAATGTGGAAACTTATCAAAATCTTGCAATCGAAACTTAATCTCCATTAAAGTTCATTTCTTATCTCGTAATTTTAAAGTTATATGAATTATAAAAGTTAATTCCCATAAAGAATATAAAGAAGTGAATATATTGCAATATTTACTTACCTAAGATAGTGGAGGGAAACATTTGCGTTACTGCTGGAGTGCCTAGTTCATTAGGATTTAAAGTTGGGCAGTAACTCATGATCACATTATGTATGTGCAGCCTTCACTGCATAGTACTTCACTTGGCTCCAGTAAACTTCAATCCTGAATCCTTCTTTTCAACTTTAAACCATTTATATCTTCACACGCGAGCCATACTCACGCTCGCGTTCACGAATGGAACGTGACGCATTAAAGGATAATTATTTAGACAAAGGATAATTCCATTCTGTTTTGGTATTATGAAGGTTTCATGGGATTTAGAAATCAGAGAGGGATATTTTTGAAAAGGTTTCTTTTTAATGCTAATTACTATTAAATAGCGAATTCCACATTTTTATGTTAAATTATATTTTTTAATAAATTAAAAAGTATATTTACGTTTTCATTATACTATTTTTCATGCCATTACGGGACATGGGGCAAACGCCCCTCATGCTGTTTCATTAAACCAACCTAATGACATTGGAATTTTCATTTTTCGGTCCTATACAACAGAGATGTGCCGATAAACAAAATGACCGATTACCGATTAATCGGCATTGCCTTATTGACCGACAGTGATTAATCGGCTACCTATTATTTACAATGCATGGGACACCGGCAAGAAATCACTGGCTTTATTATTATAAATCTCTTCAAAAAAACTCTGTCTGTCTGACCAACATATTTGGCACCTTGCAGTCCTGCTTCACTTAATGGATACCAACGAAATCCTGAATTGTGAGGAAATTCACAATTATTTTTTTTTTTTTTTGTTTTCATAATATATATTTAATAAATCTGATGTGAAGTGTGAATTTCCACACATTTAAGGGTTACGCAGGTACTTAGTAAGTGAATGATAATTATTTGGGATGCCAAAACAAATTTTATGTTAAAATATTTTTTTGTTAATTTTAATTTGAATGCCTAATACCATTATTTAGGTTTCTAACTATATGCAGTATTTTTTTTTTTATATAAAGCAAGGTTAATTAAGATTTTGAAAATTACGCCTATGGTTTCCATTGGTTGTTTTAAGTCATAAGCTCCACCCCTCTGATTTCGTATACATTGAAACATAGAATTAAATTATAATTTCAACAATTCCCACTGGTTATTAAATTTACACTTTTAAATTAAATGCAACATTTACCTGAATATAATTAGAATTAACCTAACCTAACCTAGGGAAACCTAGTCTACAATTTCGGAAGCAAGAAGGCTAACCATTAGACTATGAAAGCTTACTGGTTTACTGTGTTACATAACGTATTAAATATTTTACATGCTCAACCAAACAACACAAAAAATGCGTTATTTTCCGAAAATATAATCAAATAAAAAATTCCTGTTGTACTATTCCGGTTCACACCAATGTACATTACTTAGAATTTTTTCAGATTTTTAGTGTAAACCATTTGGGCTACAGGATGTGGAACAAAAAAGTTTTTGCATCATTTTCGCAAAAATCGCGTCAAAATAATTTATTTTGCAAAAATAAAGTTTTGATCGTTAATTCACGTACTAAGGGCTTTAATTTGATACCCTATTCAGAATTTTAAAAATATATATTTTTTTTTCGATCACATATTTGTTTATATTTTTCGGGGGATATGTTTTTTAGATGTTTTAGTATTTTACTTATGTGCGGGTCAAAGAGTAGTATAAGCATGCAAAATTTCAATACTCTAGGTTTAGCCTTTTGGCTACAATTTTTACCGAACAGACAGACAGACAGACAGACAGACAGACGACAAAATGACGGTATACGGGTTTTTTGGTCATACCTACAAAACCCTAAAAAAGAAAAATCTATTCCCACTATTTCGAGTTTCGAGGAACTTTATTGAAATAAAAATCTGAATTCATTTTGTAGTTTAAAATTCTTGTTCATATAAATATTTTATATAACACAATAACAACTATTTTCATTATTTAATATACACAATTTATTTATCTGCGGCTTTATTCCATAATTTTATAATTTAAATTCAATAATAAATCACTGGGAATAATAATATTGAATAAATATTTTTTTCAATAGCTAATTCAGTTTTTGAAATATAAATTAATTGTTTAATCCATTGCAAATTATATTATCAAAAAGTATTATTAATCTTGTTTGGAATTTAATATACACTGGAATTAAAAGTGCCACATGTCCGGCTTATGGCATTAATTTCAAAATATTTCTTAATTTCTCAAAATACTGCTTACACCATTACTTTATTTTTGACTATATGGCCATTTTATTCTTAGGATCGGGTTATAACGTCCATTTTTATTCGGGGAGAAATGACCATAGTGTGCTTTTGTTTTAATTAACAATTGACTTGAAACAAAACAAATTGCAGCAATATTGACATCAACTGAAAACATTAAATGAAAAAATAAAAAGATGCTAAAAAGCATACGTCGAACCGTACACCCCGTATTTACCAAACAAAAATTAAATTCAAGATCTGAAGAAGAATGTCATAGAATTAAAAAGCAAAGATTTGGGAACGGGGGGAACGGTGAAAATTACGAAACAAGATCGAAGATTCTGTGTATTTATGTCCAAAATGATTGCATGAAAATTACACCCCCTTTGACAATACTTGTAATCCTTCAGAAAGAAGAAGGCTCAATGGAAACTGAAGGATAATCTGAGATAAATCAAAGGGAAAATGACAAAAAATGATATAGTCATCTTGTACGATGAACCATGGTCGTTTTTGACCGATATGTCGGATGAGATGGCCTGTCATATTGTCAATGAGTGATTAGATGGAAATGTAACTTTTGTTTTTAACAATAAAATTTATTAAATAATTATCAGATTTACAGTATTATTGTATGATTGAATTTGTCCATTGAATTGGGGAAGTCTTCTGTCCACTCCGTGTTGGCCGGAATCGGCTTTTATCTCCAAGGTGGGTGTTGCCCATCAGGAAGTCGAGGAGCCTGGAGAAGCCTTCTCCCACTCACGTGGTACTACTGTTTGGCTCATCAGATGTATCAGTATATGGAGTCGTTCTCTTGGTCGTCACCTTGTTGAGTACAACTTATAGACGAGTTCGCTAGGTTACTCTGCCTGGATTCAATACGATATCCATTTACTTATACCTTTGATTGACCTAGTTTAGATATTCATTCGTCATGACAAATATTACCTTATTACGAAAATGCAGCGTATGCATTACGTAATCAGGTAACATATGCTAGACGCTGACAAATAATTTTTTTAACAACACTCACAGTGTTTAACCTGTTATCGACGTTCGTTCAATTCATTAAAACTGTCCTCAACACTTCCAGACTACTTCTGGTTCACTACACGCTACTGTGTTTCTCAACCAAAAGTGCTTGGGAGATTCGTCCGACTCCGGTGATGGTTTATTCACGACTCTCTTGTCTCTCGCAAGATTTTCCCAGCCCTTTTCTTAAAACTAATAATTTTATCTCTGAACGCCATTTTTGTTGTGCTTGTAAAAATAATCAGCGCTCCAATTAACCACAAAAACCTTTTAACTTATCTTAAAGACTCATATTTCTATTCCCAATTATTCATAACCCCAATTCAGTACTTTCGACTCTAATTACCTACGAAGTCCATATCACTGAAAATATATGGGCGCATATCAATCTTTGTGTAAACATTCGACAATGTACTTGAGATAAACGCTGCCATTTTAAACAAATCATATAATATACGGTCGTAGCTGCACTCTTGTCTTTCAACATTTAAGTAAAAAAATACAGTCACTGCTAACTCAGCTAATCTCTAAGGACTTTATCTTAAAACAGATTAGTTTTTATAGTTAAATAATTTGAATATTTTTAACTAATTTATTTTATTTTAAATAATAATGAAATTTTATTTCTGAAATACTACTTCCACACACTGTTCTATAAGCAGAACAGTATATATCCCATTGATACATCTTTATGCTTATGCCATGCTACTGTGCTGTGGATCTATTATAAATGAAGCTTCACTCTTCGCAGCCTTTGTGACCAAATGCGCACGGTTTAACTTGTGCCGTTACTGGTGATTGGTAGTATGTTAGGGATTTAACGAAGGGAATAAAATTTGCATACAAGTACCGAAAACTTGACTCGTCAAGTATTTTCTCACAAGTCGTTGTTGTACTTGTGAAGCCGGTTAGATCGTAGGCTAGTATATTTATAAGAAAAGTGCGTTTAAAAATTTGCATACTAGACAAATTCGTTAGAAGTTTTTTTTTGCAACACACATGTAGTATAAAAATTTTCCTTAATACTCCATAAAACCTTTCTCTAAAAAAACTTAAACGATTCACTGCCAAACAAATTACCCTTCATAAAAGAGCCATAATACAAAGTAATGTCTAGATTAAAACTTGCTATGTAACGATGCAACAAACATCCACAAACTTAAGATGTGGATGCAACGGTATCAAACAATGCATGTATCGCGCAAGTCCAACATGACACGGAATGCATCTTTATAGATCTTTGGTAGCTGTAAAAATGTTTGATCCGACAATACAGTTTGATTTAAAGTGTTTTATTGACGCCATTAGCGTGATAGCCTGGAAAATGGATAGATTTGTTGGAAGACATACACATATATCATTACTTTGTTTTACTGAAAACGATTTTCTAGGATAAATTGCGAGTGAGGTTAAGGATTTTATTGAAAACTAACTGTTTTATGTTCTATTTTAATGTCTATTGCGCTATTTTTATAGATGGATGCCAAACTCTTACAGCAATCTATATACAGGGTATTTGTTTGAAACGGGGCACCCCGAAAATCTCCTTTATTTGATACAAAAAATCTTCAGAACAAAAGTTAAACTAGACAAAAAGGCCCATCTAAAGGTTACTATAAGAATTCTGAGGCACTTCCGGTTTCACCGGAAATGATGTCAACTTTTGATCTAGCAAAGGGAATCGATAATTTTATATTTTCTTCCTAAAAGTACATTAAATTAGCTTTACAATGACACCAAAAAATCATATTTTTATGTTAACCATTTCAAAATGGCGAACATTTATTTACAAAATAATAATCAACATAAGTTTTACAAAGTTGAACGTAGCAAGCTTTGAAAACAATAAAAAAAGAAACAAAATATCTCTAAAATTTTTTCAACGTTTCAACGTAAACATTTTTTATTTTTTTAAGAGATTTTCGGGTTGCCCCGTTTAAACAAACAGCCTGTATATATAAAATCCCTGAGGTGTCTATCAAATGTCCTTCCAGAGTTTTTTTGCGTACTTCCCGGGGACCTAGAAAGCTGAAATTTGGGGGGAGTTTTCCTGGGAACATTCTTAAGATGAGAAAAATAAAAAATTCCTAGAAAATTCAAAAAGGGGACGAGCCTGCATGCCAAAAAAGTTCCCATGATATCTTAATGGGATAAAAAATGAAGTTTGTTCGATTGCGTTGAAATTTAATATCTGGGGGTGTTTAAAACTCCTAAACACGACCCTGTTAATAGTTTTCCGAAATTTTTATTATCTACTCTGAAATCGATATCCGAATGATAGCTTAAAATTTCAAAATCGTTTTTTACTTTTGTTGGAGTGTTTTTTACTGACGAACACAATCCAGTTTTTAGGGTTTCGTATTTCTATCTGCCTGTATCAGTGGTTTTCAACAAGTATGAGGCGCCTTGCATTTTTCACATTTTACATGAAAGTGCCGTCATCTAAAAACGGTTAAGAACCACTGGTATATTATATAAAATTATAAGTGGGGTATCAAATGAAAGCTACTGACACGTAACAAAACTTTGTTTTTGCAAAAACATATTTGCCCAAAATGTGTCTAAAAACTTTTGTCCCACACTTTATTTCCCAGAAGGGTTGGAAAATGCGACAAGAAAATAAAGTTTGTTTGATTACGTTTAATTTCAATATATGTTCTAGACTAAACACGACCCTGTTTTTAGTTTTACGAAATTTTGATTGTCTACCCCTTTATTACAGTTGAACATAATTCGGTTTTTCAAAAAAAAAAAAAAAAATACCGATCAAAATGATGACTAAAAATAGGATGACGGATCGAAGTGATGAGAAAGAAAAGACGGATCGAAGTGAAGACAAAAAAAAGACGGATTGAAGTGATGTTAAAGAAAGGAAGACGGATCGAAGTGTTGACAAGAAAGAGACGAATAGAAGTGATGACAAAAAAAAAACGAATCAAAGTGGTGACCAAAAAAAAGACCGATCGAACTGATGACAAAAATAAAAAGGAAGGCAGATCCAAGTGATGACTGAAAAAAAGACGGATCGAAATGATAACAAAAAAAGAAAGACGGATCGAAGTGGTGATAAAAAAAAGAAGACGGATGAAAAAGGTGCCCTTCTATTCAGGGCGACTCTTCATTGGAGGCACCCAAAGTACATGCTATGTACTTTGTCAGGTACTTCAAGTGTTTCAAAAAGTGACAAAAATGATTTTGCCAATCCAAGTAAACTATAAAATATATAATATTTTATATCTGTTAGTGTCGGGTTTTTCAGGTACCTTGTATGCTAATAATATTAGCTAAATCTTCTGTCAGCTGAACATAACATCTGTTTTTTACCATTCTGTCTTCTTTCACCCTCATACTATGTCCTATCCACCTTAATCGAATACCTGTCATCTTATTTCTTTGTAATATAGAGCTCGCGAATGTCTTTTTTTTTTGCTTTATTTCCATTTACCGTCAATTTGGGCGGCAATAACGACAGTATCAAAAGATGAACATTGCGAAGTGGTGTCCAGGATTTGAACCTGCATTCCTGTGCTCCATCGGCAACCTGCGTATCTCAAAACCACTGAAACTCTAACTCCAAAATAATGTCATTAATCTTACAAGATCTAAAATCTGAGTTTTTGTTGAATAAAGCAGGATGATTTGCAATTTTTCTTAGCAAACAAATTGAGTTGCATCATCATATATTGATGTTCAGTGCCTTGGTGTGTTTAGTAAAAACGCATCGTTGGAGGAGTGATATAGGCCAGTAGAGGCTTTCATATTCATGAGATCATCTCATAAAGTTATGATGACACACAAGTGTCTGCCATCTGCAGTAAAATCTTTAGACGCGCTCCGAAAAACACTGATTTCATTGTTAAAAATAAATATTTAAGAAAATAACCCCGAAGACAGAAATATTAAAATGAAACATGCTAGATGATATCTCTCTCTATTTCATGTCATGTATCTTCATTATTGAGGTGACACGAATTAGCTTATATGTACAATAATACGTCACTTCATCTTCAGCATTGCGCAAGGTTTTTTCAATTGTAAAACCAGTGAATTACCGGACAAATGGATAGGCACATGTGGGAAAATTCAAGGTTCGCCAAGATCGCCACACTTGGCCTAACACTGGTCTTACATTCCTAGATTTCTACCCTTAAGGCCCCCTTAAGGACTACAACTGTGTAATTTCTTATACCATGAGTTCAAAAAGAAATTACATAAGGGTTGGCTATGGAAAATTAAAGTAATGTCAATTGGAAGCTTTAGAAGTAATTAACTGTCATTACTGTTGTTGTTGTCATAAGTTATTTATTGTTATATAAAAGCTTGTAGTAGGCATTATTTAATTTTTCCATACGTAATTCCTTTTTGAACTCATGGTACAAAACTAACAATCGTAAATGAAATTAGTAGATAACAATCTCTATATCAAAATTAGACGGTTGTCTACGAAGCACAGGAACCCGGTTTCGAGACCCCCCTCCTCCTTCGGATTTTTATCTTCCAAAAATGTGCAGTCATGTGGGGTCGACTCAGCCTCAAGTATTTCATACTTAAAATGAGTACTTGTTTTACAGGGATAATAGGACCTGCCGAAACGTCACACTGACCACGTGGCTTTCATATCTATGGCCGGCGGTCTAAAAACGGAGAACTTACCTTATCTGCCCCATATATGCCTATCTAGGTTTTGGGATCCTATTACTTATTTATTTTATCAAAATTGCAACGAATTTTTATGAAACTAATAGTAAAATTTCTATTATAAAAAAACTATGATATAACTTAAAATAAACAAATTGCTCTATAGACACCATTTTGTAAACCATTGGACTCATATTTGCGTACGATGCGGCAAATTATAGCTAAAGATTCATTCTATAAACATGTTTCTAGCTATTTTTCTCATAGTTATTGTAGTTGGTAGTCTATTTTTGCTGTCATCTAGAATCTGCCACATTTTTCAATATAGGTGCTGCGGGTAAAATAATTTAATTTTCGTAAATAACACGTGTACCAAGTGGCAAGCTGTCCTATACCATAGAACAGTGATGGCAAACATATGACCCGTAGATCACAGTGACCCGTATGACGATTTCACATTACCCGTACAAAAGAAGATTTTTGTAGTTTTGCAGATTCTAAAGGGATTCTAACATAACTAAGGTTGAGTGCATTCACGAAACAGGGTAGGAAAATAGATAAATATAATAATAATTAGCAGACCCGTTGCCAACAACGTTGGAAAACTGATATCGAATAAAAATCAATATAAGCAGGAATCAATTATTAAAATTTGCATGATTCTGTGTATATTAACAAAACAAAAACGTTTCTTGATTATACCTAGGAAATCCTAAAAAGCTGCTTAATGTGTGTCGTTTAAAAATTAGTATCGGGCCGGATACAGCCCGCGAGTCATATGCTGGACATCAATGGTTTAGCTGTTTCTGATTATACCAAGGAAATCCTAAAAAGCCGCTCAATGCGTCTCGTTTAAAAATTAGTATCGGACCGGACACGGTCCGCGGGTCTAACATCATTTGACACAACATTCTTTCATCAAGTCACCGTACATACTGACTTGAGAGCTCTGGTAAGCCGTAAGCCAGCTGCTTTGTCGAGGTACGTCGTTCCCAACTCCCACCACTCAATTCGTGACCGACCGCATGCCGTAAGACCCGCTAGCACCCAGGAACTTAGCATTACGTTAAGAAAGGAATTTGGGCTTTTATATATATAATAACGAGATGGAATTCAATGATTATCTGTTACACATGTCAAACTTAAGGTCACTAGCTCAGGTAGAGTTAACTAGATTAGCAGGGAGTTCCACACAAATACTTAACAACCTAAAGCAGCAGATTTTTAATTACTCATTATATACTTGGCCCGCGATTTGAATCTACAAAATTTCAAATTAGATTTTGACCCGTATGAGAGAAAAGGTTCGCCCTCGCTGGTGTAAACAATGCAGGATCATCCTTAACTCTTTTACAGAGTTAATAATCAATTTCTAAATACATTTTTATTCATAAAAATTGTTGGCTATTATTAGCTACGCAAAATTATTTTGAAGAAATGAACTTGTTTGATCAGGAAGATGCAAACAACTTGGAAAATTTACAAATACTAAATTCCGCATGTAGGCAACACATCTTGCACTATGGTTATTACCAAAATCTAGTAAAAACTTCATAAATAATTTTTAGAAATGTTGTTAGCAGGATTAACCAGTTGCCTGAAAGGGTTAAGCGATGTTTTTGAACACCGTATTTCCATTTTAGCAGAAACTTTCGGACTAAATCAATTATGCGCATTATACTCGAGTGCGCATTATATTGATATTTGATGGTAAACATAAAATATGCTAAACAAATATACCCTTAGTGTCTGAAAATTTTATTACATAATATTCAAACAATTCCATTTTCTTATTAAACTATTCCTGTTGTCCGTCCTTTTGACCTGGCAAACAGTCCTAGGCTAACTCTCTTGACAGCCTAATTCCGAATTACTAAACTTCAAATATCACCCCCTCTAACCCTCCTAATATATTCCCCGCCCCTGTTGACACAGCCATGAATTTATATTAGATATACTGATCGAAATATAACTTGGTAATACAATCATAGCAAGTGTTGAAATGTTTCGATAGTGCCCTTGTTACCTGGTTTCCAGGGATAGAAGCTAGAGGTGATTTTACGATCTGATGATTATTTGCTGCATCTATGATTATTACGCTCTAGTTGACAATGATTTTCGAAATGAGACATTTTTAAGGATGATTAAAAATAACATATTTTTGAATATATTCAGTTTTACTAAAAATAGTAAAAAAAGTAATTGAAAATAGAAATCATCTTTAAAATTATTGACGATATCTCCTGCTTCTCATTTTTTGAGTTACTTGGCTAAGGAGCAGTGGTTCTTTACCGGAGTTCCGCGGATGACTAGTGTTCCATAAACTTGTTACAAGTGTTCCACGCAGTTATAACTGAGTGGCACCTCGACTTCAAAACCTCACGATATACGAACTTTTCGAAATATGAACTTTTTCCATATCCCATTTTGACTTCTAGATACGAATCTAGATTCGAAATACGAACTGTGATGCCTTTCTTTTCATATGAACTAAAGCCCGTTTTATATAATATTTTTTTAACTTTATTCCCTAGCATTAGAAACAGGCTATTACTACAGGCAACAAATCGAAAACTCCTGAAACCAGAGCCGTAGCAACACCCTGGCATCGTATGTTTTTTTTTTATCGACCGCCAACATATATAAGGAAGGTATTGTGATCATACCGATTTTGACATTTCCAGATTTCGATGGATCTTCACGAATTGAGGTCCGTACATAACGTTTTGACTATTTTTAGCATGATGTCTGTCGGTCTGTCTGCCTATCTGTCTGTGTGTCTGTCGGTCTGTCTGTCGGTCCGTGTACACCAGTAGAGCAAATTCGGCTAAAAGGATTTTTATGAAGCTTCATATTTAAGCTTTTGACATCAATGGCACGAGTTGATCAACTTTTGGTAAAAATCGGTTAACTAGAAATGGGAGTTTACACGTGTCGGTTTTAAGATTTCACAACAGAGAAATATTTCGAAAAAAAATATTTAACAGAAGTTGCTATAAAAGCAATAACTAACAACTTTTATTTGAGACATTTTTTATAAAACAGGATAAATTAAACAAGTACTTCATGATGGCGGTCGGTCCTGTGGTGGATTTTTTTCTTTGTTTTAGGTCATCACTTGTATTCTAAAAGTAAGAACCTTTTTTTTTTTGGTCATCACATGTATATCAGAAATGAGGAACTTTTTTGTTTTTGTCTCATCACTTGTATTTCAGAGTTGAGGACCTTTTTTTGTGATCACTTGTATTTCAGCAGTGATGACCTTTTTTTAAGTAATCACTTGTATTTTCACCTGTCTATTAAAATAAAAATGATGCCCTCCTTAAATTAAATTAGAGAAGATAAAAAGGGCGCTATTTTATACACATACTCAATAAAAGAAATCTTGCACAGACCAACACAAATAAATGGGATAAAACTTGTTCGTAAATTTGAATAGATGGGTGATGGGCTATAAAGTGGACAATTACCATCGAATATCATAGAAAATAATAAAACTCATTAAAATATGGTGCAAGACTTCACACATAAAACAGTAAGTTCGATTCCCTCAGTCACTTAAAGTCAGCAACACACACGTGTTGAGGACAGTTTAGTCTTCCCAATTTCTCCTTATCATTCTGTCCTTTTGCTTCATGTGTCCTATCCATTATAATCGCCTGTCTCTCATTTCTTACACGTCTTTAAAAGAAGTCTTTAAAAAAAGTATCTCATAATGAAGATTTTTTTTAACCATTAATACTACATTACAAAAAATAAGTAACCAACATACGGAGTCATTTTCCAACCCAGCTGAAGAAATAAAAACAAGGGTATGTATTTCCAATGGCAAGGTTATGATTTAGTATAGCCATATGTTTCCACATCAAGTTCTTTATATACTTTTTCAAACATTTCACAACCGCAGCTTTTTCAAATCAAGTTTTCAGACAATATTCGTAAAAAAAATCATAAAAAAACATGAAACAAAATAACAAAATCAAAAGTGTAAAACAACTTGTAGCATTCTAGACATGACAAAAAGTCAACGGCAAGCAACGTAACGTTACTATGGAACACAATAGAGTGTCTGCTAAAGAAAACCACCCGTGGGTTTCATCCCTGATGTCCCCCGCAGTGGACAATAACAGGGAAACACTACACCTCGATATCGAGAGACATTGCACGAATATAGAAGCATTGTCATCCGCTGGAAAGCTACAAGCTTATCTCCCCACGTCAAATATGCAAACTAGATCTAAAAATAGTGTTTACAATACCAAACTGAACGTATCTTTAAATTTTAAATGTTGCATTTATATTTATATAACATTTAGGAACTATTTAGGTTAACAGAGATATTCTAGATTACGTTTATGCAACAAAAAAATGTTCAAGATAATTGTATATTTTAGTAAATTAGCAGAACTGAAGTAGTAATAATATTTTTGTGTTAATTTAAGCGGAAAGTACATTTTTAATAAATTCGTAAAATTGACCAACTTTGCTGCGATCTAGCTACAAATCGATTCATCCCACAAAAAAACTTATGAAAACTAAATTATAGAAAATTTATGTCTCTTTAATTCAGTATAGTTATACTTTTTTCGAATTTTGCAATGGAACGAAGATATTTGCAAAAAACTTTTTTTGCACGCTCATCGATATATACCGAACATATACATATAAGGGAGGTATTGTGATCATACCGATTTTGACATTTCGAGATTTCGATGGATCTCCACGAATTGAGGTCCCTACATAACGTTTTGACTATTTTTAGCATGATATCTGTCGCTCTGTCTGTCCGTCCGCCCGTCTGTCTGTCTGTCTGTCCGTCTGTCTGTCTGTGTACACGTGCAAAGCAAATTAGGCTAAAAGGATTTTTATGAAACTGCATATTTAAGCTTTTGACATCAATGACACGAGTTAATCAACTTTTGGTAAAAATCGTTTGACTAGAAATGTTTACTCGTGTCGATTTTAAGATTTTTGCGAATATTTAGCAACAGAATATTTAGATTTCGAAAAAATGTATTTAACAAAAGTTGCTATAAATGCAATAACTAATAACTTTTATTTGAGACGTTTTTTGATAAAACGAAAAATTTTGACAAATTTTTGTAAAATTTTTTAAAACTAAAAAAAAATCAAATCCTATGTTCTAAGTCTTCTAACCTTTACCTTCAGGATACCATTCTTGGTAGATTTGCTGGGCTCTAACAATTTATTTGACATTTTCCGAATCTCAAAATCATATCTGTCATTTCTTCATTTGAATAACGTACGTAAGCCATAATAGGGGATACGCATAAAATTTGTATTTCCTTAAAACTACATTATTTTGATATGTTAATGTTAGTTATGTCACCTAACAAAACAAAAATTACATTTTAATTAATATTATAGCCAAATTTTTGAATTAAAATATTGTAAATTTGAAATAAGCCGACCACGGAGCGAAGGTTGTCGAGTAAAAACGACTGAGTAAGACGTCAAACCATAGGGGTTTCACGTCACAGATACAGCTACAACATAATCTTTACACGTGTGTATATTGTATTGTTCGAGAGTTTTGTATTTGTTTTTAAACAATTTTTCACGCATTTATTATTAAAATGGCAGATAAAAATTTTGTTAGGTCTCAGAGTGATAATTTACCCAACATTGATGCATTTATGCTCATGGAATATATGAAAAATAATGAATGCTACAGTGCTGAAGAAATACGTGGTGTCAAAGCAGACCTGTAAGTAATTTTTATTTTATATTCTATAACTTTATGTAAACAAACGCTGCAACTCTGTAAAATGTAAATATTTATGTAATTTAGATGTCAGAATTTTACTACATTGTTTACATGAAGTTACAAAACGTTAGAGGCATAATTGAAATACTGCAATATTAGCAAGTTATCTATTTTAATATAAAATTTAATTCGGTAAACATGTATAATTTTATAGAATTAAACTTTATTTTAATTAAAATCACTCTAACTTTACATAACCTATAAAAGTTATACAAACAAATAAGTTCACAACAGACTATGTACGCCGGTAAGCTAGTAGTTTCATGCGTCAGTTAGAAGGGGTATGACGTCACACGTCGTTTTCGCGCGCTATATACATTTATGATTTTTTTAAGCCTTCAAATTACAAAAAAAATAAATAAAAACTGTTTTTTATGTTTATATGCAATAAGAGGAATATAATAAAAAAATTTAAAAAATCATGCCTATCCCCTATTATAAATGATTTGATGTTATCACTTTTAATATCAAACTCATACTAACAGGCAAGAAAATTTGCAGGTTTTATTTGGTTTTTTGTGAAACAAAATCATTTTCAAAGCTTGCTATGTTTAACTTTGTACGATTTATGTTATTTAGGCCCGGTCTTTCCACCTTCAGATAAAGTTCCAGGTAACTATCTGACAGATAAGGTTATATGTAACTTCATCTGCTGAATAAATTTCAATACCAGTCAGTAAATCCAATACGTCAGTTTCATTATCCGTTAGATAACTATCCGATAGATACATTTGTATAGAAAGAAGGGATGACATTTACTCAGCAGATGAAGTTACAAATAACCTTATCTGTCAGATAGTTACCTGGAACTTTATCTGAAGGTGGAAAAACCGGGCCTTATTATTTTGTAAATAAATGGTCGCCATTTTGAAATAGTTAAAATTAAAGTATGATATTTTGACATCCTTATAAAGCTGATTCTATGTACTTAAAAAAAAAAAAATTAAAGTACCGATTCCTTATGCTAGATAAAAAGTTGAAATAATTTCCGTTGAAACCGGAAGTGATGCAGAATTCTTATTATAGTCCTTAAGTGGGCCTTTTTGTCTAGTTTAACTTTTCTTCTGAAGAATTTTTTCTATCTCTTAAAATAATGGCGTTTTTCGCCATTATTTATATTATTTTCGCGTACCCCCAACCTTATGCGTGCCCACAGGGCTACGCGCACTACAGGTTGGGAATCGCTGGTCTATAGTATATGACGTCTATGATGGGCTTGCTTCCAGCCATGGAAGAACTTGCGTAAATCCCATTAGTTTGTATTGGTCTTATGACAAGAGTGAAAAAATGACACGTTATGAAACTTTTACCATAAACTAGCATTTTATGCACTAAAACAAGTGAAATATTGCACAGTTTTTTAAACAGTAGAAAAAATATGTTATTTAACTATCAGAAATGATGGGAAAAGTTAGTAAAATATCGCTTGTAATATTAAATAATAAAGTAAAATCTAATATTCATAGTCTAAAATTAATGCAAAACTTTTTCTACAACTTGAATTATTAGGAAACTAAACAGACTAGAGGAGTGCATTTACCTACATAATATGATCGCAAAATATTGACCAACTTTGTTCTAATGAAGTGAACTTCTGCAGCAGACATTTTCTGCAGCAGTACCGCAAATGTTCCAATCTCGAAACACTACCGTAATAGTTTGCAAACTTTAGAAATTACGTGTTTTTATCGAAGATTGCTGAATATTTTAAGAATGTCGGGAGGAGATTTTATATAACAAACGAGATATTGTTTTCTGTCTAGGTAAATACTTAAATATTTAGTTTCTATCGTATCTCATCATCCACGTTTATATTTTAATATATTAAAGACTCAAGATATTAACCAAATTCGTTAATAATAAATATTATTCTTATATTTTCTACAATAGTTACAACCTGTTAGTCAGGCAGCAATAATAACCTTCAAAACCAAGCACAGTTTAGTATAAATCTGCTCATAGGCCGGTCTTTATGTTGAGCAGAGAGTGAGAAAGAAAGATGGGAGAGAGAGAGAGAGAGAGAGAGAGAGAGAGAAGTCTGTAGAAACCCATCTGCTTGGCTTATGTGCATACTGCTGGGTTCCAGTGTTGTAATGTATCTAGTTACAAGTATCTAGATACAGTAACTAGATACATAGTACTTTTTCAAGTATCTAGATACAAATTAGATACTTTTTGAAATATGTATCTAGATATTTAAATTTAAGTATCTTGTATCTGTACATCAGATTCTTTGATCATTACTTTATTTTTATGCCATGATACCGAACTGATAGTTTAATTGTAAATTGTCATTTTAAATATTTTATTTTGACTCTAAACAAAATTCAGAAAACTAACTTTTGAACTGCCGTAAAAATAGTAGGTATTTAGGTACCACAATAGTAGGTACAACACTTAACCCTTACGTTACGGTGTCCTTTGGTTGCGGTCTGGGGTACAAATGTACCCCATTTTTATTTTATCGTAAATAAATAATTTATTAATAATTTGTATTCAGGTTTACTATGGAATATATTAAAAATGTTTTTTAGCTGAAATTACAATATTTTCAATTGCAAGTTTTTCATACGTCCAACATTCATAAAATCCTGTTTCATACTAACCAACTAAATTTCTAGCAAAGCATACGCCCAACCTGATTCGTCCGTCCTGCCCGACGTCCAGATTTATACTGAAGCGAGTGTTTAGGCGGTAGCTGTTTTGCAAATGTCAGGGAATTCACCCAAGTTGACTCCGCCCTTTACCTAAAAATGATCAATAAAATTCATGAAAAATAAATTAATTAATATTAGGTGTTTAAAATAAAAAATGAACAAAATATTTACCTACATTGTTTCATAAGTAAGTAAATAAAGTATTTATGGTATTTATAAAACTCAAGAACGATTATTTTATTCAAATTTTGTGGGGTACATTTTAAGTAGCACCGCTCCGTAAGAGTTAAGGAAAACGGGTCATCATTAATTAAAACTAAGTTTTTGAATAACTATTGTTGCTATTTTGATGAGCAATTTACTAAAAACATATGAAAAATTATATCCACACATGTGGTTTGGGAGTGGACCGTGGTTTTGTGAAGCCTTGGGCAAGATAAATTAAGGCCCTTCAAAAGTTTCCGGTGATTGAAAATACACTTTATAATTTTTTCTTCATAGAGGCCTGGCTCTAGTCCGCCTCACCCAAAGGTCGTCCATTCTAGTGTGGATATTAAGTTAATTTCATAATTGACATCAGTAAGATAAGTAGGTGTGTTTCCTAAAGTGCGTAAATTGAATAAATTATTAAACGTTCATATAAATTTATTTTGTAAGCGTGAAAATGTCAATTGAAATTTTGTTTATAAATTAAGTAATTTTAATTTTTATTAGTGATCAAAAATGATCGTGACATTACACGAATTCCACTTCAATTAGGTCTAAAATTTGATTGAAAAAAACAAAGCTGCGTATCTATAAGACTAACATTAGACTTATAGATACGCAGCTCATACGTTAGCACATATGGCTAACATAATACATACGTTATTTAGTACAAATTTATTCCGTAGAATAGTGTTTTACCTTGAATTTAGAGGGCTTTTTGTGACGTCACGGTCATTTTTGAACAACCTGTATAATACTGATTAACGTGCACTGTTTGTTTGGAAAAAAATATGGTATTTTCATTTTTTTAGGTACCAAATATGTATTGTACTTGAATTAGACGCAAAAACACAATGAAAACAGAAAATGGAGCCAAGTGAATGTAGACAATTTTGGAATTCAACGCTTTAGTTCTTCATAACCCATTATTTTCAAAAAAATCTATCCGTACATAACAATGTTTATTCCAAATATTTAAGCGAAACTAAATGGAATTTTTATTTTCTAAGTTGACACAAGCTCATTTTTTAACGATTTAGTTGGGATTTTTCAAGTGTTTTTTCAAAAGTATCTAGCTGTATCTAGATACAACCATTTTTGGCATGTATCTGTATCTAGATATTTTTTATAATTCTGTATCTGTATCTGCATTTAGATACAATTTTTCTTAGCTATCTGTATCTGTATCTAGATATTTTTTAAATGTATCTATTATAACACTGCTGCGTTCACTTTAATATACGTAACCAAAGAAAATACCTTTTAACATGCTTCAAAATTTTGAAATAAATGAAGAATTTCAGTTTGCGATCTCTTACGCCAAGAACTCATCCGTATGGTAAATTTAGTACATAAAATATTTCACTAAATCAAAAATCAAATAAAAGTTGTCTCATGTTGTACAGCAACTTTATACTATATACACTATATTTGTATAGTTCAAAATTGTACCATCTACGCCACTTTTCATTTATTTAATCTTTTCTAATTATCTACATTTACTAGAGATAAGCCTGTACTATATTTTTATATGTATCTCTAAAAGTCTCTCTAAATATTCTTGTAATTTGTTTTGCTTATAATTGTATTCGGCCTCTGAACTCAGCAGTATTATATATTATAAGTATGCTGGTGAGATTCAGTCATCTTGCAGTATAATTAGACCCTTTCAGCCTATATACAGAGTTGTCTCCAAATTTTAGACTTCATATATTTTTGTTAATGGTGTCAGTCCCCAATTCTCATAATATGCCATTACGTACATCCGTTTCACTTTACTGTTACGCAGATAATTTCCACAATTAGTAACAATACTATTATATTAAATTTATGTTATGGTTCAAGTATAATGTGAACATGAATGAAGAAAAAGATAGTGAAGTTGGAGAGAAAAATTTTGCGTTGACGAAAATTCTGTTATATAATAATAATAATAATAATAATACTTTATTACCCAAAAATCAGTACAGATCAAGGCTCGTCATGAGTAGTGTATAATAAACACAATAATATTAATAAGAATTAATATAACATATAATTAACATGAAAATGTGTCCAATTACAAAGTATGAAAATATGAAAATGTACTAGATTCAAAAATTTTGAACTAATGACGCAAATATTCCTCGACCGAATAGAAACAGTGGTCAAGCAAAAAGTTTTTAAATTATAATTTGAATGTACTTGTACCTGAAGTAATCTTAATATGTTTAGGCACCTTGTTGTATAAAGTTACTTGGTTATATTTCGGGCTAGATTTAAATTGCTCGGATTTATAACTAGGTATTTCCAATGTATAGTTATGTCTTTTAGAGAGTGTATTAAAAGAATTTATGTTATTTCGTACATAGCAGACACATTTATAAATATATAAACAAGGAAGAGGTAAAATACCTAATTCCTTAAAATATGAATAACATGAAGTTATTTTAGAAACTCCAACCATTGTTCTAATAATTCTTTTTTGCATTTGGAAAATTCTGTCAGCAGAAGTACTTTTACCCCAGAATATTATGCTATAACTTATGATAGAATGGAAACTAGCATAGTAATAGGTTTTTAAGCCTGACAAAGAAGTCGTCATTTTTAAGCGACGCATTGCAAAAATAGATTTAGATATTTTTTTAGAAATGGCATCAGTGCAGTTATTCCACTTTAAGTAATGGCCAATTTCAATACCCAAATATTTAACTGACTCGGAATAGATTAAAAGACTGTTGTCACATGTTACTTAATAAACCGGTTTATTCAGTGTTTATATGATCTAATACAGTACACGCACAAGTAAGATCTAGTGTTGGAATGACGAAAAGGTTCACTGTCACAGTAGGTGTACAGCAAGGTTCAGCTTTCAGTCCTTACCTGTTTAATATCGTCATGGATGTGTTGACGGAGAAGATGAGAGATCAGGCTCCATGGTCGATGCTCTTTGCGGATGGCATTATGTTAGCAGAGTAGGGCATATAACTAGCACAAGAAAAGCTAGAAAAGTGGAGAGAGGCCACTGAAAGTGGAGGGTTTAAGACTAGCAGGATGAAAACGGAATACATGTGTTTTGGAGGAAAAGGCAACATCAGGGAATTGAGTTTATTACATGACAGTATAGGCAGAGCAGGAGAGTTTAAATATCTCGGTTCCCACTTGTCTGAAAATAGGGAACTGGAGAAAGAAATAGCTCACAGGGTAGACAGGATGGATGAACTGCAAAAGGGTGTCAGGGGTGTTGTGTGATCGAAGAATCGAAGAGCTACCAAAGGCAGAGTGTACAAAACCATGGTGAGGCCAGCTATGGTAGCGAGACATGGCCTATAAAGAAAGCCCAGGAAATTAAGCTGGATGTGATGGAGATGAGAATGTTGAGTGGATGATGGGCAAGACAAGAAGATATAGGATACAGAACAAAAGGATAAGAGAAATTGCTAAGGTAGTAGAGGTTGCGAAGAATGTACAGGAAAGAAGGCTTCACTGGTATGGACATATTATGAGGAGAGTTGTTAGTTAGTTAGTTAAAATTTTTGGCGCACAGTAACAAAGGCTAATTGCGCCTAACGCAGCCCATTTAAATGACTACACTACATATTAAAAACAATCAATAAATAGATAAAATCAATAAAATTACGCATACTTAATAAAAGAAATTTTGCACAGACAAACACAAATAAGATAAAAAGTTTGTCCGAAAATTAGAACAGACTCAGGATTGATGGTAAGAGGCTGTATAAGGGTCAATTACCATCGAATATCACAGTTTAGAAATAGAACACATTAAAATAAGGTGCAAGACTTAACACATAAAACAGTAAGTTCGATTCTCTCAGGAAGAGTATCAGCCTGTCCATGAGTACTCTGTCGTCATCTAAAGCAACTGACAGGTCATAGCTCAAGCCTAACCTCTCCCTCACATCCTCGAACTGTACACATTCAGTGAAAAAGTGTAACATAGACAAATCTGTGTTACACGTCTCACAGATAGGGGACTCCTCATCTCGAAGGAGGTGTCCATGGGTCCACAAACAGTGGCCTAACCGGAAGCGTGTGATGGCGGTTTCCTCCCTGCGGTTAATCCTACAGGAAGAACCCCATGGTTTAACGTCTCCCTTAATCTGTCGCAACTTAATGTTCTGTGTGCGGCTCCACTCATGTTGCCACATGTCTAAAACCAGGTGTTTCAGATGACTCTTTGCGTCATCTGAAAAAATGATCACATCAATCATAGGTCTGTGGGAGGCAGCTTTTGCAGCTGCATCTACCGCTTCGTTGCCTTTAATACCAACATTTCCCGGTATACAAAACAGCTCTATCCTCACATTCGGAGCATTCAGATTGTGGAGTAGCAGCTGGATCTTTAGTACAAGAGGATGCACTGGATCTGGATCTTGGATACTGTTCAGAGCGCTTAGCGAGTCCGTCAAGATAACACTTGACCGACTTTGCTCTGACGAAACAAAACACAGGGCTTTGAAAATAGAGTACAGCTCAGCAGTGTACATACTCGTTATGGAGTGCAGACGGTACTGAAACTGTTGGCGTGGATTCAAAACAACGAACGCACACCCAACTCTGGTTCCGGATTTTGATCCGTCAGTCAAAATGACAGTATCCTCGAACCTAGGGAATATTATGAGGAGAGATAAGAATTATGTGGGAAGGAGAATGAACAGCTTGTGGAAGGGAGAAGAGGTAGAGGAAGACCTAAGAGAAGGTGGAAGGACTGTATCGTACAAGCCTTGAGTGAGAAGGGACTGAACGAGAGAGATACACAGAACAAGACAGGATGAAAGAGAAGAATTAAGAACAGCGACCTTAAATATTACAGGAAAAAGCTGAAGAAGAAGAAGAAGAAGGCAGTACACGCCGCTTAATGTGATTTATTACCATGATTACTATAAATTACATTTTTCCTATATAGCCGTGTACATCAGATACAATATCCGAATGATAACATTATCCGTGATTACAATAAGCGACGTGCATTTTACTTCAAAAATTCAGTCTGACAAGTAGCAGTGTTGTCTGTCAGAGATTAGAATTCAGTATTATAGAATTAACATAATATATTTGAGAAGTGAGTCGTCATTCAGCGGGCAATAATCGTTAGATGGAAGATCGATTATCAGTGATGCTATCTGCGAGAAACAGCTCGCGGCGGCGGGCTGAGAGACCATGGGCGCCCGGTATCGAGCCGCGCCTTAGTTTACTTTCCCGATACCATACCGGGGAACTCACTACGTCTCTCTACTTAAACATTTGTCATACAGAGTAAATAATATATATTTTTAATATTAAATTTCATATTTAAACATATTATTTATAAATATGTACCAATACATATCTTTATAGTCCGTTTCTTTGGTTTAAGATGAACTAGATTTTGAAATCGCAATTTAGCGATTTAGTGAAGCTTTTGATAATTTGTTTTGCGAGATTTGTTTTGCGATACTTGTTTCGCAAAATCCCAACTAAATCGTTAAAAAATGAGCTTGTGTCAACTTAGAAAATAAAAATTCCATTTAGTTTCGCTTAAATATTTGGAATAAACATTGTTATGTACGGATAGATTTTTTTGAAAATAATGGGTTATGAAGAACTAAAGCGTTGAATTCCAAAATTGTCTACATTCACTTGGCTCCATTTTCTGTTTTCATTGTGTTTTTGCGTCTAATTCAAGTACAATACATATTTGGTACCTAAACTCTTTATATAGGATGTTTGAAATTTCATTACAGATCGTTTCCCAAACTATGTTAAAATATTATCAAAATTTGTGTGAGATTGGACACAGGTGCATTTCTCACTAGCCCGATACCAAGCCTGCTATGTGAAGCAGGCAAACTATCACAGTACAGTTGTCGTAAAATTAAACCCCTATAACGTCTTTTGTATACAAAAATTTGCATAAAAGTTGGCTACAATTTTTGGCACACAGCAACGACGGATTTTTCATAAAAATTCACGCGTATAAAATATGTCCTGATTTATACCTTTTTTGCTAACCGATGAACAAAAATTGAATTGTGTTGAATGACGTTGCCTCATAATTAAAAAAATTGACAATAGGGACTCAAAACGTGTTTGTGCACGACAGTGTAGTTTTTTGAAAATTAATGTAACGATTTTTATGTGTTTTGTTTTACATGATTAACATCTGAAAATAAATGTTTGATTTTTACCGACCACCAACATATATAAGGGAGGTATTGTGATCATACCGATTTTGACATTTCGATGGATCTCCACGAATTGAGGTCCCTACATAACGATTTGACAATTTTTAGCATGATGTCTGTCTGTCTGTCTGTCTGTCTGTCTGTCTGTCTGTCTGTCTGTCTGTCTGTCTGTCGGTCTGTCTGTCGGTCTGTCTGTCTGTCTGTCTGTCTGTCTGTCTGTCTGTCTGTCTGTCTGTCGGTCTGTCTGTCTGTCTGTCGGTCTGTCTGTCTGTCTGTCTGTCTGTCTGTCTGTCTGTCTGTCTGTCTGTCTGTCTGTCTGTCTGTCTGTCTGTCTGTCTGTCTGTCTGTCTGTCTGTCTGTCTGTCTGTCTGTCTGTCTGTCTGTCTGTCTGTCTGTCTGTCTGTCTGTCTGTCTGTCTGTCTGTCTGTCTGTCTGTCTGTCTGTCGGTCTGTCGGTCTGTCGGTCTGTCGGTCTGTCTGTCTGTCTGTATGTCTGTCGGTCCGTGTACAAATGCAGAGCAAATTCGGCTAAAAGGATTTTTATGAAACTTCACATTTAAGCTTTTGACATCAATGGCACAAGTTGATCAACTTTTGGTAAAAATCGGTTAACGAGAAATGGTAGTTTACTCGTGTTGGTTTTAAGATTTTTGCAAATATTTCACAACAGAGAAATATTTCGAAAAAAAATATTTAACAAAAGTTGCTATAAAAGCAATAGCTAACAACTTTTATTTGAGACATTTTTTGATAAAGCAGCATAAATAAAACAAGTACTTTGTGATGGCGGTCGGTCCTGTGGTGGCCACAGCTGATTTCTTTACGCTTATATTTACGCACTTATTAATTTATTATTTATATCTACAAGGCCCAAAGAAAATTTTGTGGGGGAGAGACAAAATATGAAGTTACACCACTCTGTTTATTCGATGTACTATGAAAAATTTAAATGGAATCTTCTATATATTTTTATATATCTTGAAAATCACATGTATTAGGTATAAAACTATGCCACATAAGTGACGTTTTGATGTAAAATAAAGTTTAGCTTACAATCACCAGAGGGTTATGAACGTGTTAATCAAAGACCTGAAGAACGATGTGCTGACTGTGTAATACACCGAGAACTTCGTTTCTAAATGTCTCTTTTTGTAAATGTATTTCGATAACTCTCTCTATATATTTTCATTTTTCATTGTCTTAGTTTATACCTATATAGCAACTTGAAACTGCGTTATAAAATCTTTATATGCTATTCAACAATTCATATTTATAGAAATAAACATTAGGAATATTTTATAGTTTTAAAGAAAGTTATTCATAAGATTATCTCAAGTTGTGAGTGTTATGTGTGTAATAAAATAAAATATATTCAAGATATTATGATGAGTGAGAAGCCAGGAGAGGCCATTCAACACATTTACAGGATCATTTCATATACCATTATGTTCTGTATGCACATGCGTCCACCGATTTGGCTTCGAAACAATTTCCAACGTTTCAGGAGTAAATTTTTGGATATGTCCGTACATGCCGGCATATCAAGTCTTGTCAGGGTTTTTAGGGTTTAATTAATTTCAGCACTCTATTTAGTCAAGTATCACACACGAAATAACGGGCAGACAAGTACAATAGATGAGTTAGTGAAGTAGATAATATTAGTGATAAATGGAAAGAATGTAAGAACAAAAATTTTAGCCCTGTACACTATAGTAATGATTTTTTTTTTGCGGTTTCAATCCAAGGATTGGTTGGCATCAGCTCTCATCGAGTCTCAATCTTGGCCCAGTCTTTTTAGTTGGACGTAGGAGAGGCAGCCTAACACCTCCATCCCCTGTCCAATGTAGTTCAGTCCTAGGTCTACCCCTACATTTTGTAAATAGTCGATGTAGTACACGTAATTATGCTAATGAAGTCTTTTTCTTCTTTATTTGCTTTATCCATTCCAAATGTTGGTTATCATCATGGCTGCACCTTGTTTGTTGTCATCTGACATAGTTCTGTGGATGTTTCCGAATAATTTTTTTAGGTTAGCGAGCCAAGAGAACTTTGGACTATCCCTGTACAATATTTTGTGGAATACGATATTTCTGCTCGTTCCTATTTATTACCTACATAGTGCTAGGTTATAAACTCATTCCTTGAATGACTTCATGACTCAGTCGACCAAAATATACGTTTGTCGATCCATATTTCACATGCTTGAACGGTCTTTTCGGTAACTTTTCACACGGTCCAGACTTTGCAAAGCCACGAGCTCTCTATAGGCTATTAGTAATGATAAATTCGGACTAAATACATTGAATAATTTTTTTTCTGTATGTCTTAATATTAATATATAATACAATTGACATCATGGATCATGTTGCTTCCCTTCTTATTTGCTACTGCTATCATCCATCTGACATCCGGTCTGGCTTCTAGGAGTTTGGACTGCATGACTTTATATCTTTCAATTCTAGCACATAATATCTTCCTAGGTTTTCTTGCATCTCCTCTTCTCATTACAACACTACACCTCCTTTCATCCTTTCTTTGATAGGAGTAATTTTCGTTAGGAGTCATTAGTGTTCTTCGTTCCCATTTTTGACTATTGGTATTGCTTTTATGTTCTTGTTTTCTGAAACGAGATGGCGGGATAATGTGAAAGAATGTTTCAAGTTATTATATTTTTGTTTTATAACGGAAAACGGACTCAGACAAGGGTGCGTACTCAGTCCGCTACTGTTCTCAATGGTTCTAGACGACGCCATAAAAGAAGTGAGACAAAATATTAAAGAATATTGTGTGGGCTACTGGAAAATGGAAAATGTGAAAGTAGCAGAACTTTGCTATGCGGCTGACATGGTCATAATAGCAAGGAACGAGGACGAACTACAAAACAACCTGAACCAATACAATAAAGAATTGAAGAAAATAAATATGAAAATTAGCACACAAAAAACAAAAACAATGGTAATAAGCAGGACAAAAATGCAACACAAGATAAAAATAGATGACAAAATAATAGAACAGGTAGGAAAATTCAAATACCTAGGTACAGTTTTCGCCGAAGATGGAAAAATGGATGAAGAAATTATGGAAAGAGTAGGCGCAGCAGGAAGAATGTTCAACAGCATCAAAGCACCGTTCTTAACTAAAAAAGAAATACCAACTAACAACAAGGTAGAGAACTTCAAAAAAGTGACAGTACCAATTTTGACATATGCCTCAGAATCCTGGACCACTACAGAGACGCACAGGTCTAAAATAAGAAGCTCCGAAATGAGATTTTTAAGGAAAATCGAAGGTAAAACAAAACTGGACAGAATAAGAAATGAAGTATTTAGGGAAAAACTAGGCACAAAACCAGTAGAGACTATAATAGAAGAAGGACAGCTAAGATGGCTGGGACATATACACAGAATGAGTGAAGACAAAATAGTAAAAAGAGTTTATGAAGCAAGAACAGTGAAGAAAGTTAGACCAAGAAGACCGAGAAAAACCTGGCAACAAGAAACAAAAGAAGCTGCAACGAAGAGAGGAGTAAAGTGGGAGGAGACAAGAAAATATACAAAGGACAGAACACGATGCAAAGAAGTATGGAGAACAATACCAGAAAATAAGTAACTCGACTATAGCCTTACATCGCAAGGTAGAAAGGCTTCAGGATTAAGTAAGTATATTTTTGTACCGAGGCTTGGACTTAGATGTTCCAATCTTCCTTCTCCTGACCTGTACCTTGATATCTTCATGACGTTTGACTAGCTCGTTTCTAATACTCTGTCCTAGTATTTGTCTGTTTTTAAATTCTGTAGATGAGTACTTTTCTTCGTAAAATAACGCTATATCTTGTTCCCATTAAATCCTTTATATTTCTCTCTCTTACCTTCATACCATCTCCTTTTACTAGTCGTACACTAGTCCTTTCCATGTGTTATTTCACACATTTCTTCGTAGTTCGTTACCTCTTTTCTACTGCTATTGCCAACTTGGTTCTTTTTACTTTCTCTATTAAAATGTACTTAGGAGTTTACTGTCGGATACCGAGAAAAATAGTATATATTTGTACTAGATCTTTTCTATGTCATCTTATTCTTTCCAGCCCCATACTTCAGAATCCTATCATAATATACTCAGTAGTAGCTTGTCGAATAACAGCCATCTAGCTGGAAATTGTTTTTGAATTTTCGATGACCTATACTAGGGGTCGGCAAGCTAAAGAACCAAATTCACCCTTTATGGTATCTGGAAACATTTTAACGAGCCATCAATTCGTTAAAAAAGTCATTTATTAACGTATTTTTTAGCATAATTTAATGAGCAGTGTCAATTTAAATATGTTTTATTTTAGTCATTGGTATTATCGATACACTGCAGAAAAATGCATGAAAATAAAATGAACTTTTGCATGAATATTTTCTAAATTGTATTCATTATCAACTTAATTTGAAGAACCACACGAAGATCCTCAAAGAGCCGCATGCGGCTCGCGAGCCGCAGTTTGCCGACCTCTGACTTATACCATAAAACATTATCAACATCGCTTCACCATTACTATTGTTGTTTCTGTACAACTTTATTGAGTACTTCTTTAAAGCGCATGATGGGTATTCAGCATTGAGTTATAGAGTTGCACAGTCAACTATTTCTTCTACGCCACTGATGCGAAAGCAGACATATATAATTGAACTATTCTGTTCGCACAGTTTTACATTTTTATTTACTATTTGCTTTTCCGCACACGAAGCGAATTTCCAACAAGTAACACTTTGAAAATTGCATTTTAACTGTTTCTGTATAGTGGTATAATTTTACAGAATTTATTGTAAATATTGGTTTGTTTGTTTTTTTTTTTTTTTCATTTTTAAAAATAACTCGTGTTTTTTTTTTCTGTTTAATAATAAAAATACGTACGTTGTGGTATTAACACTTACTTCCCTTGGGCTGTTTTGAAATCTGTTATTTAAAACTGAAACACGGTTTTTAATTCAGAACATTATAATTTTAAATTTCTGATTTACATTAAAAAATATTTCATAATTATTATTTATATGAATATTAAAGTCATTTAAATAAAAAAGAAAAAAATTCAAAATTTCAACTTCTATTACAGTAAATTTCTTACTACGTGACTACAGTCTATTCCAAACGATTAGGCGGAACTAACCAGAATTTTCATTTTTGTAAGTTTTCATTAACTATTTTTTTTATATATTGTAGTTGGCTTTTCCTGAATAAAATGATCAAAAGCTTGAATCAATCGGTAAAAGTAAGTAGAATTGAAAATATAGTTCCGCCTAAACCAAAGGAACAGACTTAACGTGTGTTTTAAAAATATTTAAATAATAGACTAGTGTTTAAAATGAATGTCTAAATGGGCCTTAAGACGGAAGAAAATAATTTTTAAATATTTCACAAACTCTGTGTTTTATTTTAACTCTGTGTTTTCACTCAAATATTTTAAAATCATCATTTATTACAATTTGTAAGTATTTCCATGTCATATAATTATTTTATAATATTGTTATTAAGAGAATTCAAAAAGAAAGTTCGTTGTTTTGCACTGTCAAATTACTGTTGTGTTGGGTACATTCGATTAGACGCTCCGAGTGTTCCGAGCACGTTCTGTATACTCAAACGTGTTCGATTTGATGCTCGGAGTACACTCAATTGCATTCGTTTTGCGATCGAGCGAGTATTTAGAGTGCGCTCTATGTGTTCGGGGCTTTAAGACCAGGCATATGGGGTATATGACGGAAAAATGTGGGGGTATGATCGGCGGGAAAGAAATTAAAAGTAACTTAAATTATAAATAAAAATAAAAGCCTTAGACAAATAACAATAGACAAATAATATTGTTATTCGTCTATGGCTACATAGTACGGCCATTTTGTGTACTTTAGACGTTCTGTAAACAGTAAAAAAAATATTAAAATACAGTCTATTCCAAACGATTAGGCGGAACTAACCGGAATTTTCATTTTTGTAAGTTGTCATTAGCTATTTTTTTATATATTGAAGTTGGTTTTTCCTGAACAAAATGATCAAAAGCTTCAATCAATTGGTAAAAGTAACTAGACTTGAAAATCTAGTTCCGCCTAAACCAAAGGAACAGAATTTACACCATGCATAAAATTAAAATGGAAAAAATTAATTAAGTTAATTCAATAATTAATATTTAATTTTTAATTAATTTAATTTTTTCATCATTGAAAACAAAATCAACGAAAAACCGAGGTATATAATTTTAATTCATGACTGACGTGAACTAATCTGACAGTAAAAACGCCGTCTAAAATTGTAGGGTTAGCTTTTATAAATATTATAACTTGGGTTTTAATATTTAATAAACACAACCCAAGCTCACTCCGTGTTCGAGTTGCTGCGCTCCGTCAGTGTTCTATTCTTGACGTCACCATCAACTGTTCGCTCAGCGCTCGCTCTACCCTGTACAACTCGAATACACCCGTTGTGTTATCATAGAAATTGTTTATTATTGTGTTATCAATGAAAAGATTATATATTGTAAGTGATGCAAAGTATAAAAAATTGTATATTGCTCGTTTTATACGACGTATTATCACACTTGTTTCTTTGGAGCACTCCTCACTGCGCTCGTCGTACTCCAAACAACTCGTGTGACAATACATTGTCTTATAAAACTCGTATAATATACTATAGTGTCATAGTGAAACTCATTCTAACACTCATTCAGTTTCATAATGTCTCTTATGAATTTAAAATAGAAAAAACAAATTAGGGAACAATGAGGATAATATATTTTTTCAATTTTAATATGTTTTCCCTTTAATTTCACGAAAAAATATCGGGTATGTCAATCATGAAATCTACATAAAACCAGAGTTTTGAAGTAACCCTACCATTCCTGTCGATAACAATTTTGAAATGACTGCTGACGCGAACATCAGCAATCAGGGAATTATCAGTGATAACCGCCCCTGCCGCCTCTTTCCCGCCTTTAACACCACCAACGTATTATGTCATCAGATCGCACGGCTTTATTTCAAGTCCGTTTTTTAATTAGTGTTTAGAAATAGGGTTTAATTTCCGCTTTCTGTTTGCGAATGTGTGTGTGCGTTTTAATATTGAACACAAGGCCTGGTTTACTCTTTTACTGAAGAGTAAATAAAACTATTTACTCACCTTGTGTACACAATGTTTTTAAAATGCAAGAACTCTACTTGGGAAAAAATATACATATTCTACATAGGATCTATGTTGAGATATAGTTTACATTTAAATTTTTGTACTTAATTAGGATTATTTTTAGTTCATAACTTTATAGAGGGATTCTTGGCTTTTGAACTTAATTAAAAATAAGTACCTAACCCTTTAATCACCCTCAACTCTTTGCTAAGTGTAAAGCTGTCCCAAAGAAATATATTTTTCCTACGACAAATTTGGAATAGACTTGTATTTTTTAATTTATTTTACATCGGTTTATTTCTGCAACTTGGATGAAGGGTGAATGATCGTTATAAGCGCTTGCTAACTTGCGCCGACCAGCGAGAATAAATATTGCTATACTTTCAAATATACCCGGGCACGTAGTACGTTTGTTGGCGCTTGAAACATACGCCGATGAGTAACAGGAATCTTTGAAACATTATATGATTTATACATTGAAACATTATATTATATTAGGTCGTCAAGTTGGTTGATAACTTACAAATATAAGGAATTATTTTATTCAGCAAAGTATGCACCCATATTGTCTATACTTTTTTGCCATTTAAGCGGCGGGTTGTTCAGGCCGGTGGTATAAAACCCTGGTGGACGAGAGTCAATGAATTCCTGGAAGGCCAGTTTTACAGCATTGTCGGAATTAAACTGTTTTCCTATTAAAAAGTTGTCCAAATTGCGAAAGAAGTGCTAGTTAGTGGGGGCTAGGTCTGGTGAGTATGGAGGATGATTAAGAATTTGAAAATCCAATTCCTGTAGTTTTGCCACATTGTCATTGTCATTTTTGCAGTGTGGTCTAGCGTTATCATGCCACTTTTTGATGAAGAAATTTTGGTAAACAGGCACTGGTAATAATGTTTCTACGTGTTTACTTAACGGTGTCAATAAGCGTTTGTCAATACCTAATTAATCGCCTGTTTAAAAGCACTGGAAACAATATTTCTACATGTTCATACCCAGACACAAATTTTGTTGAGTTTAAAAACCACTAACTCATTCAGACCAATTCTGTAACTCAGTTACTATGATTATTGTAACTAAATTTGTTTCTATGAGCAAGGTCAGTTACTATCATGAATGAAAGTCATTATACTTTTTATAATATTTTATCTTGTAACGTTACTACACAGTAAATTTTTACAGAATTGATTCATAGAAATGTGATGCTCGACTAAATATGAATTTAAACGTCAGAGTAAAATTTACTCCTCCTTGAGCATTTTTAGACGCAAGCTTATTATATTATAATTAATCTAAATGTATCTATATGAGATCCGTTTAAGATCCGCCTTGGAGAAATGGATACGGACCCGGATACGGGTTTTTACGTTTACGGATCACCCGCGAATACGGATACGGATACAGAGCTCCGGCACACCACTTGTTGTACGTACGCGGTGCTGTACTCCTTGGGGAAGTATCTGACGGAGCCATGGCAACTCGAACAAATATATTTTAAGCTCCTTTTTTTGTTTTCCACAATTTAATTAATTAGTATATTGTTTTTTGTTTCAGGTGAGAGATACGCTTATTCATCATCCTATGTTCACAAAAAATACAAGATCTTCTTGACTTTAGACCGTATTAAAAGTAAGTAATTGTTTTTTGAAGTAATTTAAAGAAAGGCTTAATCAAAAGAATAGTAACATACTTCGAAAAAAGAAAGAAAAACACAATTATTATTACTTGCGAGTTTTCTTACAGCTATTGTGTTTCGTTTATTCACGAGATACCTACCGACCTTCGTCAGAATACATTCCCTTCGCTAGAATTCAAGTAATTAAAAGTAGTAAATTAAATTCTATAGCTTACTATCAACACAACTGAGTTAAGTAGCATAAACAGTATTTTAATATATACCTGAAGTGCCAGAAAGAAACAACATCGTTATTTGTAGGTTCCATCAGTGCCATTAATAGTATCTATAACATAAAAACTTAACAAGAAACTATCTAGGACATTCAGGAATTAATTCATTATTACCAGAAATAAACAAAACATAAAATAACGTTTCTTTGGGTCCTAAGTCATAAAGGCATTTCAGAAAATGCGGAAATAGACAACATAAAAACAAAATAGACTCATCACAATTAAATACAAAGATATCAATAGAAAACATCTTCAATACGAGGGCTACCTTTTAAGTTTTTACAAAAACTAAGAAAGAAAACAATTTTTTTGGAACAAACTGTTTTATTGCTTTTCAAAATATTGGCCTTTAAGATTTATACACTTTTGCATGCGTTCTAACCAATTCTCGAAACATTTTTTCCACTCTGAAGTTGGTATCTCAAAAACATGTTCTTCGAAGGCTTGAACAGTTCTTGAGGTGATGAAAATCGCTGTCCACGCAATTTTGTTTGACATTGGGGAACAAAAAAAAAGTCTTTAGGGGATAAATCAGGTGAATACGGGCAATGAGACATTAATACGATGTTTTTCTCCTTCAAATAATCAATTGTTTGACGTGCTGTGTGGGAGCTTACATTGTCATGATGAAGAATGATGCTACGTTTTTGGTTGTTTTTCCTGCTTTTGTCTTAAACTTTTGGTAAACAAATTTTTGTTTTCCATTCAGCATTAAATGTTCTCTGATCCTCTAAGGGAATAGTTGCGACATGTCCAGTACAACCGAAGAAATAAGCGATCAAGTGCTTCGTGAACGAACAACTTTTGTGGGTTTCGATTTATATTGGAAGACCCAAACAGTGGATTGTTGCTTAATTTCTGGTTCATATGAATAAATACAAGTTTCGTCACATGTAACGATGTTGTATACGAATTTTGCAGTGCCTAGGTTAATTTTTTTTAGCATTCTCTTACACCAATCAACACGAGCCTTTTTTTGAGCTTGGGTCAAATTATGCGGAATCCATCAGGAACAGATCTTTTTCACAGGTAAATGTTCATGCAAAATCGAATGTACTGCAATTTGCGATATGCCAAATCTTCTTTAATCATTTTGCGCACAAAATCGATGTTTTTTTTTTGAACCACAACCGATTTTGGTCGACCTTCACGAGATTTATCACTGACGGACGCACGGCCACGCCGAAAATCTGCAAACAAATTGTAAACAGTCTTTTCTGATGGTGCTTCATTACCAAAAGTTGAACGAAGCGAATCTGTGCATTGTTGTTGAGTTAGGCCTTTACTAAAATCGTAAAAAATCATCCAACAAAAACCTTCACGAGTAATATCCATTTTTTCACAGACTTATTTTTTTAAATGCTCACTGTCAACAAACTACTGGTCAGTTTATAAGCTGCCACTGATTTCACAATAACAAATATCAAATTTTACGAATATTACGTCTGTAAAAACATAAAAGGTAACCGTCGTATAATCACAGAATCATTATTAACTTTGAACAATGATCTCTCAATAGGAGGCAGACCCATTACACAGGTACAACTGTTTTATAATTGCGAACTGTATTTTTTTTAAAATTTTTTTTTAATGTATAATATTTTTTCATGTAATAATAAAATTTAAAAAAAAATTCATAGCAACCTATTTTATTGTTAAATTAAAAAGTCAATAAATGACCATATATGTTTCATTATTCGACATATCATATTACACCATTCAAATACTATTAAAATGTTTCATATTGCAAAATATATAATTTAATTTTTCTTCCTAAAATTGTTTTTCATTTCACAAATAACTAACTTTTAAATAAAATTCATTATACGACTTTTTCGAATGAAAATATCAGTTTGAAATTTAATTATTTTTTTTTTAAACGTTGACATCGGATTGAAACCTTTGTCGGTATATCAATTTCACATTATTTGATTATAGAAGAATCAAGTGGTAGAGGGAGGGGTATAACAAACAAAAATAATCGTCTCAGCACCAATCGAAACAAGCAGATAACATTGTTAAAAACAAAAGCAATTATAAATTTTATTTGTCACTATCTGAATGGATTGTATCGTGATCAGTTGAGACAAATTACATCAGACACACTCCAAAATTTGTGTATCACTCAGTTTCAGAAAAATTTGATTGTTTCCATATCATTTTTTAAGTAAATAGTAGCTAAATCTAGACTAATACAATCTGATCCAAAAAAAGGCGTCTAGTAAGCCTTGAATCTATTTTTTTATTATGTTAAATAGAAAATTCTGTGCCAATTTAAAAATTTCGTTGATAATGTATTTGTAAAATAAATGCTTAACATGCAAGGAATCAATATCATTACTATTATTGTATCTCCTCATTATCAAATCATCATCGAATATATATAATCCGAAATGGGTTGTGGCTTCCTCCTTTCGCACCTGTTTTTCGCTTTTGCTCTCCGATTTTCCAAAGGAGCGATAGTTGCCTTCTTCAAATCCTGGGCCGCGTTAATTCAGTGACTTCTAGATGTACATTTTGGCTCTATATCTAGCAGGTATTCATTTGAATACGTTTTTTGGTCATTCTTTGGACATAGGGGAATGAAAGTTATAGACTCAGAAAGTAAGTAAGCTCAGATTAGTTTGCCAGGCTGCCAAAAGATGGCAAGATCTTCCTATTACCGAAAATCTATGGTTATCTATGAAATGTCATCTATAGTTTTTTTATTTCACGTTTATGGCCTTTGTTACTAAGGCAGTTAACCTAAGGTGACCATTCGTCCCGCATTTTGATTCTGTGTCCCGCTTTATGACATGTCCCGCATTTTTAATTCTAATTTTTGTGCACTTCATTTGTATTTGGGGAGGTGAAGACCTTTTTTTTGCTTTAAGGTGATGACCTTTTTTTTTGCTCTTCACTTGGATTTGGGAAGTGACGACCTTTTTTTTGCTCCGTCCCGCATTGCCTTCTCAAGAAAATAGTCACTCTAAGTTAGCCAGGACTAATTTTTCGTAATGAAAATTCCATGCCTGAACAGTATTCAAACCCGAGACCTTAGCAACGCAGGGCAAGTGTGTTACCACTACGCTACGCCAGTCGGCATCATCTATAGTTGACATTCGTTCCCATATTTTACAAAATATATCTAGGCTGTATTGTCAGTAGTAATAATACACAATATAAAACAAAATTAGGCTATACACACAGCTAAGAAAGGTGAGCGATTCGAGGTCAGCGAAAACATCTATCTTCATTGACTCCTATCCTTACTGGACAGTGGCAGAACTTCATTTGTTGCCCCACTTCCACAAAATTATCTTTGGGCCCCCTCTCTTTTGGTAAAATTTTTGCCTAACCAGCAAAAAATTTAACAAGTGATGAGCTTTTTAAAACAAGAAGAAAAACAGAGAAATTCGATTGGCCCCTAAAGGACCAGGGCGGGCCTAGTTAGTTAAACTTCTTATCGCACAGCCATAATCCAAAACTGCCAATAAAGGGCTAGAATATTTATTAAAAAAAATAAATAAATAAAATCTTCTACATATACTCAATAAAGAAATTTTGCACAAACACAAATAAATTAGAATAAAAATCTGTTCGAAAAACTGAACATACGCAAGATGCATAGTAAGACGCTATAAATGGGCCAGTTACACATAACTTTAGCTGAATAGTCACCATTTCAATCGCATGCCTCCAGTATACTTTGTCGCTCGTTAATTTTCACCTTACATCTGAATTTTAGCCTTCCTTTGGTTCTTTAAAATGTTGACAAGTACCCGAAGGTTTTTCTAGTTAAGATAACAGCATCTAATCTAATTACTTGGTTAGTTGGCCCATCCACCTAAGCAGGCGCGCACCCAGGAATTTTTCTTGGAGTGGGGGCTCAGAAGACGAAATTCTTTAAATTATTAAAATGGTTCTCACTTTTAAACTACAACTGATGACCTAAAAAAAGTCTTCACTTGTATTTCGACAAAAACACTAACAAACAAATGTTTTGGGGGCTTCATCACTTATATTTTGATAAAAACATATAGAAAATACGTAAAAACCAGGTGTTTTTGGAGCACTTCTTGGCGGGGGGACACCCTCCCCCCGCCTGCGCGTCTGCACCTTTACAAGTTTTAAGTGTTCCTAATATTAATATCCTGATACAGGTCTTTTAATTAGTAATTCATTCAAATACTCCAAATAATTTTGTCCCTCCGTTGGGTACAGATATTGTCATAAACCATACAACTTTCTTCTTTTTTTGAACTCATTATTTATTTACTTCCAGATAATATTCATACATAACCGTATATTTTGTTATTTATCTAATTGTCCGTAATTCTAATGTGCATTTTTTGCTCTCCATTCAACGAAAATTCAAATTTGTCAGTACACAAAGATAAAAATTAAATATTTCAAAATCATAATTTCGCATGACATGGTGGTCTGTATAATATATTATATTCTAGATAGTAGGCGCTATAACACATAGTGAACATACAAACACACATACAGTTATATGAATAATGTTATTTTATCTAAAATACAAAAAAACATGTTCGCTCCGTGTTTCATAATAACTCATTTTTGGAGTCGCATCTGTCCCGCGGTTCACTGGGCAATATCAAATTAAATTTTACATAAAACACTCTCTGCACACAAAAAACATTATTTTGTAAGATAGAAAAATATTTTATGTTCATCATATGTTATTTTAACATTAGTAATTATTAAAAATAAGTTTTTGTTTAGAAACTGTGTGTTTAAAAATTAAATGAATAAAATCTCTCAAATAATAGATCCTAAAAACAAATGTAAGCTTAGGACCACACGGTAGAAGTGAAATATACGAGGTGTGTAAATTAAGTAACCGGACTGTTTTTTTTTTTTTTTTAAAATTTTTATTCGAATAGAATTACAATTCAATAGTGTCTCCCTCAAAATATCTTTTTTGGGAAGCCACACAGCGCTGGAGATGGTTCTTCCAAACCTCATAGCAGTGCTCTGATACTAGAATAGCTTTCAGATGGTCGGTTATGGACATTTGAATGTTTTCGAGTGTTCCTAATGACGTTCCTTGAGGTGATTTTTCAATCTTGGGAGGGGGAAAAAGTCACAAGGAATGTTTTTACTGATAAAAAACTCGTTTATTGAAATTGCTGTGTGACAATTTATTTTTCTCATCCCCAATTCATTGGTCAAAATCTGATGAACGGTATTGTGAGTCAAATTCAACTCTTCCCCAATCATTTTGACTGTCAACCGACGATCTAAACGCACAAGATCCCGGATTCTATCGACATTTTCATCGGTTCTTGAAGATGAAGGCCTTCCGGTGCGTGATTCATCTTCACCCACTCTCTTCCTTCTGAAAATGCCTTAAAACACAAAAAAACCTGGGTTCTTGACAAAACACAGTCTCCGTAGGCCTGCTGAAGTTTTGCAAAAGTTTCCGTTGTACTGTGCTCAAGTCTGAAGCCACCTGATAGCACACCGTTGCTCGAAATTAATGTCACTCATTTTTAGAACGCACTAGAAAAAAATTGCTTCACGAAAAATATCGCTACGGACATCAACATTACTCTAGCGAGTTCAAACACGTACTGAAGTCGTGTGTTAGTTAATTTACATGTCCGGTTAGTTAATTTACACACTTCATTAAGTAATTGTCCGAAGAAAATCGCAAATAAACAAACCTACTAAGAAAACAACAAATCTTCAGAAACCCTTTGATATTCCTTTCCTCGCCTACATTATCGATCAATGATCAAACTAAAAAATTATCTTTTTATCGATAATAATTATTTAAATAAATGGACCTACGCCACTAAATAGCCGGAAACTATCGTCCGCCGTTTTGAAACACCATCTTGGTCTTCCCAACTAGCATGTGATACTCCTTCCTTTATTATTTTTATTCAATGCTACTACGTCATTTTATAGTTATCGTGAAAAAACTTTAATTTCGCGAATCACGTAACAGAATTATGGAATACTACTATCCCACGAAATACCGTTTAAAAGCCACTGTTCTAAATTGTTACAATATCAAAATGAACAAACATAAAGCACGTAGAGCAAATACTTATATTTTCATCGAGGTAAGATGGTCTGGAGTTGTTTAGTATTTACAAAGACTCTCAGTGAGGCGACTAAAAATGAACTGAGTATTTGCGAAGAGCCAACACCAGGTAAACATAACAGGACCTAATATTTACGCAAGGAACCCACTCCTTGCAACTCGATTGTATATAGAACACTCACATAATCATTACAAAACGAGTAATACAAATAATCTTTGTTATAAGCTTTTTTTTTATTTAATTTTTATTTAGAGACGCTTCACCTGCTTGGCTTTTAGCGTCTTATATATTATAATTATAACATATTATAACTATAAATAAAAGCATATACTATAATTGTAACATTAAACACTTATAATTAACTTAAACTTAACTTAATTAACTTAATGTTGTTCGGTATATTGAATTTGATTCTTGAAGAGTTGGATGATTCACATTTGGATAAAGTATGTTCTATGGTCAATAGCACGTCGCAATTTTCACCGAGGGGGGGGGGGTTTCTCTGTTGAATAGATAGCTGTGGGTGAGTCTTGAGTGTCCAATGCGCAGTCTTGTTATTAATGTCTGTATTTTTCGTCCTTTTTCCTGGTCCTATACTTTTATGTCTTTCTTGACACTACGTAATTTGTTCCTATTTGGGTCGATATTGAGCCATGCACTTTTTTTGTGTTGTACTGTGATGTCTTTGAGAGCATTCTTAAAGTCTGTTGCTGGTATGAGGATATTTTGTGCTGGGCTTGTATCTTCTTTTGCTGCGTTGTCAGCTTGTTCGTTGTCGTCAATTCTTGTATTTTTATTATAGTTGGTTTTTTACTTTGCATGTTCTGAATGTTATTTAATGCGGCTAGCGAGTCTGAGCAAATTGCTATTGTATGATTATTAGCAGTTATAGACTGTAGTGCCAAGTAAATACTTAATTATTCAGCTGTTTCTATGGATACAGTAGTAGGTAATCTTGAAGATGTTGTGGTTTCAGCTGCTACTTGGGCAACCCTAACGTGGTTTTTCTTCTTGGATGCGTCTGTATAGATTATCTTGGTTGGTTGGATTCTGGAACAGATTTCTTCGTATTTCTTTTGGTATGTGAGACTTGAAATAGCTTCTTTTTTTAGACGGTGAAGTGATTTGGGTGTTGTAAGTGCCCAGGGGGGAGTGTTGTGGATTAAATATTTTTGGAGTTTGGGCAATTGTATGTTTAGCCTTGAGAGGTATTCAATGATATGTTTTTGTAATAAGGTTTCGTCCTGGATATTTAGGATATTTTGATTTATTTTGAATAGGCTACAGGCATAAATGTGTACATTTTAGAAAATTAAATGTTTTAAGTAATCAATTTAATATTTTCATCACTATTTACTGATAAATTCAGTGATAATGGAGACGGGTCGCAATAGCTCGGGCAAGTGAGCTGTTGAAAGTCAACAGTCGTGACATATTCATGTCCGGATTATCATCACCTTCTTTGTTTAATTTCTTGTAGGTAACACTAATTCTGACTTCTTTATTGGTTCTTCGTTGAAGCAGTAGCGTACCTATGAGGTGAAGGGGCGTTAAGCATTCTTTTGAGGGCGACACTTTTGGTTCACTGCAATGAGTAGAAATTTTGCCAGATCCAGTGCCCGTACAATGCGGAGTGACTCAAACAACATTGCTTTCTACATCCAGCAGATCAAAGAGGTGGCGGAATATCTACGGGAATGGGCTCGATTTCCCTTCGGTAGGAGGTAGGAAGCTTTCAAAACACCAACTATCGGGACTAAAAGCTTAAACTTATACTTTGGATACAGCTTTCTAAGCTCGGAAAAGAGATCCAAATACTTGGACCTCTTTTTGTCCTCCTTGAGAAAGTTATTTTTTTCAGCAGGACTTGAAAATTCAAAAGGATTTGTAATCCGTTTGAAACAACTACCAATATTTGGAACAAACAGTCACCTTGGAACAAAAAAGGCGAGATTGCTGACGGTGAATTTTCCCATTACGTTTCCAGATATTTTTATACTACTGTGAATTTTCCTCACAATTGCTGTTAGTTTTACTAGTAACTAGCTGTGAAATCAGCTTTTCTAAATTAAAACTAATTACTTAAAAGCACCTTACGGTCAAGAAATCTTAGATACTGTCCATAAAACACCAACTGACTGACGAAGTAGAATTTCATTGACGATTATGCTAACAAAATAGTAAGAAAACTGTAGAATTCTAACATTGTAATTATTATTATTTTTTGCTTATAAACATGGTGTATTAATTTTTTCCCTACACATCGTTTTTAATTTTTGTCTAAGTATGTTTATTTTGTTGTGTTTTTCGTAAGGGAACACAACTAGCTACGCTACTTAGTTGAGGTCTATAACCTCTAATATTGTGTTTCAAATAATCTATTTTTAAAATATGCAGTCCTCGTTTCACTTTATAAAACTTTATTCCCTGAGTTAAAAAGTCCTTTCTGAATTAATCCTTTGTAATTTAAATTCATTATAGTTTTGCTAGGTACGCATTGAGTTCAATCCGGTTTTCACTTTCGGCGACATGTGTCAGCTTGTCAGGGAGATGGCTAATAGTTGCTTGTAACTCCACCAGATGTTGCCTGATAGAGACAAATTATCCTTGTGACATACTGCCAACCATTCTCAACTATTTTATACCACTGGTACTACTGTCACATTATATTACCATTTACTATTCAAGAGCATTCTTAAAGAACGATTTAACCTGTCCTTCAAATTTCGACCAATACTATAATTATAAATGTCTAAATTTATCATGACAAACATCTATGTTCTGCACTTAACTAGTTATTATGCGATTGATCACTGCTACGGAACTGTGTAGACAATTACTCAACTTATTAGATCAAGAAATTAAAATCGTCAGCATCATCCGCCAGCCATTGAAGTTCTACCTTTTTATTTACATTAGACTCGTGTTTAATGTTAAAAGTTTAAAGGGATTGTCCTTATTCCAGGATTCGCGCCCAGACGTCCCGACTGGACTTTTCGAGACCGTCCGATATCCTGGTTTATCTAAAGTAAATTTAACTGGCTTTTTCGTTTCCTGCCAACGCCTGCTAATTAGATTTTTTTTTAATTCTATTTATTTGGCCTCAAATACTGCCAGCCAGTATTAAGTTAGAAGAATTTTATTTTGAAAAATATTAACTTGGCAATTCACTGGTGGAATGGATAACTCAAACCCACAAACATAGAAAAAGAAGAACAGAAGCAATTCTGCACTGTTCATCGTTTTTGAGCATTTACTTTTGTTGTTTATGATCATGGTGTGTTTTTTTAGTAAATATAATACAAATACAAATATTATATATGGTCTTTTTCTTTGGTTTAAGCGGAATTAAATGGGAGTTTCGTTCTTTTAGGTTCTCACGAGAAGGGAACTTGCTTGGGTTATTTCATGTTACATGTTGGCTTGTCAAAATTTAAAATTCCAACAGTGAATCCATCGAAACGAATAACATTTATTATAAAATATATTTTTACAAAAATTGAAGACAATAATAAATGGGAAATTTGTATTAAGAATGATACAAAAAATCAAAATACAATATAATATAATATGCAATTGATATATTTATTATTTATTATTTGTTATTATTATTATTAATGAAAATGACATTTTATAATGACAGTCAATTTAACCTAGAATTTGCAGTGTGAGTATGGTTTACAAAGTTTAAACAAAATGACCAAAAGTTCGATTTAATAGATAAATATTACTAGATTTCAAAATCAAGTTCCGCTTAAACGTTTGGAATAGCCTATAAGTTTGATTTAATATAACCTCAAACAAATAAAATTATACCTGAGAATGATATTACCAACCTTATTTAAAAATAAATAAATTCCATGGCTATTCTCTATATATCTGAAATAATGATATGGGGAACCTCCGATGTCATGAAATCGCATGGTTGTCGGTTTAATTTGACTATAATATTAACATAGTTCATTCGTACTTAATCTGTACATCCCTCAAACCCTAGGTCTCCCGCACAGTATGAGTTACCGAGACTTGCGAGTGGATCAAGTCTGGACCCACCGCTCAGGTTCGCTGACTGGTTGCTATGATTCTTAGGAAGGAGTTAAGGATTGTTGAATTTAAGTCCTCATTTTAACTTACTTACTTTAATTACGATACATGTTTTATATTTACATTATTTACACTAGGCTTATAATTGTACGATAACAGCTAAATCCAAAGAGACACACATTCACAAACACTAATCAGTCGAGAGACTCTTTACCACCACACATTAATTTATCCACTGAACACAACAGTCCTGACTAACATCGTCTAAAACCATTTGTCCCTCACATGTCGCTGAATATTGTTCTCCATCCCTTTGGACTCTACACTAACTAACATACGGACACTACAATTTAAATATGGATTTACTTGTTACACTACTGAATACTCTAAATACCCATGATGAACAATATCTCACTCCCTCAAACACGTATTATACTCTTGACTGTTAAAACTCAACTTCTTTAAAAATCCCCTAACCAGAACTGCACTGAGAGGATTACATCTCCCAACTGTAAAATATTATATCACACCCTCTTGAACTGTCTGTTTTGTAATGTCTTAAAATTCACAATTTATTGGTCATCATATCTCAGAAAAGCACCTCATTAGAAAATTGTTGTATCCCGAAGGATAGTGAGAAGACCGAGATTCAACTAAGACTGGTTCATATCTAATATTTTACAATATTTATACATATTTACAATTGTATAAGTTGCATTATTTGTAATTGGTAATACAGAATGCATAGTGTTTGCAATTATTAAGAAAATGTCGCAATATAGAGCACATTGTTACTTAAAGAATGTGTTAAAACAAGGTGAAAGGTACAATGAACTACAATTGCCATAAAATTAACCAAAAACAAATATTTATATTTCAAGACAGATATTAATAGATTTTCCCATATGGTCCCAATATTTCTAATTTAATTTATTGACAGAGTTGTCATCTTTATAATAATTTACGATTCCCTTTTCATGTTAACTTTACAAAGGTCACAGTAAGTTACAGTAATAAACATGTCTGCCCTTAAATGTCCTTTCTAGGAAATTATTTGTTTTTATCATTTGACATTTTTAATATTGTACTCTAATTGAATGATTATATTGTATTTAATTATGAAATTTTATTTCTAAAACAATACCACAATTACCTCCCTTACAATGACAAGTTTTGAGAGGAACAAATTCAGAAAAGTCATAGGCCATAAGCGACGTTTCGCGATGACGCGCTTTGTGCTTCGTTCACAGGATCAGTCGTCTAGTAGCTGCTACCGTCTGGATGGTGGCAATTTTAGCAACATCCGTTACAAGTTAAAATTATATACAAAATATAATTATTTTAAAATCCACGTTTGTACAAGTTATCGGCCATTCAATTTAAACTGAAATACTATTATTTTCTGCCAATCAAGTTATTCTATTGACCCAGTATGAAACTTCTATTTTCCCGTTATCTCAAACTCTATTCCATTTCGTTCTTTTAATTTCGTTGTGAGTTGTGTATAAATCTCCAATTAAATCGAATCTCCTCGATTTAGATTGAAATGAGTTGGCGCAAGACAGTATAGCAGAAGCAGGGCTCGCTGGGTTTGTTGTGTACCGGGAGTTACGTATACCCGGAGCTCCCGGACTCGCCTTGTTTAATTTACTGCCGAGGATTACCTGACATGCCTGTCTGTCTGTCTGTCCGTCTGTCTCTCCTCCGCGTTATTTACACAGAAGAGACTTAATTAATTTAAAAATAACATTGCAGTACAAGACATTCAATCTCAAGCAATCTTCATTTAAATATTCTTGTTGCGTTTTTTTTTATGGATTTTGTTATCGTTGAGACATACTTTAATAATCTTGTTTTCAAAATAAGGTAGGAGTTAATATTACAATTGTAAAGTCTATACCTGCAGGACATCAACAATTGTTTTATTAAAAGATAATTAACCGTCTAGAAAGTATATTTAAAGAGAAGAATTCTAAAAATATAACTTGATTATAGAGCAAGGTTTGTTTTTAAAAAAAGTCAGGTGGTTCATCTATTGACTGCTGGGTCAAAAGTCGCTGTTATACGAGGTGTGTAAATTAAGTAACCGGGCAGATTTTTTTAATCAAATAGAATTACAATTCAATATTGTCTCCCTCAAAATAACTTCCTTGGGAAGCCACACAGCACTGGAGATTAGAGATGGGAATTTCGGCTCAGTTTGCGGAACCGGATCAGTGGAGGTCGTTCAGTTTGTTGAGCCGGTTCACTGATCCGGCTCAGTGATCCGGTTAAGTAAACATGTTTTCGAGACACAGGTCGGTCGTTAGTTTGTAGGTAGAACGTCGCTTAGAGCCGGTCAGTGGTCGGTCGTTCGCTTGTAGGTAGACGTCGCTTAGAGCCGGCTCTTTCTTAGAACCGGCTCTTTCTTAGACCGGGTCAGTTGTCGGTCGTTCGCTCGTAGGTAGACGTCGCTTAGAGCCGGCTCTTTCTTAGACCGGGTCAGTTATCGGTCGTTCGCTCGTAGGTAGAACGTCGCTTAACCCGGTCAGTTGTCGGTCGTTCGCTCGTAGGTAGAACGTCGCTTAGCCCCGGTTCTTATCTAACATTTTTGAAACAAACAATTCACTTTATGTAGGTACTGTATTGTAAACTAGATGTGTTAAGTTTATGGCGATGTTTATTGCCCTTATAAATCGGACATCTGTGATTTGGGCAATATTTTTAATATTTTTATATAGTATGGTTGTAAGAAAATACAGACTAAGCCTATTAGTTTCAAATAAACTGCTCTACAAATTGATGATAATAAATAATACACTTTATGATAATACATTACACGCAGAGTTCTCGCGAAGTTCAACATGACATCGATCCAGATCCGGATCACTCTGGTCACTTCTCACAATCGCCCGACCACTCGTATCCTTGAAACTTGAAACTATACAGTGAGTCGTGAGCCGGCTCATTTCAATTTGGTGAACCGTGTCACTTCGGTCAGTGTACTGAGTCGGCTCAGTGAGCCGGTTCGTTCATGAACGACCCATCTCTACTGGAGATGGTTCTTCCAATCCTCATAGCAGTGCTGGAACTCGTCCGTAACTGAGCAGCTTTCAGCTGGTCAGTTACGGACGTTTGAATGTTTCCGAGTGTCCCAAAATAACGTCCCATGAGGTGATTTTTCATTCTTTGGAAGAGGAAAAAATCACAAGGACTCAAGTCAGGCGAATGACGAGGCTGATGAGCCACAGGAATGTTTTTACTGACAAAAAACTTGTTTATTGAAATTGTTGTTGATTGAAATACAATTACTGTACTATGTTTACAAATCAAAGTCGAAAGCTTTGCTAATTAGGTGGACATATGTTAAGATAAAATTTTAATGAGAGATTAACTCCATTCATGTCAATAATTGTACTCATTACTGGTGTTATTAATTTTTATTCAGGATTATTTTAAATTTTAAGAGTGTAAAGGATATCGAAATAACATTTATAAAAACTATGCCTATTAATAAGTATTAAGTTCAGAGCATAACTTCGTCCTTTTTCTAGACATGACAAACAAAATCTTATAATCTAATCTCTAATCCAACTAATGGGGAATTTGTGAGTTCGGTTCTTTCATTAATCATCCTTTTTAATGCTCTTATCCTTCCAATCCTCACATACGCATGTCCAGCCTGGGAATAAGCAGCAAAAACACACTTAGAAAAGATATCCAGAATAAATTCTAAAGCTACATTCACAGCTCTTAAATTAATCGACTGTAGACATTGCATTGTGTATAAAAATAGTAGATAGTTTTAATGTTTATCGAAAACGTTACAAGAAAATTAATACGTTAGTTACGCATTAATTTTCACATTAGTGTGACACCTATGTTTTTTCAAACAAACTACGATGGAAAAAAAGCATTTGTGACTTTTTACGATCCCTCCATCAGCGAGATCGTGATTTCTAACTAAATTTTAATAACAAAAGTATAACCGCAACTACAGCAATTCCTTTTCGTTTTACGATTTCCGAAATTTGTTGAAATATATGAGACAGTATTTTTTAGGTTATGTAAAGTGATAGTAGCTAATGTGTGTTTATATGTCTCATTAAAATAACGCATTAACTACAATCGACAGTACATAATGCATTAAATTTAGAGTTCTGAACGGTCGCTCTTGTTATCATATGACAAACTTGTAGTGATAATCAACAGTGCATAATCTATAGTCGACGAATTTAAGAGCTGCGAACGCAAAAGAATGTTTTCAATCTGTTCATAAAAAAGTTGATAGTTGTCCAGAACAAATTACTGAAAATCATTTCAAAGAATCATTTAAAATATCCAACAAAACGGTCTGATTTTTCTAGGCCTCCATTTCTGGGTCAATGAAGAGCACTTTAACCCCAGTTCTACCATGAAACGAACAAACCAAACAGATCAATATTACTGTTTTGATTATGATTACATGTTGACACAAGAACAGTGATGTATTGTCTCTATGTGATGCCACTGCTCATTCTATGAAACAAATACAAACATAAACACGCACCCAGTGCGTCAACGTACGTAAAGTTGAGTGTTAATGGTGTATAAACCAAGATAATACTGACCTACACATCACTGACGCGTCATAATGTCATCAAAATACAGACTGATTTTAAAATCTTATGGCTCGGTTACACGATGCAAGTAACTTGCACAAGTAAGAACTTGCACAAGTCACTGGCATCGTATAGACGTACATTCAGTACTGGTGCCAGTACTTGCACAAGTATCTCATGCAAGTCAAGTGAATAGAAGCCGTCCCTATTTACTGGCGCAAATAGCCGTGCAAGTGACTATTAAAAATGACCGCCATGAACAGCTGATATGTTCTGGCTGATACAAAAACGTTAAATATACTTAAAATGTTCATAACAAAGAGGTCTGTGGACACCACAAGTATATTTGATTTTATAAATAGTTTTTGGTGGAGATTAATGTTTGTTTACGGGTGTAAAAGACGTATGCAACATAAAATAAGGTTAAACATCGAAAATTGGCGCGTTATAAAGACTGTTTTACGCATCAAAAATAATTGGGAGCATTTTCATTTTGCAGTGTATTTCGGATTCTTTGCAAGGTTACTTAAATAATTTATTGGCATACGTGTAAATGACAAAACGACTTGTGCAAGTACTGGCACAAGTACTTGTGCCAGTACTTGCACAAGTTCCTGGCATCGTGTAACCGGGCCATAAATGCTACTAACAGGAAATGGCTTTGTTAAAATGTGTGCCAACTTGTAAATGTTGTAGTCTAAAGCAGTGTTTCTCAACCTTTTCTGGCTTGGGACCCCCCGAAATTAAGTAAATATTGTCTGCGACCCCCCTATATTATAGTGTATCAAGATAATGGGAACATGAGTTTTTTCGAAGAGGCAAAGTGTGAGCAAGTTGGGAAAAATTTTGAACTAAAATTTATCCACACAGTTGAAATGTAGTATCGAAATTTTCCGGAAAAAAAACCGGTAGTACATGATATCAAAAACAATTTCGAATTTTTAAATGGGAACATATGTGATATTGGATATATTTGGATAGAGCTTTTCAACAACTTTTACTTAAACATTTTTTTAATATCTTTTACGGTTGACAAAAAACTGTGATATTTTTAAATGACGATTATATTCCTTATAACGACTTAAGTAAAGTATTTTTATTTTTTTATTTTAAAGTAAGTGTTCAAAGTGCCTTCCATTTTAGTTTAAACACATTCGGATCCTTACTCTTGAGTTATCTATAGCTCGAAGAGCAATTAAAAAATATATAATAAAAATATTGCACTTTCAAGTCTACTTCAAAGTACAATTTGAAAATACTTGAAGTACCTCCAACGCGAACCATTGTCAGAGAACCCCACCAACCAACACATACAATTTATTTGACCTTGATATAGTCTACTTATAGTCTGTTTCTTCGGTTTAAGCGGAACTAGATTTTCAAATCTAGTAATTTTCATCGATTGAATGAAGCTTTTGATCATTTTGTTTAGTAAAAGCCCATTTACTCATTATAAAGTTAGCTAGTGACTTTAACGTTTGAGATAGCCTGTAGTTTAAATTAGTTGATAAAATAAGTATATTATGTATAAAAATAAATAGAATATTTATTTTATTTATGTTATGAAAGGTGTATTTTTATGAATATAAATATAAGATACTCGTATTTATAAATATGAATAAAGTTTATATCTTGCAAGATTGAGTGCATTTTTAAAATATTTTCATGTTTAGATTTTGTATGACTTTGCGCCCCCCACCTCCCCCGACGAAGCCTTCACGCTCCCCCGGTTGAGAATCGCTGGTTTAAAGTATACGATGCTAAACGTAATACTAAATAAACTGATTATTAATATTTTTCAAAATCTTTAATGATGTTAATTGTAGTTTTTGTATTATTTCGTATGGCAAAATGCCTAGGTTAAATTTTCAAGTTGCGACTAGTTCACTCTGGCATAACCTAATGACTACTTTTTACGGTAACCGAGAGCGCTGGCTCTACAAGCCTTTGAAGCACGCTCCATATTCCCGAATAATAATTCAGGGATACAGGTACAATTTAAGAGAAGGCTGAGTGGGCCTACGGTTGTTTTTTTTTTTTTTAATATATTACAGTACTGGGAATTGAAGTCACGATCTCACCAGCAATGCAGGCCAAGCTGGCCCATGGCTTGTTTAACATTTTTTCGCCATTGCTCGCGATACTTAGCATTAGCGTCCCATTTCTTTATCTCCAGTGTCTGCAGGTCTATGCGAACGGCATCTAATAACCTGCGTTTTGTCCGACCTCTTCTTTTCTTGGCAATTATTCCTCCTTGTAACACTAAATTCGTTACTCTGTCGTCCGGAAGATGCGATACATGACCCAACCACTTAAGCCTCTATGCTTTAATTACCCCAACTATGTTCGGTTCACCATAAAGGTCCATCAGTTCTCTCTTTATTCTACGAATCACTATCCCGTCTACCTTTTTTCCTCCACATATTTTCCTTAAAACTTCCCTCTCCCATATCTCTACTCTATTCTTGCTATCATTGCTCAAGGTCCATAGTTCACACCCATACAACACCGTCGGCTTTATAATCGATTTATACACTCACAGCTTTGTTGTTTTTGCCACTTTTTTAGATACGAGAAACTTAAATAATGAACATAAACATTTACTTCCATTTACTAGTCTGGTTGTCATTTCTAATTCTTCATTATTATTGTTAGATATTGTCACACCCAAATAAACGAAACTGTTTACTTCCTCAAATCTGTACAGTCTTCTACTTTCAGCTATGGTTTGAAAACATCTTCTTGTCTCTTGTTGTCCCTCCACTCACCAACATATATTTAGTTTTTGCCTCATTTATTGATAGCCCTACCTCACTTGCGGCTTCCTCTAATCATTTAAAGACTATTTCTAATTAATTTCTTGTTCTGGTCATGATAGCTATATCGCCCGCAATCTTAACAATTTACGATAAAATAGAAGTTTCGTAAACATGAATTGACAGCCCTGGTATAAGAGTTTCTTTGATATACCTACGAAACCAAAAAAATTGATCATTTGCTATACAAATATTTAAAAAACTATAAACAAAGAAATAAATAAAGAATGACTATCATCCTCCTGATCCAATTCTCTTTAGTTTTGATAAATTTAATTAACAAATATTAATTAGTTTTAAAACTAAAATCTTATCTGTTAAATTTCAAAACTAAATGAGCTTGAAAGAACGAATCGTAAAATACAAACAATTTCCTGAATTTCAAGTTATTTTTTTAAATATTTATTCCATTCACTGATTAACTCTGATTTAATTAATAAAGTTTAGTTATTTCTGTATTAAAACCATATAGGACTAACAAATTTCAAACTAAACCAGACTGAAAAATAGAACTTTGTTTTTTCGTGTTTATAATTTATTTTTTTAAATATATTATATTCCTTGTTGTGACGCTTATGCATTATTCCCTGACGTTATCTTACATTGTTATTCACGCATGTCCTGAGCGAAGGACTCGCATAAAAAGGACATCAATCTCGTAGGAAATCGTAAGGAATATGGACCCTAGATGTCCAGTTGTACATGATAAAAAATGTGTGGCATTCTCTACAACACCTAGGAAAAAGGAACAAAACACCTTCTTTCACCAGCGATACAATGACCTCATTTGTTACTGTTGAGGGTTTTACCCTCTAATTTTTAATACGTGAACAAACTATATTTACGGAAAGATGGCAGACTAGTATATTGTAATACAAATACAAATTTGAAATGGCAATTGGCTGGACATGTGAGTAGATAATTTGAATGTAGGTGGACAAGAAATATTTTTGTTACTGTCAGGAAATTACTACTTTTGAACCGTCTGCACAGACACACATTTTGAATTATTATAAAGAAATATGGATATTTCATTCCATTCTACAATAAAGATACTACAATAAAGAATATATTACACCTGTATTAACATATAAGTCGATACATTTTATCTCAATTGTTGTAGCTCTGTATTGTATTAAATACATTATTAAAATATATAATTTTATTATAACAATAAGTATAAACTTCTTATAACGTCGATATAATACAGTATTCTTGTTTATGATATTATAAAATGTTGACAGCACAAATTCATTTACCGTATTAGTATTTTTACCGACCGTCACATATATAAGGGAGGTATTGTGATCATACCGATTTTGACATTTCGAGATTTCGATGGATCTCCACGAATTGAGGTCCCTACATAACGTTTCGCCTATTTTTAGCATGATGTCTGTCGGTCTGTGTGTCCGTCTGTCCGTCTGTCCGTCTGTCTGTCCATCTGTCTGTGTACACGTGCAGAGCAAATTTGGCTGAAAGGATTTTTATGAAACTTCATATTTAAGCTTCTGCTTTATGGCACAAGTTGATCAACTTTTGGTAAAAATCGGTTGACTAAAAATGGGAGTTTACTCGTGTCGATTTTAAGATTTTTGAGAAAATTTCACAACAGAAAAATATTTCGAAAAAATTTATTGAACAAAAGTTGCTATAAAAGCAATAATTAATATCTTTTATTTGAGACGTTTTTTGATCAAACGAAAAATTTCGAATAATTTTTGTAAAATTTTTCGAAATTTCTCAATTTTTACCGACCGTCAACATATATAAGGGAGGTATTGTGATCATACCGATTTTGACATTTCGAGATTTCGATGGATCTCCACGAATTGAGGTCCCTACATAACGTTTTGACTATTTTTAGCATGATGTCTGTCGGTCTGTCTGTCTGTCTGTCTGTCTGTCTGTCTGTCTGTCTGTCCGTCTGTCTGTCTGTCTGTCCGTCTGTGTACACGTGCAGAGCAAGTCTCAATTTTTTCAAACTTATATGTAACGTTTTCATGGTCATGATAAATAATATCTCTGTTAGAAAATATTAGGCCAAGTTATTTCTACTCTGCTGTTAAATAAATATATTATTTTATATAAGAACTTTATGATGGCGGTCGGTTCTGTGGTGGCCACAGCTGATTTTTTCATACTTATATGTAACGTTTCCATGGTCATGGTAAATAATATCTCTGTTAGAAAATATTAGGCCAAGTTATTTCTACTCTGCTGCTAAATATATACATTATTTTATATAAGAACTTTATGATGGCGGTCGGTCCTGTGGTGGCCACAGCTGATTTTTTTACAATAGAAATTATGTTGGCAATGCGGACTATGTTTAACACGCAGATTTGCGCACTAAAGTTTACACGTGAGTCCTAATGATTTAAACCGAAGCCATACGCTTTCACACCAACACTTTAAGTCACATTCATTTTAACATCCAAATTTAAACATCTGGTGTGAAAAGGGTATGACTGATAAGATTGTAATCACAGTGTACTAAATTTAAGTGAGAGAATCAGTTTATTAATTAAACTCAAAGATACTAACAACGCGCATGTTTTGACTCGTGGTGTTTATGCTCTAATCTACAAACACGATTGACTTGATATGAACAGATTACGTAATTGTCTAAAGATTACTGCGAATAACAAACATCTTGTCAGGAACAGTAACTATTTCATCCGTGAACACTAAAAGGAATATGACGCACCCGTGTGGTGCTCTAATCTATAAAAAAACTTCATCCCCGAATAAAGCTATTAAATGTTTCGTGTCATCTACCAGTCAAACCCTATTTTCGTTCAATTAATTTATTTTCAGTATATAAACACATGATCTATAACGTCTTGTTAATAGCAAAGCTAATTAAAAATTGTCTCCTACTGTAACTGCAAACTCTAGTTTCACCAATACAAATTAGAACTTCTTATCTAGTCAAATCTGTGGTAGTTTGTCAGTAATTTCCCCAAGCTGCTTCCTCAGGGGCCGTAATTCAACCGCCCCTAGGACCATTGTGCGTGACATCGCGCCTGTCTTATATTTCAGTGAAACGCGGCGGTTACACTGAGACAACACTTACATAGGATTTAAATGAAACTTTGCGGCCAAAGAAATGTTTTAAATTGGTAAAATGGCGACAAAGAAGAGAGAAATGGAGACTAAGAAAGGGGAATATGTGACATTTAAGAACGTAGCAGGAACATTATAAATTTTAAGTGTACAACAAGAATTATCTGTGTTTTGTTAACTTGCTTATTTTACTGCCATGTTTTTAGTTATAAAAAATATTATTAAAAATTAAATATAGTGTATTTTCATTAAGTCGTGGATTGAAGTAAGCCGATGAACTTCGGAGCGTAAGTACACGGGTTTAAATCCCAGATACCACTTGCTATAACCATAAAACAAAAATTTAGTTAGTTTATAAATTTGATGCACAGCGATAGTGGCTATTTGCGCCGAACATAGGCCATTAACACATAAGCCACATCAACCAAAGGATGATATGAAGCGGCTTTTGCAACTACATCTCCGAGCTTCATCGACTTTAATAGCAACATGATTCAGTATCTAAAACAACTAGTCTCCAATCTACCGAAAATTCAAGCTATGGAGAAGCATTTTTAAAACTAGGATCTTGATAAATATCACTTATTACTTTACATCAAAATGGCATATGAGAAAATACGTCAAAATAGCTACCATTAGGGATAAAAAAGATGGTTATTAAAGTATCAATGTTCAAGACATTAAGCATAATCAGTATTGCCAATTCAAAATCAATATGAATGATACTAACACCGAATTTAAGAGATAACGTATTTCTCGATGTTGCTTCACGCTATGTGTAGCGCTACTCAATGCCACGAGTAAAACTAGTGCAAACTTGGTATCATTCAACAGATTTTGTCGTAATATGTCTCAAATTAATACTTGTGCAGAATTCTGCAAAAAAAAAAAAAAAACTTCGGATAAGTCAGAAGCATCGGATTCCAGGGAAGCGGATTTATTTAAAAAAAAAACTGTTTTTTCTTGAACGAATGTAAAAGTAATAGGTAAAATAGGTCTAGTTGTAGTGTAACATAGAATTAGAGTAAAGAAACAATTAAAATATTAGTTAGTTAAAATTTCAACTACATCTAAGTATTTGCGGCAGTTAGAATGGCTACCAAGTGATTTTTTAATGTATATATGTTCAAAAAATTAGGCGTATTCAGTATTCTCAAATAGAACCCAGTGAAAATTATACTCACACCGATTTTAATAATTACCATGTTTCTCATTGTTGCTTTACGCTAAACGTGTAACAACTCAATTCCAGGACTAAAACTGCAGAGTTACTATTCTTCAACCTATTTTGTCATCATTAGTCTGAAATCTTGATTAGATGAGTTACGTCCGTATGTTAGTAATTATAGTTGAAGGTAATGGGATTCGGACCAGTCAGAAAATAAAAACAAATTTATTAACTTTGCTAACGTTTCGATTTTAATTTAAATCTTCAACAGAGCTTAGTTAATAGTCACGATATAAAATAACAATTTTAAAATTAATACAGAACACATCATATTGTCCGGTATTGAACTCAGAGATAAGCAATTGAATTCAATTCAATAATTGAGTTCAATACCGGACAATATGATGTGTTCTGTATTAATTTTAAAATTGTTATTTTATATCGTGACTATTAACTAAGCTCTGATGAAGATTTAAATTAAAATCGAAACGTTAGCAAAGTTAATAAATTTGTTTTTATTTTCTGACTGGTCCGAATCCCATTACCTTCAACTATAATTAGTCTGAAATGTTTACTAAAGTTGTGTAGAAGCCAGGAAAAAATATTAAAAACAAATTGAAAGTACTAGTTTCCGGGAAAACAGAAAAGTTTTCAAAAAAGCTTAGAACTTGTCGAGTTTTGTAAATTTCAAGCTCCCAGTCACCATGAACCCAGTCACCTGTTAGACCAGAATGACTTGGGTTTGAATCCCGGTGATGGCATGAATCTTTGTATTTGTGGTACGAGAGTTGTCTTTTATATTTCGGGATTTGAGATCAAAAACAATTATTTATCAACAAAAGTGGCGTTATTGTTTTTCAAAATATTCTCCATGAAGATCAATACACTTTTGCATGCGTTTGAACCAATTTTCGAAGCACTTTTTCCACTCCGATTGAGGCATTTTCCACTCCGATTGTCAAATTATGTGGGATCCAACGCGAACAAATCTTTTTGATGGTCAAATGTTCATGCAATAGTGAATGTGTGCTGGTCCCACTAATGCCCAAGGATACCTCAATCTCACAGTAAGTCACATGACGATCTTACAGTATCAGTTCACGCATAGCATCAATGTTTTCAGAAACAGCCGATTTTGGACGACCTTCACGAAATTCTTCCTTAAGCGAACTACGGCCACGATTGAAGTTGGCAAACCATCGATAAACAGTAGTCCTTGATGGTGTTTCATTGCCAAAAGTCGAATTAAGTTCATCGATGCACTGTTGTTGGGTTAATCCACGTCGAAAGTTGTGAAAAATAATCGCTCGAAAATGTTCACGATTTAATTCCATTTTTAGCTGAGATGAATTTTTTCAAGTTACTGTAAACAACACAAATAGCGCTCGTACGTCAAAACGTTCTGAGCAAGTATACCGTAAAAAATATCTAACTTTACGATAGAAGCTTCAGTTGCCAGATGGCAGCACTAGTTTAACGCAATCCCGAAATATAAGAGGCAATCCTCTTCTATAGTTTAAAAAAAAATCTCTTATCGTTCTGAAGTAGTCTATCGTATGAAGTAGTTTTAGAATTGTACTACATGGAATATTATAAAAAATATTAAGGATAAACAACGGTCCTCAATACTATGAAGAAAATGAAGATATTTTAATCTACATTTATTGTTGCCTTAACGACATCTTAATTGGTGCAGTCACCTCAATTAGGCTAACTCATCTAGCCCCAATGTGTCTCACTTAACCAGAATCTACTGTTATTCATAAACGCCGTAATAGAGTAATTCTCATATATGTAGAATGCTTTGCCCACGAGATAAAGCCAGTACGTCACCTGCGCAGAAACCAGAATTCGTACAGTCGCTTGGTTGCTAAGCAAAGAACGTAGAACCGGCTGCAAACTGCATTGCAATTGGTTTTACGTCAATGTTTGACGCATATACGATAACGCCCCTTGCCTCATCTCCTGAGAAAAGCACTCTAGCAAACATGAACGAACAAATAAGCTCCGTCGATTGGACATATCAACGAGCACTCATAAGTATAATTACTGATTAATGGCCATAGTTGCTAAGACCAAATAAAGGTAAATTTAAAAAAAAATTCAAGCTCGAACAAAAAACGTGATGACGTAATCCGATGGAACTGAAATTTTACACATTTTAATACTTCATGATAAAGTAGAAAATGAGGGTGCCCTGCATTAAAAATCTTAATTTTTTGCCTTATGAATCAAGACCACCTTAATATTTGTATAGCATTCAACCTGTTAAAATTATTTACCAGGTCAAGATTCTTAAGTTTCTTGCTACATTTTCATTAAATTCCCAAAGTAGGTATATATATTTAATCTCTAAGTAGGTAAGTCCGACTTCATCCTTTTAAAATACACGTTTCATGTTCTTGCCAAATTTTGAAATGTTTTACTGACTCAACAGATCTGAATACGACTCGAAATGTGAACAATAAACAAGAATCATCTTAGCGTTATAAAATATTTTTTCTTGTCAGAAAGAAAATATAATTTATTACATTCGTGACATTGTCACCTTTTCAAAATACAGAGTGATGTAGTTCTGTTTTCCATTTGAGTGTCGCATATCACTTTAAAATACTAAAAACGCACTCTCAAATGCGTGATACGTTCGCAATGACACCGAATAAAACATGATAAAAAGATTCTACGTACATCTCAGGGGTGTACAATCCAGCATCGCATTAAAGAATCTACAGTTTGGGGTTGTACAAGGCAACGTGACATTTAAAAAAAAGATACGGACAGAGTTGTGATAAGGGGTAGCAAATATATAAAATTTGCTGTATAATAAGTCATTTCTTTGGTATTTAATTTCGACAAAACGTGGATCGAAATGAAAGAAATAGAAAACACAGTACCTAAAATTTTGATTTGGATTTTTGGAAGTATTTGGCGAGGTTGGGAACGGAAGTTGTTTGTTATTGAATTAGATGAGTTACGTCCATATATTATAATATTATATGGATATAATTTATTAATACGGAACACGGATGGTACTTTATCTACTAATTGGTACTCTAAGGCAGTGGCGGCTCGTGACTTTTTGAGACACAGAGCTGCAAATTATAATACAAGGATAGGTTTAGGTGTTTAACCACAACGTTTTATCATATAAGACTCTGTTGAATTGCCTCTTATAATTATAATTTTTGCTTTTTGCACTTTTAGAAATATTTAAATTTGGTGTGGGTCGCCCCAATTTTTTAATATCAATTTTTTCTTCTAACGTCCGTCTGTTAAATGGAATTTCCAATAATGATTTGACAGTATTCATTTTTTAAACCTATTCTTTTATAATCTAAAATACGAAACGTGTTTGTTAAGCTAACATACTTATACAAATTTAAAAGAAAAAGTTAGACAATACTAATTATTAATACCTATCTAAACAATAAATTTTTAGAGATAATATAGGTATAGCGATTTTAGTTACGACTTAAATAAATACATTCAATAATTTCATAGTACTCTGATCACTGTTATTGTGACGCTAACAGCATTCTAGCTCCGATCCCCACCAGTTTATCACTACTGCCTACGCACCGCTACCCCTTTACAAGCCTACATTTGCATTTTCCTTTACGCTAGGATATAAACAGCGCGACGTAGACTTATTCAAAGGAAACTTGTAAATATTTATGAAACAATAGCATTCAATGTTCAAAATATATTTTAAACAAAGCATTTTCACACCACAATTACTGTTAAATGCATTTTGAGTTCAAAAAAATATTATTTTTTTAAAATATTTTCAAGTAAGAGCTGCAGCTCCGCAGCGCGTACTCAGGTGCCGCAACTGCTCTAAGGGCTGGTTTCTGAAAGCTTAGCTGAGCTTAATCATTTGCTTAAACTTGGTTACAATAAACAATCCCATAAGTAACCATAGCAACAATTTTCTAAGTATTTGGTTATTGTTAAGCTTTCAAAAACCAGCCCTAAACTCACTAGTTCAGGTCGTATTATTAATTTTTTATCAGAACATCCATATAAACATTAAATAACAATTGCTAATAACATAAAATAACATAAAGAAAATTTAAAAAGGCCACTAACATTTTACTTTAAAATAACTACCCTAGAAGTATTTTATAATAATCCTATTACCCACAAAATAATATACTTTCTAACAACTATGGTAACTATTCATACTTAAAATTTCAAAATATTAAAAACATCTCCTTTAAAATTGCTAAACTTTTCAGACCATTCAATATTCAATTAGCTTTTTATGTATAATCTTAAGACTGTAAATGAGCTTCACTTCAGACTTGGAGAACCAACAAAAAAAATGAAAATGTTGTCAATAGTCTATTATATTCCGCGTGAGGGATGTGATTTAGAGTACATAGGACAAACTAAATAATATTAAAAGAAAAGTTTTAAAAATTAAATTTAAAAATTTGGAAATAAAGTAGAAAATACAGCACTTAGTACCCATTTCTTCCAAACTAGTATTAATTTAATTTTGAAGAAATAACATTTTAGATTCAGATAATAAATCTGTATTCAGAGCTCTTTAAATTATTAGTCTGTTCACTGTGCGTTAGGGATATGTTTAGTAGGTAGTTTTAACATTCAACGCAGCTCTGGAAATTAGTGAGTTACGAATAGTGCGACATATGTGTGCCTTTAAACCAATTATGGTGGCTTCGTAAAATGTTTATTTTCTATTATCATTTTTCTAATTCTGCTGTCCTAGATTTTTACTAACTAAACCTAACCTAAATTGATCATATTTACTGTTTTTGTAATTTTGGACGAGATTTTTTGTAATTGGCGCGATGACATTTTGTTAGGCTATGTGAAGGCATACAATATAAACGTTCTCTCCAATGTAGACCGAGATAGCCAATGCATTTATATGTCTGTCCCATTAAAACAACTCACTAACTACAAAGTTTACAAAACTAGCCAAAATCGACAACGTACAACGTATTAAATTTAGAGATCTGAACGTTTCCTCACCTTACCAAACTTGTTAGTGACAATCAACTGTGCACAAGATATAGTCTGCAGTACTAATTTAAGAGCTCTGAACGCAGCTTAACCCGAGTAAAAGACATAAGTGAGAATATTAATATTCAAATAAACAAAAATGTAGTAAATTTCAAAACAGATCACGACAATATGAGAAATAGATTACACTAGTTACTTTTTTTTACCTATAGGCTATTCCAAACCTTTAAGTGGATCAAATGGAATTTTAATTTTCTTAAGTGCACGAGCTAATTTCTTAATGCTTGAAGTTAGCTTTTGCTAAACAAAATGAGCAAGAGCTTTAATCAAATGTTGACAGTTACTAGAATTCAAAATCTAGTCTCGCTTAAAGCAAAGAAATAGGCTATTTTTCCCATTTAAACTTGATTAGTTCATTATTTATTTCTCTATGTTAAATGAGCTTATAGATATGCTTGTGTTACATTTTAAATTTAATTTTAATTTTATTTTAATTAATGTACTGTTTAACTAAGGTATTGTAAAAAGAAATAATATTTATTTTTTTATTTTTTTATTTTCAAATGTAGAATTAATTAGATTTTTATTATTTAGTTGTAGTCTGATATCAATAATTATGTAAAACTTTTCCTTCTTTATTAATTTTTAAAATTATAACAAAATTATACATACCTAGGAAATTTTTTCAGCTCTGATGAAATTTTAGAATAAAAATCGAGATTTCAACTTGCTTTACTCTGTGTTAAATTTTTTTCTGTAACTTGTTTTCGATTTTTTGAGAGTTAATTTCTATGTCTTTAGCTTGTCTTCCAAGGAATACAATAATACGTTACTGAAAATAAATCATAATTTTTGTCTTTGATATAAAATTTACCAGTCCGTCTCTTCAATGGTTGCATCTGTATTATTCACGCCATGTACGGGATTTAAACCCGAGCGAAGCATGATGTGTACTCAGAGATATCGGGATTCGACCAGCCTAATAATTAAGTAGTTTCCGAGATCTTTTTGCCAAGTTCGAAGGTTGGTTAACTTCATTTTGAGGGGTTCTTACATCAACTACTACGACCGAAATAAATCTACGGTATTAATTATACACGGTTTACCAAGTTATTTGTGGGTGGAAGTTTAAGTAAATATAGCATTAAAATATACTGTAATTAAAAGTCATTTAAATTATAAAAAAAAATTAGCAATATTTCCTGTTGGCTAAAAAGAAAATATATCGTAATAATTTCTACTAATATTAAAAAAAAAGTGTGAATATTGACACATTTCAGGGTTTCGCAGGTATATAATAAGTGAAGGCGGTATGCTGAGTGTGTAGGACAAATTTTACTTTGTAGTAATCACGGCAAAATGAACGATATTTTTAAAATAATTTATCGTCTGTTAATCATATAATAAGATAATTATTAAATTTACGCTCTTAAAAATTAAATACAACATTTGTCCAAATATAACTAGAATTTTGACAAAATAATTTCAACATAATAAAAATGCAAAAAAAAAAAACAGAAAAAATAAAATTCACTCCGTACTCGAACTCGAAACCCTTCGTTTACCAGCGAGTTTTAGCTAGTGCTCTAACCAATAACGCTATCGTACGCCTTGCCTGTGAGTGTCTTACATTGGTATAACTTTTGTACTTTGTGAACCAAAAACCACAAAAATGCGTTATTTTCCGAAAACATAATCTGATCAAAAATTCCTGTTGTACTATTTCGGTTCACACCAATATACATTACTTAGAATTTTTTTAGATTTTTAGTTTAAACCATCTGGGCTACAGGGTGTGGGACAACATTTGTTTTGCACAATTTTGGCAAAAATTGCATCAAAACAATTTATTTTGAAAAAATAAAAATTTGATCGTTAATCCACGTACTAAGGGCTTTCATTTGATACCATACTCATAATTAAAAAAATATATTTTTGTTTTCGATGAGCACATATTTGTTTATATTTTTAGGGGGGTATGTTTTTTAGAAGTTTTAGTATTTTTCCTATGTGCGGGTCAAAGAGTTGTATAAGCATGCCAAATTTCAACTCTCTAGGTTTAGCCGTTTCGCTACAATTTTTACCGAACAGACAGACAGACAGACAGACAGACAGACAGACAGACAGACAGACAGACGACAAAATGACGGTATAAGGGTTTTTTGGTCATACCTACAAAACCCTAAAAACTGTACAAGGTATATTTCACTTCTTTTTGAACATAATACGCATGTTTATGGTGACTGTAAAAAGTGTTAAAATAAGTCTCATAAGCGTTTCATTATTTGACATTCTTTCCATAAGCATAATATATCGGTTAATGGGAGCTACAACACTATCTACAAGGACTTTCATGAGTTCATAGGGGCGATAGAATCATTTCCAAGGAGTGCAGGCATGTCCTTGCAGTTCAAAGAAAAATCAAATAGTGCATTGAAATCAATTAAATTCAATTCATGATCTTAACTCCAAAAATGCCGACCAGTGTAGCGTAGTGGTAACACACGTGCCTTGCGTTGCTAAAGTATCGGGTTCAAATGCTGTTCAGGTATGAAATTTTCAACATGAAAAATTATTATTGTTTTGGCTAATTGTCTTACTAGCAAAGGAAATAAACGTGAAATAAAAAACAATCTCCAAAAAGCTCAAATTTGAGTTTGTTTCTAGTTTTTTTTTTTTTTTAATTAGACACTGTCGTAGCAAAATGTATGTATGTAACAATTTTTATTTATTTTTTCCTAATTGCAGATAGAAAAAATATTGTGCAAAGTTTTGTGCATGAGTTTCATGCACAAAACACCTTTTTTGTCGTAGAATTGCTGCACTCTTTTACTGCTCGTGCGATTTCAAACTTCCCATTCGTGAAAAAAAGTACTGCTTAATGCATTTGCTGCATAAATAACTACTAAACTATAGGAATTGTGTTCGTATTTTACAGTAAAACTACCAAAGAATATAATCATTTTCAGGGCCTTTTTAAGAGCTTTTTATTAAGAGTTTTTTTATGAATTTTCAGTCACCTTCATTTAGGGTCGATTCTAGTAAAATCCTATTAGTAAATGGCATTCTTATGAAAGCTTACATTTGGGTTAGCTTACAGCTGGAATTTGGGCTTGATTTAAGAAACGGCTTGATTTATATCTTATGAATGTTTGCACACGGGTGGCTGAAACACGCGGCGGCCCTGATCGCCCTCGATCACCCCTGATCACCCCTAATCGCCCCTTATCGCGCCTGGTCTAAGAACTCTTTCAGAAGAGTCACTTTTAGCAGTTGCATCAATCCACAAAAAGTGCAATCCTGCAGACGAGCATAAAAACTATTACAAATAACATTTTAACATTGGTATGTACATGGTAAAAATTATGAGGACTCTGACGGTAACAATTTTTGGGGCAAAAAAAGAATTTGATATGTAACCATTTTGGTTCTGGAACTATTAATTCTAATGGCCTGTTTTACAGAACGTGTCAAAGATTTTGTTTATTATCCTTAACTCAAGTTAAAATGATATGCTTTTGTTTGTTATTTAGAATCAAGCTAGGCAAAACTCAAGTTATAACATTTAACTCGTTCTTCAACAACCATCCATAAACAAAATAAACCAATTAACCTTCGTTAGATCAGTAAAAAAAATAGGCATTTTTTCGAAGGAATTTCTTAAAATTCTCAAAGAATTTCTTACAGCCCTGGAAGACCGTGGTGCTCCAGGGACGGCAGGAGCTGCCGCATGATAAAAAAATAATAATAATAATAATAATAATAATAATACTGGATGTCCTGTGAATTTTCGACGATGAAAAGAGAACGTCTCTGACCCCAACTCCCCTGACATCGAAGGGAGCCCCTTCTAACTCTTAATTCGCCACTGGCACAACCTCAGAATTTCAATTTAATCAGTCATTATATTTACTCAATCATGCTAGAACATGAAACTGTATTACTTGATACTGCTGTAAATGCTATGTCTTTTTACGACGCACAAGAAGCTTAGTAATACGAACATGTGTAATCGTTGTTAATTGGCGTTTGTGCTTGTACGGTTGTAACAACTGATAGTGGGTTGTGCTTGGGGCAACTCTGTAACATTGCAACACCTTGCATCTGCATCTCACATGTGAGTGAAACCTATCATCTTCTCGTGCACTCTAACTCAACAGCTGGAATTTCCGACTCAGTTAATTAGAACCGCTTCAATAGACACAATTTGAGAAAACCCTTTAATGAAATCGATGAAATATTACGCATTAAATCCTTAGCAAATACTCACCATGAACATGTAAACAAGTTTAATTACCAATAATTTGCAATGTGTATAGGTATGGACCAGTGGTTCTTAACCGCTTAAGCTAGACGTACCCCTTAGACCAAAGGGTGCTCATTCTTCTAGTCATTATTTTCAGGCTCGAATTCAGAGCACTTAATAGAAAAATGTGTTTATCTATTAAGGGCAATTTTTACAATCGTTGGATAAAGCTCAGATAACGCTATTCTCGGTATAAAGTCAAAAAATCACTTTTACAATGCTCGGATAAAGCTCGAATAGGATAAACATCGGAATAAACTCCAAAATATTTTATCTGGCCAACGACACTTCACATAAAGGGCAGTATAAGTTATTCCCTTGCTCCGATTGGTGTGTAAGTATTTATTACCCAGCAACGCTAAAAAAATTAAATTGACATATGATAAATGTCAAATTATAACATTTTATTTGAATTTTTATTACAGTTATATAATTGTGGTTGCAGCAGCTTAGTGGAAAAAAAAAACTTGGCTGTTGCAACCATAGGCTCAGGTTCTTTACAGTGAGTATGTATTTCTGAATTAATTTTCGGAAATATGGGGCATGCTTCACAGGGCACGGTGGTCTCGGCTACTGTAACAATTAATCGTTAGATCATGTCAGAGGACACTAGTCGCGACCTGAAAATCTCTAAAACCTAGAAATTGCCATACGAAATAATAATAGTACAGTAATCCCTCGTTATCCATGTATTTGTTCAGCAATTTTGATTATACGCAGTTGTGAAATAGTAATTTTATTTATTTTTTAATAGCCTAGCACTTCGAGCGCTTCGAATCTAGTTGTCCACTATCACCCCTTCCACACTATGCACATATAATGCCTGTTTTTGTATATGTATATATGCAGTATTGGTCTGGAGAAGTTTCCAATAAACCGGTTGTTATTTATTTATATATTTTTCAAAATGTGAAGTGGTTGTTCATGTTGTTATACAGTGAAAAAATATTCCTGCTATTAACCAGTTTAATTTTCCGCCTGGAGAGAACTGGTTGTTACAATTTTGGCAGTCCACCACTGTACATTATATGTATACGTTTAATCTTATTACCCGCGTTTTTTTTTTTTTTTTCTGTCCGCCCTTTGTTAATTGTCCGCAGTATGTACGGAACGTAGCTGCGCGGTGACAAGGGATTACAGTACATAAATATGAACCTCAATCCACGTGCGGTTGTACATAGTCTGCACCGCGAGCGGCTCATCAAAAGGACGGCATTTGGTATAGATTCTAATAGAATTCTACTAATAAAGGTTGATCTTATGAAAATTTACACATGGGCTCGATTCTATTAGAGGGCAGTTTTATGAATATTTGCACACGAGATGCTGACACTAATGCGGCAGATATAGCACAATAAAAGAAGTATCTTCGAGTCGAATATTAAGACATCTCCCAATATTTCCCCAAACTTGCTCAAAGATGTTAATAGTAATGTCAATTTAAAATATGACTTTCCTAATATGTCAGGTTATGTGTCAAACAATACCAACTTTATTTTATTTACAATAAAACCATGGATAACTATCCGAGAATAAAAAATGCATTGTAAAATTTAACATTGGAATAAACTTATACCTCAGACAGTTATACGGCTACTTATCCGAGGTTTGTAAAAGCGGCCCTCAGTTGATCTATTTTGCGAAATTTTCGTCCCATGATACGAACGATGTTCAAATTTCCAATTTCTAGCTAGTAATAGACAAGCAATATAACACCTTTCATACCAAGAAAGACTTACTATATCCTTACAGTCTATCCTTGTCTGTAAAGTTGGAACTCAACTGCTGCAGTCAGCTAATTAGAGCTAGTTCAATAGGGAGCGATACGACTTCCCTCTCACTGAGCAAATAACTCATTAAAATTACACTTGAGCGGTCCGTAGCGCTCCGGACTCAGAGCTAGCTTATAGCCAGGACTACCGGAGTTACGAAGCTAGATGCAATACCGTACACAACATACATGTATTTTGTGATGGAATACTTTTTATTTGGATAGCTAAATATAGGAAAATCAATTCACTTGCAATTCGTAGAAACAGATTCAATTCATGATATTGTCAACACCTCGTCTATAATTTAAACCTCACGTTTGCATTATTCTTATAAGAGTAAATAAATTCACACAGATTTGTTTAACAAATGCATTTAGTCGAGCAACACAACGACATAAGACATACTCAAACAATGAATTCTCATAAACACGAACAGTGAATGTGCACGTTTGTTGTAGCTATGCTTAAACACTGAACTAAGTTGATAGACAAACTACGCACTTATAATTATTTTACTATAGAGAATATCAATTAACAGACGACGCACGCTGTAACCGTATGTATTTTTATAACAATGCAACATTGTGACGTGGGTTATCTGAAAATTAGACTATAGCTGCCAAAATGAGTGAAAGAGAAAAATTAATCAGTACGTAAATTATAATATCCGTCACATGGACTTGATGGAATACCTTTTAAAAATTGTAGTTGATCTTATTTTTAATTAATAGGTACAATAAATCAGCCTCTTTAGTTTATGATAGATAGATGCAGATAGATATAGAGATAGATAGATATAGATAGATATACAGATAGATAGATAGATAGATATATAGATAGATAATTTATAATGCACGCCATTTCTGGCTTGGACAAAATTCTTTACATTTGTACTTTTAATTGACAAGTTTGTAAATCTTAAATTGAAAGTTCAAAAAAATGATTGCCCCAATGTACACCAGATAAAATTAATTAAACTAAACATGGTTTCATATCAACCCTTTTTTTTAATTCGCAATGATTTCATCCACGATATTCCTGTTTCCAGAATGACACAACACCTCGGTTCTTTTTTTTTTTTTTCTTTTTTCTTTAGACCCGCACAATCTTATATTAAATGCTCTAATCTTTCACTTTCCTGTTCTAATCTGTTCTTCATTTTTTAACCAAAACTGATTTGCTCGCTTTTCGTTTCCACACCAAAACCTCGTATGTATTTTCATATTTTCTTTCTTCCTCCATCTCTTCCTTAAATATCTTGGTACCCACGGCTTCTTTATTATCCCAAATTTGGAACTGTATCTTGATTCTCTTATTCTGTTGTATTGCTCTTATCCTAGCACTTCTCCAGTTTTCTAAATTATTATGTTCTCTATCACCTAGTCCTTGTACTTACTGATTACTTACTTTTTTGTCTGTGTCTCTGTTCTCTTTCACTATAACATTCGTGCAACATTTTTTTATTAACCCTTATTCTTGTTTTTTCTTCAAGTTCAGTAGCTTTTTTCCCTATGTCAACATATATATTATCACTGTTTGTTTCTTCTAGAACTATATAGAAACACTCCCAGCTATAGGGAGTATTTCTAACCAATCCTATCCCATATTGCCAACGGAGTAACCGAGCTCATTAAATCGCGCAGTTCTGACTGATTAAAACAGTCTGAATTGTGAGGTTGCTGGTTCGAGTCCCAGTTGGTAATATTATTCGGGGGAGAATAATATGTTAACATTACTCCCATTTTCAAAATCATTCATCCCTCATCCAGGTGTAGGAGATCGCCACCAGGCATCGGCGACTACCCGCGTTGCAGAAATAGGCTGGTGTAATATATATTAAAAAAAAATTAAATACCCATTTTATATATGTATCCCAATTGCAGTTTTTCTATATCCTATTCCATATTTCTGCGCCATACGAAGCTATGTTTTTAACTATGCTGTCAAAATGTAGCATTCTTGTTTTGAAATCTCCTCCAACTTTTCACTCCACTATACTCCAAATTTATTTCATTGCCGTTGTAGTTTTCTTAATTACATTTCTCATGTGTTCCTTTCCTTTGTTACTTTTTAAATACATTCCTAGATTCTTACATTCTTTTGCTCTTTCTATTTTGTTTCCTCTCCATCTCCAGTTATACCTCTTCTCTCTTTCTACCCCTTTTTTGAAACACATCACTTTTGATTTTTTTATATTTAATATTAACTTCTTAAGTACTTGTCAAATCTATTAATAACCGCCTTCATATCTGTTTCTGTTTTCGCCACTAATGCGAGGTCATTTGCATAAACAAGTGATAGACTTCCTCCTCTTTGTTCTTTTATCATATACTCTTCTATTTCTGGTATATAAAGCACAAAGAGTAACGGCCTCAATGGATAGCCTTGTTGTAATCCTTTCGCTGTCCAAACGATCTTGTTTTCGTCTATCACTACTACGTTTTTTATTTCTTCATATATCTGTTCTGTAGTTTGTATCAAGTCTCTTGTATATCTGTAATTCTCATAATTTTAATCAGTACTTCTCTATTTATCGTGTCAAAAGCTGCCTTCATAACTGCAAATAATGCAAACAGTTTTCCTCCTTCTTGAGCTAGTTCTTTTTCTATTATATAGTTAAGAATGTACAAGTTTTCAACCTTTTTTCCTTTTTCTAAACCCCGGTTGTGTATCACGGATAATATTCTTCTCTTCTACTTCCTTTCAGATTATGATTCATGCCTAATAAGATCAAAAGTCATATCTTTTAAAATAAAAGAGTTATTGACCATTTTATATTTTATAGAGATTCCCTTTTTCGTTTATTCTAATAAATTTTCCACTGCCAGGATACCAAAGTAATTCTTAGTACCACCTAAATTCAAATGCTTTCAATAGTTTTCAATTTATATTCATAAATTTAGATTCAACTTATATCAATTTTAGATTACAGATTGATAAAAACTATCACTGAAACTTAAAATATAGTTTTAATTCTGAATATTTTTGAAGTTAATTGAAGAACTTCCATCTATCCTTATTAAACTTAAAAGTATTTATCTAAATTTACGATAGTTCTGGTGACAATTTAACATGTTGATAATGATAGTAAAATAACCAAAAAGTAAATTTGTAAGTGTTCGTATATCTCTGGTGGATTTTCTAGCTCAGAATAAATCCAACAATATTTCACATGTCAGAAAGTTTAGCGAACTGGTGCAGAGGCGAAGCGAGACGAAGTAACGAATATGTAAATATCTTGCATACATTGGTAGATGTGTTATAAGTAAAACTATTCCACCAGCACTGATGAATATTATATCAGAATATGCTCGATGCATTTTACATTTCAATATTTGAATATTATTTTTATTCGGTGGTATAAGGGAAATTTTCTACTAAAATATTTCTGGTATATTCACAGTTTTCCTTTTGGATAAAAAAAAAACACTTTAGATATTTAATAAAATGATGTGGTTTATGAATTACAGGGCTGGGTTCTAGAGCATGGCATTTTTCCCAAATTGAAAATCTGTTTATAGTCTGTTTCTTTGGTTTAAGCGGAACTAAATGGGAGTTTAGTTCTTTTAGGTTGTCACAGGAAAGGAACTTGCTTAGATGTTGTGAATTACCGACATTAACAATTACTTTTTAGCAGAATAAATTTTATTATTTTGTTACGAATTTAATTTCCAACGTACAGTCTGCATAAGTGGTATGTATTAGTAGATATATTACTCCCCCAAGCAACTACAAGAGCATTTATTATACCTATACCACTTTTTGATGTTAAAATTTTGGTAAACAGGCACTGGTAATAATGTTTCTATATGTCTACTACACGGTGTCAACAAGCGCCGACAACAGCATGCCTAATTAAACGCCTGTTTATAAGCACCAGAAACAATCTTTCTACATGTTCATACCCAGACACACAATTTAGTTGAGTTCAAAATGACTCTTATTGTCTTTGATTAATTTTACTCCAATATTTAATGTATACTAGACTGTTCTAAAACCACCGGTAAGTAATATGATGCTCGACTAAATATGAATTTAAACGTCAGAGTAAAATTTACTACTCCTTGAGCATTTTTAGACGCAAGCTTATATTATAAGTAATTCATATATATCTATATGAGATCCGTTTAAGGTACGGATTTTTTTTTTACGTATTGTCACGAGGTGAAGTCTGGAACGGATTCATTTCTATAAAATTTATTATACATGATTAATTTACATCAGAATATGTACAATTGTTGGTAAAATGGCTGCTGGTGTTGTCCGTTTAGAAATTGATGTTAGTCTTGCCCCGGTTTCTCCAGGATCGGTTGAACTACCCCAGGTATCCGCATGAGGCGAACATGTGGAGAAGCCCTGTAGACAACCCTCAATTCTCGTCTTGCGCCTTCAATAGCTGGGCTTGTCCTTGGGCAGCGTGGTGCGGACTGATGACCACCGACGTGATGACTGACCACAAGAATGACTACCCCGACCCTAAAACCATTTTATAACTGTTAACCAGGACACTATAACGTCAGGTCCTACCTCAATTGTTTTGGAAATATTATTCATTTGTGTAATTGTTGGCAGCAACTAAAAGACCTTAGTCATCACAATTGAATAATGTTTATCAACACAATAGAATATAGTTCAACACTTATGTTGGCAAACACGCAACACCCTGCACATTCTATAATTCCCTAAACCGTACGTCAACAACCTTGACCTACACAGCCTAAAGGCCCCTCAAGGAATTGGGGCATTAGAATACAATTATACCATAATAGTGACAGTATCATTCGCGGATTCGGATACGGATACGGAGCTCTGGCACACCACTAGTTATAATGTTTCATAATGTTAATTACTGATAATGCCACCTTGTTGGAACCACATGTTTACGAAATCCATATTCTTTTTTAGCAAAATATGCAAACACTCAGTAGAATAATAAATTCTAAAATTAGGAAACTACAAAATTGAAATCCATTAAAATCATTTATTTTATAAATCAGTATGCTTTTTACATAATCTAACTTTGTTTACATTTAAATATGAAAAATATGATACTTTTCAAAAATTCAAATCCTGTGATAAAAATAAATGTTGTTTATTTGTTTGTATGTTAGATAAGGTGGTGAGAGGGACGAGAAGGGTGCTCTATATAAAGAGGATGTTTTTCAACATCCGAGAGTCCTGGTATGGAGTCCGCGCGATTCCGGTTACCAGGGAAACCGGCCTGTTAATAGCAGACACGCTGCTTCCATCTAACGACAACTTTGTTAATCTCAGTAACATTCGTCTTCTGAGGATTAAATTTCAAACGAACAAGACAATTTTTACGCATCAAAGATTAACATATAATATTAGAACAAGAGTTACTCAAACTGTTATCCATGAGTAGAGCCGTGCGAAAAAAAGGGGGGCGAAGGGGGCACCAACCACGGACACCTAATCTAAGAAGCGCGTATATCATCACTACGTTGGACTTTTCGGTTAGGAGGGGCAGCAAATTTAGGCTTATCCCAAGGCGTAGATTTTCCTTCGCACGGTCCTGTCCATGAGTCCCAGTGGCGGCGCTAGCTCGTAATATCTGGGGAGGGCAGGATTTTTGTAGTGAAATTGGGGGGGGGGGGTAAACACAAGTGATGACCTAAAAAAAAAGGTCCTCACTTCTAAAATCAATTTTTCTCCAAACAATTCTGGGGGAGAGCAGTAGCGCAGAAAGTATTTTCCGATTGGTCAATATAAATTAAATAATACTACACATTCAAGTTTATTTTTTGTAATTAATTGTTATTTGACAATTATTTAAAGTATTAAAATTAATTCCTCCTTCGAACAAAGAGCTGGCTGTTACACAATATACTATTATATATGTTATTACCTTTCTCTTGACTTTAGCGGCAAGAGTTCTAACACTATTTTCTTTGCCGCTTCCTCTATCTCCTCGTCAGCCTCACTGCTTACTTCATCTTCATACATTATTATTTAACAAACGTACAAATACCAATGTACTTTAAAATAATTATTTTGACATTCGTTTAATTGTTTATGAACATCGTAGCAACGACAAGCCACCTATTATGTATATAAATCTAACATATATACATAATGATTTCTATTACTTATTTTTTGAATTTTTTAAAATAGGCGTAGAAAAAATAGTATGTGTGACACGCGCAGAAAGTACATTTGTCGATTGCCGATTGCCGCTCTCGCTGCGCTCGCGCCGCAAATAACTTTCTCAATCGGCAAATGTATACTTTCTGCGCTTGTTACACAATATACTATTTTTACTCGGCGACACTTCAGGCTTCTGCCTGAAGTGTCGCCCATACTAGAAAGTATAAGAGGGCCCCATGCAAGAAACTTTTGCGAAAAAATAAAAATTTAAAATGAGATATTAGTAAACAAATGGAAAATTAAACTTACTACGATATTAGAAATCAAAATAAAGTCGATAATACCTCTTTGTTTTAGCTACAAAAATTTAGTAAAAAAAAGTTTCATTCTGTCTTCGTAACGCTATGAGATATGTCCGTAATATTTCGGGTTTGCGCGTATGCACGTTACTGGGTTAAAAGAGGAGAATTAAAAGATGATCACAACCTTTTAAGTCGTTAAATCACATTTTGAAACAAATTATTTCAAAAAATATATGTGGGGAGGGGGCGCGTCTAACCTAATTTTGCATTGGGGCGCCAGGTACCCTTGAGCCGATCCTGGTGAAATGAACCAAGATATTGAAATGGGAATGCAATTATCACGTGGAAATTAGAGGCGAAGAAAGACTCAAATTTGCAAGGAAAGATGACCAAGAGGGACGAGACCACCCGAACAACCCCGCAAAAGCTGGGTCTCTTTGGCTACCTCATAATCCAGACAAACAGGAGAATTCCTAGTCTAAAGAAGAAGAAAAAGTCGTGTATACCATGATAAATTTAATAGGGAAATAAGATAATGACGTCAGTAAAATAACATCTGAATATTGTTGAATATTTTACACCCCGATTATAAAATTCGTTGTAAATATACTAAAATGTTTATTTGCACTGAATATTTATCTATTCGAAAAATCAACAGACGTTTTTATGTAGTTAAATGAAACAGTCAAAAAATACATTGGTTATCCCATTAAAATAAACTGTAAAAACTGTGCAAATAATTGAATAAATTCAATTCTGGAACGTTATTTAACGCCATTTAAAAATAATTGTACAAACTCTAAAAATTGTGATTTAAAATATATTCTTTAATCTAAATCTTTTGATGAAAAACCAACAAAAATAAATTTAAAATATATTTAAGATTCATCTGATGAGACTGATTTGACTTCCATTAAAAGAAGAAAATAATTTTAGTTCGGGAAAAACAAAAAGAAAAAAATTAAAATAATCCTTGAGGAAAGGAGGCTGTTCTCGAAACAAAAGAATGCAGAAACAGGAGCAAATCCTTAAGACTGTGACGTCAGCTACGTTATACCTCCTTGTCTTCGTTGTTTTAAATAAATTAATATTCATACAACGATACTGCTGCATTAATCTAAATTTAAAATCGACAACACTCCGATGGGACGAACAGTACCGGCATTAGGTCTTTCTAATTCCGGCCTGACCCACAGTAACGAGATATTAATTTGGGATCGCTTTCTAAATACTGCTTTTCAATTTTATAATCTGTTCCTTGGAGATAATTTAAACGGGATGACAGAGTTTGTTTCGTTAGCATAATGGGTATTGCTATAAAATGACACTTCACTCAACAAGTCTCCGGTCTGACATATATATGGCAACACTGTTGAAAGACCCATATGTTTTCTGGATAGTATCAACCTTCAAACGATACGTGTGAAAATTTCATGACATTCTGACAATTAGTTTAGAGGTTACTGTGGTTTAAATCATTAATGGCGGGTTGCTAACGTAAGAGTTTTCTCTAACTCAAGTTAAATTCATTTGTTTTTGTATCTTATAACATACAATAATAAATGATTTTAACTCGAGTTAGGGATAATTCTTACTTTAGCAACCGGCCATAAATGACTCCAGTTTTGTAATTTTCAAAAGTATGGATAAAAAATAATTTCGTGTGTTGATTAAACATTGTTTTTTGATGGGAAAAAAATACTGTTGAAGCCAAACAGTGGCTTGATAAACGTTATAGAGACTCTGCGCCAGGCAAATCAACTATTACTGATTGGTTTGCTGAATTTTAATTAATTAATTAATTTTAATTTTTTTAATTTTAGGAGCGTTGAAATGAATGTATCACTCTTGAAGGAAAGTATGTTGATGAATAAAGTCGAATTTAAAAAAAAAAAAGAAGTTTTTCTTAGTTAGATCGGAGACTTATTGAGCGACGTGGTAAAAGTTTAAATAATTGACTTAGTTTGAATGAATACCACCTACATACTATTTACTAGAGATGGGTCATTCATGAACGAACCGGCTCAGTACACTAAACGAAATGACACGGTTCGCCAAATGGAAATGAGCCGGCTCACGGCTCACTGCATAGTTTCAAGTTTCAGGATACGATTGATCGGGCAATTGTGCGCAGTGACCGAAATGATCCGAATCTGGACCGATGTCATGTTGAATTTCGCGAGAACTCGGCTTATAATGTATTATCATAAAGTGTATTTTGTCATTAATTTTTAGGGCAGTCTATTTGAAAGTAATAGGCTTAGTCTGTACTTTCTTACAACCATGCTATATAAAAATATTAAAAATATTGCCCAAATCCCAGATGTCCGATTTATAAGGGCAATAAACAACGCCATAAACTTAAAACATCTGGTTTAAAATACAGTAACTACATAAAGTGAATTGTTTGTTTACTATTAACCGGGTAAAAATGTTAGATAATTCACTTCTATAGATTTTTATTTATTTACCTTCATTATTTCTTTATAACAAGATAATGAGGAAGACAGAAAGAGAGAGAGAGAGAGAGAGATAAATTTGTCAATAAGTCATAATTTACGTCTTGAATTCATACTAATAATATTTAAGAAGGAGGTTGTACGTGTTGCGGACAGCAATGAAAACCAATCAAATCAGCTGACAAGTTTCGAATAAGATTTATTATTCTTATTCGAAACTTGTTAGCTGATTTGATTGATTTTTATTGCTGTCCGCAACCCGTACAACCTCCTTCTTAAATATTCATCTACGGACACGACTATTCCACAACTAAGAATATTAACAAGAATGTAATAATTACAAAGGTAATAAAGCGGCAAATACTCAGACGTTTTTATCGCATTTATTCCACTCGACCAAACAATTCCGCTGTCTGTTCATATAATGCAAGAGCCGACGTTCTACCTACATATTGCAAACCAACAACCGTGTTGAACGGTGCGAGAACTGACAACTGGCCGACCTGTTTCTCGGGGACACGTATACTTAGCCGGATCACTGAGCCGGATCAATGAGACGGATCAATGAGCCGAATCACTGCACCGGATCAATGAGCCGGCTCACAAACTGAACGACCTCCACTGATCCGGTTCCGCAAACTGAACCGAAATTCCCATCTCTACTATTTACCCACAGTTTCTAGGAAATTCTAAGGGAAATTTAAAACAAATAATTTTCATGTAATACGATAATTAAAACAACGTTTATCGAAAATCTTGTGGTACCCATTGAGCTGTAGACGACAGTGGTAGGTAACTTAGACTTTTCGTAACACCATCTCCAATATGAGGTTAAACAGCAGAGGTGAGATAGCATCTCCTTGTTTGACTCCAGTAAGAATTTCATAAGGCTGTGACAAGAGGTTTCCTACTTTCTTATGGATCCCAACACACACCACTGTCATCATAATAAGTTTGGAATACCAAATTCTTCCATGATGTCCCAGAATTTGTTGTGCATAATGCTGTCATAGGCTTTCCTAAAATCAATAAAAACATTATGAACGTCGGTATTATGGTCTTAACATTTTTCAAGAATTTATCCACCCTAGCCCCGCTAAAATAATTTTGATTTTTTGTATCCAAAAGTGGATCAGACGTAACCCACTTTTCAAAATTATAATTCAAAGTCCACTTAAGGGGCATTATTTAAGGCTTATTCTGTAACTTTTAACAAGATCTTAAGATGTTAATTAGTAGTTATAGTTGAAGTGTAGTCGTATCAAAGGACACTTTGAGCTGCTGTAGCCTTCTGGTCCACCAGGTCTGGAATGGAGAGATTGGACACACAGCCACATTCGATATACTTAATAAGTCCACACTGTATTCGCGAAATGAAATAGAACAAACACTACATTCATTCACATACATTCGTGAACTGCAACAATGCAGAAAAGACCGGAGCGAGGTCGCTACAGGTACAACTAAGTAGACGAATGTTAACCCAAAACACGGTTGGTTCAAATGCTGGATTATTACTGATTGGCTAAAAATGTTAGACTAAGAATCTCCCCACTTAAATGTAAAAAGTTCGCACTAGAAGTGCGAACACGGTTCAAAATTGACCCATAAATAGTGCGCAAAGGGTTAATAAGAAAGTTTGACACAATAACGGTCAAACTATTTAATTTTCTTTTGCATACACAATTTTCGTTTTGTGCTGTAGTTTTCATGTTATTTTATTTCCATTCTAAGTAATTATAAATGTTTTATTAAAACATCCAATGTGAGAGTAGTGAATAAAATTATAATAATTTCAGGCTGTCGTCGTGCAGATGAAACATGAATTGAAACTTTGTCAAATTGAAACAGTAACAAAAACTTTCATATTCCATGTTATAAACATTTCTATTCAACTTCAAATTGTATAGAGTTTGCCCATTATTTACCAAACAGTTCATCTTTAATTATTCCAAACTAAATCTGTTCTGGTTAGCTAACAGGACATTTCTCACTAGTTCTGTCATTGTCCGCAAGCCCCGGGGCGCTAACTACCGCAGAACCCCTCTCACCTCACGCCACCCTCAAAAACAATCAGAGGTGCTGGATTAACAAATCAAATTAGTTTCCGAGTTCTGTCTGTCTTGAATCGAGACTACAGGTGACAACCAACATTTTCCACTCACCCACTCCGGAATGAGGGGGAGAGGGGGGTATTTTGCAAAGCTCATTGGTGTACAGAAGAAATACAGAGTTTATTAATGATTGTCTTGTTAGTAATGTTCATTTCACAATCTTTATACCCTAACTGTACACACATTTGTCCATAAATGCATGGATGTTTTTTGACATTGTCACTTTTTTTCAGTCATCTTTCAGGATCAGATCTCTGGAGGTTATATTAGTTTTATCGATAAGCACACTGCAAATCTCAAGTGAGTACTAGTACTCATTTAAAGTGCGTACATTGCTTGTCCTCGTCTTTACTCACGTACAAGTGAGTACTTTTGTACGCACTTTAAATGAGTACTAGTACTCACTTAAAGTGAGTACTAGTACGCGTTTTAAATGGGTAGTGGAAAGGAATAGAGGGTAGTAATACGCACTTATAGTGCGTACATAGGTATAAAACTCTAAGGTATAAAGCTTTAAAATTCAGGAAAAGTAAAAATGTTGATTGAACATCAGAAAAATAGTTTTTAAATTATTATAATCAATAATTTATACACTTTTTTGCCAATGTTCAATGCAATCCTTTTCCAGAATTTATGAAGCTTCATATTTTTCTGTAAATAATAAAATGCGATTATTATTATTTCTTGAATACATATATTTAAATAAATTTCAAACCTTTCAGATATTACAACTAAAATAATCATAATGATTAAGTATAAGTATGAACTTAGTTATCATCTAAAATTCAATAAATTATTCTAAACAATTTCTACGAATAATAGAAGATAAAAATTATGATTTTCTCCTTAGTTACATTTTGAAACGTATTATTTTAGTATCTAAAATATAATGTAATTGTCTCGGTAATTTGTCGTATAATAGAATCAATGTTAAATCTTTAAACATATCTCGAAGGTACCTGAATTAATCTGAGCGCATTTATTCCTAAAATAATGCAATCATCACATGTGCTATTATTATATCGCATTTAAATTAAAACTGCATATTTGTATAACTAACTTTGAGACTTCCGAACCTTCTTAAACAAAAACTATGCAAAAATAAATTCTGGCTTCAGCAGCCTCTCAATGCTACATTTCACTTTATTATTATTATTTTTCACTTTTACTTAACTTTAAATTCACTTATTAATCAGCAGATACTTTGGCACTTTGTTTTTTAATTCTTAATTGTCTAATAAACGTTAATATTGTAGTATTATTTGGTTGTTTAGTTTTAAAGAGCTTATATGACAGGAAATTTAATATGTTAGGTTAGGTTACTCACATATAACGCGTATTAAAAGTACGCATTTAAAATGAGTATTAGTACTCACATATAACGCGTAGTTTCAGTTCCGCTTTAGAAGTGAGTACTTGTACTCGTTTTACGTGAGTATTTTGAAGTACTCATTTATAACGAGTACTAGTACTCACTTCAAGTGCGTACACTTATCTCCTTCTTCAAAGTGAGTACAAGTACGCACTTTAAATGAGTAATATAAAAAGTACTCATTTAAAAGGAGTACTATTACTCACTAAGATTTGGCATCTGGTCTTCTTAAAATTTAATCATAGACTATATTTGTTGCTATTTACTTCACAGAACCATCGGTGAATTTATTAGATTATATTTTGTCATAAAATCAAAGTTAATATAAATCCAAACTATACCCTTGCCAATAAACTGCGTGATAGCATAAATATAAGACACTGTATTATATTCGTGTTCAGTATTCATGTAAATATCAAATTATATTTTCTTGTTCGTAAAGCATCCGAACCGGCGGCAGTAATCGAAGGATGTTGCTTATAAAAGAAGCTTGTTACTTTTTTCCTCATTTTAGTTATAAATTTGTCATCAAGTTCACAAAGACTTCTTCTTTGTCGTTGTTGTTGGTAGTTCAGTATAAATTGATATGTTAGTCATTGATGTCAGGTCTTCTCGATCGTTATCTGGACCTCGTGGATCTCGCTTCAGACCACAGTGGCGGAATAACAAATTTCACAAAAAGGGCAATTGTTATATGACGACAATCAAGTTAGGAAATCATTAATAATAATAATAATGTTTTATTGTGTTTTAACATACGTACATGTATAAACAATGTCATAGGCCCAGTTGGACCTAAGATCTAAGAAGTACTCATGGGGAACCCATGGATACTCCAAGGACACCTCCTTCGAGGTGAAGAGCCTCCTATTTGTGAGACCTGTAACACAGATTTACGCCAAAAATTTGAACTAACTAGCTAATAATTATTTTAACAGTATTTGGATATAATCTAAATTAGAATGAGCCAAGAAAGAGACTTATATTTTTGACAAAAGTGTGAGATAAATATTTGGAACATTTTAATATCTGCATTGAACGAAACATCCAGGCTCGGTGTTCCACCTTCTGATAAACTTCTGTATAACTATCTAATAGATAAAGTTATCTGATACTTTATCTGTTGAATAAATGTCATCCCGTCTTTCATTTCAAATTTATCAATCAGATAGTCATCTGACGGATAATTAGACTTACATACTGTATCCTCAGATTGGTAACACAGAATGTGTAACTGAAATAGGCGTTGAGAAAGATTTTTTTTTATTTCTCTATGGAAATAAATAAATAAATAGGTAACCTGAAAGATGTCAAGCCGTTTTTTTGGTTATTGTCATTATTAAAATTAAATTTATGTGTGTGTTATACAAGATTTTAGCAATTATTAATGTCATAAATATGTAATAATATTGGGGAAATGAAAAATAAATAGTAGATATTAATAATAATTGTTCTGCATTTATTTAATTTTTTAATTTTATTATGATTGTTGTAAATACAAAATAAGTTATAATAAATTTGAAAATAAGAAATTAAATCACGGAGTCATCTTTCATTTTCATTTCTTCTGAGTAATCAGTTTCTTCAGGTACGTCTCCAACACGGTACTGATCTTTTGGGGGTGGTTCTTCATATCTACTTTTGTAATATTAAAGTTGCGTAATATTACAGTTGCTACTATACCAATCATAATCTTATTGCTCAAATTCGAAGCGAATATTAGAATTACTAAACATTGTATTGTAAGGCGTGGATCTCGGCTAACGTTTAATACAAAATTTCCTTCTCGGCACCTGTTTACTTCAGCCTTTTTTTCCAAAAGAAAGCAGTTTTACTAACATTTCATGCAAGGCTGCAACCACTCATGGATACAGCGCAATTTCATAAAATATTCTTGAAATTTGTGTATTTAATTTTCCGTACAAGGTATACAAATGAAATTAGAACAGAAGCTGTATATTGCACGATATATTGTTTGCATATTTTTTCTCATCGTGGACTGGTGCACTGTTATTTTGAAGTGAAGGCATTATTTCTACTATTAATAAAATTCAAACAAATTATATTTTTGTCCATTTTGCAATTTATTGTTCCAAGAAATCATTTAATTTCTAACTTTTTGACAGTGACAGCACTTATTTGTTACTTATTCGCTGCTTTGACTACCGAATAACTTATCTGCCAGATAGCATAGTTAATTCGTAGGAATAACTTTATCTGGAGGTGGAAAGACGCTGTATTGTTTTTATTAAAGTCACTTTATTATACAAAGTAGCGCAAGCCTTTGAAGAAGCCGACAGACCCCAGGGTTTGATTGGCGACACTTGTTCCCCTGTTAAGCAAACTAAAGCAGCAATTTTTACGGTCTTAAGTTTGCGTCTGCGCTGTCACATCTCTCTTTCTTGCTCTAATTTAATAACCTCCTTTGTCAGCGGTATTTAAGGTTAAATTTCATTTAAATTTATATATTATATCCATTTTATTTAATAAAAATTAAAAAAATAATTGAAATTGTACCACAATTTTGTTTTAAAAAGTCGTGATTACAATGTTTAAAATAAAATTATTGGTAGTACATACTAAAGTCTGTTCCAAACGGTTAGGCGGAACTAGATTTTGCAATCTAGTTACTTTCATCGTTTAAATCGTGCTTTTCGGCCGTTTTGTTTAAGCTTTGTAAATCATACTTACAATAAACATTTTTTGGTTAAGGTTAATATCATTTTAAAATGTCATTTTCTTTATATTTTGATATTTTGTGCATTCTTAATACAAATTTCCCATTTATTTATTTTTTTGTCATTACAATTTGTAAAAAAAAATAATTTAATTTTGACATGTCATTCGTTTCTATGGATTCATTGTTGAAATTTTAAATTTTGACATTCCAACGTGAAAAATGAAATAACCCAAGCAAGGTCCCTTCTCGTGACAACCTAAAAGAACGAAATTCCCATTTAGTTCCTCCTAACCGTTTGGAACAGACTGTAGTTTCTTATTTTTGTATTGTTGGAATTACTGAACATCATTTGTGTTGGCGACATTTTTAGCCCCAGCATGGCGGCCGTTGCGCTACTTTGTATAATATAATGACTTTAGTTTTTATCTGTCAGATAACGTTACCAGCCACTTTATTTGAAGGTGGAAAGACCGGCCCCCAACCGAACACAATATATTATTCAATAAGACATATGTTTTTGATTATTTTCTTAAATAATGATCTCTATGTCTCGCTATTTTTTAGTTTGCTTGATATTTTCGTCAGAACAGTACTCTGCTTTATGTTGCCTTTCTCCGGCACTGGATATCTCTGGTCACTGGTCATAAGATGTGCTTGCGGGCAGAAGGGACTGCCTCAGAACAACTTCTGTGAACTGCTAACAGAATTCACTCTTGATCGTGTGTCCTGTATCGCGCTCACTCTCTAGGGATATAAGGAAGAAGGGATACACGACCTATATTGCCGATATGTCCGCATTACATACCTCAAAGGAACTAGTTTTTCAATTAACTATAACAGTTTTAGGTTAGAGGAAAATTGTTACATCTGATAAATTTAATTTTTGGTGACCAAGAATGTACATTGTTTGCGATATATATCTATTAATTTTGCCTTATCTATTAACGTTAATAAATTGACTAGTAGTTTTGGCTCAGGAATTTCATATAATCACGCACGAACGGCAGAGCCTATACACCATTTAACAAAATCTTTATAAAATAACAATAATTTCTTTCCTAATTTTAGTTAATATTCCTACACCATTTTGATGAGGGTACATGGGTACGAATTTACTTGCTTTTTTATACAGGATATTTTACTGGTATTGCCTGCATCTATAAAAAATTCAATTTTAGTGAGAGATTATAATAATTTGACCATTGTGCAATGCAAATAGCATACTATGTCACATCTATTGTAACACCCTATTTATATACATATATAGAAGACCTAAAAGAAGAAGAAAATTGTAATGCTTTATATTATTACTAGCTGCCGTACCCATACTTCGCACGGTTTTTGGAATGTACATTATGCTCCAACGTGAAGGATAAAGGAGATTCAAATAGAACAGAAAATACTAGTTCTTTTATTCAAAACCCTGATTAATAAAAACTGAACAAACAAAAGAGTTTCCTAAACACATTTTCTCACATTTATTTTTCATGTAAAGTGAGATATTTCAAGATTTTAGCTTTGGGGGATCAAAAAATATTTATTTATTTTTTACTTGTAATAATTTTTTTTTTTTGTATGTATAATTTTCTGTGCACAAGTTAATAATAAGGGAGATATTTCAAATTTTAGTTTTAGAGTGTCCCCCCATAGCTCCCCAAATATTCATCCAAGTTAAAGAAAAGGAAAAAATTTGATTTTTTTGAATATCTAGTCATCTGAAACGTGTATAGACTATTCCAAACGTTTAGGCGGAACTAAATTTTGAAATCTAATAATTTTCATCTATTAATTCGTACTTTTCGTCGTTTTGTTTAAGCTTTGTAAATTCACATTCACATAAAAAATTCTAGAGTAAATTGATGGTCATTATAAAATGTCCTTTTCATTGCATTTTAATTTTTTGTAATTCTTAAGAAAAATTACCCATTTATTTATTTTTTTGTCTTCAAAATATGGAAAATTTATTAAAATTTTTGACATATGTCATTCGTTTCCATGTTTTCACTGTTGGAATTTTAAATTTTCACATATCAAACCTAAAACATGAAATAACCCAAGCAAGGTCCCTTTTCGTGACAACCTAAAAGAACGAAATTTCCATTTAGTTCCGCCTAATCGTTTTAAATAGCCTGTATAAAGCAAATATGAGGCCGAAAAAATAAAATAACAGATATAGCCTCCAATTTTATCAACGTAGATTGAAGAGCAAGATGGTTGAAATTAATAAAAGCACAACTGAGAACGGTTGTCAAGAAACTTGTGTGCCTAATTGTAGAGGAAGGTTATTCAAACATAACCTCAATGTCAGAACTGCCACCAAATCTCGAGAAACAGATCTATAATTTTATTTTCCATCTCTGAACATCTCTCTCGAGCTAACAAGATGCTTTATGCACAATGAACGTTATTTGCTGACATAATCCTTCAACTGAGTTCCATCTAATCAAGTTGTCAATAGCTCCATAGCACACTCTCGTATTCCTTCACTAATAAATGCAAAATTAAATAAAACGAACAGATTAAACATTTAGCAGGTCGTGTCGTGTTGGGAATGTACGTGTTTTTACCGGTGTGAAATAATCACATCACTGCACTTTGCATAAATGTCTCATCAACTCCATTGAACTCAGACGAACTCATTGTCAGTTTATCTCTCACATTTCTCTCCATTCTAACTAAGATGCATTTCAAGATAATATTTGCCAATAAATTTTACTAGATTTTACATTTCTCAAGAAATAGTTCTGGATTAAATTTGTAAAGCATATAAATCTTTCATGACCGGATGCATAGAAGTCTAAAACTAGTACTAAAACACTTATTATTTTTTTTAACCATTTATTTAACAAAAGCTTACAACTAGTTAACAATATTTGTCAATAGTTAAATATCGAAATAATATTATTTCATTAACTTAAACTTACTTACATGTACAGATTTAAACAATAATATTCATTTTTTAGGCTTTTGTAGGTATGACCGAAAAACCCTTATACCGTCATTTTGTCGTCTGTCTGTCTGTCTGTCTGTTCGGTAAAAATTGTAGCCAAACGGCTAAACCTAGATAGTTGAAATTTGGCATGCTTATATAACTCTTTGACCCGCACATGGGAAAAATACTAAAACATCTAAAAAACATATCCCCCTAAAAATATATATAAAAATATATGAATCAGATTATGTTTTCGGAAAATAACGCATTTTTTGTGGTTTTTGGTTCACAAAGTACAGAAGTTATACCAATGTAAGACACCCACATGCAAGGCGTACGATAGCGTAGTGGTTAGAGCACTGGTGTCGTAAGCTAAAATTCGCTGGAAACGAAGGGTTTCGAGTACGAAGTAAATTTTATTTTTTCTGTTTTTTTTTTTTGCATTTTTATCATGTTTAAATTATTTTGTCAAAATTCTAGTTATATTTTGACAAATGTTGCATTTAATTTTTAAGAGCGTAAATTTAATAACCTGTCTTAGTATATGATTAACAGACAATAAATTATTTAAAAAATATCGTACATTTTGCCGTGATTACTACAAAGTAAAATTTGTCCTACACACTCAGCATGCCGTCTTCACTTATTATATACCTGCGAAATCCTGAAATGTGTGAATATTCACACTTCAATTTTTATATTTTTACATTAGAGTGTGAAACATAGGAAAAATACAGAATAAAACCTATATAACAGAAGAAAAACTTAAATGGTAATGTTTGACTTTAAATTAAAATAGTATGTGTTTATTGTCCTTTTCATAGTTTCTTATTTTAATTAAAGGGTTATGATTAGCGAGACACTTAGTAAAGAAATTTTCTGTCCTCTTGAATACGTAGTCTTTGATATATTCAATACTGAGTTCTTCATGTATTTCAATTACTTTCTTATATCTGGGATAATTTCCAATAATTCGAAGACATTTTAAAACACATTGCGTTGCTAGGCAATTTTGTGTTTTACATCGAGTTTTAGCCCACACAGGGCCGGAGCGAGGGTCTTTGGCGCCCTTATGCAAGAATTAATGAAGCGCCCCCAGAGAGGGCAAAATTTTAAGTGAAGGCTTAAAAAAAAGGTTTTAACTTCTAAATTTGAAGTAAAGACCTAAAAAAAAGGTACTTCCTTCTAAATTTCAATTGAAGACCTAAAAAAAAATGTCCCTTAACCTTGACGCACCCTCTGGCATCAAGCGCCCTAATGCCTTTCTTATTTTGCTATACGAGGGCTACCTTTTAAGTTTTTACAAAAACTAAGAAAGACAATTTTTTTTGAACAAACTGTTTTATTGCTTTTCAAAATATTCGTCTTTAAGATTTATACACTTTTGCATGCGTTCAAACCATTTCTCGAAACATTTATTCCACTCTGAAGTTGGTATCTCAAAAACATGGTTTTCGAATGCTTCAACAGCTTCTTGAGGTGATGAAAATCACTGTCCACGCATTTTTTGTTTGACATAGGAGAACACAAAGTCTCTAGGGGATAAATCAGGTGAATACGGGCAATGAGATATTAATTCGATGTTTTTCTCCTTCAAAAAATCAATTGTTTGACGTGCTGTGTGAGAGCTTGCATTGTCATGATGAAGATTGCGACGTTTTTGCTGGTTTTTCCTGATTTTGTCGATAATTTCTGGCAAAAAAATTGTTGTATACAATTCAGCATTAACTGTTCTGCGATCCTCTAAAGGAATAGTTGCGACATGTCCAGTACAACCGAAGAAACAAGCGAGTATTTTCTTGGAAGTGCTTCGTGAACAAACAACTTTTCTGGATTTCGGTTCATCTTGGAAGATCCAAATAGTGGATTGTTGCTTAGTTTTTGGTGCATGTGAATAAATCCAAGTTTCGTCACCTGTAACGATGTTGTATACGGTTTTTGAAGTGCCTAGGTTGAATTTTTTTAGCATTCCCTTACACCAACAGGAACCTTTTTCTTGAACTTTGTCAAATTATGTGGAATCTATCGGGAACAGATCTTTTTCACTACTAAATGTTCATGCAAAATCGAATGTATTGCAGTCTGCGTTATGCCAAAGGATGCCTCTTTCTCACGGTAAGTCACATGCCCATCTTCTTCAATCATTTTGCGCATAGCATCGATGATTTTTTGAATCACAACCGATTTTTGTCGACCTTCACGAGATTCATCACGGACGGATGGTGCTTCATTACCAAATGTTGAACGAAGCGAATCTTTGCATTGTTGTTAAGTTAGGCCTTTACTAAAATCGTAAAAAATCATCAAACGAAAACCTTCACGAGTAATATCCATTTTTTTACAAACTTTTTTTTTAAACGCTCACTGTCAACAAACTACTAGGACAATTTATAAGCTGCTACTGATTTCACAATAACAAATGTCTAATTTTACGAATACAGTAATGACACATTTCAATATTGCCATTTAGTGGTCGTTTGTAAAACATAAAAGGTAACCCTCGTATAAGTTAGAACTTAATATTTTTTTTATCAGATTACTTCATTTCATAACGGAAAAAGTAAAAAAGCAACTAAATTACCTTTAAATTTTATTTCCTAGATTTAACAATTTAATTTGCAAAATTCTCAGTATATTAAAACTCCCGTAAGTAAATATTTTCCAAGTTGCATTCTTGAAAAATTAATTAAACTTAGTGTAGATCCAGCAATCAAGAGCATTTGTTATGTGCATCTTGGGTCTTGGAGAATAACTCAGATAACTGAACTCGCGTCTGCTTCCTTCAATGCTGCTGATGAGTCGGTTATGCAAAAGACTTCACCGTTAAACTAACTTGCAAAAATTGGTGCCTTTGCAAATTGAATATTAAATTCTGTTTCAAATATTTTAAAAATAACAAAAGCTATTTTATTTTTCACAATAGCATTTATGTGTCTTTTTACGAATTCGTCATCAGCGAGATCGTGATTTCTTACTAAATTTTAATAAAATTATATCTTCAACTACAGCATTTCTTTTTTAGTTCACGATTTCCGACATTTGTTGAAAATTGGACGACGGTATTTTTTAGGATATGTAAAGTGAAATAGCAATTGTGTGTTTATATGTCTGCCTCATTAAAACAACGCAAAACCGTAGCAACGGATTGGCGTCGAGGCATTTGCCAGAGACGCGAGCACAGAACACAATATATTAAGAACGGACACTGGCAGCAAAAAAAATTAGTACGTTCCCTCTAGGAATGTACCAATGAACTTAACAACAACAACCGCCAAATTTAAATTTTACTATCTGATTTACGTTCATAATTACCATTATTATTGTATTAAATATATTTTATTATTTATATTATTTATTTATTTATTTATTTAATTTACATCTGTCCTACGGAAAGAATCCAAATACGGACAGGTACATGGTAATAACATATTTAAAGTTACAGTGTAATATATGAGTTTAAGTAGTTTCCTAAGTCTAATACATATAATACAAAAAAAAGTTCATAAATATAAAATAAAATATAATACAGTAAAATGTAAAACATAAATAATATGGCAATAACATAAAGGTAATGAAACAATAATGTAAATTAAAAAAAAAGATACATAAAAAAAATAATAATAAAATAAAAAGAATAAAAAATAAATAAGTTAAAAATGTAAAAATAAAAGTAGAAATAGTTCAAAGGCCAACTGAGCAACGTAGGAACTGAGACGCTTAGAAATCAAAATAAGAAAATTAAGAATTGATACTAAAAGAGATCAATATGTTCAATATCTGAATGATGATATGAACACATGCGGTTAATTGGGGACTTAAGAAAGAGATTAGTACGCGCATGCGGTAGGTAAAAAAGTAGTGGGTTACGAGTGTGGGCATGGGGGGTATGGAAACTTAAAAGTTGAAGAAGTGCAGGATCATCAATTTTATTAGATATTAATTTTTTTAAGAATGACAATGAATTGATTTCTCGGCGTTTGTATAATGGTTTGGTTGAAAATATTTGAAGCAGGGAGTCATAAGGAAGTTCAGGAGGAGGGTAAGATCCCATGACTTTAAAATAAATGAATTTAAGAAATTTATGCTGGATCCTTTCCAAAGATTTCTTCTGGACGTTATATATTGGATCCCAGACTACTGAGCAATATTCAAGTTTGGATCGAATAAAGGAATAGTACAAAGTAAAGATGGCAGCAATGTTAGTAAAAGTCCTGGTATTACGAATAATAAAACCAAGCATTTTACACGATGAGGCGCACATATGATCTATGTGTAGATCAAATGTGAGTTTTTCATCAAACACTACTCCCAAGTCTTTAATATTATGACATCGAGTTAGATGGTGATTAGCTACAGCATAAGAGTAAAGGATGGGGGTTGTTTTACGGGTAAAAGACAGAATTTTACATTTAGATAAATTTAGTTTAAGATGGTTAGAATTACACCAATCACTTATACGTTTAAGATCGTTTTGGAGTATATGGCAATCGTCAACAGAGGAAATTGTTTTAAATATCTTAAGATCATCTGCAAAAAGTAAATGCTCGCTACAAATAACGGCATTAATATCATTTATGAACATTAAGAAGAGGAGAGGTCCAAGGTTTGACCCTTGTGGAACACCTGACGTAACAGAAAAAGGTGAGGTGTTGTGCCCTCGAAAAGTAACAAAAAGAGAACGGTTTAAAAGGTAAGATGACAATAACGATATTAGAGAAGGCGAGAGCGCAAAAGAATGAAGTTTTAGTAATAGGGTATTGTGGTCAATGGTATCGAAAGCTTTAGCAAAATCAGTATATATGACAACTTGGCTTCTTCTATCTAATGCTGAAGCAACATAGTGGGTGAAGTAGCATAGATTACTAGCTGTAGAGCGGCGTTGCATAAACCCGTGTTGAAAGAATGATAAATTGTTTTTTATTTGAAAATATATAGTTTTGTAAATAATACTCTCGAAAATCTTACTGAAGGTAGAGAGCACTGCAATAGGTCTGTAATTACTAATAAGAGTCTTGTCACCAGATTTATGTATAGGCATAACACGTCCAATTTTCCATGCAGAAGGGAAACTACCGGTACTAATTGACAAGTTTAAAATATGGAAAAGGGCTTCTGAAAATGGTTTAGCACAGTCTTTAATGATTAAATTGGGGATAAGGTCGGGACCACATGATAGGTTATTTTTAGCTGTTTTTTTGATGGCCGATTCAATGTCGTCTAAGGATATATAGGTTAAGGATACCATATTGTTTGCAATTGGATAGGAGGGAGTATTGGAGACGGGTGGATGGGATGCAGATGAAAATACACTTTTGAAGAAAGTGACAAACCCATCTGCGATGTCTGGGATAGTAGAAAATGTGGTATCATTAAGAGACATGCTATTAGGGACGGATGATTGCGTTTTTTTGGAATTCACGAAAGACCAGAATTTGTTGGGATTTGAGTAAATAGAAGTTTCACAAATTTGAATATAGTTTTTATAAGATAATTTAATGTCGAGTTTGATTTTGGAACGCAAATATTTATATTTTATGAGGTAAGTACGTTTATTGGGAAATTTTTTATACATTTTGTAGAAATGTTGTTTTTTTTTTAAATTAAGTTTAATTTCCCGAGTGAACCATGGGGGGTAAGTTACTTTGTGACTAGGTTTATATGGGATACATTGTGCAAAGAAATAATAAAGGGTAGAATATAGAAAGGATACAGCACTGTCGACATTATGGAAGGTATTAATTTGTTTCCATTCAAAATCAGCAATTAGTTTGTACAGTTTAATGTAGTTAGCTTTCTTGAAGTCATATATACGAGAAGTATTAAAATATTTGGGATGAGTGATAGTAGATATGTCCATACTGATCTCTATATTTAATGTAGGATGAGAGCGGTATTCACGGCTAAATATTAGAGATGTTTCGCGAGTGACGACACAGTTAGCATTTGAAAGTATCAAATCTAGTATATGATTGTCTTCATTACAGATGCCATTATACTGAATTAGATAATTCTTTATTTCCCCTAAGCCTTGCGGCGTATAGGGTTTTAACTATTACATGAGAAAAAATAATCATAATAATATAATAAAATAAAATAATATAATATAATTTTATGATTTTCTTTCTTCTTCTTCTTCTTCTTCTTCTACCTTCTACCTCCGGTGTTCATCTCTTTCTTCGTAATCTCTTTTCGGCTTCCGTCTCCGGTCTCCTTCCTTCTTGCCTCCAGTTCTTCTTCCCCTCTTTCTTCGCTTCTCTTCCCTCTTTTCTTTCCTCCTCCATTGCCTCTTTCTTCCTTCCTGTACTCAGTTCTGTCTTACCTCTCCGCATTCCTTCCTTCTTTCCTCGAGTACTCTCGCCCACCTTTCTCCCTTTCCTTCTTCACTCAACAGCTCCTTTATCTCTCCCTCCCATTTTGTCATCTTTCCACATCTTTTTGTAAGATGTTCCAAGGATTCTTCCTCCTCTCTACACATTCTGCATACCCTATCCTCCGGTTTTGCCCAATACCTACTACTCCGTTCTTCATTTCCGCATCTTAATCTGGCAATCCTTCTAACTCTGCCCCCTGCCTTTCCTCTCCTCCCTTTCAAATATTTAGGTATTCCTACCGTCCTTATCTCCCTATACCTTTTCACATTCCTTGAATTGTCTATTCTTACTGTTCTTTCCTGCTCCTGTACCTCCTTGTCTCTCCTTCTCAATTCTTCTACTATGTTTCTTCCTTCATTTCTCTTTCGCTCAGCTTCCCTTATGTCCATCCCACATCTCCAATAGTACTCTTTCCTTGTTTCTCCCCATTCCGACAGTTTACCTTTTTGTTCTTCCTTCATTCTTTCTTCCCAGCATTCTCTTATTATCTTCCTTCTTTCGTCCCTCCTGATTTTCTCCTCATACTTCGCCGCCCTCGCCCCGGCTCCTACTCTCAGCTTTTCCCTCTTCATTTCCTCTCTCACTATATATCCTGGTGTCGTTCTGTCTAATCCCATAATCCATCTCATGTATCCCTCTTGTACCCTTTCTACTATCTCCCATTCTTTCCATCCCCAGATCTCTACTCCGTACATGAGGATACTCTTCACAATCCCGTCAAACAATTTCATTCTCCACCTGATATCGTCGTCAAACCTCCTCTCTCCTATGCTCCATAGCTTCCCCATAACCATTCTTGCTTTCTTCACCCTTTCTCTAACATGCTGCTCTGCTCTGTTGTTCCTCGTTAGAACATATCCGAGGTACTTCATACTCTTTACCTCTTCAATTTCTGTCCCTGACCATTCCCATCTTATCTTCTTTCTCTTTCCTCCCCCCTTTCCAAACACCATCACCTTCGTTTTATCTCTGTTTACCTCCAGTTTTTTTCTTCTAAAGTACTTGTCCGCTCTGACCATCATCCTCTTTAGTCCCTGCTCATTCTCTGCCATCAGAGTCAGGTCATCTGCGTATCCCATTGTCCAATACTTCTTCCTTCCCACCACCACTCCTCCGTCTTGCCCCTTCCTCATTGTTTCTTCCAAGTCAGCTATGTATATATTAAATAATGTTGGGCTCAACGGACAGCCCTGCCTCACCCCCTTGTTTACCCAAAAGCTTTCGGACTCTTCTTCTCCCACCTTCACCTTGCACCTCGTCTCCTCGTATATTTTTTTAATCCTTCTTATCATTTCTTCCTTTACACCCCTTCTTTCCAATACTTCCCACAATTCTTGCCTGTCCAATTTGACTGAATTAGATTAAAATACAAATTAAAATTATTTAACAATTTTACATTTTTTGAATTAGAGTTAGAAACAATTTTCGGGATGTTGAAGTCACCAATAATAATAAATTTATTATTGTATAAAAAGGGTAATGATTCAAAAAATGTAAAAATGTTGTCATACTTATCAGAGCTAAGAGAGGGAGGCACGTATATGCAAAATACATAAAGATTTGAAGAACCTAATGTAATACGAGTACAAACGATGTCTATATTTACGGGCAAACATGAGAAGTAATCATCAAGTGAAACAGCAAAGGAGTTAAGATGACTAGATATAAGTAGAAGAACGCCTCCACCACGAGAAACACCGCACTCTTTAAAATTACGGTCCTTACGGTAAACAATATAGGACTGGTCACTAATTTCGGAATCATAGACACTATCAGTCAACCAACTTTCTGACAGAGCAATGATGTCATAATTAAGTGAAGGGATGATCGAGTATAGTTGGTTGAGCTTCATGTTGAGGCCTTGGATATTCTGGTAGTATATGGAAAGTGAAGTCTTATTTCTAATTGTTCTCTCCGGAATAATGTTGTGGTGTGGAAGAAGAATTGGACTGCTGTCAAACACACTGCGTAGTACAGTCGCTGTCTTTGGGGTTGCAGTAATCAGAGCACACTCCAGGAGTTATATCAGATTTAAAAATTCTCTTTCTAATAAGTGATGCAATTTTTTCTGTTATCATAACTTTTGCAGGGGTTCTCAACTGGTAACCCATATAAGAATATAACTGTGCATCCAGATAAAAATTTATATCAAATAAATAACAGTCCTGATGTTGATCCAGGATATCGAACAGTAATTCATTAAAATAAAAAATGTCTTCGTTGTGCTGAATATTGTCGTACCTGTACGGGATAGTGCTTATTATTAAATTCGTATTAGTACACGAGTTGATTATTTTCATAAAGGCGTTTGTTAGAGAGAGACTGTTCCCTGAGAAATTGTTTGATCCACCTATTACAAATACGACGTCATTCTTTGAAAAATCTTTTGTCAGTGTTTCTATATCCGAAATGACATTAGACAGTTGAGCACCTGGTTTGGTAATTGTCAAGATGTCCGAATTAACAAATTTTTCTTTCATGATGCCGCTAAATTTGCGCAGATGGTCGTCACCCAGTAAAAGAATGCGATTCGTTATTTTAGCATCAGATTTCTTAGTTAGGGTCCTTGTTGTCGTATCTGAATTGTTAGAAACTAGAAGCTCAGTTTGAATTTCTTTGCTAAGTTTGCTAACAGGTATGGTTTGCGTAGCAGTATCAGCTGACATTTTGGGCTTATTTATAATTTCATGGAGGTCATTTATAAGTGAATTTTTACTGTCGTTCTCCATTTTTAGTTTAGTTATCTGTAATTCTAATATTCCAATGGATTTTAATAGTTCAGCATTTTTTAAGTGGACATCGGCGAGCTCATTTTGTAGTTTTAAGTTTATTTGTTTTAATTCGCATTTCGGCGAGTTTGTTTGAAGTTCACTATAAACTATTGTCTCGTAACTAGTATTAGCACAATTTTTGTTGAGCAAACGTCTTGATCTGGTGCTAATCTTATTAGTTGAAGACATTATTTGTAAGATTATAGTAAGGTGTAATTTATTAAAAATTAAAAAAATAATAATAATTATTAATAGATAATAAATAAAATACCAATATTGTCAATATAAAAAATTGCCAAAAGATAAAAATATAAAAGAAAAATGTCGAATATTAAGAAATAAAAAATGTCAAATGTTAAAATAACGCATATATAGTCAGATTAACTTAAGGAAAAACAAATAAATAAATTAAGGGATTAAAACAAGGACACAATTCTTCACCCCTTACGGTTCATCAAGAGGACTTAAAGCAACAAACAAGAGAACCACGGAAGGAAAAAGGTCATTGACACACATAGGATAGATTAATACTTAAAACAAAATAATGGATTAAAATATATGCGAGTTGTATTTGGCTTGTTACCTTGTGACGTCAGATGTGTAAAATATGTTAGACGGATAAATTAGGTTTGGAAACGTTGGTCATACACCTTATCGAAAATAAAATACGTTAAATTAAAATAATATGAATAAAATAATATAATAAACAATATATAATGAAAGTATGTAATATATTTTAAGTAAAATTGTTTTTATATTTTGTTATCTTTAATTTTTCCTATGTTTTTTATTAATAAATTGGTGAAAATATAAATAAAATTATTATAATTAATAAAAAATAAAAAAAAAAATTTAATTTATATTATCAAAAGTTTTACAATTAACAAAGAAATACATATATATTTAATAATCCATATACATTAATATAACATATAAATAAGGAATTTAAATAAATAAATCTAAATAAAAGGTGTAAGCTATTTATTTTTGAAACACAAAATTATACACAACATTAAATATTATTTTAAACACAACATTTTAATTACTAATTACAAAAACTGTATTAATAAAATTGAAGGCTATACCTGTTTTTTTTATTTTTTCGGCCTCATATTTGGTTTCTACACATTTCAGATCATTATAAGACAATATCCGCAAAAAATCAATTTATGTCCGTCTTCTCGAGATGTACAATGTATGTATCAAATACAGTACAAGATGACCAAAATTGGAAATAAATCTCTATTATTTGAACCACGTATTTGAAAATTAACAAGCTTAAATGCGTATTACTTCAACACCAACTGTCATGTCTTTGACAGCTAATGGCGGCTGATCTACAGCTAGAACACGACGCTTCTGATCGTTCGAAGTCGGGTATATTCGTAATTTATTTTGCACTCTGTCGCCATCTACCAATGTACCAGAAAACTAAAACTCGAGCCAAGGTCATTACATGCCAGTGTCACCCGAGTGGGCGCGAGGTTTAACAAGGGTGCGGGGCCTGATAAAGTGTGCCATTGCAGGTGAAAAACTTTTTTTGTGCTCATCACTTGTATTCGGAAGAAGACTTCTTTTTTTGCTCTTCGCTTGTATTTGGGAAGTGAGGATCCTTTTTTCTTTTGCTCTTCACTTGTATTTGGGAAGTGAGGACCTTCTTTGTTTTGCTCTTCGCTTGTATTTGGGAGGTGAGGACCTTTTTTTTGCTCTTCGCTTGAATTTGAGAGGTGAGACATTGCTACGGCTCTGAAACAACGAACTAACTCTAAAAACAGTCGACAGTCGACAACGCATAATCTATTAAATTTAGAGTATCTTAATAAATTTATTCAAATTGATATACGATTAACCGGGACATTAGATGCAAAATTAGTTCTATATTAGTTAATATTAAAAATTCAGTATTTCTAATATTATAAGATGGGATATGAATATTAAATTGACTTATGGCGAGTTGCTAACGTAAGAGTTTTCTCTAACTCGAGTTAAAATAATTTGTTTTTGTATATTAGAACAAATGATTTTAACTCGAGTTAGGGAGAATTCTTACTTTAGCAACCGGCCATGAATAGATCAGGGATATCAATTAAGTTATTGAGAAACTTGATAAGAAACTTGGTAAGAAAACTGATATTTAAAATAATTCTTTTATTTTTTAATGATAGAAGTCTTAAGTTAATATTGATGAATCTAAAATTGATATATTTTAAAAATCTTTTTGTACATTTTCAATGCTATTAATGTAAACAAGATACTGTGGAGACCAACTAACTAAGCAAAATTCCAATTGATTTCTAATTAAAGAAAAAAAGAGAGAAATCAATATATTCAGATAAACGTGTTTTTCTTCTTCGCTTCTATTAACGCAGAGCGCTTCTATTGAAGCAGTGAATAGAGCGAGTGAAATGAGACAATAATTCTTTCTCATCTTTCGAACCAATAGCATCGTTTAATTTGTATGACCTTCTAGATTGAACCATACCCTTTTTCTGTTGTCCGTCGGTCAAGTAAATTCTCCCTGAGTATATTACATACAATTTTATATAAAAATATTAATTAGTTGAAAGCACTCGTTGAAACTTAAAAAAAAAAAAAAAATATTTAAGATTTAATCTGTTTAAAAAATTTATTGTATCGTATTAATACGTATTTTGGGTTACATGATCATCCTGGAAATCAAAGATTTTTTTTTAATACCTAATATTTGGCTGTGGATGTTATCCGTTTAGCCAGCTATATTATCGTCGGCGAATCAACGCAGTTACGTCAAACGACGTAACAAACAATTGCATTGTTCCAAACAATACAGTTTGTTACGTATTGTGATTGCGTTGATTCGCCGACGCTAGTATATCTATCTTTATTAGTTAATACATATACACACATGCGAACATGTACATAATTACATATGTATATTCAGAGATATTATGATTTTTAATGATAGGGAAGTGGGTAAGGAAAAGTATAGGACGGGTATGCGCCGAGAGGCCGTCACGACGGGACTTCGGTTTAATTGGAGGCAGCCATGGGGGGATGACAGTAGAATGTGTTTATTTGTAATGAGATGATTCGATAAGTATTTGATTCGAAATAGATTCTTTTGTAATGTTCTCATATTTATATTTATGTCAGTTTCAGCTAAATATTCAGCTAACGCGTTTTTTATATCTTCATTGTGCTGCATTATTGTCGTTTATGCGCTGTTCTCGTTCTTTTTTGTAATTCTCGCATTGCAAAATAAAGTGATTCGGATCCGCAACAAGTCCGCATTGTTCGCAGGTATCAGACTCAACTATTCTATAGCGCTCAAGATGTGCCGGGCAGCTGCTATGGTTGAATCTTAGTCTGCACAGTTTGCCAATTATTCTTCTTTGCAGTTTACTATTTTGAAACCAAGGTTTCTTGACAATATTGTTGTTAATCGAGTAGTAAAAGGCGCCTTTGCCCTTACTTTCCTCGTCGTACTCTTTTTGCCACTGTTTCCAACACAGAGTCCTTTTAATGTTCATATATTCGTAAGGAATGAAGTGGGGGTGTATAAAATGGTGTATCCAATTCTCAAATCCGGCAAAGCATCACTTTTTACCAATTATCGTCCAATCTCAATTATCTCAGTATTTGCAAAACTTTTTGAATCAATTCTGTATGAACTTATATATCCTGACATAAAAAATATCATCTGTCCTGATCAGCATGGTTTTATGCACAAGCGCTCTACCACTTCCAATCTTTTGCAATTAACTCAATATATTTCTCATAATTTGGACAACCGTTATCAAACTGATGTCTTACACACTGATTTTGCCAAAGCTTTTGATCAAATTCCGCACCATTTAATTGTGTCAAAAATGCATTTAATGGGGTTTTCTCCTGCTTTGTGTAACTTTTTTGCTTCATATCTCAGTAATCGAGTACAATATGTTGAATACTTGGGACATCGATCTTATGAATTCTGCCCCACAACAGGAGTACCGCAAGGCTCAAATTTAGGTCCATTATTGTTTCTAATTTTTATTAACGATCTTACTAGACTAATATCATGCACAAAATTGTTATTTGCTGATGACATGAAGATCATAAACACAATCAAAGATACAAATGATTGCTGCAAACTACAGGATGACCTTACTGCCATAGTAAGATGGTGTCATGACAACAAACTTTTCCTGAACATAAAAAAATGCAAAATAATATCTTTTACCAGGAAAAGAGAACGAATAGAATTCAATTATAATATCTCTGGAATTAAAATCGAACGATCTAATACTGTGAAAGATCTCGGGGTTATTTTTGATGATCACTTAACTTTCAACGAGCATATTGATAGTGTAGTATCCAAGGCTACTAGAATGTTAGGTTTTGTAGTGAGAAGTACGAAAGATTTCACAAATATCGAATGCATGAAAACACTGTACTTCTCTTTAGTTCGTCCTCACTTAGAGTACGCATCCATTGTTTGGAACCCGGCTCTCAATAAGGATATTAGTAAAATAGAACGTGTTCAGCGTAAATTTCTAAAATATCTTTATTTAAAAAAATTTGGAAAATACCCTGACCAAGGCTTTCCTCAAGAAAAACTACTGGCATTATTCAAAATCCAAACTTTAAAATTTCGACGAGAAAACCATTTACTGATATGTCTTTACAAAATATTAAACAATATCATTGACAGCCCTGTTCTTCTTGAGATGGTAAATCTCCACTGCCGCCCTGTATTTACAAGGAACCTTAAAACGTTTGCCCTGGCCAAACCAAGATCAAACATCTTAATCAATTCACCATTTTATTCTATGTTTAGTCTTTATAACCAGTTTGACAGTGTACTTGATGTATTTTGTGGTTCATTTGTAAAATATTGTCATAATGTGAACTCTCGCTAAATTGTAAATTGTAAATGTTATATATAAATGTAAGGTTAGGTTAGTATAGTCATTCTATTATAGGATAAAAATCTGTTGATTGACTGTAATTCTATAAATAAATAAATAAATAAAATAAGATCACCTTCTGAAATAGATTGTTTGGCAAGTTGATCCGCCTTTTCATTAAATTTAATTCCGCAATGTGATTTTACCCAAATAATTTCTGTACTAATGTTATGTTCATCCCTTAAATTATTTATATTTTCTATTATTTGGTAAATAACAAGCGGTTTGTTATGCATTCCCGGCTGTTTTAATTTTGTTAGAGCACTTTTGCTATCTGATGCAATTATAAGTTTAGGACTTACTTGTTTAAATGCATATTCAGTTGCTTTATGTATAGCGATCAGTACGGAATGGAAGATACTTATATTATTTGGGACTTTATACATTTCATACTGGTCTTTAGTGGCGTCATAAATAGCTAGTCCAGTTCCCTCGCAAAATCAAAGATTAACATACAATGAAATATATACCAACTAGTAGGTACAACAAACAGGATTTAAATAACAGAAAAACCAAAAGGATTAAAAAGATTCTAGAAGCGGAGAACTGATTAAATCTAAATGTCCATTCATTAAATTTTCTTCTTAGAAATGGACTTTTTAATCTCTAACGCTTTTAGCATGTCCAGTTTTAATCCCTTAGGTTGTACATGTAATATTTTTACATTGTCGAAGTTAAAAATGTTTGTACTGTGTTCTGCAACATTATAATATGTTTTGTTAAGTTTCTATGCCCTTATGTCATGTTATTTTTTTATATTATTTTTGTTTTAATTTTGGTTAAGAACATCTTGACACTTGTTTTTATTGCACATCTGACTTCATTAGCTGAATTTCTCCACCCGTCTTAATCCATTGTTAATTATCTTCTTTCTCATTATCTCCCATATATTGTACTTCCTTTCTCAAGCTAATCTCACGTCTTCAGGCCGACTGTCCGTCACCCTCTTCATTCCACTACCCCTCTGCAGACGTCCTTCCGTAATCTCAGCAGTAATGCGCTTTACAGATATAATCGGATCAAGATTTGTGTTTAGCCTGACAATCGAATTCTGATTTGGGGGATTTCTTCCGATTGGTTTGGCCCAGTTCGTTGAAATGTTTGTCATAACACCATTCTTATTCCGAAGAATACAAGATTCGCTTCTGCTTCAGAGACTGGAAATTCTATTTGAGGTTTTTTAAATAGTTGCCAATGGAAAAAAAAAAGTTAAGAGGGAGAAACACATTCTCCTGTTTATGAAAATCAATAAATTGGAAATAATTCTGAATGACCACATGAATTCCCAATTAGGCATAAATTAAATATCGATAGACTGGCTAAATACAATAAAATTCAATATCTACGAATGGTTAATTTCGATGGAATTTCTAAATTTGGTACCTTAATCACTGTAATTAAAACTGCATGAGCTCTCTTTATATGTGTAACTTAATAAAAATATATTGCATTAACAAATTGACAATGGATAATTTGACAGAAGATCTATATTGTACAAGGTGTCTCAAAAGAAATTTTATATTTATTTAGCTTACTGCGTGAACGCAACGTATCCGAGGGGCGCGGGGGTTATGTCAATCGGTAGCCTGGCTCTTGGGAATTGAGTCGCTATGGAGCGTTTCTCGGGAGCAGACCACGTGTTATGCGTGCGAGAGATTTACAAAAACGGTGATTCGGCGACTGTAGCGCGTAGAAAATTCTGCAGTATTCGAGGTTTTCGCCACTTAAATGATGCCCCAAGCATCAAAATTCATCTCATTCGATATTGGGTTAAAAAGTTTGAAGAGACTGGTACAACGCTGGATAAATCAAAATCCGGGCGACCTAGGTCATCAAGAACGGTAGAAAACGTGGAGAATGTTAATCAGTCTGTTCGTGACGACCCGAACCTTTCAATTCGGAAGCGCGCAAGTGCTTTAAATGTGCATAGATCATCATTACATCGCATTATGCACAAAGACCTAAAGCTGCACCCCTACAAAATTCAATTGGTGCAAGAATTAAAGCCCCAAGATGCCAGTCAGAGGCTTAATTTCGTAAATCAGGTGATTGAGCGATTTTCAACGTTTACCAACATTTTGTTTTCGGATGAAGCTCATTTTCATCTTAATGGCCACGTAAATAAGCAGAACTGCCGCTACTGGAGTGCAACGAATCCGAAACGCAAACATCAGAAACCTCTACATTCGCCTAAAGTGACCGTATGGGCTGCGACGTCGGCGCGAGGAATTATCGGCCCTTACTTTTTTGAAGAAAGGGGGCGTGCAGTTACAGTGAATTCAGAGCGTTATGTGGAGATGTTAGACAACTTCTTGGTACCTGAACTGCAAAACTTTCCTGGCTATAACCAAAGAACATGGTTCCAACAGAACGGAGCAACTTCACACACGTCCAATATGTCTCTGCCACGTGTTCGTGAAATTTTCTCAGGCAAATTGATCTCCCGGAGAGGTGACATAAATTGGCCTCCACGCAGTCCAGATTTAACCCCTATGGACTTTTTCCTATGGGGTTATCTTAAATCTAAAGTTTACGCCAATAAACCGACTTCACTGGCGCATTTGAAAGAAAATATCCGTCACGAAATGGCAGCCATCCCTGAGTCCACCTGCCGAGACGTCATAAGTAATTTTACTGTTCGATTAAATGAGTGCCAAGAACGCGAGGGTCTACATTTAGACGATATTATTTTTAAGAAATAAATCCCCAAAAAGTGTATTTTAATAATTAATAAACATTTTTTCTATATACGGCTTACTTTTTTTTTAATCGATCCACTAAATATAAAATTTCTTTTGAGACACCTTGTATTTGCTTCTGCATTTATGTGATTTGTCTTTATTCTTGCGTTTGCGGGTATTTGCGTTATTAAAATGAGCTGCGAGCGAACAGATGCATTACGATCTGGGCTTTGTGGGACGTGCTGTCACATAATGTATACCATTACGCAGATTTTTAACACGGATTTTCAACAATCATTGAATCACTAGAATAAAATTTTATGCGGAATAAGATTTGTATGAAATACGTGCTTTTTTAGAATTGTTTCATTTTTTATTTGTCAATTCTGTTTAAATATGATAATAAAGTTGCATATTGTTAAATTGTTAAAATCTCTACATATGAAATTTTATCTAAAATTAAATTTTGTGAAATTAGTTGTATAGCAAAATAAAATATAAATATAATATTAGATAGGTTTTGCATATCGTCAAATTTCTGCAAGAAGTCACTAATATTTTACTATTATTGAGATAATTGAACTTAAAGGCGGCATTGCATTTTTTAAATTAGTGTTTAACTATTTTTTTCTAACTAGTTTTGCATCAAATTAACTCAATTTATTATCATAATACTAATGTTATTCTTAATACTTAATATTATTTTTTGTGTACCCTCCAATATCTGTATTATATTTTTTGCGACAATTCTGTGGCAAACCTGTTAGTTTACAGACAAAATCTATAAGAAACTGTTCATAGCAACACATATAACAACTCCTTAGATACGATCGTCCGTAGTTTACAGATTTGCCACGTCTAAGATACAAGTGATGTCATAAAAAAAAGATTGATGTGAAGTGTGAATTTTCATACCTTTCATGGTTTCGCAGGTATTTAGTAAGTGAGCGATGATTATTTGGGATGCCAAAACAAATTTTATGTTAAAATATCTTTTATTGTTAATTTTAATTCGAATGCCTATTACCATTATTTACGTTTCTAAATATGTGCAGTATTTTTTTTTATATAGCAAGGTTCATTAAGATTTTGAAAATTGCCCCTATGGCTTCCATTGGTTGTTTTACGAGCCCCTCTGATTTCGTGTATTCAATTTCAACAATTTCCACTGGTTATTAAATTTACGCCTTTAAAAATTAAATGCAACATTTGCCCAAATATAACTAGAATTTTGAAAAAATAATTTAAACAAAAAAAAAATAGAAAAAATTAAATTGTCTCGAGACCGAACCTTAGTTTGCAAATTAGAACGCCAGGATGCTAACCTAATGATTACTTAATTTATGCACGCTTTCATGGTGTAATCACCATGAAAGCATGCTAGTTTACTGTGTTACATAAGTTATTAAATATTTTACATAGTCAAGCAAAAAACACAAAAAATGCGTTATTTTCCGAAAACATAATCTGATCAAAAATTCCTGTTGTACTATTCAGGTTCATACAAATGTACATTACTTAGAATTATTTCAGATTTTTAGTTTAAACCATCTGGGCTACAGGATGCGGGACAATTTATTTTGCACAATTTTGGCAAAAATCGCGTCAGGATAATTTATTTTGCAAAAATAAAATCGTTAATCTACGTAGAGCTACTAAGAGCTTTCATTTGATACCCTACTCGAAATAATTTTTTTTTTTTTTTTTCGATGAGCATTATATTTTTAGGGGGATATATTTTTTAGATGTTTTAGTATTTTTTATATGTGCGGTTCAAAGAGTTGTATAAGCATGCCAAATTTGAACCCTCTAGGTTTTGCCGTTTAGCTACAATTTTTACCGAACAGACAGAGAGAGAGACAGACAGACGGACGGACGGACAGACAGACAGACATACAGACAGACGACAAAATGACGGTATAAGGATTTTTTAGTCATACCTACAAAACCCTAAAAATGACCCTCGTAGTTGCATGTGCGAAAAGTGAAAAACCTGATGTCTGAACAATAGCGCTAAATCATATTGAGCGTAGCGTATAAAAACGAACAAGCTGTTAAGATTTTAAATTTAAAAATTTTAAATTGAAAATTAAATAAGAAACTTAACATCTTTATATCTTTGGAATTATAATAAATGAGTAACTATAACTATTAAATTAAAATTTAAAAATGTTAAGATTTAAAAATATAAAAAGAAACATTTTTCTTGAAGGGTATTGCCTATTTGCCCTTTTATAAAAGCCGCCCTTGATCCCCACTATTTATTAATATGCTGAGCACATACATATATTTATAGTCAAGCTATACTAGTTATAAATATACGATTCAATAGAGCGTATTAATATGCCTACTCGTTTGATTTTTATTCCGCAGTAATTAAAAATAAATAATAGGTCAGGATCATATTTTAACATATTTTAAAAACATCAATGGCTGTCATATATAAACTAAAATATATGTAGGATCCTTCACTCATTTCATCCAACATACTCGATATTTGAAATATTTATATAGATAATTCATTAAAAAACCATTGTGTATATGACGTACTCACCACTGCAATATCATTGAAACTGAATTAATATCAATCAAAGATATGGAAATTTACGAGGCACATCTCTTCTATATTTCCCCGAAAATAACGAATTCGTTTGTTGATATAGCCATAAATCAAAATCAGGAAGTGAAAAATAAAACAATACCTGGCATCGTGAACAGTGGAATGGAAGAGAAACGATAGATAGAAATGGCTGAAAATCAGAGAAAGACCAAGGGAATAGAATTATTCTATTACCGATGTCAGTAAAATTGAGTCCCGTAAACTATATTAACTTTCGACAAAAGCGATAACAAATGGTCGAGCTTCTGTTTGAATTATAGCTGTTCTGCTAGCGTTTTCACAAGCAAACTTTGTGATTTAAATTCAAAAATATACACGAAATAAATCAATCCTGGGATTCGCTTTGCTGTTTGCAATGTGCACGGTTGCGGTGTTGCTGTATATAACCGACCAGCGCCATTTTAATTCACTACTTGATACGGATATATTTCAGTTTTAACATATCTACTGTCACTGTCGTGGTAAGAATTCTCGCTGAATACTTCTTCAGGAATAATAGTCTTTGTTGCATACCTACCAATGCATATTTAAATTACTTTTTAAATGTGAAATATGGAGATTTGTACCTGCAAATTACACGCTAACATTTTACGAAGACTTACTTTTTTTAAAATACAAAATAAACTATTTTAACAAAGAAATTCTGTGTTGAGATGCATATAGACAGAGCCGGCCACAGGGGATGTCCAGTAAGTTAATGGCACGCGGCAAAACATTCCCCATGTTTTGCCGCGTACCATTAACTTACTGCCCCCCCCCCAAACAAAGGAAAAGAATCTATACGAAGGCTACCTTTTAAGTTTTTACAAAAACTAGGAAGGAAAATTGTTTTTTGGAACGAATTGTTTCATTCCTTTTCAAAATATTCGCCTTTAAGATTTATACACTTTTCATGCGTTCAAGCCAATTCTCAAAATTTTTTCCACTCTGAAGGTGGTATCTCAAAAACGTGATTTCGACGACTTGAGGTGATGAAAATCGCTGTCCACGCATTTTTTGTTTGCCGTTGGGGAACAAAAAATTTCTTAAGGGATAAATTAGGTGAATACTGGCAATGAAACATTAATTCGTTGTTTTTCTCCTTCAAATACTCAATTGTTTGAAATGCTATGTGGGAGCTTGCATTGTCATGATGAAGAATAATGCGACGTTTTTGGTTGTTTTTTCTGATTTTGTCGATGACTTCTGGCAAAGAAATTGTTGTATATCACTAACTGTTCTCCGATCCTCTAAAAGAATGGTAGCGACATGTCCAGTACAACCGAAAAAACAAGCAATCATTTTCTTGGAAGTGCTTCGTGAACAAAAAACTTCTGTGGGTTTCGGTTCATCTTGGAAGACCCAAACAGTGGATTGTTTCCGATTCATATGAATAAATCCAAGTTTCGTCACCTGTAATGATGTTGTATATGGATTTTGCAGTGCCTAGGTTGAATTTTTTTAGCATTCCCTTACACCAATCAACACGAGCCTTTTTGAGCTTCGGTCAAATTATGCGGAAACCATCGGGAACAGATCTTTTTCACAGCTAAATGTTCATGCAAAATCGAATTATTGCAGTATGCGATATTCCAAAGGATGCTTTTATCTCACGGTAAGTCACATGCCGATCTTCTTCAAACATTTACGCACAGCATCGATGTTTTTTTGAATCACAACAGATTTTGGTCGACCTTCACGAAATTCATCACTGACGGACACACGACCACGACGAAAAAAGTTGAACGAAACGAATCTGTGCATTGTTGTTGAGTTAGACCTTAATTAAAATCGTAAAAAAATCATCCAACGAAAACCTTCGCAAATAATAGCCACTATTTAAAATTGGCCCGAAATTTACAAATTTTTGAATTGACACATAAGGTTGAAACCCCTGCTATGGCAAGGGTTTCAACTATCCTCCTTCATTCGTAACATGAAGTGTATTTTTTATCATCAGTCTTCAATTACTGTTGATAGAATGTTCCGGATTCCGGACCATCTTCCGGTTGAACATATCCTGAACTCCAATCATTTGTCAAGTGAATTTCGTAGATAATGCAACTCTTTGTTGGTTCTTGTGCAGTGTGGATGCACTTGCACTCAGAGACCATTTTTCATAGTTAATAATAGAGTTGTCTGGCGGCAGACAACACTTGTTAAGGCACGACACATGCGAGTAACATTAGCACGTAATGTCTCAGTCCTTTACACTTCTACTTCTACTACACTCTTCTCACTGATTGCAAAACTTTCACAATGACAAAATGGAGAAAAGATTGCTTCTTTTTGCACAATTTAACTGATGTACTAAACTCTAAAATAAATAATCATTCAGAACAATAGAATTTTTAAAATACATCTTCAAAAACAAGGACAACACAATCAATGTCTTATCCATTTCTAACTCAAAGATTTGTATTTATTTGTAAGTCTTCGAAGAGTCTTTCGCATTTATTAGCCACGTAGAATAACAAACGCAGAATTGAGAAAAAAACTGGCCAAATAGATATAAATTTGCAAATAAAAAGAAGAAAGTATGGTTGGTTAGGGCACACTCTTCGAAGAGTTCCTAGCACAAGACAGTAGAAAAAAAGGACGACCCAGGGACAACTAGCGTCACTCCACAATGACAGAGATATACTGCACGACATTAAAAAAATAACACCTAATAATAATTAGTTTATTTCAATAATTTTTGGTATACATGTTTGTTAGGGTAAGGTAACTAAACTATCAACATTTGAAGAGAATCGGACAGTTAGAACGCCGAGAAAAATTAATAATGGGTTGAGCGTTCATGGTACGCTATTTAACACGTCTGGGTATATTCCTAATTAGGTGATCTATTTCCTCCTGAGGTATCTAGTCCCAGGCTACCTGTACCCATGTAAAATAACACTAGAGTCTGTTGCGGATGGGGTAAATTTAGCAATCTTCTACTTATAATGTCCCAGACGTGTTCAATGGGTGAAAGATCGGGAGAACTTGGTAGCGAAGGCAACAAATTGATTTGATTATGCTCTAAGTAGTCCAACGCAACTCTGGCTGCTTGTGGTCGAGCATTGTCTTGTTGAAACAGTGGATTGTGGAAGGTCCTGAGGTAGGGTAGAACATGTGTTCCCACTACTTCCTGAATGTACAGCCGGACAGATCTCTCGTGGCCGGGCGTGAAACATGCGCGTGAAATTTGTAGTGGGGATTATAACTTTGGCGAATTGCATTACTTCCTACACACGCTTTTACAGTCAAGTGCATAAGCGCAACATTCAAAATATATTAAATATTAAAATCATGGAGACAAAAAGCAAACATGGTGGACGTGCCATTAATAGTCAAAGTTGAGAAATAATTAGCAATGTTCTTGATTTTTGTAAGCCTTTATTATTTACAATCTACTTGAAATTGCTGATGTTTGGAAAAAGACGCGGGATGGGGTTGCTCTGGCCAATAAACAAGTCGACAAAGTGAACGTCAAATGCAGTTATCACTTAAATCAAGCAGCTACGTTTCTATAGTTTTGTTGTTCGACTGTAATGATGATATATATATACTTGATTATGTGGAAAGTATCATATATATATATATAAAAGTTATATATAAAAGTTATATATAAAAGTTATATATAAAAGTTATATATAAAAGTTACATATATATGATACTTTCCACATAAAATTGAGGATCTTTCACCACGTCGCCAGAAAACATGTATCCAGAAAATTACTGCGATATATTCATAAATACTGTTTTTTTTTTAACTCTCATAATCAAGACAAAAGAATCTACAATAATCACAGACTTGAAGCCAGTGGCAGATAGACGAGTTAGATAGAAACATTTTATTGACAGCCTAGAGAGGCAGTCAAAAATTACCCGATAATGGACAAGGCTTGATGATGAAGATGATATATTTTATATAAATCTTTCTTCTAGTATCTGTTTTAGTTGGTCTAAGGCTCAAGGTAAATCGCAGCAAATTTCCGTTATCCAGAAACGAGTTTGTGGATCGCTTAATCATTCGTTAATAATGTAAAGCACATTTGTAAGCTTACATTGTGAATTTCCAAAGCAATTATTTTAGCGTAATGTAGAATTATGTATTTGTTAGACACACCCACAATTTACTTTTCATATCCTGAACCATTCCTTACAGACAGTTTAAGAGACATAGGTCCGCAATCTCTTGGTTTTAGTTGTCATTGTCTGCTCCTAGTGCACATATTACCACAACAAATCATGCATGTAATATCTGTGGAACCATGTCTTACTCCCTCCATACATTCGCGTACATGTACAGTGGCGCATCTAAACTTTCGGGAGCCTGAATCTAACACTCATTATGGCACCCCTGAGAAACGTTTTTTACAAAATTCTACATAAGTATATGCATTATACGTAGGGCGCAAGTAAAGTTTTGTCGTGCGTTATTATTATATATAATATAAAGAACGATAGTGAGTTTGTACCAATACATTCTTAATTAAAATATTTTATTGCCGATCTTAAATTTAAATTTCGCCGACTGGCGTAGCGTAGTGGTAACACATGTGGTCTGCGTTGATAAGGTCTCGGGTTCAAATCCCGTTCAGGTATGGAAATTCTCAAAAAATAAGAATTATCCTGACTAATTGCCAAAGCAGCAAAGGCCATTAAAAATAAAAAATAAATTTTCATTTACAATAATTAAAAGTAATAATTGATACAAATTCCATTATATACTAGGTAACCTGAAAACTATATACTAGGTAAAACTACATAAAAAAGGGACTTGCGGGTGGAATTTTTAAAATCCCGCGGTTCTAAAGGACCTCAGGACATATAAAATAACCGATAAACAAAATATTTTTGTTTTAGTTTAATAAATCCTAACTTATGAAAAATAAAATATAGGGACCTGCGGTTTGAAGTCTCGACTTTTTTCTACCTAGACAAAAAATAACACCCTCCTTAGTTGACGCCTTTTTCACTCGTGTGGTTTTGAAAATGTGTAAATATTTCATTTCCGAAAGACCGTATCTACATGAGATAGAGAGTTGTGGTTGAAATTTTTGATATCCTGAGGTCCTAAAGAGCCTTAACTCAGTGGTTCCCAAACTTTTTCGGTTCCCGGAGCCCTTAATATCAAAATTTTTTCGTGGCACCCCAAGTCAAAACATTGGTCTAACTAACGCAGTTGAAGGAATATTGGAACGTTTTCGCGGAGCCCCCGTAGCCCATCCACGGCGCACCTGTAGCTCATCCAATGCGCCCGAGGGCGCCGTGGCGCACACTCTGCTAATCGCTGCCTTTACTCATTTTAAAACAACTCAAAACAAAAAAAAAATGCGAAATTAAATTTTTTTTTTTTTTGTAACTTAAAAAAATAAAATATAGAGAACTGCGGTTTCAATTTTTAAAATCTTCATATTTAGTATAGTGTAGAAAAAAATTGGAGCCTTAATAATCCAACTTTTACAATAAATACGAATCGTCAAACAAAACCTTTGAAAATGGTCAAAACACAAAAAAAAAAATCTCTGATTTACTTCAAAATGTATATACTTATGTATTTTGAGTCATAGATCTCAAAAATAATCTTTATTACGGTAACAAGCTACGGTTTACCGTTTTTAGAGTTTTGTAGGTATGACCAAAAAACCCTTATACCGTCATTTTGTCGTCTGTCTGTCTGTCTGTCTGTCTGTCTGTTTGGTAAAAATTGTAGTCAAACGGCTAAACCTAGAAAGTTGAAATTTGGCATGCTTATACAACTCTTTGACCCGCATATAGGAAAAATACTAAAACATCTAAAAAACATACCCCCCTAAAAATATAAACAAATATGTGCTCATCGAAAACAAAAATATTTTTTTTAAATTCTGAGTAGGGTATCAAATGAAAGCCCTTAGTACGTGGATTAACGATCAAATTTTTATTTTTGCAAAATAAATTATTTTGATGCGATTTTTGCCAAAATTGTGCAAAAAAAATTTTTGTCCCACACCCTGTAACCCAGATGGTTCAAACTAAAAATCTAAAAAAATTCTAACTAATGTATATTGGTGTGAACCGAAATAGTACAACAGGAATTTTTGATCAGATTATGTTTTCGGAAAATAACGCATTTTTTATGATTTTGGTTCACAAAGTACAAAAGTTATACCAATGTAAGACACTCACATGCAAGGCGTGCGATAGCGAAATGGGTTAGAGCACTGATGTGAAACGAAGGGTTCCGAGTTCGAGTACGGAGTGAATTTTATTTTTTCTGTTTTTTTTTGCATTTTTATTATGTTGAAATTATTTTGTCAAAATTCTAGTTATATTTTGACAAATGATGCATTTAATTTTTAAGAGCGTAAATTTAATAACCAGTCTTATTATATGATTAACAGACGATACATTATTTTAAAAATATCGTTCATTTTGCCGTGATTACTACAAAGTAAAATTTGTCCTACACACTCAGCATACCGCCTTCACTTATTATATACCTGCGAAACCCTGAAATGTGTGAATATTCACACTTCACATCAATTTTTTGAATAAATTAAAAAAAAAAAAACAAGGCAGAAATAAACCATATTTCAAAAAATACATGAGAAGGCGCTTTAAATATATTTTGTAGACTACACAATCTAAAATAGACTACAAATTTTTAAAAAATGTTTAAATATAAGCAAGAAAATGACGTAAAACGATGATAGGTATTGAGAGGTAACGCTTGAATACGCTAACTTATTGTGTTAAATACAGCAGTATAGTTTAAACTTATTACAATATTTTAGTGCTGAATTTTTGTTGCAATGTCGATAGAAGTTATGAAAACTATAAGGCAGAACAAATAGTGATTTTGGCTATCATGCAAGAAAGGACAGAGATAGGCATCTTGTTTTTTTTTTACTTTCCTTAAAAAAATGGCAGGAAAGTTAATATTAAGTCCAAATGTCGCATGAAAAAAATCATGTGATTCTGTGTCGATGGAAAGATGGGAAAAAATGTTTGATGAATGTATAAGTGTGTAGAGTGAGGTGTAAAATATTTTGAAAAAATGTGAAAAAAAAATTATACGACAAAACTTTTAAATATTTAACATACTGGTACATGTACATATGTACCTATATAAGTTCGAAAGACGAATTGGTGGGCACTTTTGGAAGCCCTATAGCGTTCCGTGGCCCGATTCTACTATAGTCATTAGCGTCATGGTAAATCCGCCACTGTACATGTATATGTAACATTGGCGGGTGGGGAAATGTACCCTGTTCTGTACGCCACTGTCTAATGCACAAGTCGTGACTCGCCTCATAACTGCAGTTGCAGCGGAATTGTATTCATAACGGCCTTTATTAGGCGGGACATGCACTTATTAGTAGCTTTTACAAGCTGGTATGCCACACACGAACACCCCACTGTCATCACGATGACATACTTTAAGGTTATTTAATTAATATAAAGCACAACCAACTGAAAAGTGATAATTAATTTGTTTTAAAGTTTTAGATTAAATTTAAGTTTACACTGCAACATATTTCTTATCTGACAGTTAATTATAATATCCAGAATTATGTGTTCATTTTAATCTAAATTTTTGACATATATCTTACATTTTTTTCTTTGGGCGTGAGTACAATGACCATTCATTAATATCTTTTTAGGGTTTTGTAGGTATGATCACAAAAGAATCCTTATAACTTCATTCATCTCTTTGTCTGTTTGTCTGTCTGTTTGTCTGTCTGTAAGGTAGAAACTGTAAGGAACTCCTTGGCCCACGTATAGGAAAACTATAGTAAATTCAAAAACACATCCCGAGATATATATATATATAAACAAAATAAAAGGTATTTAATGAAGACATTTTTTTTAAAATTTGATTGGGGTATCAAATAAAATTATCTTCAACATCATTGGCGCGAGCCAAAGCCTCCTATTTCCAGGTTTCATGACCATGTTTTCAATCTTGCACATTCAGGAGTCATATGGTCAGTATTACGTCCATTTTTTAGCGTACACAGAAAGGCACCTACAGTTTAAAGCCGGTTGTGAATGGCTAAGCAGAACCTGTAATTTGTATAAATATTTTTACACAAATTATTTGACATAACCAGGAATGGAACTCACATCCGTGCCCTTGCTCAGCGGTCAAGTAGCAGGTACAGACGATTTAACGTTTGCAGCTACAGGCTTGCTCAAGTTCAAAAAATCTCAATAAATTACAATGATGTACCGAAATAGTTCAACAAGAATTGATCAGATTAATTTTTCGAAATATATCAAATATGTGTCGTTGAAGAGAAATACTTAAATAACGAATAAAAATTATCAAAAAACTGTTGATTTTGGTGAGATTATAGAAAAAATATTGTCCTAGACACCTATGTTGGCGTTTTACACTTATTAAATAACTACTAAACCCTAAAATGTGTGAAAATTCACACTTCAGATCAATTTTTTAGCGACCTACTTCAGAAGCCAATGGTCCCGGATTCGAATTCCGGTCAAGGCATGCAAAAATTCTCTAGATATTAGAAATTTTAGACAATTTACATCAAATCGTGGATCGGGATTCAAACCATGGTCATTTTTAACTTAAATTAGTAGACTTAATCATTTCATTATTCTGTAAATTTATTCTGGTGGCCAAGTAATAAACGTTAAATTTTATATAGGTTCAAATTAGAACTAAATTATATAGCTGATTGCTTGGGCCATTTAAAAAACCAGTTTTTTGAGTTATAAAGTTGTAATAAAATTCTATTGTTATGCTTTTCCATCTCATTTAGGCCAACATCCTGTGACTGACAGTTCTCTTGTTCATTTGTATCATTTTCCTTCTAATCCAACATCTTAATTAATGATATTCAAGGAACCTCCAGTTATTTTGACATAAAACAAAAAATTGTGCTAACTGTAGTTCCTGGAATGTCACCGAAGCGCTGGGATCACCACAGGTGAATCAGCTTTATCAATCTTTCTCGTTCTTGAATATAAGAGGGTGACTCTTGTTGTCTTTGTCACCCCTATACAGCTATCTCGATTACTTTGCTCATTAGCAATTTAATGCTGCTCGTTATGAGTGAGTTTTTAATTAACAATGGCTGGTTCAGGAAAAATTTGCATGATTATTCTTCGTATCACACTGATCTAACTAGTGTTTTCTTTAGACATTCTTACCGGTGTACTGTTATGGTTTTGGGATGATTTTCAGAATTTTTTTTACAGTTTGAGACGAATTTTAATACTATATGATAGAAAAAAGTCATCTAGAAGGCCATGAATTATTTAAAAATATATATATGTTAGCAGTACCATGGTACGGAAAAAAGAATATCAGCAGCGCGGGGCTGGTATATTCGCTAAAATGGATGCGGTACATAACCTGCACCCCCCTATATTACTACCTTGGCAGATTAAACAAATTAACTAAGAAGAAACAAGCTCATTTGTCTCATTAAAAGTAATAAAGTTTGATTTTTTCACTGAACCATGACAGCTGACTGTACGAACTAGAGTTGTACATCGAAGGCAAAACATCGATGTTTAACATAGAAGGAAAAATATCGATGTTTCCGATACATCGATGTTTTATTAATATTAAAAAAGCTATTTATTTATATTATATAGGTTTTATTTAATAATTTAAAGATAAAATACGAATAAAAGTAACATATATGACACAAAAAACATTTATTAGATTTTTAAATTGAAATATTCTTTTTTAATAGTAATTAATTTCCCATTAACATTATTATACCCAATATAATAATGTTAATGTTCTGATTTTTACCTTTATAAAATGAAATAATGCATTTTATTATAATACTAATATAGTAATCCTAATGTTAATTTTATATTATTTAACATAAAAATAACATACTGTCACACACCATTTCTTTTAACTTTTTAGGTTGAAATATATACATACATATTACATTTTATTCTTACTAATATAGCAATCCTAATATTAATTTTAGACTAACATTACAATATAATAATCCTAATAATAGTTTTATTTATAATTAATTTATAATTATATTTCCCAATACGGTAATTCCAGGGATTGGGGGAATAACAACTGGGAAAGTGCCAACAAGACTCAAAAATAAACAAGTGTGATGGCGTCGTTGGTCGTTCACATTGTTTGCAAAAATTACAAGTTACTTCTTATTTTTTTCTAATTCTGCTAACTGCTAAGAAGAATAAGAACTAACACTATTAGTATTGTTATATCACAATAGATGGCGCTTATATTTTGTGTACTAATTTTAATAAAAATAAAATTTTTAAGATTCCAGCGGCTCTAGCAGTAGTTTCTGAATTTCAAAGTTAAATATCGACATCAGTAGTAGACATCGATGTTTTATCGATACTATCGCCATCTGAACATCGATGTTTTAAACAAAAACATCGATGTTTTAAACAAAAACATCGATGTTTTCGCTACATCGATGTTTTTTCCCATCCCTAGTACGAACTAATAAAACATGCAAGTTTTACTTGTTTATTCGTACATACTTGTACTCATAACAGACTTTAATTTTTATTCCTTCCTCCATCTTCTTCAAACAAATTCTTCCTTCTGATAAAAAAATATGGGGTTGACATCAAGCAATCTGCTTTCGAGTATTCAATCTATTTTGATTTGTAACTAAAATATTTATATATCCCCCTAAATCCGAGTATTTCATTAATCTGTTACAGTAGACAGTTTATCCAACGATGCACTGCCGGAAAGCCAATACTTTGCATAGAAAGAATACATTTATCTCGTCGTACAAGTAGCCAACTTCGTACTAGATACTAGTTCGCTTGGGGTAACGCAACCAACACCAGATAAATCAGTTGGTTCAAAGGATTCCCCCAGTATTTATATGTAAAGTTCAGTCAGCTTTAAACTTACCTGTGATAACCCGCAATGCTTTCATTTAACATTTAGTTTTTTATTTGTACGATCAACTCAACACATCAGAATTGTAAATTTTGAACTGCTTTATATTAAATTTAACCAGGTAAATAAATTTAAATTTCAAGCAGAGTTACTTTAAATTGTATGTAATCAACTATGTTTATGGTTTATTTTGCCAACAAGAAATGTAATCTACATTTTCATCAGTTTCTCTTATATTGAAAAAAACCTTTATATGTAGATTTCAAAATTAAACAAAAAATTTTACGTACATATTAATTTTGATGGGATAGAATTTTCCGGCATTCCTAGCTGAAGTATGTTAAATAAAAATTATTTAATTAAAAACGTTTGGTTGGTTTCATTAATCTATTTATTTATTCAATACGTATTTAGGTTTTATAAGCAATTTTTATATACCTAGTCTTGCTATAAAATGTGTTACTAAGTTTTTAGTGAAATTCCACGAAATGTTTATAGATATTACGCGATAAATCATCGGCCATCATGCAACAGGCGCGTTCCCAACTTCACGATGTCTTCGTATCACTGGTAGCCTTTCTCGTACATCCCACTTTTGATGTTAGCGTTTGGAAAAATACGTCTAGTAGGTCGTAGAGGCGAAAGACAGCAATATAAGGCATGTTAGAGATAATCGATCAAAAACAAAAACTATTTATTACTGTCATTTTTCACAATTCAGCAAGTTTAAAGAATTTGTGTTTAATCATTTAGACCAGGAGTTCCCAATCTTTTTGACTTGCGGAGCCCTTCTTAGAATCAATTTCTATGGCGGAACCCCTTCGGCCTACCTTATGCCTTCCAAATTAATAGTGTTTAGAAGTAATGTTTCACCAATGTTGAAGAGGGGGTAGATTTTTTCACTATAAATTTCACTATAAATTTCCTTTTCTCTTTAACAGGTCACTTATTGATTGACAGATTTTTATAAAATGAAGCATTTAATCAAAATAAAAGCAGATTATTCAAACAACAATGCATCTCGCCGATCACATTCCAGCTAGAGTCATAAACCGGCTAGAGTCAAAAATCACTCGGGTATACATTCAACTTGGCAAGTTTTCGTTCAGAATGTAATTTCCAGTTTTCTTATTTTGATTATGTTTTTTATTTCTATTCTTTTGATTTTACTCAATTTTGATTTATTTTATTTCCTGGAATGGCTGCTGAGCCCCTGAGAAGTGCACGCGGAGCAACCAATGATTTAGAAATTAACAGAAGAATCAGAAGCTGTATTGATGAAGGCAGTGGTATCAAGTTATTTTTTCTGGGCCTACTCTTATTATTTTAATTTGATTTTAGTACATAATAAATAGATGCATCTTAAACAAGAAACTCAGTTTTCAATATGACTACTTCTGGCCGTTACACAAAGCTTAAATCTCTACGACCACACTTCAATAGAATTACGAAGGGTTTCTACAGAAAAACCCTTTACTGGCTTCCTCAAAGAACGCTTCAGATTAGCGATTTAGGGTATCTGCTTGCAAGCCATGTCCTGAAGCACGGCACACTGGAGCCCAGAAAGTTGCGGTCAATGATGCTAGGTAACCAATCAATAGGAGAAATAAAGTCCAGTACATGCTTTCAAACCACTGCTGTGCAGCCTTCGTATTATGAGCTGGTTCCAGTGGTGACCAGCGAAACGGGAATTGTTCAGTTCTTTAACTACCGACTTCAATCGATTTTCTAGTAGACTTTGACGTAGTAAACAAATGTGATGTCATATGATGGATATACAAGTATGATGTATTTATATTACTGGAAAAATTAATTTTGTTCTCCATCGTATCAGTGAGATTATTGAGAAGGTAAAACTTAAAGTTCGGCACTTGACGGAAATCGAATATATAAAGCCGCTTAACTATCACCTGATAAACCGTTATGATTATTTGAAATCGAAAACGCTAATACACTTACATTACAGATTACTTAAATTAGTAAGGCTTACATGTGGTACTTATAATATAGTACATATATGTAAGTACACTCATAAATTGGTAAAAAATAACCAAAAGTTACTAAGAGCTTTATTCGTGTTACTTATTGAAACACCTCATCGCTATTGCAATTATTCTAATCCCGATCATGCGGTTCTTTGCACAAATTAATTTCAACCTTAGTGCAGTAATCCTCAGGTGTACCTCGTAACGGTAATCTACCCCTTCCAACCGGTAAAAAGATATTCCAGTTCCTATAAACTTAGATTTCAAAGCAGTGGCGCTACATTCAAAACCGTTCATCGGTAATGTTCATTAGTAAAATTTAAGTGAAGTATTTTCACACATTTCAGTGTCTAGAAAGGCTTTGCGATAACAGAATGTATGAATGGATATCTGTGACAATGTACAAATACATATTAAATAGTTTATTATTCGTGTTCAATCGTACAATGCAAGACGGCAACTGTCTAGTTTAACAAATCAAGATACATAATCTGTCAATTAACGTTAATGAGTGTGACGTTAGTTAATATATTCTAACTTATACTGTAAATGATGGTAACACAACAAAAGCTTCATGCAAACACGACCGCCCTGCAACAAACTCGTTGCCAACTTCACGATGTCTTTAGATCATTGGTGACTTTTTCGGAATATCCCACTTCTGATGTTAGCATCAGGTAAAATAACAACAATACCTGTTTAAATTTAACACCCATTTGCATATAAGATGGTAAGGGTTAGGATTATTAATGAAATAGAAGCAAAAGAGCCATGAAAGCGAGAATACCCAAAGAAACCACAGAAGAAGACCAAGAAAAGCATAGAGTAAAAACAAGAATATAGTTATATAGAATAGAGTAAAAACTTATGTGAAGCATGAATCTTCACACATTTTAGGGTTTCGCATGTATTTAATAAGTATAAGAAGCAAACATAATACTGGGCGTCTAGGCATATTTGTTTTATAATCACATCAAAATCAACAGTTTTTTGATAATCATTTTTATTCGTTATTTGAGTATAAAGAGCAAAATCTAAATTATTTTCCAAAAATCCCAGCGTTTTTCTGCATTTGCTTCTTATTAAAGTCTTTATTATATTAATAAGAAATAAATTGACAAATGACATTTTTTTTTTCAATTTCTGAAACAAATTTCTCACCATAAACATACTGTTATTTGATTTATAATTATTTCATTACTATAAAAGATTTATTCATTTTTGGTACCTTCTCCTTCTTAGAGTGCCATGCTCGATGCTCTGAACTGACAAGTTCGTACTGAACATATTCCGAGCGTAGGCTATTTCCCCGCATACATTTGTGTTGTGTGTGTTACCTGTGTATAACACAATCGTATAAGACCTTAAATTTATTATTGTGGAATCCGAACCACTAATTATTTTTGGGAAATTTTACTAGGGCTTTTACCTCGGTGGTTGCCCGATGCCTTCCGAGGGAGAAACGGTCGGAAAAATGTAAGGTGTTTTCCGATACCGGGGAATGAACCCTGGCCCGCCGCTCAGTAGCCCTTTTCACTCTTACCTCACTCTTACCTTTGGTACCTTAAAAACCTTAAACCTTACAAAATAAAATGAAAAACTACATTTTGTTCCTGAATCTACGTCTTAAGAGCTTTTTTACCGACCGTCAACATATATAAGGGACGTATTGTGATCATACCGATTTTGACATTTCGAGATTTCGATGGATCTCCACGAATTGAGGTCCCTACATAACGTTTTGACTATTTTTAGCATGATGTCTGTCGGTCTGTCTGTCCGTCCGTCTGTCTGTCTGTCTGTCCGTCAGTCCGTCTGTCCGTCTGTCCGTCTGTGTACACATGCAGAGCAAATTCGACTGGAAGGATTTTTATGAAACTTCATATTTAAGCTTCTGTCATCAATGACACGAGTTCATCAACTTTTGGTAAAAATCGGTTGACTAAAAATGGGAGTTTACTCGTGTCGATTTTAAGATTTTTGTGAATATTACACAACAGAAAAATATTTCTAAAAAATTATTGAACAAAAGTTGCTATAAAAGCAAATAACTAATAACTTTTATTTGAGACGTTTTTTGATAAAACGAAAAATTTCGAATAATATTTGTAAAATTTTTCGAAATTTTGTACATACTTATATGTAACATTTATGACCATGGGGTCATGATAAATAATATCTCTGTTAGAAAATATTAGGCGAAGTTATCTCTACTCTGCTGCTAGAATCTATTTTATATAAGTACTTTACGATGGCGGTCGGACCGACCGACCCCCACAGGATCTGTGGTGGCCACAGCTGATTTTGTAAATATCACAAAACACATTTTTTTAAAATATATTATTTTTTTCAACGGCACAGAAACAAACGATATTTTTCGAAAAACTAATCTGATCAAAAATTCCTATTGAACTATTTCGGTTTCCATCAATATATATTATTGAGATTTTTTTAACCTCCCTGGGAAATAGGATGGGTTACAAAAGTTTTTTGGCGAAAAACCCATAAAAAAATCTATTTTTTTTTAAATAAAAATCTGCATTTTTATTCACCCATTCATTTTCATTTGATACCCCACACAAAATTTTTAAAAATTATTTTTTTTTCATTTGTTTTCATATATATTTCTTTCTTTTGATGTTTCTTTTTTTTATTCTTACTATTTTCTTAATTGTGGAACAAAGAGTTGTACAAGCATGCCAAATTTCAACTTGTTATGTTTAGCCGTTTGGCTGACCACAGTTTCTACCGTTGAGACAGACAGACAGACAGACATATGAGTCATACTACAAAGGTTTTTTGATGGCCATACCTACCAAACCCTTGAAATAACTCTACAGCAGTGTTTCCCAACCTTTTTTTGAGTAGGGAACACCAATGATGACGTGTTGTTGAGTGAGAAACCCCTGCACAATCTGACTATTTTAAAACAGTTTCGATGAATTAATACAGGTAAACATTTTCTAATTAGATATTAAACCGACTTGGCATTTCGGATATATTAATTAGTTTGACCCATAATGACCGTTACAACGTTTAGAAACAACAAATATAACCAAATACTTTTCACAGAACTCCTAAGAGACACTCTCAGAACCTCAGGGTTGGGAAATACTGCTCTACAGGTATAAAAGTTGCACATACGTATTTTTCATTTAGACTTGCGCTTTCTTTTAATTTAGAATTAAATTATAATCTTTAATATTGTAAGAAATTGTTTGGTATTGATGCGCTCCTGTGTATATTCGAAACCAGTAATCTACCATTTCCAACCCGACAAAACCGATAAAAAGATGTGCGAATTCCTATAAAGCGAGTTTTTATCATGGAGACGGAGATAGGAGGTTCTCCTTTGAGAGTCGTTCATTACTGAGTTAGGCTCTCGATACACATGACAAAATACCCTGGCAATCCGATTTCGTTTTTCAAACGAAAATTAATTCGTTCCTCTACAAGGAGACAGCTCTCACTGACGGAGAGAAAATTAAATTAGAATCAAGTGCGTACTGTATTTGATTTAAGGGACAACTCTTTTGGAAAATTTTCTCCAAATGAAAAATAATTTCGTTTATACCGTGAAGGTGTAGAGCTTCAAATATTTCTTATTACCTTTTTAATAGAATTTTAAATTCACCTATTCTTAATGATAAAAATAAATTTAATTTAAATTTCAGTAGGATTTGATTATACTGGAAAAGAAATATACTTAGATCCTGCTTTGCTTCGTTTAGCTTTGCGTTGCGTTTTATAAAACAATTTTTTAGCTTTAAGTCTTATGCATCTGTAGTTATATTTGGGCCTCCTATTCAAAGAAATTCATCATACGAAAGCTACCTTTTAAGTTTTTACGAAAAATAAGAAAGAAAAAAAAATGTTTTTTAGAACGAATATTTTTATTGCATTTGAAAATATTCGCCTTTAAGATTTATATACTTTTGCATGTGTTCAAACCAATTAACATTTGTTCCACTCTGAAGTTGGTATCTCAAAAACATGGGTTTCGAGAGGCTTCTGAGGTGATAAAAATCACTGTCCACGCACTTTTTTTTGACATTGGGGGAAAAAAAGGTCGTTAGGGGATAAATCAGGTGAATACGGGCAATGAGACATTAATTTGATGTTTTTCTCCTTCAAATAATCAATTGTTTGACGTGCTATGTGGGAGCTTGCATCGTCATGATGAAGAATGATGCGACATTTTTGGTTGTTTTGTTTTTGTTTTTGCGACATTTTGTCTATTACTTCTGGCAAACAAATTGTTGTATACCATTCAGCATTAACTGTTCTCCGATCGTCTAAAGGAATGGTTGCGACATGTCCAGTACAACCGAAAAAACAAACGAACATTTTCTTGGAAGTGCTTCGTGAAGGAACAACTTTTGTGGATTTCGGTTCATCTTGAAAGACCCAAACAGTGTATTGTTGCTTAGTTTCCGGTTCATATGAATAAATCCAAGTTTCATCACCTGTAACGTTGTTGTACACGTATTTTGTAGTGCCTAGGTTGATTCTTTTTAGCATTACCTTACACCAACACGAGCCTTTTTATGAGCTTCGGTCAAATTATGCGGAATCCATCGGGAACAGATCTTTTTCACAGCTAAATGTTCAAGCAAAATCGAATGTATTGCAGTCTGCGTTATGCCAAAGAATGCCTCAATCTCACGGTAAGTCACATGCCGATCTTCTTCAATAATTTTGCGCACAGCATCGTTGTTTTTTTGTATCACAACCGATTTTGATCGACCTTCACGAGATGCATCACTGACGGACGCACGACCACGACGAAATTCTGCAAACCAATTGTAAACAGTCTTTTCTGATGGTGCTTTATTACCAAAAGTTGAACGAAGCGAATCTATGTATTGTTGTTGAGTTAGGCCTTTACTAACATCGTAAAATAACAACCAACGAAAACCTTCACGAGTAATATCCATTTTTTAACGCTTACTGTCAACAAACTACTCGGTCTATTTATAAACTGCCTCTGATTTCACAATAACAAATATCAAATTTTACGAGTATAGTAATGACATATTTTAATATTGCCATCCAGTGGTCGTTTGTAAAAACAAAAGGAAACACTAGTATCTTCGATATTAATCATTTTCACTATTCTACCTTTTTTTTGTCATGCTTCAAAGAGGTTTTCAAAGTGGCGTTATTTGAATATCTTCATATGTGACAATTTTGTCCTTTCTCCAACAATTTCCTATCACCAATCCCATAAATGCGTAAATCTATGAACATAATGTGTAAGGGAGGCGTTTTATATGGAGGCAGTAAATATATTTTATTATTGACAGTCTCCGTAATGGCCTGTTGAGAAAAGTGAATATACAAGACAGTTTCAATCGGTTTTACGAGCGTCTCAGTCAGCACTTTAGTCAAACATATGACAAATATTACAGCATAATACTTACGGATACCATCGCTAATAAATAAGCAGTTATTTAGTTAATTTGTCGAGAACGATTGTAGTTTGTCATCTAAAACACATGTTTTGTAATAAGTATTGTTAACGTATAGATTTATTTTTCAACGAATAGCCTATATCAAGAACGGATAGACAAGAGAAAAAGAAGTTGAAATATTTGTTTTTATAATGTTATATGTATATACTTATACTATATACTACTCTAAAACTACATCAGAGGGATAATTTGCATCAATCATATGCGATTTCATCTTAACTGCACCTTGTAGCCACTCTTTTTGGCAAAACAAGGAAAAATGTGCGTTTGATTGTGGTTATCTGAAACTTCGGGAAACGTTTTCGAACGTTTCATCTTGGCAAATTGATTAAAGAAGTTTTCCTTGAATTTCCGGATCATAATAAATCCCAATTCCACACCAAAATTATAAAGATTTAGCACGGATTATCAAAAACATCACTTGCTCTCTCACGCGCCATTTACACGATTTAAAATTTCTAACTTTTACATCCTACAAACTTAAATTCAATAATATCCTAAACACGCAAGCAGTAATAAATCACTATTTCTCACTTTAATCATCAAATTAATAATTTAAACAAAACACTGCAATAATGCAACTCAATAAAATCAAAAAAAACAAAATACTATTTAGATGTTCTCGAATCCCACTTCTGATGTTGGATATATAAACAATTAAACACAAAACAATGTTACAATGTAGACAGCTAGTGGCTAGTTCTTATTATTTTATCAGCACTAATTAACAAAATCAATTAGTAGGCACTTCTCGCCTTACGTAACGATTTTCAATCATAATAATGCTACGTTTTTACATGTCTGTAATTTGTGACCTTGAAGTAGGTATTGGCAAGGGTCAATTATTGGGCCCTTGCTATTGTCACGGAGTGAAGTCAAGAACGGAATCTTTTCTACAAAGTTTATTAGACAGGTTTAAATTACATCAGAATGTGTATAATTTGTAAAATGGCTGCTGGTGTTGTCCGTCTAGAAGCTAATGTTAGTCCCGTTCTTGCCCCGGCTTCTCCATGATCGGTCGAACCACGCCAGGTATCCGAACACGTGGAAAAGCCCTGCAGACAACACTCACATCTCGTCTTGGCGACTTCAGCAGCTGGGCTGGTCCTTGGGTAGCGTGATGCAAACTGATGACTGGTCACAAGAATGACTACTACTTGACTACCAAGAATAACCACGACTTTCCCTTATTCCCTAAGACAATTTTATAACTGTTAACCAGGACACTATGACGTCAGGTCATACCTCAATTGTTTTGGAAACATTATTCATTTGTGTAATTGTTGGCAGTAAGACCATAGTCATCACAATTGAATTATGTTTATCAACACATTAGAATGTACTTCAAAACTTATGTTGACGAACACGCAACACTCTGCACATTGTTTAATTCCCAAAATCGTACGTCAGCAACCTTGACCTACACGGCTTAAAAGCCGCTCAAAGAATTGGGACATTAGAACACAATTATACCATAATTGTGACAAGTTACACCTCATATAAATGACCTTAGAACTAGTAGCACGAACAATGGGTAACGGGTAACGAGTAATATTCGGGTAATTGTGTCAAGTACCTAGTTCCAGAGATTTTTAATTGTCATCTTCCCCAATTTTAGCGAAGCAGTTCGAATGCTGACGTCAATTGGGCAATTACTCGCACCTTTTCATTTCTGTATTTATCCCGTTATGTTATTGCTATCTTTGGACGCACCAAAGCCAATATTTTTCTATATCGCTGTTTGTATTTTCATTTCTATTAACTAGAACATTTTGTTATGATTGTGTTCAATTATATTCTAAAACTGAATTTCCGTTTTTAATTTTAACTCTATTTGTACTGATAGAAAATCAATAATATTTGTAAAAATAATTTCGCGATCCAGTAAATACATAATGAGTCTGGGCTTTGATGATATTTGCTGGTATATTTGCATTTTGCGAGTGGTTCAAACATTTTTCGCAGTGCATAATGAATAGCTGACCGTATAAAATTCTACTAATGATTCTAAAATCAATTACCCTATTTTTGATATATAATTTACATTTTAAAAATTCATTTAACAAATATTCAATAATGAATGTACTGTTTACATACGACCTGGGGTTAATGTTTTTACAAACATGTCATCAAATGAATGTATATTATATTATATTTGTGTTTTATAAATCATAAACAAATACGTAAAAAAACTTATATAGAGATGTATTCCATTAATGAAATTAATATTATGTAACAAATAAAATGTTACAATAAATTTGAAATTACAAAATAAACATATAAAATTTTATATAATAAATTTACGAGATTTTATCAATAAATAGCTTCATAAAACTTTGTAATTAAAAATTTAAATGACCTGTGAATTTTGAACATTTTGAAGTTTTAGAAGTAGTTAGTATGGGACCCCAATATGTAGAGGAAAAGGTCCTAATATGGGCCCTGCATTTAATATGGTCCCCCAAATAAAATCTACTAATATAGATAACACCATCTTTCGGCAATAGCTTAAAACACACCTACTTTTCGTTCAACAATTTTACAAATTTAGTGCAGTTGAGTTCTTATTCCGTTAGAAACGAATTACAGTAAATGTGTTTTTAATTTTGATTCTTTTATTAAAGTAAGTTGTTGTTATCAGGGATGGGGAGTCGACAGAAAAATTATCGACTCCCGACTCTCGACTCCGGAGTCGGTATTTTTGAAAATCGACTCCGACTCCGACTCCGACTCCCGACTCCTTTCACTGGTAAATTGTAAAGTCTATTCCAAATGTTTAAGCGGAACTAAATGGAATTTTTATTTTCTCAAATTATCACGAGTTTACTTTTTAACTATCAAAGTGGGCTTTTGTTAAACAAAATGATACAAAGCACCATTCAATCCTTAAAAGTTAGTAGATTTCGATATCTAATTCCGCTTAAACCAAGCAAACAGACTATACTTACATTAAATATCTTGGGTTGGGGCGAGCTGTTTTTTTAAAATGTCATTTTCATTTCATCTTGACTATTGAGTCATTTTTAATACAAATTTTCAAATATATTAGTTTTAAAAAAAAATTGTTTTGTATTTTATATAAAGTCTGTTCCTTTGGTTTAGGCGGAACTAGATTTTCAGTACTAGTTACTTTTACCGTTTGATTGAAGCTTTTGATCATTTTGTTCAGGAAAAGCCAACTTCAATATATAAAAAAATAGCTAATGACAACTTACAAAAATGAAAATTCCAGTTAGTTCCGCTTAATCGTTTGGAACAGACTGTACTTTATTTTTCATAACATGTCACTTTTTTCTTTTGACATATAGATTTTAGCTGCCAACATGAAACATAAAATAATAACAAAGCCCGTTACAACTTGAGAAAATAAAAATCCAGTTTAATTTCGTTTTAACATAATAAACAAAGTATACAAAAAAAGAAAAATTAGATATTACTAAAAATTAACTAAATTTTTAACTGAAAAGCATGAAGGAAACCGGAATTGAATATTTTTAATTTCATTTTCGTTCATGAACAGAGAAAAAATGTCGTTCCTGTTCCCATTCTTTAACAAATTCTGGTAATATGGTATTTTGCTTTCGCTTTCGGATTGTTCTCATCCTTGATAAATATGTAGTCAAAGAGTCGGGAGTCGATAACTTTTTCCGACTCCCGACTCCGACTCCGACTCCTCCAAAAAGCTTCGACTCCTCGACTCCCGACTCCCGACTCCGACTCCGACTCCGACTCCCCATCCCTGGTTGTTATAAGAATGCAAGATTTTTATTCGATCCGCTTGTGATTTATACTTAAATCTGTTGTATCGAGGTATATTGTGCTACTAGGCCACTTAATCCACTGCCTCACTTAATCTCAAAAAAGTCAAAAATTAATTTAGATTGCCATGTGCAATGTTGGAAATATGGGCTCCCCGCGAGGTCGAAATATGGGCCAGGGCACATTTTCAAAAATCATCAACAAAATCCGGTTGATGAAGATGTTGCTTGCATGTTTTGTAATTGTTGTTTTTTACAGGATCGAAGGGAGGAGCTAACAGAAAAAGATTTATATTAATGTGATTTTTGTCAGTAATCAACTGTTACTTTGAGTTTATATCTTAAACAAAAATAAAATGTATTTTGAACTACCCAATTTTTAATGGGGGCCCATATATCATTTTACAAATTTTCATAGTTAGCTTTGAATCACATTATTTTTCTATTTTTCGAAACAATGCAATTTTGAATATTGTATTTTATATAAGTCTTTGGGCTAGATGTATGCCAATTCTAAGATCAATTCTTTAAAAACTTAAAAAATTATCGAGGAAAACAAAAGGGGTCCCATATTAAGCCCAAAAGGGAGCCCGTCTTGTAATATCTTAAAATTCACAATTTATTGGTGATAACTCAGATAAGTATACCATTAGAAAAATAACCATAAAATAATATTTATATTTGAGACAGAGATTAATTATTATTTATGTGCATATGGTCTCAATATCTCTAATCTTTTAATTGACAGAGTTGTCATCTGTTTAAGAATTTAAGATTCACTTTTCATGATAAGTTTACAAAAATCTTAAGTTACAATAATACACATGTCTACCCTTAACTTAAATGCCCTTTCTAAGAAATAGATTATTTTTTAACGCTTAACATTTTTAATATTTTACTCTAATTGAATGATTATATTGAATTTATTTATAAAATTTTATACCAATATATACAAAGTTACTAATTCCTTATAATGCAAAAAATACTCTAAATAAAAACTTGGAGTTTGTGCGTAATTTCTTAAGTAATTTTCCAAATTTGCACACGTACATCAGAACAGATTTTATATTGGTTTCAAACATGCGGACCTTAGTGTAACAGGAGATCTTAAAGGCACATAATACAAAATAATAAAACAACATCTCCACATACCTCACAAAATACAAGAAGCCCTCAATAACAAACCCAACAAACTAAAAAAACTCCACAAATTCTTAATAGACACAAATCTATGCTGTGTATTGACATAATTTCAATAATATAAACACAAAATATACTGTAAAATGATAATTTACGGGCAGTAATGACCAGAGCAGTGGTCGTCCCACTGTTTTTGTTAAAAATCTCCTAAAAAAGTAGCAAAAATAAAGAACTCTAGCATTTCAATCTGATTTGAGGTAAGTTTGAATCATTCAGATAGGTTAAAGTGACACTGAAACATATTTCTTTCCACAGAAACTAATAATTCTTCGAAAAATGTCCGTAGTAAGTTAAGTAAAATATGATATGTAGCTATAACGCTCCTATAAAACCACTGAATTTAACTGTAACAGTTGACAGGGAAAGAACAAGAAAAAGAAATAACACGAAAACTCTCCACTGCCTTAATCCATTAGTTGCCTATCATAAATTTCTGGTGCGTATCTTTAAACCAGGGGAGTGTTATCTGGCTGTGATGGATGCCCACAGGGCCTAGACTCACAAACTTTGAGGCCCGCTATGTAATTATATCCACTGTTTCGAGATAACAACTTTTTAAAATCATGTTTTGTTTTCAGATTATTTCTGCAAATGTACTGATTTGGAAAAAGTTTGGATTTTATTACTAGGTCGCAATGAGATTTTATAAGAAAATGGGAAGTTAGATGCTGTTTATATTACAATCAAAGAGGAGACTCTTGATTATTTTTTGTTGTAAAGCGATATTTAAGTTTTTTTGCGTACTGTCTTCTGTATTTTTAAACTATGGATATAATTTTGATAAGGTTTCAGTATAATATTAGGTCGTCAAGGATGAAATTTGTAGAAAAAAGGCAAAGTTGGATGATAACTTACAAATATAAGGAATTATTTTATTCATCAAAGTATGCACCCATATTGTCTATACACTTTTGCCATTGAAGCGGCACGTTGTTCAGGCCGGTGATATAAAACCCTGGCGGACGAGAGTCAATGAATTCCTGGAAGGCCAGTTTGACAGCATTTTCGGAATTAAACTATTTTCCTATTAAAAAGTTGTCCAAATTGCGGAAAAAGTGGTAGTCAGTGGGGGATAGGTCTGGTGAGTATGGAGGATGATGAAAAAGTTCCAACTCCAATTCCTGTAGTTTTGCCACAGTCATTTGTGCAGTTGACTAGCGTTATCATGCAATAAGATAGGAGTCGATCTGTTGACCAATCTAGGCTGTTTTTCTTAAAGATTTTGCATCATTTCGTCCAGTTGGTTGCAGTATATTTCTGCTGTGATCGATGAGCCAGTTTTTGATATTTTTTACAGCATAGAATAATTTCTTTAAACAGGCGAGATGTGTAACTTTCAAACAAAAAACAAAAAACAGAACGGGAAAATATTAAGCCAATGTCAAATAATAAGCTGTTAAAGTTGGCAATATTACTAACTACAAATTTCTTCCTTGACGACCTGATAATTTTGATATGATTTCAGAATAATATAGTATGTGACTATTCCATGCAAGTTTCATACTATGTTTTTTCCATGACTTTATTACTTATATAATTTTTATTCAGTTCCCTTTAAAAACTAACAATAAGTTGCTTTCAAACTATTTATTACGTTGTCTATCAACGTTCATGTACGTGCCGTATGGAATCTTAACTCAGTTAAAATAACAATACTTGCGTCATCTGCTTAACTGACTGACCAAGACTAACTCTATCAAAAAAATATATTTGCATAATTCTACAAGTTTAACAGTATTATTTAATTTTAATCCGGCTTCCTTCACAAACAATAATTTGACGTATGCTTTCAACCTATTTATTACGTTGCCTAACAAAGGTTTGCCATTGCTGCTTGAACCTGTTATGTAATGAGCTCAACTTGTTATGTAATGTGCTCATTACGTAACAGGTCAGCAGTGTGTAATAAAAAGAAGTGGGGAACGTGCTGCATTTACTGACGCGCCTGTAATGAACATACATCTATATAGTCGTGGAAATATAAAATTTCATAACAAAATTCAATATTTATCTAATAAGAGTAACATATTAAAAAATATATCTTAGAAAGGGACATTTAAGATAAGTGCAGACATGTTTATTAGTATAACTTGAAAACCTAATATTATAACAAGAAAAGGAAATTGTAAATCCTATAGCAGATTACAAAAGTGTAAAATTGTTATAATAGATGTATTCAGATCATGTGTGGAAAGCAATTAAACTTTGTGTTTAAAATATGCAACAGATTTTTTTATTCTAATCTAAATTATTAAATTGTATTTATATTAGATTGTTGAGCACAATAATCAATAACAAAGCACTGAACGTACAGAGCGCTTTGTTAAACTCACTCTGTAACACCCAAAACTACACTGGTCGTCTAGAAGTCGACAAAATAACACCAAAGGTTGATTTTTACGAACTCTATGCGCAAACATTCTTTATTTGTGGACGACTGTAATACTCATTACCGTATTCCATCCGTCTCTTATTTTGTACATTTTTTGTGAAATAAAATGCAATGAGAAACTTTTTCGTTGCAAGCATGTTGCTAAATAGCATATCTACATTCCGACAGAGCATCTAAATGCAGCTAGTTGTGATGACAGTGTAGTAGTTTTACTGTAAGAATGTAGTTAAAGCAGTGGTTAAAGAGTTTCTCGTTAATGGAGCCAGTTAGCGGGACGGTTAACTTGACGTGGCGAGTTGATTAAAGTTTCACCGGACATTGTGTAGGCACTCCCTTACATTGTAATACACCTCTTGTGGCTCACACTAATTGTCTGGGCTATTCTTCTGTAATTTCCTTACAAAAATTGCACCAAATAAAAAGTATTAACTTCATAAAAACTTATTTTCTCTCTACAAAAATGTAAAATGGTGGTACTAAATATAATAGTATAGACATAACTGTTTTTTACAGTTTAATGACAGTTTAGTTACAGAATAATAACTGTTTATATATTTAGTGTTCCTTTAATTTTTAATTCAAAGAATGCGCAATAATCTACTACATATCCACAGTTTAAAGACGACTATTATATTGCTACTTGTATCCTTTATCAATATCTAGGCCTCGTCATTATAGAGATGTAACATTTTATCAAGAAAAGATTTAAAATTTTTCATGCCTATACTATTTTCACCAAGACTGTAGTAGCATAGTGGTCAACTCATTCGCTCTGTACGTCTGGGATCGTGAGATCGATCTCCACTACGGGCAAAAGATTTTTCAACTGTAGCAACCGTTGCAACTGTAGACCTACTCAATCTACCCTTAAGTGAGATAAGTGAGATACAGGATCTCTGAATTAATATTTGAGAGTATGGGGCCTGCTTCAGAGGGTACGTTAAGTCTGCGGTCTCGGCTACTGTAAAAAGTAGTCATTAGGTTATGTCAGAGACGAAGAGGTTAATCGTTATCATCAAAAGTTGGCTGGATAGTAAAGATAGGAATTTAAATTGCTATCTAACAAAATTTTTTACTGGGCAAGAGACTTTCAAGCACTTCACGAAAACAGAAGAGACGTCAACGTCAATTGTTCCTACTGTGGAACAATTGACACTGTGGAACATACCGTTTTTGAATGTCCCTGGAAATACCCGAGTAGAGATGATGGTAATCACCGATCGCACGAACGGTTGAAACCATCGTCGGTAAAATGATTTCGGGCAGTGATTTCTGGAACGTGTTAGCAGGAAATATCACCAGACTCGTTATGTGTAAGGAGAGAGAGGTGTGGACACAACAGAAAAGGAGAGAGACGAAGAGGTTAATCGCTAACATCCAGAGCTGACTCGATAACAAAGCAATTTAACTTGCTATTTAAATTGCTATCTAACACAATTGTTTACTGAGCAAGGGTCTTTCAAGTACTTCACGAAGAGAATTGGAAAAGACGTCAAAGCCAATTGTACCTACTGCGGAGTAATTGACACTGTGACACATACGAATGTCCCACATGATAAAGAATACAAATATAAGAGGTAAGATCTGAAAGGTTCCACCAAAGAATTAAATAGATAATCGTAAACAGGTTCGTTACCCATGATGAAATGTCGAAATGCATGACCATACCATGGTAACACTCCAGGAGCCACACAGGGTTTTTAGTTGGTAGGCCATGTATTTGGTGAGTCCGACACTACCGGCAGGTAATTCAAAAGCCAAACAGGTGCATATCAAAGGTTTCCGCTGTATAAAAAAATGTATGTCAGAGAGCACTAGTTGCGACCTGAAAATTTCAAAATATTCTAAAATCTCCCAAAGAAGTTTGGAAATCTAATAAGATAGCAACAGAACGAATTCTGGTGTCAGGTGTGTATACTTGATAATAAATGAGGTGTTGTTAAATCTTTAACTTATGATTATAGAGCCTAGAACGAAACTATCCCTCATAGTCTCATAGTCTCCAATTGTCCACTTCATTATTATGCAGGGTGACCAGATTTCAGTTGAGGTAAACCCTATGATTGAATGAGAAAATAAAATAAAAATTGGAAATACAGCAAATATAGTTCACCTCAAAAAAATACAAGGGATAAGCAAAAAAAATGTCCTCACCTCCAAAATCCGAGTGATGAGCAAAACAAAAAATATGTCTTCTCCTCCAAAATGTAAGTGATGAGCATACAAAAAAAGGTCCTTACGTCCAAACTACAAACCCGGAGATTTTATAACAAAACCCGGAGCCCTGAGACTCTGGCCGGAAACCCTGAGACCTGGTCACCCTGTTCTTATGGCGGGAATATGATGATTTCTTCCATTTCGAATCTAATGTAGAACGTAGTATTATCTCTGCTAGAACAGTTTAGATATCCAGCTATTATTTTAATCGAATAATTGTGTACTTTTGTTCTTTAATTTTTTAAAATCTAAACTATAAATAAATAACAAAAACTAGATCCTAACGAAACTCTGAAATGTGTAAAAATTCATATTTCTCATCGATAATAAAACAAAATATCTAGTTAAAGTACTTTAGAGCGTTAACACAACACCATTTTCTATATCAAATAAAACCTCTTTAATATTTTGTCACCATTTGACATTTTTTATTCGATGACACTTCTCACATTCTTTTTATTGTGATAGCGGTTCCTGATCCTGAGAGAGAAATAGTTAGAGGGTATTATAAAGGGAGAGAAGGAGAGAGAAAGAGATTAATGAGATGCCTGTGCCCGTGGTGACATATTGCATCAAGCGACTAACGATGAAAGATGTCCTGGACATTCCACCTGCGAGTTGCAACACAAATACATGGTTTAAATTAGCTCGTTTACAATGTTACAGGATTAACTACAGGATAGTTTCATTTTTATTTATTGAGTTATGCTACATAATTCAGTTTTAATAAACGACGTTCTTTATGGCACAATTCGCTAAGTGCTAATTTAGTAACGCTGATCCTATATAATTAAACATTATGTTTAATATAAAAACCCAATATATGTGTTTATACTCACAAATAAGATAAAAGTACTCATAGGTGCACTGGAGACTAAAATAGGCCCAGATAATTTAATTATTAGGAGCTTTCATTTAATGCATCATCTATACCAGCGTTTCCCAAAGTGTGGGTTGCGACCCGGCACCGGGTCGCCGAAAAATTTTGCCGGGTCGCGAAAAAAATTGTAAAATCACAAAAAAGATTTTTTTTACATACTATTTTTTTTTACGTCAGTTAATCACTAGAATAGTGTGTATTTGTGCTCTTTTTACTATACTATATTCTTTTTTACTATACTATACTCTTTATTACTATACTATATTCTTTATTACTATTTATTAATCTTTATTACTATAAAGCTACTGCTTGAAAATAAAATTTATTTTGTAAATAAATGTTTTTTTTTTCATAAGGTGGGTCGCGAAAAATTTTCAATCCTCGTACCGGGTCGCGGCCCAAAAAGTTTGGGAACCGCTGATCTATACTAATATGTAAATTAGTTCGTTTATGTGTATGTATGCATACATAAATGTACGTGTGTTCTCTCAAAACTAAAGAATGGATTCACCGATTTAAAAAGCGTGTTCATGGCATCGTTTATAGTAAAATTATAGCTGCACTGCAACCAATTACCGACCAGCCTCTTAATGTCATCCGTCCAACGAGGTCTGCCTCGTTGAACGAGGCAGACCTCGAGGATTCTTGTACTGTCTCTAGGCCGCCATTCCAGTATTCTCCTGGTCCATCTATCGTCATTTACTCTAGCTGCATGGCCTGACCACTGCCACTTCAGACGTGAAATTCTTCCAATTATATCACAAACTTATGTTTGCTGTCTGATCCACAAATTTGTGGTTTGATCTAAAAGTGTAACGCCAATCATCGCTCTCTCCATCGATCTTTGAGCAAATCGTAATTTTTCTGCAGATTTTTGCGTGAGGTTGATAGTCTCAGCACCAGAGGTGAAGACTGGTAAGACACATTGATCAAATACCTTTCTCTTGAGACAGATGGGGAAATCACCTTTTAAAATGTGCCTCAGATTTTCAAAGGCTGCCCATCCCAAACCAATTCTTCTGTTTATCTCTATAGTTTGGTTGTCCTGGCCGATAGTGATTTCGTGTCCCAGGTATTTGTAGTGAAAAACTAGATCAATAACTCTACCCGCGATTGACAAATTACCACTCAGCACTAAATTTGTCATTACTCTGGTCTTTTTTATGTTGGTTTGGAGTCCTATATCCTCGGCTTCACTATTTAATTCTTCCATCATTTGGTATTTACCGTCTTATTATCTAGGAATCATATTTACTTAGGGCCGAATGTAAATATTGCAGTTGTCTTATGTTTCATATAAATAAACAATCAATGAAATAAACATTTGATGTGAAATGTAAACATTTACACAACAAAAGTGTTGAGTGATAAAAATCACATTCATGCGGTAACGTCAAAACAATCATGCATTCATGAAAGTTCCACAAGACACAAGAGAAAGGCTACAAGGCGTGCTTTTGTCCCTGAGTAGTACGAATAGTAAGTAAATAATTAAGAATTACCTTTACCGTCAAAAAAATTCCATATTTTATCTTGTTTTATATTGAAGAAATAAAAAAAGTCAATTCGGATCAAAGAAGCTCCAAATACATCATCTACTAGACTTCTTGAGCGTTCTAACCACTATAGGCAAAATATATATCAGCACATCAGAGATAAATTGTATTAAGTCGCAAATGAGAAAAAACGATTTAAGATTGTTTATCGCCATGCGTTGATCGACGTAACACAGCTTTAAAACAACGAATATCGAAACTGGCTAAAGCTTCAGCTCCAAATTATATTCCACTTGACAGATCATAAAGTATTAAGTCACTTGGCACTAAAATGTCATTTCTGGTAAAAATGTGACTTGATCCAGTTTACCTCTAAGGTGCTGATATTAACAATAAAATCATCCAAGAAATACAAGAAAAAATACAATGATCAGTTTGGTTTGGGTACCTTCACATATAAAAGGTAACGAAAAAGCAGATGCCGTAGCCAAAAAAAGCCACCAGAAAGGATCGAATGAATAACTCGACCATACAAGGCTATAACATGAAAAATGAAATAAAACGTAAAATCGGAGAAAAAGTAGACAACATATGGCCAAATACATAACGTAATAAACTAAGAACAATAAAATCCGACATGAAGAAATGGCCATTCTCTGGCACAAGAAGAGAGCAAACTTCCACTACCAGACTACGAATTGGATACACAAGAATTACACACAGCTACAAACTAAAGAAAGAAGATCCCCTATTATGTAATGACTACAACACAATTATTATAGTACAACACCTTATTACAGAATGCACCAAATATAACATAACAAGACAGACACACTATATACCTGACACTCTACAAGAAGCACATAACGACAATAACAAGACAACCCTACATAAATTTCTAACAAACACAAAACTATACAGACAAATATAGACGACCACGTTGTACCACTAACATAATTAACAATATCTTATAAAAATACAATACCGGGTACTAATAACCCAAGATGTTGATACACCTTTAGATACCTAAATTTAAAAAAGCTTGGAATAAAACTAATTTTAATAAAACGAAAATTTCAGCATATTTGTAGCAGGATTCGTTTTAATTTAACAATTTTATGAAAGTTTTAAATACAATAAAATTTTGGAAAATACTAATATTTATATTTGTCAATAGGATTTTTGTATTAAATATTTTAACTTTGAACACTGGAATTCAATTGTAATTTTCAATATATTTTGCATTTATTTACAAAATAAATGACACTCAATTCATATATTTAAATATTAACAATATTTATTTTCTATCGTATGAAACTAAATATTACAACACAATTTAATATTTTAAATTACAATTTTATTAATACATAAAAATAAATTAACAAATTCCTAAATATTTATGATTAACAAACTCGTTTTAATACACAATAGTGTTATAATTTGTAGAAACAGAGACAATTGTTCAGCTCTGGTGAGATAATGAGTTGTATTCTCGCAGTTCAGAGGTCACTGTCACCTGGGCTCCAGGGGCCTTATCGCGGCATTAGTAGCTGATTCACTTCAGAATGTCTACTGATTAGAGAGAACCACATTGTAAGATTTGCTACATTGTCTGTAGATAGGGATTTTGGAATTTATATTTGAACACAAGGTATTTAAATGTCTGGGTTTGGAAACTATAAAGTTTTGGGTTTTATGTTGGGTTTCTTAGCAAATTTATATTAACAAAATTTAGAACACCTTTAGATAATTTTAATTTAAAAGAGATTTTTATATTAATTGTAAAATATAACCTTTGAAATTATTTTGCAATGGTCCAATATTAATGCGGACACCGTGATTTTAGACGTTTGCCATTGCTGATAGTACTAGACTAGAATAGTACAATATAATGAGTATTAGAATCAAAAAGATAACAAATATATTTCTAATGTGAAATGCTTTCGATAGATTATAATTAAGGTTTCCAGTCCGGATATCCGAATATTCGAATATCCGGATTATCCGACCAATTTGGACTATTCGATAATCCGGATAATTTTCATTGAATATTCGATAATCCGGATATTTTTTCCGGCACAATGACGTGGAGGAAGTAGTTGAAGAAATCGCAAGTCAAAACGCTGCAATTTCTCTACAGCAACAACTGGAAGCGGCAATTTTTTCAATTACGCATGTTGAAGAGCAGAGCTACGTTATTACTGCATTGTTGAAAAAAAGATTCCATGATTTTAACAAACACAAAAACAAGGACAGATAATTTAAATATATTATTTAATGCACTTCTTACAATAAAACCAACATCTACTGCAACAGAGCGCGTTTTTTCAATTGCAGGCTTGACTAGGACAAAAATTAGAACTCACTTGAATTTTAAAACTTTCAATCCAATTATTTTTTTAAAATACGCATTTTTAAAAATGAAATAAATTTAATTATATAATTTTTTTTAAATTATTATGTGAATTATTAATGTACGTATATAATTAAAATACTTAAATTAAGTAAAATAAATGAGTTATAAAACGCCATGAATATTGGATTCAATCTATTATCTTTAATTTCTTATTTGTTATCCGGATATCCGGATATATCCAAATATTTTGAATTTTCTGTATTCGATATCCGGATATTCATCGGATAATTGGAAACCCGAATTATAATAGACCCAATTTGTTTGAAAAATAATTTCCCAGGCTTACAAATTACTTTTTAACATTATAAAAGCCATTTTGGACCAATTATAATTTTATGCTATAAAAATATACTCTGAAATTTATTTTTTTTTTGACAGAGAGTTATATTTTAAATGTTTTATATAGCCGTTCAGCTACATTAAAAATATGAAAATGGTCCCATCCTAAATAATTGCCTTAATAATTAATAAAAAATAATCTCGGCCTTTCAAGAATTTAAGCTTTAGGCAAAAATACCCAAAATCTTATTCGATTCAGTTTATCACCCCCTGTCACGCCGTAAAATAGTCTTTCGATTCAAAAACTCGCGGAACATAACTGCATATAAATATAGCCGCACTCGCCCATTATAAGTAGAAATAAAATTATATATAATTATAATTTAATTAATATTGATTTTCTATTTCAGGTAAGATACTTCTATAACTCAACCAACTTCTCGACAATCAACCATTTGGTAAGCATAAATATTTTACTTATAGCTGGAGTTTTTTTCGGGCCATAACTTTTTGAAGACGCCAGAAGTTAAACCACAAGTTTAACCACAAATTAAATAATTCCGTCTGGTCAAAATATGATTCCAACAAGCCTACTTTACCTTGTTATACGTGTAACAAAGATTCTTTTTGGAGATATGCTTCCAGGATAAATAATTTCAAAATCCGATGATAGTGACTGGCCGCCAAGATCACTGGATTTTGCAGCGCCAGATTTCTTTTTATGGAGCTACGTGAAAGATCATAATTGAGATCTGAGTAACATAGCTGCTATACAGGGTGTCCCAGGAGGAAAAGAGAGTAGTGTCAATATTCTGAGAGTAGATAGTATCGATTATTTTAAGCAAAATTTTACATGCGAACGTATGTCCTATTTTGAATGGTTTCTGAGATAGACCTATTTGAACCTATAGTTATCCAGTGATACTACGTCCTCTATCTATTATTTATTGTTCAAGTGACATATTTTTAGAATTTAAAATACCTTGTTTTCATTATTATTATATTACAAAAAGAAATAAATAAAAACAATAACAAAACGGTTGTAGAGTTTTAAGATGGTATGGAATGTTGAAAGAATGAAGGAAGACAGGTGACCAAAAGAAATTCTTCAATGGTTTCCAAGAGGAAATATTAGATAAGAAAGAACAACAATGAAGTTGAAAACACGTCTGTTTCGCTCAACTCTAGTTATCAGGGCCGATCCGATGCGGTAATATAAGCTGTTTAAGCTCGAGGTTGTTTTTTGACAGAAATAACAAAACAGTAACCTTTTTGGTGGAATTAGAATTCAAAGGATGGCTGTCTGCATGACGAGCTGTTTGTATCGTCAATAGAAACCAAATGTCAATACAATTATTTTTAATAATTTTAACTAAACTTTTAAAAAAATACAGAATAAAATTTTGTCGAAAATGGAAGTATTTAAACAAATTAATTTATTTATTTAGAACCTTAATTTTGTCGTTTATGTATTGTACTCCTAAAGAATAATCTCTCATTACGTTTTATGATTTATTGCAATTTTTAAGGGTTGACCAAAAAGCCCTTATAACTATAATTATAACTTAACTCATGTGTCGGTCTGTCTGTCTGCCTGTCTATCTGTACGGTACAAAATGTGGCTAAATAGCTGGACCTAGAAAGTTAAAATTTGGCATGCTTATACAACTCCTTGATCCACATATAGGAAAACTACTGAAAGTTCACAAAAAATACATGGCGGGAAAAATATAAACAAATATAGGCTATTCCAAATGTTTTTGAGGAACTAATTGGAATTTTAATTTTTTTAAGTTGTCATTAGCTAACTTTGTAATATTTGAAAGGACTCTTGGTAAACAAAATGATCAAAAGCTACACTGAATCGATAAAAATTACTAGATTTGAACATCTAGTATTTGATTCAATATATGTATTCAACGAAATATATATATTTGTTTAAATTTTGAGTGGGATATCCAGTGATGGGATTCACCCGGTTCACACCGGTTCGCTCGAACCGTTTGTTAAGAAATTTTAAGTTCGGTGAACCGCTTGTTAAAATACTTAAGATACAAGGAATGACCATAGCCGTCAGTTCAGCAGAAGCTGAAAGAAGCTTTAGCCTTATGCACAGAAAAACAGAATGATCGTTTCAAATATAAGTAATATAATGGTTATTAATTTGAAAGGTTTGCCTTTATTAGATTGGGATCCAGTACCGATAGTGCTAAATTGGTTAAGAAGCAACCACAGTTCGGATGATCCTCGTGTAAAAACAAAAACGGAAGTAGAAGTGACTGAAAACCAGAGGGCTATTTGGCAATATTTAAAATAATTACATATCTTAATGTTTAATTTAAATAAATATACTATTTTGAATTTTGTGATAATTTTGTGTTTTTAAACAAATACCCCTGCGAACCGGTTGTTGAGCAAATTGAATCCCATCACTGGGGATATCAAATAAAACCTCGTAATTCGTGGTTAAACCAACAAAATAATTTTTTTATGGTAATATCTCCAAAATGTGTAAAAAATAGGTTGGCCCCCACCCTATTTTCCAGAGAGCTTGATCTAAAAATCTCAAAACATTCTCAGTAATATATGTACATTGATTAGAACTGGAATAGTTAACCCTTTACTGCATGAATTTTTATTTTTGCTGAAATAATTCATGAGCATTAGGAATTGGTTCTTATTGATAGAAAAATTAATTAAAAAAATATATTTAAAATATTAATTATTATTTTTATGAAAAAATAATAATTAAAAAAATAATAATTTAGGGTTTGTGTCATACATGGAACATTATGATTCTACATTATGTTACAAAGGAAAATGATTCCGTATTATTTGCTCGTCAATTGCTAGGTGTTCTTCATTAGGGATTAAAAGCAGTCACCCTCGAATTTTTTAAATAAAAGGTCGTATCTTCTAGTTGTCCTTTATCAATAAATTCAGAGTTATCATTGAAGTGCAAATTCCGCTTGATATCCTCAAATCTATTGCAGCCCATTACTTGAGATACTGCAGGATCCATTGCTGTGTATGTGGCATATATGAACATTCATGAACTAACGTTCTGATTCAGTTTTAAAATAAAATAAAAAATAAAAACTGGAATGTGCCATATATGGCACACTATGCGGTAAAGGGTTAAACAGACATTTTTGAATAGATTAGTTTTTCAAAAAACGTCGAATTTTTTGTGTCATTGAACAATGTAATCATATTAGATTAAGGAAAGATACAGGAATGGCAACCCTGATATCTCAAAACTATACCGGAAAATCGCCGTAAGACGCTCTATGCTCCAACAGGAGCAACAGGACAGATGATGATGGTGACGATGAAAAAACGGAAAGTAGTTTTTTAAACTTTCTTTCTTTTAACTCAATTTTGCCGAAAAATACTACAAAATTTAAGTAATCTGGGTTTATGTTTTTAAATATGTACCCACAATTTGTTATCACTTACTAAATATTTATAAAACCCTGAAATGTGTGAAAATTGTCACTTCACATACATTTTTTTAGAGATGGGAGCTCCGTTCTGGCTCTTGCATGGAGAGCGTTATAAATACTCCGGCAGCTGCATGCTGGTTATGCCACAGACATCAAATACCTCATATCAAATTAATATTTAAATTTAAATTTAAATATTCCACATTTAACACACATTTTGAGAACCCCAAATACAAACAGTTCAATTTTATTTGTATTCAATGATTGTTGATGAATTAATACAGAATAAAGACTTTAGGCTTTCGATTTGAAAAATGAACACGGAGCGAAACGATTAATATTGACATTAAAAACAAACAGGGTTCATATCCCACCCCTCCAGACTGTTATCATGTAAAAATGAACTCAATCACGTGTCAATGCAGTGTCTGTACCATGTAACAATATGCTAATAGCGATAGTATAAAATCACAGGCTGTATAAAGCTATAATCAGCTCGTACGCTATTTCTGCTGATACATTAATTACATGATGCGCATGAAAAGTGTTTAGTTAGTGACGAGTCACTGGTCAAACGTTATTTTTAACCCCCTGTTTATGCCCCTACTCCACCATATATGAATACATTCAGAGTAGGATTATCACATTTTCGGCTTTTGTATACATCACAGTGTTTATTGTATATTTGGTTCGTTTCAACAAAATTGAATACGTGAATTACGATAATGAATTTCTAAATTTTTAGGACAATATGTTACCAACCAACCTCGGAAGGTCAAATGTAACAATCCTGCTTTATGTATCAAATATATCAGATTTTATTCACGTCCAGGACATGGGTTATTCGTCGTCATTACCCTGTCTTCTTTTTAGGGTTCTTTGTAGGTATGACCACCAAAAAACTCTTATAACGTCACTCATGTGTATGTATGCCTGTACGGTAGAATTGGAGCCAAACAACTGAACACAGAAAGTTGAAATTTGGCATGCTTATACTACTATTTAACCCACACATAGGAGAAATACTGAGTTCAAAAAAACACACGACGAAATAAATATCAACAGATACATATGTATTTAATGAATATACCTCGTAAAGCGTAGATAAAGGAGCAAATTTTTATTTTTGTAATTTTTTTTTAATGTGATTTTTGCAATAATTTTGTCATGATATTGCTATCCCTCACCTTATTTCCCAGAGGGGTTGATATAAAAATCTGCAACAGGAATTTTTGATCAGGTTAGTTTTTCGAAAAGTAATGAATTTTTTTGAATTTTTTTTTTTTAATTTATTTTGTGATATAAAAAGAGCTCTTTTTACACCACACAATAAATTTTAAATATAAAAAAGAAAAGACGTAAATTAAGGGGAAAACTAGTTTTTTAGAATTTTTTAGTTTTAATAGATTTTTTCCAAAAATGTGCTAAAAACTCTCCCGCAGCTTTTAACGCAAAGGAGTTAAATTAAAAATTTGAAAAAATTCTAAGTAATGTGCACTAATCTAAACTGGAATCATACGAGAGGATTTTTTGATCAGATTTCATTTTTGAAAATTTTGCAGTTTTTGTGATTTTTACAAAATAATTATTTTTTAATTCATAGCTAAATTATGGCTAATAATGTTATGGATATTTTATATTTATGACTAAGGTAGTGTTTTTTTAATAAAATAAAAATATTATAAAAAAAAATCCAGCTGGGAACCGTGTTCATCTGTGGACTGTAGTAGAACTTGTTCTATTTTCAAAATAATTGATCAATTATTCATCAATTAATTGTTCAATGTATTGTTGAAATTTGAACAATTTACACACTTCAATAAATCGAATGTCAACTTTTTCAATTAATTGATCAATATATTGAATCGAGTAAAACCCACTTTACACTTAAATACCTACAAAACCCTGAAATGTGTGAAAATTCACAGTTTACATTTTTTTTTTTTACTTTTTTCGACATTTTCTTTGTTTGTAGGAGTAGGATAGAATTACAAATCACTGGTTAAAATATTTAAAATTAGTTTGTAATATGTACTGTTTTAACCCAAGCTTGACCAAATGGGGTGTGTCACACCCCAGTATATTAATAGTGGAAATGATGTATCTGTTGACAATATTTATGAATTAGTTAATATTTAACAATAATTTAATTTTTAATCGACAAAAAAATCAAAAACACCATTTACAAAAAAATATGTCTAAATTATATTTGGCAACAGCACATTTCGAACGAATTATGCTTGAGAAATGAGAAAGAAATTGTCTCCCCCACCAAAATACATAGACCAATCAGAGAGCTAGCTAAATTAGTATGTGTGAGAGTTGGTGTGACCGAGAGATGCAATGTTGTCAGTCAACACGAGACTCAACTTGAAGTATGATGCAATTTAGGAAAGAAATTGGCGTGATTTTGACTTTTATTGAAAAAATTATTAAAAAAGCATAATTACTTTGAATTTTTTTTTTTTTTTTGTAATATCGTTCTATAGGCTTGACATCATCTAACTGTATACATTTTACCTTATTTTAATTGATATTAAATGAGAAAAGCCTGGGGTATACTACACCCTACTTGGTTGGATTTGTATATTTTGGTCAACTATGGGGTTAAGAATGTATTGCTTGAATAAGAAAAATCATTTCATTTTGTTAAACTCGGAAGGTGCACAAATACCTAAAGTTAACAACAGAATCACACTAGACGCTCGCCATCTTAACCATACTTACAGTAATGCTAGAGTTACTAGATGGCACTAACGTAGGAAAGCCAAATTAAAAATAAGCATATTTAAGACAGGACACAGTAGGAAAAGGACAAATATTTCCAAAGCAGGACAAAAAGGCTAATAAGATAGTCAGGACAAGATGATCTAAAAGTGAATTGTCCAGTTCAAAGAAGTACGGGCAGTAACCTTATTCTACATCCTTTTGTCTCCATTCGTCCAGGTATTGCAGCTTCTGAAACTATATTTATTCAATCTGCAATGCATGCACCGCGATTTTTTTTATTGTCTAATTATCTTCTTTCATGTCCTACCTTTTTATATTAGTATAGAGTGCACATTTCATTCAATTATAAACTCTTTAAAGTAGGTGGTAAATATATTTACTCCCCTTTAATCATGTTTTTTTTTTTTTATTACGGCTCTGCCCTCATGCATACATTACGTCGAGTCAATGCGCCACCACTCTTTGGTTTTTAATTTTAATCCAAAACAGGATTGAACGACCGCAATATCGGCTGAATCGGTTAACATCGGTAATCGCATGGGACGGAAAAATAACTATGCAATTAAAATAAAAGATTGATGTAACATTATTCAGCAGTTTTTTGCACTGAAATATTTTGTGGAATTGTTAACGTGCAACAACTTTTTTTTCAGATTCATAAAATTAAATTCCCACAGAGAAGAATAGGTATACTTGTTCATTAATCATTTTGTGTTATTAGTTGTTAATGTAAAAATTGTGATGTCACCAAAAACACAATAAAGGTATCAATTTGATTAATGGCTGCATGCTGTGTTGTTGTGTACAGCTCATGATTTCCACTCTTCATAAGAAAGTTAATAATTGACAACTTATGTTCGTGTTTCAGAAATAAAATTTTATAATTAAGCTGAATATATTTATCTAACCTTTTGTCACAGCCATTTGAAATTCATACTGGGGGTCTATTCTGTAAGCATTTCGACAATCGCTTTTACAGTATCGTGTTGAAAGTGCCAATTTTCAACACGTCGCGTTGGTATTCTGTAACTTATCGATAGTGCACTTATTGTGTGATAGTGCAGTATTGTGTTGATTTTGAGACGACACGTACGAACGTGTCGTTTTTGGAAAGAGATATTGTTTTTAGACTTTTGAAAGTTGTTTACGTTTAATTTGAATATATTGATTTACTTATTTTGAGGTTAGTATGATTTAAAATGTGTTTTATATATGGAAATATGTATATTTTTGTTGTTTTTTATCTTAAATGTTGTAGTTATGGCCGAAGGACTTATTATATTTGAAGTATTGGATGAATTGGAAGAGGAAGAGACAAACGGGATATGTCAATCAATATTTTAATTTATAAAATAAAAATAAAATAAATGTCATAAAATATATTATAAAATAAAAATCCTAATAAAACCATAAAAACAAAAACAAAATTAATCTAAATATACCGTCGTGTGGTTTTGCATAATTTTTTGTAGGGGGTAGAGAATGTATTCATTGAGTAAATGTTATTTAGGGGATTAGATGGAAATTCCAAATTTCTATGAAGCATGACATATTAGCATGACGTCATGAATTAAGAGAAACAAGTCAACCTTTTGAATAATACCTGCTGGAAGGGAAGTTTGCACAAAATCCTGCTACAATAATTATTATTAGAGTTATTAAACAAATTATATTAACTGTTACGGGGCAGATAAAATTCAGGTCAGAATATGTCCTATCTTTTAGTAGGTATACCTGGCCAGATTTGTAACATGACAATATTAACTAATATCACTGTATATACTGTGTTATGTACATATATGTGCATTGTATATACTGTCTAATAACCTCAAAGATTATTCTGTCACAGTACGTCGAAATTTCAAAATGGCCACATTTACTTTCGACACTTTCAAACACAAACTAACACTATACGATGACAGTGTAATGTGCATAGGCAACACGATACTGTGCATGTGACTGTCGAGAAGTTACAGAATAGACCCCCTGGAGTTAAACAAGAAGACGCCACCTCACCTGTGCTGTTTATCCTCGAGCTGGAGATAGTGTCACGAAAAGCCCAAAATACCAACCACCGTGGTCTACAGCTCAATGGGTACCACAAGATTTTAGGGTATGCAGATGACTTGGATATTATTTCAAATAAGGTTGAAGACGTAATATTCCTTACTAACCTTATTGATGTCGATGCTCGTAAAGTAGGACTCATCATAAGTAATGAAAAAACCAAGTATCTTATTGTTAGTAAACGCAGTCATGAGAACATGACTGACTTAATTATTAATGACAACACTTTTTAGATAGTTTCTACTATCATATACCTGGGCACCATATGATAAATTAGGTCAATATAATACAGCAAAAAATTACGAATACAATTAAAGCTGCTAATGCAACGTATTTTGCACTTAGTCCCCTCTTTAAAACTAAACCCTTGTCTAGGAGCACCAAGATCAGGTTATACCAAGTTATAGTACGTCCAGTACTTATGTATGACTCCAAATGATCGACCTTAACAAAGCGAGATCGACAACGAGATCGACCTCATAGTTTTTAAAAATAAAATATTAAACAGAATCTTTGGTGCCATTCAAATTAATGGTGAATGGAGAATCCGTAAGATCAAAGACAGACGATTACAGTAGATAGGACACGTTATGAGGATGAGGGAGGACAGAATGGTTAGGACGATATGGGAAGGAAGATTAAATACCCGTCGACAAGTGGGAAGACCTCGCAAAAGATGGAGAGATCAGTTGACCGAAGATCTAACAAGTAGTGGTATACAGGGTACTTGGCAAGACCTGACAATGAATAGATCACGATGGAGGACTTATGTGAGTGAGGCCAAAAGTCAACCTGACTGATAGTGCCCAAAGAAAAAGAAGAAGAAGATAAATGATAATATTCATCTTAGAAAGGGACATTTACGTTAAGTGCATAACATGTTTATTATTATAACTTGAAACCCTAATAGTGTAAACAAGAAAAGGAGTTCGTTAATACTATATTAGTTTACAAATGTTTCAAATAATAAATGTATGAAATCCTAGTACTATGAACACCAAAAGGATATCGTAAATCCTATATTAGTTTACAAATGTGTCAAATAATAAATGCGTGAAAATCTAATAGCATAAACAAGAAAAGGAAATCGTAAATTCTATATTAGTTGTATTAATACATTATTAAAACCGTATTAAAACATTGACATCTCCCCTGATCTGATTGGCTCTTAGAAACAAAATGTTAAAATTGTTGGCAATATTACAAACTATTTCCAGCCTGACAAGACACTTACAAACTTTGCCAAATTTTGGACTATTGAACATTCAACCGATTGTAACATAAAAATAAACAGAAACTAGCATTTCTGGCTCTTTCGGCCTTTTCCATTTTCAGTTTCTAATTATTGAACGTATTTGAATCATATCTAAATAACAATTATCTTCTGTCTTGTAAATAAATATTAGTTTTGGTTATTTTTTCTAATGAGATTATTCTATCTAAATTACTACCGATAAATTGTCATAAACGTTTTGAGATATACCAGATGGCCAATTCACGGGTTGTAAAATGACATTTTTCTGTCGGACAATGTCGGAACCCGAGGAGCAGTTTAATTTAGACAGTCGTGATTTTAAAACAGGTTAAGAACAATCAAATTTAGTACGTCATGGGTTAAACAGATTTATTTAGAGTGTTCGGACGAGTCAAGTTAAAATAATAAGGTAATTTCGTATTCACGTAATGTAGTGTACGGTTAAAGACCTAGAGATACAATAATCCAAAACTTATAAGAGATAATTGGTTTTTCGATGACTCTAATGAAAGATTTCATGGCCAGTTGACTAATTAGTGTTTGGTGTTACAGAGCTCCTTATGTGTTTTAGTCTTTCTGAGTGTATGTTTCTTTAGATTAGCTATTATCATCGTAAAATTGAGAAAGTGTAATAATAATATAACTATTTAACTCATAATCGTCAACAGAAACAGGTTAGTTTAAAATGAGGACTTTTATTCAACAATCCTTTAATCCATCCTAAGAATAATTGCAACCAGCAGACGAACACTGATTGTTCATGTGCAGAACCGCTGTCAAATTATGAACTCATTAGGATCTCGAGTTTAGTGTGTACAAAGTAAGTTCAACCATAACGTATATCAATATTCTAAATAAAATAACCAACCAGAACAATCATAAGGTAAGGAGCGGTCAAAAGTCATAAAATTCATATTTCGAGTTGCTGTATCCAAAGTATGAATTATTATGTTAGCAGCCAACCTTGGACCACTTTTATAATGTATGCATCTTGTTGTTAGATATTTTCTATAAACATCGGTGTACTTGATATAAAATAAAAATTAGTAAAAGGTACAGTAAGATAAACTTCTAGAGGCTCACTTTTTAATCAAAAGAATAATTTAACCAAAACGAAATAAAAAAAGAAACAAATCTTTTGAAAGCGGAAAACTTCGAATGTAGTCTATTCTCTTTCTATCAGCAAATGTACAGCGACATATATCGAAAATAAGTATCTTTTCAACACAACCTAAGTGAAATGGTCTTCCAAAGAAAAATCTCTTACGAATCTTTCACGTGAAACTATATAAGAATGTCATAATGCACTGGTAAAGGTTGGAACATTGACCGTCTCTTTGAACTCTTTTATATCCCGCGAGTAACTCCGAAAACCCACGACAATCCACGACCAATACATCAACCACTGTCAAAAGTTCCAGAGTGAATGGGGCGAAATGCAAGTAATTTCAACAGAAGTGCAAACTAATACACACACAAGTTTTCGTTCCTAATGCATTGCTGACAAGCAGTCGAACACATATTTGATGAATTTATATTATCACAGATTTAAGTCCATCTGTCGAGATTACTTGATTGAAACGACATATGTCAATATGGAACTTGTCAAAAATAGATTAACTTTTTGTGAAATGTTTTGTAACGTGTAGACGACGGAAAATTAAAAATTAAAATGGAACGGAATTTTTTATTCGGTTTGAAAAACTGCAGATTGTCAATATGATAATATGTTCCCTATGGTATTCATAAAATATAACCCTTAAAAGAACAATAAGATTGCATTATTTAAGTTCACACTTCATAAAAACATAGAGCAGCACAAAATACGGCAGTCCTGCAATAACTTGTTAATACTCATGCAGACACCTTTATTTTGGACGTTTGCCATTGCTGATAGTACTAGGCTAGAATAGTACAATATAATGAGTATTAGTATCAAAAAGATATAATACTTCAAGACTAATATAAAAAATAAATTCGGACGTTTCGGAAACTGCTCAACAATCTGTTTCCGTCTTCAGCGATCACGAGAAGTGATGAATTGTTAATACTCGTCGATAAATCTTTGTATACAATAATAGTTGTATTTAAGTTTAACGTTTTTTAACATTATGGAAGAATTTGGTATCCCCCAATAAACTTATCAAGATGACAATGGTGTGTGTGTCCGGATCCATAACCAGAGTGAAAGTAGGAAACTTTTGCCACAGCTTTTTGAAATTCATATTGGAGTCAAACAAGGAGATTCCACCTCACCTTTGCTATTTAACGTGTTGGAGACAGTGCTCCAGAGATAGCAACCACCGTGGTTTGTAGCTCAATTTGCACCACAAAAGAGGGTATGCAGATAATCTGGATATTGTTTTAAATAAGGTTGGAGACGTAATATACCTAACTGACGTTAATGCCGAAGCTCATAAAGTAGGACTTATTATCAGTAATCAAAAAACCAAGTATCTCTTTGTTAGTAGACGCAGTCATGAAAACACGATCAACTTAAAAATAACTGGCAATGGAGAGTTTATACTTTCAAGTACCTGGGCACCATTAGGCGAACTAGGTACAACAGGAAATTACAAACAGAATACTACTAATGTATCGCATTTTACACTTGATCTTCTGTTCAAAACGAAACTCCTGTTGATAAACAATAATTTCAGTAAGTTGGGCAACAAACATTTTTAATTTCCAGTTCTATTCTCTTCTAAAATTTTACGATTTTGAAAGTTTCGAAAGTATGTTTAGTAAGCCTACTAATAGCAAAGGTCTTATGTGGCCACAAGTGCGCACCCTGGGCACTCAAAAAATACTCCCCTTCCCAAGCACTTAAAAAATACGCTTTCAAGGAACACAATTGAGTTTTAGGTACACCGACTATTGGTCCCCCGACATTTGATCCCTCGACAGTTGGTCCCCGTCAATTGATTCCCGGGACAGTTGATCCCACGGCCAGTTGATCCCTCAGACAATTAATCCTCACAATATCTAAAAGTATTTATATTCATATTTACGTATATCGTGAAGGTGAAATTACTATTTAAACGAAAATTCATGATTAAAAGAAAATTCAAATTGCATATTGCAATAAGTATTTCAAATTTCTAGTTTTCCTAATGAATTAAATTTATGAAAACACTTCTTAATTATGTGGAATTATATGTAATTTTATACGAAAGCAATTTTTGTATAAATTTGCACCCACCGTATTTTAATATAATTTATTTATCACCTTCACGATATATGTAAATATGAATATAAATACAGACGATTCCGCTTAATTGGGCCACCGCTTAATTGTGGCAGCCGCTTATTTGGGCCAAATCTCAAAGAACAGAAACCAAACCAAGGAACCAACAGTAAATTTAGATGTTTAATTGGGACAACATTCCGCTTAATTGGGACAGTAAATTTAAGATCACAGTACATATTATGCTACACAAATTCTCAATCAGGAGGCAAAAAAATGTATGGCCGTGTTACACCGTTATTTTAAGCAGGAAGGAAATGAAGGGAACCCTACATCCGCACTGAATACCTGTGCTGATTTTGATTGCCGAAAGACAGACTACACTTGACGCATTTTTGCATTGAATTAAATTGTATGTACCTATTTATTATTTTATTTTGGAATTTATTATTATTTTTTCTTAAAAGTTTATATTTTTTGGCTATATGTAATTTATAGTTTTGTCCAAGAGTTTATAAAATAAAATTATTGAAAGAAAAATATGCATTGTTTTTTGTTGAATTTTATGTGAAATTCGCTTAATTGGGACAGCCGATTAATTGGGCCAAAATGCCATAGTCCCGATGTGTCCCAATTAAGCGGAATCGTCTGTACTTTTAGATATTGTGGGGAAAAATTGTTTGGGGGATCAACTGGCAGAGGGATCAACTGTCCCGGGGATCAATTGACGGGGACCAATTGTCGAGAGATCAAATGTCGTGGGACCAATAGTCACCGGACCGAGTTTTAGAGCTCATGAGCTTTATTTTATTTTTTTTTTTTTTAGTCACCAGTTGTATTTTGGAAGCGAGGACCTTTTTCTTGGTCATCACTTGTATGCTGGAAGTGAAAATCCTTTTTTGATCATCACTAGAATTTTGAAAATAAAAGTCCTTTTTAGTTTTTGGTCAGAACTTGTCGTGCTTAGAGAATTATTACTAGTTTTAAATTATCAATTTCTCGATAAAAATGTAGGTCCCGGAAAAACAATTTTGTCTTCTAAGATACTATAGTACATTAAAACACAAGTTTCATAAGGCATAATTATGTCACACACACACACACACACACCCAGCGACAAGTTTTCTAGTCAATAAGTGCGTTAAAATGCCTCATGTAACGAGTTTTTATACAATTTTTTCTACTTTGCTTTTTCATGCCTTTTAAAATAATTAATTTGCATATAGTCAAACAACATCCTCTATTAGGGAATTTGGCATGTGAATGTAGCGGCTGGTAAACTGATTTGACAGTTTTATATTTTTCAAGGTAGCTATCAATTTTATTTTGTAAAATTTGCAGGTAATTGTATCAAGTTTACCAATTTTATGAAATAAAATGTTTAGGCCCAGTCTTTCCATCATCAAATAAACCTCTAGGTCAGCGTTTCTCAACTGAAAACGTACCGCGGGCCAGTAAACTATTCAATTTTCTACCGCAGACCCCTAAAAATAAATGTACTATTAAACAAATTGTATATATATATATATATATATGTTAGAACGCTTTATAGCGTTCATGATAATATCAATTAAAACACACAAATCCAAGCACATATAAGCGTTTATTACTACGTCTATTTACAATCTGTCACATATGTGTCATTATGTTATGGTTACTAACGCAACATATTACAAAGGAGGTCCAAGAACTAGTTTTGACCCTAACACGGCCGTCCTGATCTTGCCGCGTCCTCGCGGCTTCATCTAAATTTAACTGAAAATAAAACAATTTATTATCCTAACACGGCCGTCCTGCTCCTGCCACGTCCTCGCGGCATCTTCAGAATTTAATAACTGCAAAATAAAACAGAGTAAACGAAAACATAATGTTTGTTTTGCCCATCTCCTTGAGGTTCCTGACCATCCAGAGTTTCACTGAACTCCTTGAGGTCCTTGAACATTCAGCGTCGAACAAAACAAACACATCTCCTTGAGGTCCCTGACCATCCAGAGTTCCTCTGAACTCCTTGAGGTCCCTGACCATCCAGAGTCAACGAAACAAACACGACCATTTTAGGTCCAACAACTCCTTGAGGTCCCTGACCATCCAGAGTCAAACAAAACAAACACATCTCCTTGAGGTCCCTGACCATCCAGAGTTCCTCTGAACTCCTTGAGGTCCCTGACCATCCAGAGTTCCTCTGAACTCCTTGAGGTCCCTGACCATCCAGAGTTAAACAAAACAAAAACGACCAGTGTGTCTTGCGGTACTCAACAAGCTATCAATTCTCAAATCAACTATCAATCATTTCATTTCATTACAGGTTGTCTACAGTACCCAACAAGCTCAGTGACTGTCGCTGCTTCCTACTCAGTACCTTATTATCCCACACGCAACGTGCCTTCTCATTTAATCAAAGCAATAATATATCTCTTACCACTTTAATCATCGTCACTTTTAATCATCATCATCTAACTAGTTACCTTCGTACTATTTGTCTGTCAATAGACAAACGCTCGTCCATTCTGACATTTTTTTATTATTATTTCTCTTCAGATCATTACATTTGCCATTTCAAGTAAATTACACCTTGATCTGTTATCAATCGCATTGGTAAAACAAGTAAAATTAAGCAGAACCCTACGGTTCCCACTGTTTTTGTCCTGGTTGAAGATCTCCAAAGAACAAAGAATACATTAAATGAATTTATCTCCCGCCTCTAAAATATGTTCTAAACCTGCAATAGCTGTAACAAAAGATCTGTGCAAGCAATGTGCACAGTATTACATCGTTCACATTTAGTATTACATAGCATGTGCATCAATTGTAAAATCTGTCATTTATATTAGCACATTTGTCCAATATGTACCATTAGTACAGACCTAAGACCAAGACATCTTTGACACCTTACAAGACAACTTTGACACCTTTCGGCTGTCAATTTTTGTCTGTGTTTCCACAATTACCACATCAGTTAAAAACTTAACTTAGTACTTTTGTATTATTGAACTTGGGAGAACTAAAATTTTTACGTTCATTTTGATTTAATTTTTTTTTTAAATTTGCATTTCTGTTAAAGCTAGTTTTCTGAAATTATAAAATGTTTTCTTTTTAGCAAACTCATAATAATAATAAAATTGTTCGATTTGCGTATTTAAAATGTCAATACCAGTGATATTTCGAATACTTGCAGGTTTCAATATATTTCGTAAAGAAATAACACACTTTTATTGAGACCATAATTCTGTAATTCATTAATGCAAAATTTAGAAAACATACACAAAAAACTTGGTAAAACTGTCAAAATAAAAATGACAACTACTATTATCTGTCATTTGTCATCTGTCATCTGCCAATGCAAAATATAATCTTATCTAATATGATTCCATACAAGGAATATAATTAATAAAAACTCCAACAAAAATTCTTTGAATTACCTTGTTAAGTCTTTATCCAAAATTTCTAAATTATCAAGAACAAATTATAAATACCATACCTCATTATTCTCTTATAATTTGGCGTCAAATTTCTATACTACCTTTAGCTTATTCTTTATCTAACCTTTGCAATGTTATCGAAAAAAATTTATTTGCATCTTGTAGTGTTTTCCAGTCCTTGCTATTTAGTTTTAATGTACTTTATCCAAATTCATTCTAGAACATTTCAACTTCTACGTATCACTGTAGCTCACCATAATATGGGTACGCAATGTTTTGGGGTTAATTATTTTTTACAGTTTAATTATAAAATAGCACTTGTATTTTCCATTTTCAAAACTCTTGTCAGCCAATTTTGACATTTCAATTTATTTTTGCAACTGTCAATCTTTCTGTCATTTTTTTGTTTTTTTCATTTTAATCATTTTCAAAATATTTTATGTATGGAACAACAAATACTGGCCAAAATTAGTTGTAGGTGTAGGCATCCCACTTCTGATGTTAGAACGCTTTATAGCGTTCATGATAATATCAATTAAAACACACAAATCCAAGCACATATAAGCGTTTATTACTACGTCTATTTACAATCTGTCACATATGTGTCATTATGTTATGGTTACTAACGCAACATATTACAAAGGAGGTCCAAGAACTAGTTTTGACCCTAACATATATATATATATTAGTAATAAAACATCATTGAAAAATGAATAAAATACAAAGAAAATGAACAAAACCACTAAAATTTTGCTAAGGACCACTGGTGGTCCGCGGACCACCGGTTGAGAAACCCAGATCCTAGACTATATATGCAAAAATATCAATTTCTGTCTGTGTTTTGTCCGTTTGTCCGAGATTCACGCAAAGAAGACTGCACATATTTTAACGAAATATATGGACTCTGTGGTATGATGATAAAGTATAATTAGGATTGAAACATAGGCTTATATGATATCTCAAAAAAAAAAAAATCTCAGGGGTTTAAAACTGTTAAACAAATTTAAAATAAATGTTATTACTCAATAACTTAATCAAGCACCTTTCAAATTTAAAATTATACCCTATCTTCAGTAATAAAAAGTTGAGCATTAGTTAATATAACTTCAATCTACTTGTATACAATTGATAAAATATAAAGGTATGTGTTCAGTCCCGTTACTAATTATTTTAAGCAATTCTGTTCCTTATTTATTAATTTTTAATGACTATATTCGTTAATGAGCTTTATCAGTGTTATCCATCTTGAATGGTAGTGACGAGAGATTTTTGCAAGTGGCGAATGCATTTTTTCTGACGTTTTTAGTTGTTTTTAAGTGGTAAAAGTGCAGTGAGTACTTGAAAAAATGTGTGATACTGTGAACTTTTGTTTTTGGACTCCATGGAGATCAAAATTGGAGAGAGTTGAAAGGTATTTGTAGAAAATTTTGTTAATTTTATAATGCAAGTTATTGTTATGTAACATGTGCTTCTATATAGAATATGGAAGCACATACATATGCACTTATATGTATGTATATACAGTAGTAGTATGTATGTAGACCAGTGGTATTCAACCTTTTCCCAAAATAGGGCCATATTTAATGCTAGATATGTAGATGATGGGGGGAGGGTAGACATTCTGAAAATCGCTTAAGAACAGGTTGGGTACATAAAAGAAAATTCATTGAAAAGGGTTTGGAAATTCAGAAAATCATTTGAGCACAGGGAGGAGAGAAATTCAGAAATCACTTGAAAAGCGGGACAGACATTTTGTGTAGGCTGCTTATAATATAGTCTAAACCAGTGTTTCTCAACCAAAAACGCACCGCGCACCAGTAAAATACATAATTTTTCTAACGCGGACCACTAATAATAATTGTTGGTTCATTTTTTGCAAGAAAACAAATATATTTAATGTGCTACTAAATATATTAATTTTATTTGTAGAATATCACAAAAAGGTTACAGAAAATAAACAAAATATAAATTATTTACATAAAAAAATGTGCATAAAAATAACAAAATAACTGCAAAAAACATATACAAAAACTTTCGCGGACCACTAAAATTTGTCTACGGACCACCTGTTGAGAAACACTGCTCAAGGTAACTATCTGACAGATAAGGTTATGTGATACTTTCTGTGCTGAATATATGTCATCCCGTCTTTCAATACAAATTTATCTATCGGTTAGTTATCTAACGGATCATGAATCTGACGTATTGAATTCACTGGTATTGACATTTATTCAGCAAATGTGGTTTCAGATAACCTTATCTGTCAGATAGTTACGTAAAGGTTTACCTGAAGGTGGAAAAACCGGGCCTTAGTGTCATAATTAAGCTCATTATAACCCTCAATTCAGTTTCATAATGACTTTCTTCTTCGTTTGCGGTTTCAATCCAAAAATTGGTCGGCAGCTCTCCGCGGTAGAGACCCGTGGGCCTGTCTTTTTAGTTGGACGTAGGAGAGGCAGCCTAACTCCTCCATCAGCTGTCCAATATAGTCCAGTCTAGGTCTACCCCTACAGTTTCATAAGGCATTGGCGCCATCTAGGCTTTAGGAACATATTACTAAAATTGCCTACTTACTTATGAAACAAGAGATAATCATGTTTGGTCATTATTTCTAGTTTTACTAGATAATTCTATTTTATTAGTTAATATAATGACCACTAGATCACGAAATTGCTTTTGGTCTTGTTCAAATAAAAATATAGTACTGTTTCATTAAACAAGTTTGTATTGTTTTTATTCAGACGTTTCTTAAAAAATTGCAACTGAATTCTACAACTTTTCCCGGTAATTCGTTGCAATGCAGGGTTAGTACCCAATGGAGGGTTGTGTTTTGTTAGAGGTGTCCCTTACCCGGGAATGTGACGTAACCTTGTCAGCTCTGGTGAACGCCCGGAACTGCCCGGATCGTTTGGAATGTTTTTAGTTATTTGAAGGATGTTTTTCTTGAATTTCTTCTTGATCGATTGCGAATACATATGTTTGGACAGTGAAAGTGGACGAATATTTATTTTTGGGGATAAAATAGACTGAAACTAAAATGCAGTTTTTTGTAAACACAGCGATATTTCATGTTTAATATCATATATCAAGTGACCTTTCAGGAGGAGATTTAGTACGCTTGAATCTTAAAATATAGGTTTAAAAAAATCCGTTGAAGTTATATTAAATTATATGACGTGGCTAGCGTATAAATTTTCATTTACGAAGCCACGTTTTAATGCTCAGATAAGATTTGTTAATTGGCGTTGAAAAAATAACTAGTTTTGATGAAGAGAATTAATTGCCTTATCTTTTTTATAGGTTCTAGGTTAAAAACCATTACAGTTACTGTAAAAAATGTAAATTAACGCTAATTCTTTAAAAGAAAAGACATTTTTTTAAAAGCAATGATATAAAACTGCGTTCAAAGCTCTTTAAATTAGTTGACTGCCTTCTACGCGTTGTGGATATGTTTAGTAGATAGTTTTAACAGTCAAGGCAGCGTTTACAGCTAAGGAATTAGTGCGTTACGAATGGTGCGACATCTGTGTCTTTAAACCAACTACGGTTCCTTCGTAAAATGCTTATCATCTATTATCGTTTTCCTAATTCTGCTCTCCTAAATTGATGATATTTACTGTTCCTCTCAATAATGTTGGGCGAGATTTGTTGGAATCGCCACGATGACATTTTGTTAGGTTGTGTAAAGGCATACAATGTAAACGTTTTTTACGATGAAGACTGGGATAGCCAATGTGTTTATATGTCTGTCTCATTAAAACATATAACGCATTAAATTTAGAGGTCTGAACGGTTGCTCGCTTTACTCAAGATTATTAAAGTAAAGGTTGTCTCGTAACTTGTAGTGGTGGGGGTAAATAGCGAAGTTACACGTCATCTGTCTGCTAACGGGACGTCAGCCTTTGTTGAATTTTGTCTATAAATATAAAAATATCGTTTAATTCTTTGATTTTCTACTTGCTTTAATTTCTTTTTTCTTCTTTCTTGTTTCTTTGTTGTATATAAATTTCCTTACATTCATTTTTGATGTGAAGAGAATAATAAGTGAAATATTTCAATATTTTGGTTTTAAGGTCCCCACCCCCCGTAACTACCTTAATATTCATCAAATTGAAAAAATGCAGAGAACAAATAAGATTTTTTTTTTCTTATAAACAACATTTATTGTATAGTTTTTTCTGTTAAGATAGATCTGTTTATAAAGGAAATATTTAAAAAAAATTAGTATACTAGCGTCGGCGAATCAACGCAGTTACGTCGCACGACGTAACAAAGGACTGTATTGTCTGGAACAATGCACTCGTTTGTTACGTCGTGTGACGTAACTGCGTTGATTCGCCGACGCTAGTATACCAGTTTTAACCCAGAAACGCCCCCTAAGAAAGAAAATTTTGAGATACCATGCCTATATTTGAATCCTGGTTCTACTCTATTGTACCAAATTTCGTTAAAATACGTCCAGCCGTTCGTAAAAACAAATATAACCTCCAATTTTATTAATTACTATATTATTATGGCAATTTGTTTTTCTATTTTTATTTAAATATACCTAAAATTATATCTGTATTCGATTTTATTGTTATTTATTAACTATAATACAAATACCTATCACCTTAAATTTTATATAAATCAGTATAAAATTTCCTTAGGGATTTATTTATAATTTATGCAGTAAAATTGCCTTGATATAAATATCTCTTATGAATATAGTCAATAAAAATATTTAAAAACATGCAACATATATATTAATTTTGTATGCTAGTTTGAACTAAGCAGACATGTGACGTATTCTCTCTCACGCTCTGATTGGTCAGAAGTTACGAGACAACCTTTACTTTAATAATATTGTGCCTTACTATAAAACAAACTTGTTAGTGACAATCAACAGTGTACGAGCCATATAGTCTACTAATTTAAGAGCTCTGAACGCAGCTTTATATGCACGGGCGTGATACTGCATGTTGTTAAGGAGTGTTACAGTGAATAAAGTTTTTAAGGTAAAACTACTTACAAATTATTAGTATACTAATAATTAGTGAAATAATATTCTTAACGTGGTTGAAATTTCCTTTCTCTCTATTCTCTAATCTCTATAGATTCTGTGCACAGCACGTCTTCGTTAATTTTTCAGAGCTTCCAGCATGATGGGTCTCTAGTTATTAATCTCTTCGTAAACGAATGAAAAAGCTGGATCGTTCAGGCTGGTATTACCATTATTATTTACTGATAAGCATGCCCATTAATTTTTTGCGTGTTTCTAAACTTGTTGGAAAATACGGGGTGAATCGGAGAGGGAAATGATTTACAGATTATGGATATCCGACGATGCAATTTTCACGTAATTAGCGGACATGAATTTGTTAAGATGATCAACTTTAGAGAGGGATAACTCAATCAACTACTTCAATCTAATTGAAAATAAATAAGTGGTTAACGTTTTAATTTTGTATGTTGGTTTAATTTTAAAATAGCTTCCAGAGTATTTTACTTAGAAAATTACGAAGAAAAATAATTTCAACAACTAAACGATCGATTCTCAATTATCAAGCGCGTTGATTTAAATTATAATGTGATACCACACTAACGGATATAACTATTTTTCCTTCTTCTTTCTTTCTAATAATCTACAGGGGGTTTTAAATTGCTGACCATTGCTATCGAGAACTATAAGAGCTACGAGGTTAGGTTAGTTAACAAATACAGTGCGATCATTAATTCCTGAACGTTGTGCAATAGTTGACAGAAACATTTAGTTATCAAACTTATTTCCAAGGATTGTACACATAGGCGTACAATCTATTTTTATTACCTTATACGAATTAATTATTAAATTAACAATGTTTTTCTCTATACACCAATGAGTTGATAACAAATGTTAAGTTTGCAACACATTTTCGTTGTTCCTGGTATGATTTCGGGCCAATGAAAAATCTGATTGGTTCTTAGTTAAACTGGGATTTTCAGCTGATTTTTAGAATACAGTTTTGATATGTAACGTTCAAGAATTAATGATTGCACTGTATTATTTTACAGGAAAATATCAATGAGTGAAGCAATTTTTTATTTCGACCAGTGGTTCTCAAAGTACGTTGTGCAACTTTCTTATTTTAAACAGGAACACACATTTTATTTATTTCGATATACTATTCTATTCTGATTTCAACGATATAAACAAATCATGTTACAAAATAATGGAGAAAAACGCAAATTAAATGTATTTAAATTTGATTGAAATCTCATTGAAACAAAAGTGCTATGAATGATAACAGTTGACTTTTTGTTTTGTTTTATTACCTGTTTTTTTTTTTTTTTTTTTTTTTTTCTTTACTGTTGGCTTTAGCTTCTTTAGCTATTAGCCAGGTATAATTGAAGAGATTACAATGTTTTAAAAATTACATTTATAATTTGATATTTTCTGCTTTATATAGTTAGACCCAAATTATTTTTGTAAGAATACAAGGGTATATTAAAACAAAAAATATGCTTGGACCATCTTAAAACGATTTGCCTCAAGTCAAACTTGTACCCATTTCGACATAGGTTAGGTCTAAGCTGGCTACGACTACTTTTATCAACAGATATAGAGAAGGAAGCAAGCCTGTAGCTGCAAACGTTAAATCGTCTGTACCTGCTACTTGACCGCTGAGAAAGGGCACGGACGTGAATTCAATTCCTGCTTATGTCAAATAGTTTGTGTAAAAATATTTATACAAATTACAGGTTGTGCTTAGCCGTTCACAACCGGCTTTAAACTGTACGTGCCTTTCTGTGTACGCTAAAAAATGAACGTAATACTGACCATATTACTCCTGAATGTACATAGATTGAAAACATGGTCACGAAACCTGGAAACAGTAGGCCTTGGCTCATTTCGGGCTGTCACGCTAATGATGATGAAGATGATTATAAGACAAATCATCTGACCAAGTAGAAATCAAATATGAGGCAGAAAGAAAAACAGATATATCCTCTACTTTTATTGATATAGATTATTCAGTATCACCCACTTATAAATTCTTCAGTGCGCTCGTGATTTTAAAAACTCAACCACCTACACATAATTCAAACATCCTAAATTTACAAATTTATCGAATATTCCACCAAAATTCCATGTATTTACAGAATTTCTTGTAGGTATCTTTTAAAATGTTGGATAAAATAGAATAACAAGCAAATATTAAAAGGAAATATCTGAAAATCGTTTGAAATGTCTGTATTTAAACTGTATCGAGCTGTGAGAGATGTTTGAGAAACGGGGGTGCAATCAGACAGATTCGCTGCACAGGAAAACGACGATGATTGACGATCAAAGTACACCAATTACGTATTTAAAATAACTGAGCGTGAAATTGTGGATCTCCGTGGGACGACAAACGTTATAGGGGAAAACTATCTTGCACTGTAAACTGTTACTGCTAGAAGACACTTTCAACAAATTTATTTCCACTACGGTATTCATTTAATTATAAATTTGTCAAACTTGGATCCAATAAAATAACATTTTATACAGTTTTCAAAGTATTCTACAGAATTTAAATCAGCTCTTAATCCTTTGAATTAAGTTTAAAATGTCACTCATTCAATGAAGCATGGGAATAAATAGATTTGAAAATTTAAGTAACGCTTACGAATTTGGAAATTCATAATGATCAAAACAAGATTATTATTGTTTAAGTATTGGTAGAAATTTGAATTATTGTCACAATGTAGCATTATAATGATTGATATCGTTACGTAAGGCGACCACGTAAATCGCCTAGTAATTGATTTTGTCAATTAGTACTAATAAGATAAAAAGAACTAGAGTGGCATACTGCCACTGCTCACATACAGTACTAAAGCATGGACCATAGTTAAAAGTATTGTGAAAAATCTACAAGTCACACAAAGAGCAATGGAGAGACGGTACGATAGGCTTCACAATGCGAGACAGTAGAACTAAAGACTCTATACGCAGCACTAAATTCACAGATGTTGTGAGAAGGATATGTTAACTGGGAAGGTCATATATGTAGAGACAACAACAACCGATGGACCCAAAGAATGGAGACGATCACATAAACGTCCAATCAGAAGGCCTCAAACCAGATAGACGGACAATATTAAAAGGCATGCAGGACACGACTGTATGATAAAAGCCACCAATAAAAAAGAATGGAAGGCACTAGAAGAGGAGTACGTCCAACGAGAGACAACATAGTTGAAATGATGATGAGGATTCATCCATGTTAGATTGATGATAGTCCACAAACACACGAGGTGTGTAAATTAAGTAACCGGACTGATTTTTTTAATTTTTTTTATTCGAATAGAATTACAATTCAATATTGTCTCCCTCAAAATAACTTCCTTGGGAAGCCACAGAGCACTGGAGACGGTTCTTCCAATCCTCATAGCAGTGCTGGAACACGGATACTGGAATAGCTTTCGGCTGGTTGGTTATAGACGTTTGAATGTTTTCGAGTGTCCCAAAATGAAGTCCCTGGAGGTGATTTTTCAATCTTGGGAAGAGGAAAAAGTCACGAGGACTCAAGTCAAGAGAATAAGGAGGCTGCGGAACCACAGGAATGTTTTTACTGGTCAAAAACTCGATTATTGAAATTGCTGTGTGACAAGGCGCATTGCAAGGCATCTACAATTCATTAGTCAAAATCTGATAAACGGTAGGGTGAGTCAAATTCAACTCTTCCTCGATCATTCTGACTGTCAACCGACGATCTGAACGCACAGATCTCTTCCTTCTGAAAATGCCTTCAGCTACCAAAAAACCTGGATCCTCGACAAAACAGTATCTCCGTAGGCCTGCTGAAGTTTTGCAAAAGTTTCCATTGCACTATACCCATCTTTAATCAACTCTCTTCCTTCTGAAAATGCCTTAAACCACCAAAAAACCTGGGTCCTCGATCATTCTGACTCTCAACGGATGATCTTAACGAACAAGATCCCGGATTCTGTTGACATTTTCATCGGTTCTTGAAGATGAAGGCCTTCCGCTGTGTGATTTATCTTCAATCAACTCTCTTCCTTTTGAAAATGCCTTAAACCACCAAAAAACCTGGATCCTTGACACAACACTATCTCCGTAGACCTGCTGAAGTTTTGCAAAAGTTTCCGTTGCACTGAGCCCAAGTCTGAATCAAAACCTGATAGCACACCGTTGGTCGAAATGATGTCACTCATTTTTAGAACGCACTAGCAAAAACTTTCACGAAAAAAATCGCTACGGACAACGAAATTACTCTAGCGAGTTCAAACTAGCACTGCAGGTGTATCAAATGTTCAACTACCGCCCCTACAAGTCCTGCTTCCCAAATGTTGCCAGGTCAAATGCTATTGCCAGTCCGATTTCGTAATATACACACCTCGTACATGTACAATAAATTTTATTTAAGCGTAAAATTGATTCCTAATTACATTTAATCACAAAATATTGCAATATTACTAAAATATCAGTTAAATTTCAGCTCCTAATTTTCTTACCTTTCTGATGGAGTCTGCCAAAGGTTTTCTGTTGTTGTATATCAGGCACTGATGTTTGTCCTCAACTTCAGCTTTGGGTGTTGTTAATCCCCAGTTTGAAACTTTATTTAAAGTTATTTTAAATTTATGAAATTGCGTTGATGCGGGATTACTAAATCACCAAGTTACTGATGCGATTTTACCAACAACTTTAAATTAAATACCATCTTTTGAGGACAGAGTCAGGCGTCGTTGTCGGTGGCGTCGGTCCGTGCCCTGATCAACTTCGTCACCAACTTATCAACGGCGAATTTGGATTTAATAAATTATATTAACCCTTCGGTTTTCACGTTTAATTAGTATATTGATAAAATAACAGAGTGAATTTTAGCCAATATGTTTATTACGGATGTTTTGTCAAATTATTCATATTTATTAATTAAGTTATTGCTTGTGTATGTAACTAATGTTGCTGTATATTACTGTGTGTATACCTGTAAACTTGTTTAATTTGTGCTTTTATGAAAATTAATCATACTGTACATTGCAACATACTTTTTCAAATCAAATTTAGAACTTTTGATACCTACGTACACGTTCATTACATTTGAATAAGGCCCGGTCTTTCCACCTTCAGATAAAGTTCCAGGTAACTATCTGACAAATAAGGTTATTTATAACTTCATCTGCTGAATAAATGTCAATACCAGTCAGTATTATCTGTTATATAACTATCCGACAGATACATTTGTGTAGAAAGAAGGGATGACATTTACTCAGCAGATGAAGTTACAAATAACCTTATCTGTCAGATAGTTATCTGAAACTTTATCTGAAGGTGGAAAAACCGGACCTAAATATTATTACATTAATATATTTTAAGCATGTGCTATAAATTAGCATTAAGTTATTAATGTCACATCTAATACCGGGTTTGCATAAGGCTAGTAAACGGAATAGCTACTAGGCCCAGTAGCTAGTCAGTTCATTATACTAGGCCTTAATTACGGTTGTAGGTGCTTACACGCACCAGAGTAGTATACTATCCTGTTAACTGTACTATGCCAAAATCAGGATAGTATGTGCAAACACACAAAATGATTCTATCCTTATACAGCTTGACCAATTTTCAAAAACTGGATGGCCTACGGCATTACCGCTATTTATTACGCTATTATCCACTACCTACGTAGCGGGTCTACATTATTCACTGCTTCGGCTAATTTTTATTTCTCCCGACGTCGGTAAAGTTGATTATTATGAAATATCGATTAAAACAATGAAATTATAGTTAAATTGATTTCAAACCACTTAAATTTTTTATAATGAATATTTTACATATTATATTAAATAAAAATTGATGTGAGGTGTGAATTTTCACACATTTCTGGGTTTTGCAGGTATTTAGTAACTGAATGATGATTATTTGGGATGCCAAAACAAATTTTATGTCAAAATATTTTTTTATGAATTTTAATTCGAATGCCAAATACCATTATTTAAGTTTCCAAAAATGTGCAGTATTTTTTTTTATATAGCAAGGTTCATTAAGATTTTGAAAATTGCGCCTATGGCTTCCATTGGTTGCTTAAATCATAAGCCCCGCCCTCTGATTTCGTCAAACATAGAATTAAATTATAATTTCAACACTTCCCACTGGTTATTAAATTTACGCTTTTAAAAATTAAATGCAACATTTGCCAAAATATAACTAGAATTTTGACAAAATAATTTAAACAAAATAAAAATGCAAAAAAAAACAGAAAAAGTAAAATTAACAGGATTCGAACCCTAGGTTTGTAAATTAAGTTACATTATTAACCGCAGGACAAAACCAACTACGCTACTAGAGCTACTGATCTGGTGTGTTACATAGCGAATTAAATATTTAACATATTTTAGTTAAAAACACAAAAAATGCGTTATTTTCCGAAAACATAATCTGATCAAAAACTCCTGTTGTACTATTTCGGTTCACACCAATGTACATTGCTTAGAATTTTTTAAAATTTTTAGTTTAAACCATCTGGGCTATAGGTTGTGGGACAAAAAAAAAATTTGCACAATTTTGGCAAAAATTGCTTCAAAATAATTTATTTTGCAAAAATAAAATTTTGATCGTTAATCCACGTACTAAGGGCTTTCATTTGATACTGTACTCAGAATTTTAAAAAAATATTTTTTTTTCTCGATGAGCACATATTTGTTTATATTTTTAGGGGGGTATGTTTTTAGATGTTTTAGTATTTTTCCTATGTGCGGGTCAAAGAGTTGTATAAGCATGCCAAATTTCAACTCTCTAGGTTTAGCCGTTAGGCTACAATGTTTACCGAACAGACAGACAGACAGACAGACGACAAAATGACGGTATAAGGGTTTTTTGGTCATACCTACAAAACCCTAAAAATGATCGTCAGCTGCCGACATAACGGGGTAAAGATCGTCAGTTTCATCATTGATTACATTATCAAATGCTTAGGCTAAATGCCCGGTCAGCAATTATAATCATTCAGCTGACGATCTTACCCCCATTGTGCAAACAACTGATTGTTGTTTTTATTAATCTAATTATATAATAAGTTCATGTATAAGTTTCATTGAATTTGAAATGACTTTACATATTTTTTTTTGTTTTATGACAGGTTTATCAAGCGACTGAGGTATAATCTCCCACTACGCACGCAGCTGACTTTTTTTATTATTATTATTATCACTTAAACAATAACTGCGCAAATTTTCAAGTGGCTTGAAATAACACTTGGATTTTTTTTTTTTTTTTTTACTAAATGTACATTTTCTCGTTACTAGCCCCACCACAATTCTGGCGGCTGACTCTAGTTTCGATTATTAGCCATATCTAAACTATCAATTACTAAAAAAAAATTAAGCGGGATGAAATGACCATCAAAATTGCAATGCTGCCTCCCGGACTAAAAGTTATTATTGTACGAAGTAGATATATATTTGTTCGATCGGCATCACGATTCTCGACAAGTATATATTTGTCAGTAGCAAGCTAACTACAAGGTGTCTCAAAAGAAATTTTATATTTATTTAGCTTACTGCGTGAGCGGGGGTTATGTCAATCGATAGCCTGGCTCTTGGGAATTTAGTCACTATGGAGCGTTTCTTGGGAGAAGACCGCGCGTTATGCGTGCGAGAGTTTTACAAAAACGGTGATTCGGCGACTGTAGCGCGTAGAAAATTCTGCAGTATTCGAGGTTTTCGCCACTTAAATGATGCGCCAAGCATTCCTCTCATTCGACATTGAGTTAAAAAGTTTGAAGAGACTGGTACAATGCTGGATAAATCAAAATCCGGGCGACCTATGTCATCAAGAACAGTAGAAAACGTGGAGAATGTTAATCAGTCTGTTCGTGACGACCCGAACCTTTTAATTCGGAAGCGCGCAAGTGCTTTAAATGTGCATAGATCATCATTACATCGTATTATGCACAAAGACCTAAAGCTTCACCCCTACAAAATTCAATTGGTGCAAGAATTAAAGCCCCAAGATGCCAGTCAGAGGCTTAATTTCGTAAATCAGGTGATTGAGCGATTTTCAACGTTTACCAACATTTTGTTTTCGGATGAAGCTCATTTTCATCTTAATGGCCACGTAAATAAGCAGAACTGCCGCTACTGGAGTGCAACGAATCCGAAACGCAAACATCAGAAACCCCTACATTCGCCTAAATTGACCGTATGGGCTGCGATGTCGGTGCGAGGAATTATCGGCCCTTACTTTTTTGAAGACGAAAGGGGGCGTGCAGTTACAGTGAATTCAGAGCGTTATGTGGAAATGTTAGACAACTTCTTGGTACCTGAACTGCAAAATTTTCCTGGCTATAACCAAAGAACATGGTTCCAACAAGACGGAGCAACTTCACACACGTCCAATATGTCTCTGCCACGTGTTCGTGAAATTTTCTCAGGCAAATTGATCTCCCGGAGAGGTGACATAAATTGGCCTCCACCCAGTCCAGATTTAACCCTTATGGACTTTTTCCTATGGAGTTATCTTAAATCTAAAGTTTACGCCAATAAACCGACTTCACTGGCGCATTTGAAAGAAAATATCCGTCACGAAATGGCAGCCATCCCTGAGTCCACCTGCCGAGACGTCATAAGTAATTTTACTGTTCGATTAAATGAGTGCCGAGAACGCGAGGGTCTACATTTAGACGATATTATTTTTAAGAAATAAATCCCCAAAAAGTGTATTTTAATAATTAATAAACATTTTTTCTATATACGGCTTACTTTTTTTTTAATCGATCCACTAATTATAAAATTTCTTTTGAGACACCTTGTACTAGCCCGTTTAGTAGCATTTTAGCGACGATACATTTCCTGTATAGTGGGCCTTAAGCTTGAGTCAATGGTAATGCAGTCACACTGTTAAGATGTTACTTTTAGATTAACATCTCTTTGTAAAATTTATAGAAAATTCAATCTCAAAACTATTTGTTTGCAAAGGGATTCTAAAACATATCATTTCCTTTCTGATGAAGCATGACCTGAGTATTTTAAAAAATAAAAAACTGAACATTTGATTTGTCGGAGAATTTATATATTCAAGTGATGTACCAGGAATGTAGCTGTAGTAAAGATTAGATCAGTTCTGTCCTTTCATGCAACTCGAGCACAAAGAGTGCGATCACCGACAAACGAACTATTTCAAATGCGACTTCGATTTCTATGGATATCAACATCCCCCCAAAATTTTATTCATTCAACAAAATTCAGTTATGCATTTTTAAATTTGTATTCAAATACCTAATTTTAGTATTTACAAAAAAATATACATATGAGACAGAGCCGGACAAAGACATTTCTGCGCCCGAGGCAAAGTACCAGTCTTGTACCCCCCTTCCTTAACTAAATAAAAAAGAAGACGGATCACAGTGATGACCGAACAAAAGAAGGCGTGATTTTTGAGCCTCGATTCTTTCTTGTGCCCTTACCAACTCTACGCCCGAGGCGAGTACCTCGCTCGCCACACCCGACATCCGACCCCGATACGCGATTTGATAAATAAATACAAGGACTAACAGCGTAAATCTTAAATTTCGATCGAAATGATGGATTTCTACCATCATAAAACGTCTTAACCACTTAAAACACTCAATTCGTCTTAGCCAACGTAGTGGCCGAGCGCATTTAGTCGTGCGGTTTGTACTGGTGGAAACCCAGTACGACTGTCCGGTCTGTGGTTTGAGCCTACTTCGTTGGTGATATTATTCGGGCGAGAATAATATGTTTACATTACTCTCATTTTCACAATCATTCACCCTTCATCCAGGTGTAGGAGCTCGCCCCCTGGCATCGGCGATTAGCCTCGTTGCAGAAATAAAGGCCGATGTAAAATAAATAATATAATAATAATAATCAATTCGTCTTAGAGCATCTTCTTCAAAAACAAAATATAATTGACACGATCGAAACCAAACAGCTAATCTGGTTCGGTGACGCAAATATCAGGTCTGGGAAAAAGTTCGTAACGTTTTTTTAGTAAAATTCAACTGGTTATCTTATAGTGTGAAAATTAATTTATTTAAACCAAATATGCTCCATTATTATCGACAACGTTTCGCCATTTTTCGGGTAGAGCTATGATGCCATCGGTGAAGAACCTCTGTGGTTTCTGGTTGAAAATCTGAATTAAGTAGTTTTCACAGGCTTCTTTTGAAACCAGCTTAATTCTATTGAGAGAATTCTGCAGAGATCGGAATAGGTGATAGTCAGAGGGTGCTATGCCTGGACTATACGGTGGATGCAACAAAATTTCCCAACCAAGTTCTTGCAATTTTTGACAGGTCATCAAAGAAGTTCCCTGTTCGGCGTCAATCCTCGCTTCGCGAACGCTTGTGACGCCTCACCATCCATTTTTCATCACCGGTTAGGAAACTTTTCAGAAATGGCTCGATTTAGTGATTCTTCTCGAGAATTTCTCGAGAAAAAGTTTTAATTCTCATTTTTCATTTCTCGAGAAATGTAAAATTTGCTCGACGTCTTTACTTTAGTACTTTAAAGGTGATTATAATTTTAACATGTTTTTATCTTCTACAATATTTTCAACATTAAAAAAAGATGTATATTCTAATAATTATATGATTATTTTTCTTGAGATTTCTCGAGAATTCTCGAGAAAATAAGTCTAATGTCGAGAAATCAGAAACACTAGCTCGATTTCATTTCGTTTCAGTAGCGCATCGCAGATGATAATTCGGTTAATCATGTTTTTCGCGCTCAACTCATGAGGAACCCATATATCGAGTTTCTTTTTGTAGCCAGCTTTCCGTAAATAGTTCAAAACAGTTTTGTGGTCAATGCCTAGCTCCGTACCGATATCGACACTGCTGATATGCCTATCTTGCTGGACTTTTTCAAGAATTTCATCAGCTTTTTCACTGATTGGACGACCAGAGCGTGAGTCATCTTTCACATTAAAATTACCAGAACGAAAGCGAGCGAACCATTTCCGCGCAGCAGATTTTGATAAAGTACCTTCACCGTACACAGCACAAATTGTTTCACAAGCCTGCGCAGCGTTCTTCCTTTTGTCGTAATAATATTGCAAAATATAACGCAATTTTTCATTACTTTTCTCCATATTCAAACGCAAACAACTTTCCAACCACTGCACAAATTTTGATGTTTAGACACTCAAAGGAACGCTCGAACTGTCACCTTTCCAACGAGCGCTTATTGGTGTCGCTGCGATCTGTGTTTCCTGAGTTATTTGTAATTGTATATTTTTTGTATATTAGTCTATCGGCAAAAACGCCACGAACTTTTTCCCAGACTGATATATATATTAACCTATGCAAGATGCTGTATTCTAAATATGAGTACTACTATTTTCTCTATGCAGGTAAACAAGTTTTTATAGTTTTATTGTGGTATAAACACAGCATAACATAATGCAGAGTAGACTCCATTTCCAAAAGTTTTCCGCATTAATTTGGCCTTCTACAAACAACTCTGCAAATAAATTAAGAAACTGGGTTAAAAGATTTTTTTTTTCCATGTCATATTTTATTCCACCTCAAAAAATATATGTCTATATTTCCTATTCGTTCCAAATAATCTAGAAATCCTTCTTATTTCTGAATATAAATCTATGAGTTCCAGCTCATCAGTTGGCAAATGATTCGTACTGGTATCATTAAAGAAAACAGTCCGCATCGTACAACACGTGCTCTATCCAAATCAATCATACAAAAAATAATAAATCATACGATATTGGAGAGAGATGACGGCGTCGGCCGACGTCTGGGGCGTTGCCGTCTCAAGCGTCCAACAGACATGACCTGACAGTCCTGATCGACGGTGATTTACTATGTTTTATTTTTGATTTGACGGCCAAAAATGTTGTTAATGTCAATATTAACAGATTTATTTATTATGTATGATATTTTTTTTACCTTTCACCTATCATTAAGGCCCGGTCTTTCCACCTTCAGGTAAACCTCTAGATAACTATCTGACAGATAAGGTTATCTGAAACTTCATCTGCTGAATAAATGTCAATACCAATCAGTGAATTCTATACGTCAGTATCATTATCCATCCGATAGATAAATTTGTACTGCAAGACGGGATGGCATTTATTCAGCACAGAAAGTATCACATACAGTGGCGGATCTACATACGGGCTAATAGGGCTTAAGCCCTGGGCCCCAGATCCGCAAGGGGCCCCCAACCTCTCGGACATATACCTATTATATTCTATACCAAGCACGGCTTATAAGAGAAAAGATCAAAATAAAAATATTACTTTAAAAATCAACGCAAAAAAATTAAAAACACAAATTTACTAATATTTATTAAAAATCAACATAAGTGAAGCGCCAGCTAATAAAAAAATAATATCCAACATTCATAAAAACGTAATAAATAATAATTAACCTTTAATACTGTCTTTTATTTTTTAAATTTTTTGATTGAAACATGTGTAGGGTCCCCTTGGTATTTTTAAGCCCTGGGCCCCCAAAAAGCTAGATCCGCCACTGTTTATCGTGTACACACACATACAGACGGCACTTCGAAATATATGTTTTTTTGGATTCCCTGGACCATGAAACATGGTCATCAGTCAAAATCTCCACATCGATAATTTTCGCGATTACAATACTTGCCACTTATATGTGTCAACCACCCTGTATGTGTTACGTTTCACATTTTTATTCAGAACTATTTTTCTTCATAATTTTCCGTCTTTGTTTTTTTTTTTTCTGTCTGCTTTTGATACTATTTCAGTGAAATTTTTAATAATTTTGAATAAGGTCAAAGGTTTCACGTTAACTAGCGTTTGAAGCGCCTCTACATTTCATTATATCAGAATACTAAGGTATTTTTATTTAATAATTCTGTATATTGCATTTCCAGTTATATCAAGTATTATTTTACAAAGGATTATATCCTATAAATTTATTATATTCAACTTTAGCATACAGTGGTGGCTCCTGAGTACGCGCTGCGGAGCTGCAGCTCTTACTTGAAAATAATAAAAAAACAAAAATCTTTTTTTGAACTCAAAATGCATTTAACATAATAATTGTGGTGTGAAGATGCTTTTTTTTAATATATTTGGAACATTGAATGCTGCTGTTTCTTAAATATTTACAAGTTTCCTTTGAATAAGTCTACGTCGCGCTGCTTATATCCTAGCTTCAAGGAAAGTGCAAATGTAGGCTTGTAAAGGGGTAGCGGTGCGTAGGCAGTAGTGATAAACTGGTGGGGGGTCGGAGCTAGAATGCTGTTAGCGTCACAATAACAGTGATCACAGTACTATGAAATTATTGAATTTATTTATTTAAGTCATAACTGAAATCGCTATACCTATATTATCTCTAAAAATTTATTGTTTAGATAGGTATTAACAATTAGTATTGTCTAACTTTTTCTTTTAAATTTATATAAGTATCTTAGCTTAACAAATATGTTTCGTATTTTAGATTATAAAGGAATAGGTTTAAAAAATGAATACTGTCAAATCATTATTGGAAATTCCATTTAACAGAAGAACGTTAGAAGAAAAAATTGATATTAAAAAATTGGGGCGACCCACACCAAATTTAAATATTTTGGAAAGTGCAAAAAGCTTAAATTATAATTATAAGAGGCAATTCAACAGAGTGTTATATGATAAAACGTCGTGGTTAAACCTATCCTTGTATTATAATTTGCAGCTCTGAGTCCCAAAAAGTCACGAGGTGCCACTGTTAACATATATAAATATTGAAAGTGTACTGCAGTGCCATCAAGTGGAGAAAATTTGATTCAACAGAAAATATGTCAATTATTGTTGGTTCGTTAGGTATTTACTGTTCTTTAAATGGAATATAATTTTGTAAAAAGGGAGATAAATTAGCTACGAATTTATAATGATAATGAATCAAAAGAACATCGAATCGTGAAAATATTAATATTCGTTGAAGCTGTTAAATTTTAATATTGCCTGTAAAATTTTAGAATATTTCCTTTCTTAAGAAATTTCATAAAATTGCTGAATCCATTTCCATCTTGCAATATGAAATTCATAGAAAATGATAATTTTATATAAAATCAAATTTACAAAATGGTACTAGATAAAATTATTGGGATAAAGCATGACAGAACTTTTATATGAATTTTATATGAAAACGACGGGTTGTAGTGCCATAAAAAAAATTATGTGAAGTGTGAATTTTCACATATTTCAGAGTTTTGTAGGTATTTAATAAGTGTAAGAAATCAACTTACACCGCAAGGTAGAAAGGCTTCAGGATTAAGTAAGTAAGTAAGTAAGAAATCAACAGAATGTTGGATGCCTAAGAAAATATTTTATTTTATAATCACATCAAAATCAACAATTTTTTTACGTCTATATCCGTTATTAGAGTACTAAAAGCTTTCATTTACTTTTTACTTGCCCGACCTTAATATATAAGGGGCAAGTATTGTAATCGCGAAAATTTTCGATGTCGAGATTTTGACTGATGACCACGTTTCATGGTCCAGGGAATCCAAAAAACCTATTTTCGAAGTGCCGTCCGTATGTGTGTGTGCCTGTGTGTGTGTGTCAGTGTGTGTTTCTGTGTGTGTGTCTGTGTGTATACACAATAACTCAAAAACGGTTTAACTTAAAGAGTTCGTTCTGATACTAAAAAATTCTCCTAATAATTGGGAAGATCCCTATTGATTTTTAGTAAAATCCGAAACCGGAAACGGAAGTTATTAAACTTTAAAATTTAAAAAAATTCGTAACTAGTAAACCAAACCTTGGACAAAAATTTGTATAGGACATAATTTGATGTATTTTTGAAGATTTACCTAAATCTTCTGTGAAATTTTATTTATTTTTTTTTTTATATATTTTTTTTATTATTATTTTTTTTATGGGAGGGCAAGTCTATCGGCGGTGTCCCTTCGCCACTGGTTTTAAAGTAAATTTAAATAATTTGCGAAAATTTCGTCACAATATAAATTAAATTAAAAAATCCCCGCATTTTTATGCATCTGCTTTGAATCTAAGTCTTCATTAAATTAATAAGAAATATATAAATAAATGGATTATTTTTTTTTAAATTTTAGAAATTTATTTCTCAGTATTAAAAATGTGCTATTTGTTTTATAAGTATTTCACTACTGTAAATGATTTATTCCTCTTCAGTGGCGCACACAAGGGAGGGGGTTCAAGGGGTACGCTCCCCCCCCCCGTACCGTGAGAAGGGAGGACCTTTTTTTGCTCTTTATTTGAAATTTAGAAGTAAGGATGTTTTTTTTTAAGTCTTGAAATTGAAATGTTGCCCTGTGTTTATAATAAGTTTTAAATATATAATATTTCTTTATAAAAATTATGTATAATTGGACCCCCCCAAACCAAAAATCTGTGTGCGCCACTGTTCCTCTTTGATATCGTAAAATCAAGACGCATAACATCTGAAGACACACATGAACTCGATTTTCTGCCGTTAAACATGTTTTATTAAATTTTAATATCACAAAAATACATCTACATACCTTAGCCATAAATACAAAAAGTTCGTAAAATTATTAGCTATAATTTAACCATGAATTAAAAAATTATTAATTTTGTCAAAAACAATAAAAACTGCAATATTTTCCAAAAAAAAAAAATTAATTAAAAAAGATACGTTTCTGGTTTAGAGCAATGTACATTACCTAGAATTTTTTCAGATATTTAGTTTAACCCCTTTGCGTTAAATGGTGCGGAACATTTTTTTAGTGCATTTTTGGAAAACGTATAAAAATAAAGAAATTCTAAAAAATTACTTTCCACTCCTTAATCCTATGCCTTAAGAGCTTCTGATACCACACAGTAAATTAAAGCGTACACATTATAAGAAAATAATAATAATAATTTGGACAATTTCAACTTAATAAATGCTAGTTAAAAGAAAACTTTCTCGTCATTTTGCATTTCAATCGCCTAAATCAGCGATGGCGAAGCTTGTTCTCCAACTGGACAAATTTGAATTTGAAATTTTGTATATTTAAATCGCGGGTCAGTTCTAAAATGAGTAAATGAAAACCTGCCGCTTTAGGGTGTAAATATTTGTGTGGAATCCCCTGATAATCTCGTTAACTCTACCTGAGCTAGCGGCCTTGCGCTTGATGTGTATAATACTGGTATATAACATGTCATAGTTGAATTCCATCTAGCTATTATTATCATTATTGTCAATTTCCCCACCATGTTTCGGGAATGTGTTCGCTTAGTTATCATAGAATCTCTTTTTAGAACTACAAAGATCTTTTGTACGGGTCATTTGAAATCGTCATACGGGTTCTGTGTAACCCGCGGGTCATACATTTGCCATCAGTGACCTAAATGTTAAAATATATTTCTTTAAATTCTTCAAATGACACCCTACGTAACTTTACTTTTCATATGACAGTTACATTATGCTCTTTACACCGATCAACAGATGGCGCACTATGCTTTGTCGTTTACTTGAATATTTTGTCGTTATTTAAATATTTTGTAGCTACTTAAATAATTTGACGCGCATTTCTATTTTCTGTTGTTAATAAACCTTATTTTGTCGGCTCGAAACATAGATCAAATAAAAAAATTGCTGTGAAGTGTGAATTTTCCACATTTCAGGGTTTTGCAGGTATTTAGTAAGTGAATGATGATTATTTGAGATGCCAAAACAAATTTTATATCAAAATATTTTTTTTGTTAATTTTAATTCGAACGCCTAATACCATTATTTAGGTTTCTAAATATGTGCAGTATTTTTTTTTATATATATATAGCAAGGTTCATTTGGAATTTTAAAAATTGCGCTATGGCTTCCATTGGTTGTTATAAGCTCCACCCCTCTGATTTCGTGTACATTGAAACAGAATTAAATTATAATTTAAACAATTTCCACTGGTTATTAAATTTACGCTTTTAAAAATTAAATGCAACATTTGTCAAAATATAACTAGAATTTAAAAAAAATAATTTAAACAATATAAAAATTAAAAAAAAAAAACAAAAAATAATATTGTCTCTTCTCGCAGGGTTCGATCCCTTGCGATCGAGTTAGTTGGGTGAAAATCCAGCGTCATAACCACTAGACCAGAACACACCTTCCAGTGTAGCGTGTTACAAAGTTATAACTTGTATACATTATTAGCAAAAAACACAAAAAATGCGTTTTTTTCCAAAAACATTATCTGATCTAAAAATTTCTGTTGTACTATTCCGGTTCACACAAATGTACATTACTTAGAATTTTTTCAGATTTTTAGTTTAAACCATCTGGGCTACAGGGTGTGGACAAATTTTTTTTTGCACAATTTTGGCAAAACTCGCCTCAAAATAATTTATTTTGCTAAAATAAAATTTTGATCGTTAATCCACGTATCAAGGGCTTTCATTTGATACCCTACACAGAATTGTAAAAAAATATTTTTTTTTTTCTATGAGCATATATTTGTTTATATTTTTAGGGGGATATGTTTTTTAGATGTTTTGGTATTTTTCCTATGTGCGGGTCAAAGAGTTGTATAAGCATGCCAAATTTCAACTCTCTAGGTTTAGCCGTTTGGCTACAATTTTTACCGAACAGACAGACAGACAGACAGACAGACAGACAGACAGACAAACAGACGACAAAATGACGGTATAAGGGTTTTTTTGTCATACCTACAAAACCCTAAAAACAGAGCTGGCATAAACTTCTCATTACCAGTTGCCATGCCCTATTTTTATATTTGTGTCTTTTTTAAAGTAGAAATAAAATAAAGGCGATGAACCTTTACATCGTTCAACTTTGGTAGAAACATTACAACAAATGTCCGTGTGTAAATTATTATGGCTGTGTGTGAGGTAGAATATATGTGAGTTTATTCTTGTCTGTATTCGTTTTGTCTTTATGTGTGCGTTTGTGTTTGTGTGGACGTGTTCTCAACACAAACCACATTACAGAAATCGCCGGCTTCTGCTATAAATGAAGTTTCTTATTGCTTTACGTGTTCTATTTTCAAAACTTTTTTTATCTGTGTTTCCAGGAAAAAACTGTGATTGAAGATTTTTAAAAATTACATTAAATTCTTTACAATATTTCCTGAAATTCAGAGCTTTAAAAGTTAATTCGTTTAAAATTATTAGTGAAGGAAATTGAGTTATAACATATGAAACCATCGTTAAAAGCACTGCACCAACTAAACTTCATTAATTTATTCTGTGACGTCAGGATTTATGACATTCAAAACACATATGGATATAATGCAATATTCAGGCGCTAGGGTTGAGCCACCTACACAGTTCTGAACAATTTTGATTGTTGAAAAATTTATTCTTTTTTAAAAATGTATTAGTGGTTCATGGACGTCCGCAGTAAGGGGTAAGGGGTGCCCCCCTGCCCCCCTGGATTTTCTAATTTTAAGTGTTTTATTTTTCAGTTCGCTGCTATTTGGTCATAATGCCTATGATACGAAATATTTAAACATATGCATAACAACCGGACCGTTACGAATATATAACGCCCTCTCATTACGCCTTCAACAAATATTAGTCTCATTTACGGGTAGTACCTACCTTACTTTTTGATTGCTACAGTCCGAATTAGTGGTCTTCAACTTACATCTGCGGAACCCTTCACCTTAAAAGCTATTTCTTTGGAAACCCAAGGCAAAGAACCACAATAAGCTGTCTTTTTTAGGGTTTTGTAGGTATGACCAAAAAACCCTTATACCGTCATTTTGTCGTCTGTCTGTCTGTCTGTCTGTCTGTTCGGTAAAAATTGTAGCCAAACGGCTAAACCTAGAGAGTTGAAATTTGGCATGCTTATACAACTCTTTGACCCGCACATAAAATACTAAAACATCTAAAAAACATATACCCCTAAAAATATAAACAAATATGTGCTCATCGAAAAAAAATATTTTTTTATAATTCTGAGTAGGATATCAAATGAAAGTCCTTGGTACGTGGATTAACGATCAAATTTTTATTTTTGCAAAATAAATTATTTTGAAGCGATTTTTGCCAAAATTGTGCAAAAAAAATTTTGTCCCACACCTGTAACCCAGATGGTTTAAACTAAAAATCTGAAAAAATTCTAAGTAATGTACATTGGTGTGAACCGGAATAGTACAACAGGAATGTTTGATCAGATTATGTTTTTGGAAAAAAAAGCATTTTTTGTGTTTTTTTGCTAATAATGTTGAAAACTTATAGTTATATAACACACTAAACTGTAACGTGTATCTTGGTGCAATGGTTACGGTACTAGCGTTTTGCCCAAGAAAATGAGTTCGAATCTCACGAGAAGAGACAATATTATTTTTTATTTTTTTTTATTTTGTTTAAATTATTTTTTCCAAATTCTAGTTATATTTTGGCAAATGTTGCATTTAATTTTTAAAAGCGTAAATTTAATAACCAGTGGATATTGTTGAAATTATAATTTAATTCTGTTTGAATGTATACGAAATCAAAGGGAGGAGCTATGACTAGAAACAACCAATGAAGCCATGGGCGCAATTTTCAAAATCTTAATGAACCTTGCTATATAAAAAAAAATACTGCACATATTAAGAAACCTAAATAATGGTATTAGGCACTCGAATTAAAATTAACATAAAAATATTTTAACATAAAATTTCTTTTTAAAGCTCTTAGATTAAGAGATGATAAATTATTTTTAAAATATTGTTCATTTTACAGTGAATACTACAAAGCAATATATGTCCTACACTCAGCATTCCGCCTTCACTTAATATTTTTAGATTATATATCTATCTAAGAGGAATTTTTTCAAAATGTTATTGAACCTTGCTATATATAAAAAAATACTGCACATATTTAGAAACTTACATAATGGTATTAGGCATTCGAATTAAAATTAACAAAAAAAAAATATTTTAACATAAAATTTGTTTTGGCACTCCAATTAATCATTATTCACTTACTAAATACCTGCGAAACCCTGAAATGTGTGAAAATTCACACTTCACATAAATTTTTTAATTTTAAGGTCAAACGGTTTAAAATAATAATTTAGATGTTTACTATTGAATTTAGTCTTGATCAGAATTGATATTTTATAGCTGACTGTATTTCTATATTTTTTAAATGTACGTATTATATACTATTTTACTTTTTAAATAATGCATTACCTACCTAATATAATTTTTAATGCAAAATATTTTACTAAATAACATAAAAAACATAAATATAAATTTTTATAAAAAGAGTTGCGGAACCCTTGAAAACGTTCCACAGGACCCCAGAGTTCGCGGAACACAGGTTGAATCATCATCATAATTGGCGCGACAGCCCGAGGTGATCCTTAGCTTTCTGTTTGCAGGTTTTATGTTCATGTTTTCAATCTATGTACATTCAGGAGTAACATGATCAGTATTACGTCCATTTTTTAACGGGTAATAGAGCACAGAACCCCAGGGTTTCGCGGAACTCAGGTTAAATACCACTGGCCTAAAGGTTTCCTATTCTTTTCCGTATTTCTGTTTAGATTTACAGTAGGTGGCCAAATTATTAGGGACAGTAAACTTTTTTTGTAATTTTAAATGCATTTTGTGAGAAAATAAATTGTTTTTAAATCATTTTTCTTCTATATTCTTGTTGCTGGTATCATTATTATTTTAAAAAGCGGGAGATCGCCAAAGAAATCATCACCACCAAGCGGCAATTGATAGAAACCCTTATCAGAGAGTGGCATCACAACCCCAATCTCCGACACAACGCAAAAGTCTGCATAGAAAGCATGCCTAAACGCCTGGAAGCCGCAATCGCAGCAAAGGGTGGCATTACAAAATATTAAGATTTTACTTAATTTGTTAAATTAACACTTTTTATACAAAAATAAATGGTTATGAATAAGCAATTATGTCGTTTTATATTCTAAATAAAGCACTCTAATGAATAAAAATAAATAGGAGACCCAAAGCCACTTATTTCTTCATTAAATTAATTTGAAAATTTCAGAAAATTTGTACTGTCCCTAATAATTTGGCCACCTACTGTAAGTGGTAACAAACGCTGAATGAAAAAATAAATTACGAAGAATCCAAAAATTCTAACTGGAGATCGTTGTCTTTAACTATTTTTGAGTTATGCTTTTTCTTAATTCACAATTTTCAGAATAATGTAAATTATGCCATTAAAAACATCTTATTTATTTTAGATTTAATTGGTAGAAGACAAACTTCTTCATATAAATGGTTTAAATCTAATTAATCACTTATAAATCAACATAAAATGAAACGCCCTATAAAATTTTGTTATAAATTGAGTTTTTGAGTACGTGTAAATATATTTTTTCATTCTAAGAATAAGATTTTTAGTATTACACACATGAAAAATATGTTGAACATATATGATGTTATCTAGTTTCATTGTCACGCCACTGTACCTATTTTCTCGGGATGTGAAACAGTTTCGCGAACAATGAAGAAAAAGGAATTACAAATGGACAAACCTTTGTGGACTGAATCCTATGATGAGGTAATATTTCCAGCACAACGGGGTCAACCTAACCTAACCCAGCAATGCAGTAGAAACCAGAAACCACCAATATTTGTTTTCCATTAAAGCGGATCATTTACAAATAAGGAAGTTCAGGAATTATTGATGTCTTACTGTAACGATGAATAGATTTTGAAATAATACAAGAGTGTTTTCTTAAGTGAATTCTTCTTTTCTCTTCTCGTCTGTCGCCCTCGCAAATATTTGCTAGATGGTTAATGGTATTTTGTTCCAGTATTTTGTGAGTAAACTAAGAAAATGTTACATTTTGTGCTTTTTGTCTGTGGATTTCTGTGACGCGATTTTCTTTGCTCGTCTCAATGGAAACTTATTTAACTACTTATATTGCTGTTTTTGTCAGATTCTCCCTGTTTGGCTCCATTAAATGGCTTCTTAATGACTATTTGTTTTCTTCTGAATCATAATATAAAAATATCTCAAGAAAGATAATACTTCTATTGTTTACTTTAATACTTTTCCCCAAAAAGATATTTATTATTCGTTAAAATATCAATCGGAAATTAATCAAAGTAAATTTTCAAATAGAAAATAACTTTTTACTCGGTTTTCTTTTGTAATTATCACATTTTATTCTCAGGAAATTAACGCTGGCATGCTACTTGTCTGTAAATTTTATATTGTAACGTAATTTGAAATATCAGCTCTAGGCAGGGTGACCAGGTCTCAGTGTCTCACCCGGAGTCTCAGGGTTTTAACATTGTTTCTTCGGGGTCCGGGTTTTGTTATGAAATCTCCGGGTTAGCTAATTTTATCTAAAATTAATGTAAATGGTTTATAGTCATAGCAAATCTGGCGCGCAGTACCAGCGTATATCTAATTCTTTCCATTTCCGATTAGGCCAACGGTTAAAGGCGATTAGTCGGATATATAGAACCTGCAGCAATCGCCAACTATTTGAATGTTCTGTGTCTCCAACGTCAGCCGGTAGTGCAAGTATGCCAGTAGCGGATGACGGTTGACGATCGATGGACGTTGTTAATATTTTAGGAAATAAAAGCAAAATTGAATAAAATATATATGACATGTCAGGAATTTGATGATTACTTATCAAACGATGAGCAGAAACAGTCGATGGACGTCAGTCTTTGTTTATCGTATGTGTTATATACAGGTAGTTTGTTTGAAACGGGGCGCCCCGAAAATCTCCTTTATTTGTAAAGATACAAAAAATCTTCAGAACAAAAGTTAAACTAGACAAAAAGGCCCATCTAAAGGTTACTATAAGAATTCTGAGGCACTTCCGGTTTCACCGGAAATGATGTCAACTTTTGATCTAGCATAGGGAATCGATAATTTTATATTTTTTTCCTAAAAGTACATTAAATTAGCTTTATAATGACACCAAAAAGTCATATTTTTATGTTAACCATTTCAAAATAGCGACCATTTATTTACAAAATTATAATCAACATAAGTTTCACAAAGTTGAACGTAGCAAGCTTTGAAAACAATAAAAAAAAAAACAAAATATCTCTAAAATAAACTGTTATAACTAGTCAAATAGTTTATTTAAAAGATATTTTCTTTCTTTTTTTTTTTATTGTTTTCAAAACTTGCTACGTTCAACTTTGTAAAACTTATGTTGATTATTATTTTGTAAATAAATGGTCGCCATTTTGAAATGGTTAATATAAAAATATGATTTTTTGGTGTCATTGTAAAGCTAATTTAGTGTTCTTTTAGGAAAAAAATATAAAATTATCGATTCCCTATGCTAGATCAAAAGTTGACATCATTTCCGGTGAAACCGGAAGTGCCTCAGAATTCTTAAAGTAATGTAAATGTAAAATTTGTTCTGAAGATTTTTTGTATCTTTACAAATAAAGGAGATTTTCGGGGTGCCCCGTTTCAAACCAACACCCTGTATACGTGAAGCTTGATTTTTTGCTATAAATATAAAAATATCGTTAACTTTTTGATTTTCTACTTGTTTTAATTTCTTTTTTGTTCGAAAGGAATGTCTTCGTTCTAAATAAATTTTCTTACATTCAATTTTGATGTGAAGAGAATAATAAATGAAATATTTCAATATTTTAGTTTTAGAGTGTCCCCCCGTAACTACCCTAATATTCATCAAATTGAAAAAATGCATAGGACAAACAAGATTTGTTTTCTTATAAACAATTTTTATTGTATAATTTTTTCTGTTATGATAGTTCTATTTATAAAGGAAATATTTTAAGTTTTAACCCAGAAACACCCCCTGAGAAAGAAAATTTTGAGATACCATGCCTATATTTGATCCTGGTTCTACTCTCTTATACCAAATTTCGTTAAAATAAGTCCAGCCGTTTCTAAAAACTGATATAACCTCCAATTTTATTAATTACTACATTATTATGGCAATTTGTTTTTCTATATTTATTTAAATATTCCTAAAATTATATTTGTATTCGATTTTATTGTTATTTATTAACTATAATACAAATACACATCACCTTAATTTTTATATAAATCAGTATAAAATTTCCTTAGGTTTTTATTTATACTTTATTGTTGTACTGTCTTGAAATAAATATCTATTATGAATATAATCAATAAAAATATTTACATGCAGCATCTATATTAGTTTTGTATGCTAGTTTGAACAAAGCAGACATGTGACGTATTCCCTCTCACGCTCTAATTGGTCAGAAGTTACGAGGCAACCTTTACTTTAATAACCTTGAGCCCACCACTTTCCGAAAGAAAATGACTGTGACGCACCTCAATATGCGTAATACACAGCGATTGCGTAGGTTACTATGTTATTTATAGTTATTATTTAACATAACAACAACAGAAGAATAATAATAATAATTTTCGGTACTTAGGCTCCGGAATAGCATTAGGAACAGCAAAGGTAATATCTCTGTTGCGGTGCGATCCTGTGTAAACTCGGCTTGGTTCAGATGGGGAGAAGTCACTAGCATTATATCCAGGGTTGCCAGATTATTATTTTACCAAATCGGGATTTTTACCAAATAAATATAAAAAATTCGGGATTAAGACTCAAAAAGCGGGACAACCTAATAAAATGAACAGTTCAAAATTTTTCAAAATGTTTATAAACAAATTCTCTCCCAAAATAGTAACGACGAGCAAAAAAAAAACTCACTCCCAAAATAGAAGTGGTGATCAAAAAAAAGGTCCTCACTCGAAATAGAAAGTGAGGAGCCAAATAAAATGTTTTGATCAAATCGGGATTTTAGCTGTCCCGCGCGGGGCAATCTATTTTTGTTCAAAAAGCGGGACGTCCCGCGAAATTCGGGACGTCTGGCAACCCTAATTATATGTGACAAGCTTATGCCCATCCACCTTAAATCAAAAATACGTAAGACAATAGTCCGTCCTGTCGCATTGTACGGACCTGAATGCTGGCCGACCACAAAAAGCACTGAACGTACATTACATTCCATGTAGATGCGCATGCTTTGCTGGTCCATAGGCATTTATTTCCTGAAACACACACTAAATGATGTTATTCGGCAACATATTGGTGTGGCACCAATTCAGGAAAAAATGCGAGAAAAACGTCTTCAGTGGTTTGGATATTTCAGACGAGCAGCACCTAGCACCGTTCCCTCCGTTGCGCACAATTTTACAACATATGGCAAGCGCCCTCGCGGTAGTCCAAAACAACGATGGCAATATACAGTCGACGACAACATGAGGGTTTCCTATCTACGCCCGGAAGTCGCGTTTGATTGGCAAAAGTGGCGTTCAAAAATCCAAAAAGCGGACCCCGCACCTAGGGGAAAACTAAGAAGAATCAGAAGAAGATTTAATATAACAACCTCTACAAACACTGTGCATTGGACATATTCATGTACGTCAGCCTCACCCAAAGTGAGGCAACCGTATAGTGTACGAACCTTGGTAATTAACCAACTGCATTACAGTCATTCTCTCGGTCACTATTCCCACGAAATCCTATAAATAGTAATTTTATATGTAAATGAGGTACCTGTTAACTATTTACTCTTATACAGTGGTTAGTTTTATAGAAGTCGTAACGTGGTACCATACTCCGGTTAGTATCGTTAAAGGATTTGTAAATAACGATTCAGTTTGACCTTTAGTTTCATGATATTTAAATGTTCTGTTACGGTATCTCTGAAAACCTAACTTATTCTTGAGTTCTTGTAACAAAGAGACGTTGGTTAACCTCTGGCTATAAATTTAATTTGCCTAGCATTGTCCTCTCTTGCTACGTTGATCCTCTGAAGCTGTCAGTGTGAATCTAGTGGTCAACGTAATCTCGTTACCTTTGCGTGCATGTGCAAGTCGGCATACTCAAACCATCATTCTCATGCTAATGAAATTACGTTATCCAACCCTGCTTTCTGCACTGATATTGATATTCGCGATTTATGTACTGAGCTACAGCTACACCAGTACCAACGATATGGATCCACATAATTAGAGGTGTGCTCATCGCCAATAGGTAACAAGAGTAGGTTATTGTTTAGGAGTACAACCTAGTTGTATTGTGGCTGCATGGTTTTCAACTATATACTGCATTATAATCTCTTATTGAAATATTATTAGTATTCTCACAACTACAACATTGTCTATCAGATCTGATTTAGCTCATTACGATATATCGGTTAAAGCATATTGTTGTTATGTTCTGTTGTGGTTATGTGCAGTAATTGCTGAAATTGTGAATGTAGTTTCCTATGTTTGAAATTTAATAATCTATTTTAATAAACTAATTTCCTATTTTAACTAATGAGATATCTCACATCGCTTTGTATCCAAAATTGAATTTGATTATGAACCAATAACAAAAATTAATGTATATCAATTTGTTTTGGATATATTTTCGAATTCATAACGTGAACAAAATTCACTGTTCAAGATCTGAAGTGGAGCAGTGGCATACCCAAGGAGGGTTATATGGGGGCCTTGGCACCCTTATTAAAAATAAGGAAGAAGTTTCAGGCATACCGCAACAATTTTAAATATTCTTTCACTCCCCTCCCAAATTATGCTCAAGAGTACAACTGAAATAGAAATATGTTACTTTATACTTCAAAATCCCCTCGTCATAATTGTTCGTCCTATGATTGTTTCAGGCTAAAATTATGTTAAAAAATAATTTATCTCTTAATTCCAATAAATTAAAGCAAATTTTTTATTTAATTCATTATGACGTGTTATAAACTTAAATCAACAATAGAATATTATTATAAAGACTATTACCAACATTTAGGTGGTACTAACTAGAATTCCGACTTTTGTAAGTTGTCATGGTCGCACTTTTTCTGGTTTTAAGCGGGGTTTTCCTAAACAAAATGACCAAAAGCATCACTTAATCGGTAAAAAATACTAGAATTGAAAATCTAGTTCCTCCTTAACCAAAAAAACAAGCTATGCGACTTTTATAAGACGATGTATTGTCACACGAGTTGTTTGGAGTAAGACGAGCGCAGTGAGGAGTGCTCCAAAGAAACAATTGTTGAATTATTTGTGGTCTTGGGGTTTTCATTTTGCCACAGCCAATGTAATACGAGGGCACCTTTTAAGTTTTTACAAAAACTAAGAAAGAAATTTTTTTTGGAACACACTGTTTTATTGCTTTTCAAAATATTCCCCTTTAAGATTTATGCACTGTTGCATGCGTTCAAACCAATTGTTGAAACATTTTTTCCACTCTGAAGTTGGTATCTCAAAAACGTGGTTTTCGAAGGCTTCAACAGCTTTTTGAGGTGATGAAAATCGCTGTCCATGCATTTTTAGTTTGACATTGGGGAACAAAAAAAGTCGTTAGGGGATAAATCAGGTGAATACGGGCAATGAGACATTAATTCGATGTTTTTTCCTTCAAACAATCAATTGTTTGACAGGCTGTGTGGGAGCTTTTCGTTTTTGGTTGTTTTTCCTGAATTTGTTGCTGACTTCTGGCAAACAAATTGTTGTCTACCATTCAACATTAACTGTTCTCCGTTCCTCTAACTCTAAAGGAATGGTGACATGTCCAGTACAACCGAAGAAACAAGCAATCATTTTCATGGAAGTGCCTCGTGAACAAACATTTTTTGTTTCTGTAATGATGTATACGGATTTTGCAGCGCCTGGGTTGAATTTTTTTAGCATTCCCTTACACCAATCAACACGAGCCTATTTTGGAGCTTCGGTTAAATTATGCGGAACCCATCGGGAACAGATCTTTTTCACAGCTAAATGTTCATGCAAAATCAAATTTATTGCAGTTTATGATATGCCAAAGGATGCCTCTATCTCACGGTAAGTCACATGCTGATCTTCTTCAATCATTTTGCGCACATATATCGAGGTTTTTTTGAATCACAACCGATTTTAGTCTACCTTCGCAAGATTCATCGCTGACGAACGCACGATCATGACGTAATTCGGCAAACCAATTGTAAACAATCTTTTCTGATGGTGCTTCATTACCAAAAGTTGAATGAACCGAATCTATGCATTGTTGTTGAGTTAGGCCTTTACTAAAATCGTAAAAATTATCTAACGAAAACCTTCACGAGTAATATCCATTTTTTCACAAACTTGTTTTTTTAACGCCCGCTGACAAAAAACTACTCGTTCAATTTATAAGCTGCCACTGATTTCAAAATAACAAATGTCAAATTTTACAAATATATTAATGACAAATTTCAATATTGCTATCTAGTGGTCGTTTATAAAAAACATCAAAGGTAACCCTCGTTCTTACCAATACAAAACTAATATCCTGTGCTGCCAATTATTTTATCTAGATACATAAATCCAAATACTCGACAAATACAATAAATATAAATACTCTGATCCTTGCCTTTATATTTTTCAAGAATTCTGTATAGACAAAATCAAGATATAAGAATTATACTTATACTTTGTTTTTGATGTTAGCTTCGAATGTAATGATGCCTTGATGCATCTTTATAGAAATAGAATTGCAAACAAGGGAATACAGAGACTTTAACTTCTTTTGGCTTATCTCATTGAAATCATTTGTAGATAATATCAAATTTGTGTCGGTAACGTAGAAGAAAACATCAAAAGAAACGCCAATAAAATACAAACCATAAGAAACCACAGAAGCAACTGCCGTTATTTTCAGCCCAATTAATTCCTCACTACGTAAAATTATATTCAGAAAAAAATCTGTTGAATAAAAAGAGCCTGGGAGAAAATTGCGAGGCAGTTATGAATTCCATGATCGCATTTAAATACATTACCATATAGCAGTGCCGCGTGCCGGCCCTCGGAGGTGGCGGGGATAGGAATAAAACCGTCTCCAGAAGGCAGCGAGATCTCTATGACGACAATTGGCTCCGAGAACGGAGATCGATGGTAGACAATTAGCAGAACACGAAGCGATACATGGCCCAGTCGGGGGTTGGTTGTGGGTCGTGGGTGCTGGTTGGGGGCGGCGAGGTATTGTGAGGTAAATCCTTGGAGCGGTGGCGGTTCATCCCTGCACTAATCATAACAATAAATCGATCGGGCTGTCTCAACACAATATCGCTTCGCTATCTAATGTATTTCTGAGGGACAATATTTCTGTGACATTGACCTAGAAAAGCATTCCTTAAACTTCTAATACTTATTGAGCCCCAAAAAGTTTTTGCGAGATGTACTAGTTTCACAGACATATTATATACATGAAATATTGTAGTAAAACTATTTATAATACAAAAATAATTCTGCAAATCTGATACTTTTTTCTTACGTCTAAGAATTTCTTCCTGTTAGTCCGACCTTTATTTGGTAGATGAGAAGAATCCGCTTATCTATTTCTTAGAGGGTCGTTCCGAGGTCTTCTCTCTGTAGGTCGTCAGTCTTTGCAAATATATGCTATTTTCCCATCTCCCATCTTTTCTGCATGTTCGTCCCATTCTTTCCCATTCACATTCTTAGTTCATTTGAAACGTTTTGAATGTTACATACTTCATAAATATACTTGCTGGTCTTTCTGTCCTTTCGACTGATATCCGCAGGGGTACGTACCAAAACATGTCTTGGAGTTCCAGTTTACTCAAAGATAATATGGGGTGCGTTTTGTTGTGCCAATTCTGGTTTCGGTTTAATCAGAATACGCGTTTTGTTGCGACTGTATTCTCATTCTATTCATTCCACTCAAGCGATGACTCGAGGCCGGACGACTGGAATGAATAAGTGTGGTGGGGATGAAAAGTAATATTTGAATGCAGTTGTCTTCATTTGGTTTTTAAATGTATTAGAATTAAATTTTGGTATTACTGCTTCAATATAATTTTTACTTTTACGTATTTTCTCATTTTGTGTCCTAAAATAAATATATACCTATATGATTTTAATATAGTATTATTAAATCTAAACTTAAAATGTATGTACAATTCAATTACTCGTTTTAAAACATTACGTTCTAGAATATTTGCTTCAAATATAAAGTATTCTTATTCTGCATTTATTATTTAGATTGTTCTACTACCATATGACTTAACCTCCATGCAAATGTCATTCCATGTTTACTTCACGATCAAAATTGTCGTTTTCTTGCGCGTCAATTCTAGTACTTCTAACCAGCCACCAACAAAACGCACCCATTGTCATCTGGTTTTAGAACAGCGATGTTAAGGTTAGGAGTGCTTAAATGAAAATTTGCGCTAAAATATTGTCTACACGAAATATTATTTTAAAAAATTATTAATATCTTTAAATAGTGATGGATAAAAAGAAGAGGGAATTATGTATTATTGCTGTTGATTTGAGTCAACAACTGTTCAACAGCGTATCTATTAACGGTAATTTTAATAAATATTTACAAACCATTGTATAATAAATACCTATTTAATTAATTATTGGCATAAACCGGTCACTAGTTTTAAAAACTGGTTGTGATTTCATAAACTCCATAATTAATTTCTGTTAATTTCGACATTACATGCGTACGCATTCCTGGCATGGGAGTAAATATTATCCACCTTGCAAGCAGAGTTAAAAGAGCAAACTCTAGGGTTATTTCAAACCGGAAACTCGAATATTTTGGAACGATCTTACTAAACTTAGAGTTAATTTTAGACTAAACTACATAGGTTTTGGAATGTACCCCATTTGTAATAGAGCTCTCATTTCTGTGGTTATCATAATTTGTTTATTTTCCTTTGTCTTTACTCATGTGGCATATGTAGGTACAAAGCGAATGATTGATCTACATACAGTTTCTCTCAAATGTTCTGGTATTCTTGCAGCTTTAAACGATTAGTTTTACAATTTGCACCAAAATATCTTACTTATTTACTAAATCCCTTAGCCTTTTTACATTTTGAGGTGTCAAGCTGTTGAAGTTTGCATATTATTTTTTTCATTCTTTTTTATATTTTCTGCTGCTTGTTTCTTTCTTGTTCTATAGTCCACGTTTCTTCCTCCTCCACCATTTCTTGCTATATGTCTTTGAATTTCTTTCTTTAGTATTTTTTTTTTTTTTGTCTTATTGTGATTCTTTTTGGTTTCCTTGCCTCAACAACTTTTATCTATCTCTTGTTGTGTCTGTCCATACCACCTCATCTGATTTTTTTGCACTATTCGCTCTACAGGAACGATTCTAAGACTCTAGCTATATGCTGTATTCCTAATTCAGCTAATTTTCGTCCTAATTCGTCCTAATTTTACCCTATTTTGTGAGTCCCGATATCTTTCTCAGAAATCTAATTTCTGTTGCATTTAATTTGCCTTCCGTCGCCTTCTACGATTCGAATCTATGCATAAGAACTGCAACCAGTTTGAAAATTTGTGCTTTGGTCTCTTGTTGTACCGACTCAACAATCCCAATCTGCCCCTGGAATTCTTTGATGGTAACAACTTTTTTTTTATTGAATAATTGATTATGAGGTCATTACACTGTTTACCTTGATCAAATATGCTTCTAAATTTAACTCAATAAATAAACAAACAAAATTATGGATCAAAATATTTTCAGAACAAACAATTTTTGAAGTTTTGGGTGACAATTTAAATATCCACAATGAAATAATTTGTATACACATTTATGTATGTGTACCGCATTCCGTAAAAAAATAATAATAAGGTTATACCACTTTTCAATTAATTCAACTCCATTTTCCATGGATGAGAGTAATAGAGGGCAAGTGGGGAGTGAGAGGGAGTTAAGGGGTAAGAACATACATCATCCTGGGACAGGAACAAGCGTGGCCTGCCAGTGCCTACCACATGCGACACAGTTACTGTATAACAGTCAGTACACAGCTCTAATTACATCAGGGCTATTGACCCAAACATATTTTTACTTTCACTAAAATTGATAATATAGGGCAGTGTTCTTTAACCTTTTAATACCGCCCAATTCTGAAATTTGAGAGTAAAATTACCTCCCACTAATATTTAAACTTGAAAAAATAGTATTTTAATTAACATACATATGATGGAGGCTACATTTCACAAGGATGAACCATCCGAGTAAAATATAGCCATTATATGCTAGTGAAATACAATATTTTATCTACAATTATATGTTTTTATCATTAAAAATTAGTAAATTTAATTTAAAAACTTATTAATTCTGAGCGTCAATTTTTAAACTTCATAACCACATCATCCAGATGGCTATCGAACCATCAGCTGAACGTACAAGAATGTTTATAATATTATTATTTATCGAATAAAATAGATAGTTGACCGAATTTTATAGATAGAATTAATATTTCGTTGGGTATCGGTCGAATTAAAAAGAAAAGCACAGAGTTTGCCAAATATTCAAAATTTATTTTAATTCTGTCTGCTGACTAGTTTTTATCCGAAATACGACGGTTGTCAACGGAGCACAGGGACCCGGGTTCGAATCCCCCACTTCCTTCAGATTTTTATCTTCCGAAATTGTGCAGTCAGCTCTGGGGTTGGCTCTGCCTTAAGTGTTTAATACTAAAAATGAGTACCTGTTTATACAAGGATAATAGGACAGACCGAAATGTCACACTGACCACGTGGCTTTCATATCTATGGCCAGCGGTCTAGAAACGGAGAACTTACCATCTCTGCCCTTTATACGCCTGTTTAGGTGTTGAGACCGTATTATTTATTTATTGTTTTATTTATTTTAACTAATAATATTCTCGTTATAAAGATGGGATGTGTGAGGCGCAAATAACCATCGTTGCTGAGCTCCAAACATTGTAACTAACAAAAAAAAAAAAAACTTGCTGTGTATAAAACGTTCATTATTCACCGATGAGTACGCATGCGCGTCAATTTATAGATGGCGCGCAAATTGAACAGCTTTATATATTTACAATTGGATATATAAAGCATAATATGCAAGTGAGATACTCATATTGTCAAAGAAAGAGGAAGAATAACTCAAAATAGCTGAAAGGAAGATATTAAGAGCAGCACTTGGACCAGTAAAAATTGTGGAGAACGAATATAGGCAGAGAATGTATCATGAGATATTAAAAGTACTGGAAGGTGACGATGTAGTAAGAAAAATTAAGCAACAGCGAGTAAGATGGCTTGGGCATGTATGGCGAGGAGAAAAAACATCTATAGCACATTCAGCGTTACAGTGGGAACCAGGGAGGAAAAGAAAACGGGACCTAAGCTAACATGGATGCAAGAAGTAAAAGGAGATCTAAAAAGTACCGGAAAACGAGATGGAGGAATAAAATTAGGAAAAGACAACTATGAAGAGAGATTACAAAGAAGATTTAATGCGAGATATATGAATTGATCCATCATGAAAAATGATTTAGAAAGTCCAAAGGGTAGCGTAACCCCGTAGAGATGTTTAGCCCTTTATTATTACATATAAAGCATTTACTATTTAATGGTTGTACACAATAATAATTATTAAAATAATATTTTAACTAATTTAACTTTGAGTTTCAGTTTTTGATTATTTTATGTAAATCACTGCGAATTTTTTCTCGCATTAATTAATTTATGTTCTATAAAATATTAGAATGCACTATTTAATTATTAAAATACATGAAAAATACTAAAATAAATTCTAAAGCTTTAAATGATCATATTAAAATTCTTCTTATCTCAACTTGATAATTTGTAAGAAGAAGTGTAATTCCATTACAAAAATGAATTAAAGTTGTTCTCTAAGGCGTAGCTTCTTCAGAAGGTGTTGAAGTACAATGAATTGAAGAGTTTAAACTCGTAACAATAGAAGAAGACATCAAACTTGGCGACTCTTGTACATAATTAAAAGTAAATACTTGCATATAGCTGAGACAGCGTCAGCCATATTTATAATTTAATCCATGCCACCACTTAGTTTAATGAAAAGGGTGGGAGAAGGATGGAAATACTGAAATAAATTAGATAGAGGGAGATGAAGCGAGATACTATGCCCACAGCATCAAAGTGTCAACCAAGATGCGAGGATCCCACATAATTATATAATTGCATCACTAGATAACAATCTGGGAAATGCTCACGTCAAAAAATTACTGTTTTTATAACTAGGGTTCCTAATGAGAGTGCTACAGAATTGCAAGTTCGTGACAGATTTTCATAAAAAGAATTTAAATAACACAGAAGGACAAGTGCATTAAAATTGAATCAGTGAGCCCAAGTACAGTACTAGGCCAAAATGTTAGTTTTTAGTAAATTAAAAAAAATTAATAACTTTTGAATAATTTTTTTTGAACCCCTTGATTTTTTTTTTTTTTGTAATTAGTTTTTGGTCATAGCTACGATGGCCATTAACCAGGATATCTTTATTTTTATTATGGATTCATTAGTAATTTTTACAACAAATACAAACATCCATGCCATCACCGGGATTCGAACCCGAGCCCCCATGGTTAGCAGTCAAATGAGCTGACCACTACGCCATAGCGACCGGCAAACTCCTTGTTACCATCAAATTTGAAATACTATATATAGGCTATTCCAAACGTTTAGGTGGAACTAGATTTTGAAATCTTGTAATTTTTATCTATTAATTCGGACTTTTGGTTATTTTGTTTAAGCTTTGTAAATCATACTCACATTTCAAATTCTAAATTAAATTGATTGTCATTATAAAATGTCCTTTTCATTGCATTTTAATTTTTTGTCATTCTTAATAAAAAAATTCCATTTATTTATTTTTTTGTCTTCAAAATATTGAAAAATGTATTAAAATATTTGACATATGTCATTCGTTTCCATGGTTTCACTGTTGGAATTTTAAATTTTCACACACCAAACCTGAAACACGAAATTTCCATATAGTTCCGCCTAATCGTTTGGAATAGCCTGTACACCAAGTGATATTTCATCATAAAAAGAAAAAATATTCAACTACTCTCATATTTTAGAGTTTAATAAAATATTGAATAAGTACTGTTTTTAAAGGCAATAATATTTTTTTTTTTTATTGTTTCCTGGTGCTTTTTGGTTTACACATTAAGTAAATGCAACATAATTTATTGCAAAATATAGTTTAAAACGCCCTCTCATCTGTATTCTTTAAAATATGGTCATTTTCTGTCTTTTTTTTTTTATTTATTCAAAACCGGTAAGCCGTAGCTTGTATTGGAGATTATTTTTGAGATCTACGACTCAAAATACATAAGTATACACATTTTGAAGTAAATCAGAGAGAAAAAAAATTGCAATTAAAATATCTTATGATTTATTCGAATTTAGACCATTTTCAAAGGTTTTGTTTCATAATTCGTTTTAATTGTAAATGTTGGATTATTAAAGACCCAATTTTTTCCTGGACTAAACAATATACGAAGATTTGAAAAATTCAAACCGCAGTTCTCTATTTTATTGTTCTTAAGTTATGAATTTTTGAAATTTCAAAAAAAAAAATGACAAATTGAAAATGTTGTAAACAAATTTTTACTTGGCAGTTGCTTCAAAATGAGCCTTAAGGCCTTTTAGAACCTCAGGATTTCAAAAATTTCAACCGCAGATCACTATCTCATGTAGATTTTGAGATACGGTCTTTCGAAAATGAAATATTTACAAATTTTCAAAACTACACATATCAAGAAGGCGTTAACTAAGGATGGCCCGATTTTTAATATTGGTAGAAAAAATCTGTACATTTCAAAAATTCAAACCACAGTTCCATATATTTTATTGTTCTTAACTTAATTTTTTTAAATTAAAAAAAAATGTTTTGTTTGGTGGTTGCTTCAAAATGAGTCAGCCTTAGGACCTCAGGATTTCAAAAATTTCAACCGCTCAGTCTCTATCCCATGTAGTTTTTGAGATACAGTCTTTCGAAAATGAAATATTTACTCAGGGGAGCTTCAATTTTTATGTAGGTAGATAAAAGTCTAAATTCCAAAAATTCAAACCGTAGGTTTCTATCTCTAATCTTTCAATAACAGAATCATCTCGCGAAAATTTGGACTTAATATTAAGTTTACCTCAATTTTTCTTAGGAAAAGTAAAAAAATATGATGCCTATCTCTGTCCCTTCTTAAATTATAACCAAAAACACTACCATTTGTTCTACTTTTATAGTTCTTCACAAATAAATAATGTTACGAAATGCGACCAGCGACGTGAAAAAAGTTGCCAACACCTGCATTAAACCATGACATGACGCATCAGAAACATCTATGCAAATCTTACAAAAACACAAAAAGGCGAATATTTAATTGATTTTTAAATAATTTGCCCATAATCCTGAAAAAATAGTATTAAAACTTTTGCATATTATATGTGAGGATGCCTTTTTTACTTAATATTCATCAAAGAACATGAACGAGAGAGTTTAAAATGTTTTGTCATTATTAACTACCATCAAAGTTAAGTATTATGATTTAAATTTAAGCTGTCCCCTTTGAGAATCAAACCCTTGTATTCTCCATATAATATAGATGAGAATGAAATATTTTGTTATTTTTTAGTGAGTTTATAAATATATTATGAATTGTACCTCAGTTTCAAACAAAGCCTATTAAAATTGTATACTGTTTTTCATATTTAACACGAATATATTTGGATCTGGATTTGCGTAACAAAAACAATATATTTTTAGTTTTTAGTTACTAAAACGGTAATAAAACATTATAACAAAACTAGATTTTCTATTTAGTAACCAAACGAGCGTGTGATTTTATCTTTACGACATTTCATATAAAATTACTAAAACAAATGTTGTTTAATAAAATATGATGGTATATCAGGATACTTTAATTACCATAAAACAATAAACTATGTTTCGTACCAAAAGATGGCGCCACATAGAGCAATTTCATTCCTTTAGCTCCATTACGTAAAAATCTTGGTAGATAAAACAAGAAATATACACATACTTTATCTACATAGTATATTGCTTTATTTTTATAATAAATATTAAAAATTTGTTTTCATAGAAAACATATCGCATTAAAATAATAAATTTGTAGTTCGTAAGATGGAGGGATTGAAAATACACATTCATTTTGGGACTTCAAACAAAGGGAAAAGCTACGGAGAGTGCTGAAAAATATTATCACGGCAAAGCTGATTTTGGGGGTTGGTTGCAAAAAATTGTGAAGAATAGAACTACAAGCTTATGGATTGAATTTTTGAATAAATAATAAAAATGTGAAAATAAACTACTATGAATGACGAACCACCATACATTCTTAAAAAGGCAGTGTTAAAGGAACACTAAAAAAATAACTATTATGAAGTCCCTCGCTTTTCGTGTTAATTATTTACACTTCTTTTTTGGTTAAATTAGTGTAAAGTTTACACTTACATACTGGTTAAATTATAGTTTAGAAAATAAATAGTGTTAAAGTAGTGTTAATTTTAACACTGAAAAAGTAATATTTAAAAAAATTCCAATATCTGAATAAATGAATATTTATACAGTGATTTGGTTAAAAATAGTGAACTTTTTAAGTTTTTTAAATAAAAATTTTAACACTAAAATGTTAACCAAACTGAGAATGAACTTTTACATATTTTGACGCAGTAATAATCACATGTAAGTCCCTAAACATTGGACTCTAATAATAACTTTAAATAAATTGATGTGAAATGTGAATTTTTATTTATTTCAGGGTTTTGTAGGTATTTAATTAGTGTAAGAAGCTACAATGCTGGATGTCTAACAAGAATTTGCGAATATCTCATCATGATAAAATTTAAATTAAAAAGTTTTTTTACTGTATTTGCTACGTATCTAATTCTTCATTAAATTAATAATAAATATATTGATAAGTGGCTTAATTTTTTTCAATTTCAAAAACGCATTTCTCATTATTAACATGTTATTTGGTTTATAAGTATATCACTACTAAAAATTTGTTATTCTTGTCTAATACATTAAAAATAAAAAACTAAATTAATTCAAACAATAGGTTGAATAATGGCGTTTCGCGCCTGTAAGCTCCTTACACACATGAATTTGATTCTCAACTGTTAAATTATTTTTATTATATTTTTAGTTTCAAAAGAAAACATATGCCGACCGTTGTAGCGTAGTGGTAACACATGTGCTCTGCGTTCATAAGCTATCGGGTTCGAAAAAAGAAAACATGTACTAGCCATAAATACAAAAAATCCATATATAACATTATTAGCCATAATTTAACTATTAATTAAAAAATAATAAATTTTTTTGAAAAAACACAAAAGCTGCAATATTTTCCAAAAACGCAGATTCCGGCTCAGATCAATGTTTATAACCTATATTTTTTTCAGATTTTTAGTTTAACCCCTTCGGCTAAAAGGGTGAGGGACAAGCACTAAAAACTACTTGTCGTTCCTTAATCTGCGTCTTCCTTTTGATACCACTCAATAAATTTTTTTTAAATTATTATTATTTCAATGACACAAAAAAATCGATATTTTTCGAAAAAAACTAATCTGATTACAAATTCCTGTTGAACTATTCCGGTTCCCATCAATGTAAATTAGGAGATTTTTTCAGATTTTTATATAACCAGCTCTGGGAGATAGGGTGGGGGCAATAGTTCTATGACATATTTTTGGCGAAAAAAACATAAGAAAATAATTTTTCGAAAATTAAAATTTACTTGTTTATCCACGTATTTATTTAATATGCCACTCAAAATTAAAAAAATATATATTTATTTTTTCATTAAATACATATTTATTTATATTTATCTCGGAATGTATTTTTTTGAACTCTCAGTATTTTTCCTATATGTGGAAAAGCAAGCCAAATTTCAACTTTCTATGATAAACCGTTTGGCTACAATTTCTACCGTACAGACAGACACATGTGTGACGTTATAAAGGTTTTTTGGTGGTCATACCTACAAAACCCTAAACAGGTAGTTTTTATTTTCAGTTGCTTTGTTTTTATTAAATAAGTATATGTTTTTCCATTCCGGGGGGGGGTCCAGACTCGAGAACCAACCGCTTATGTGCGCGCCTTTACGGAAAAAATAACACAAGGACAAAAATTCGAGCTTGGCTGGTCTGTTCTACCTCACTCTGATAAAATAAATATAAACAATAAACGAAAACAGCTTACACATTCATATAAAAATTATAAAGGATGATGTTCTGAGGTGCGTTTATTTGCGATATCAATTTTTATTAGAATAAGGTCATACATTGTTCAATCAATTTGAAACACTCTGTATTTCCTACTTAAAATGAAAACCTTTGACTTTCCTTGCATTTTTTTAAAGCGCAGTACAATAACAATCATTTAAGAGTAACATTTAAATAAGAATCTTAACTTCAATGAAGATAAAATGATAACATTAAGAAGAGAAACTTCGTCTACATTTTATTCCTACTAAACTCCACTGTGAATTAAAGAACCTTTTTTTAACTTCCTAAGCAGTTAAAAAGGGTAGCTTAACAATTTTAAAACAACCCTAAACATAAACAAGCTAATTACGAAAACGATTGTAATTTTTAGCGTTTTTTTCTCTTGAACTAGATTGAATTTGGCAGGAAAGCAAGCCAGCGCCCTTAAAGACATTATTTCCATAATGACAGTTTTATGAGCACCATATCCTATTCCCGATTTCCTGGGACCTGTTTTTGCCACTGTTTAAAATAATGGCTGGGAATAAGTAATGTCCCTTGAATATCGAACCAGGATAACGGGAATGAACAGAAACACAGGATACGAACATCTCGTGACGTAGTTACAGTCAAAAACATGCAGAAAGGAAAATATTTTTTAGGATTTATGTTGGGGTATTTTTTAACATTTTAGGGTTAAAAATACAGCTGTTTTAAAAATATATGTGCTACGAAAAACACTGTTTTTGCTGACTCTTCACAGAAAAAAAGGGTTTTGGGTAAACATGGTATTTTATCTTTATTAGTATGGGTTAGGGTTTTTCTAAAATTTTATCTAATTGGAAATTTCACATAAAGCTCTTGAATAGATCTGAATTCATTTTCATTCCGTAGGTATGATCAAGAAACACTTATACTCTCACACATATCTGTCTGTTGGTCTGTTTATTTTTATATATGTAACATAGAAATTGTGGGCAAACGGCATTTGGATTGCATCCATCACTTGCCTCCCAATAACTAATTATACATAAGTTTAAAATCCCTGTGAAAAATTTGTATTGGGTTTATCTTATGTTGCCAAATTGTGTAAAAGAAATTTTTTTGAAAAACCCCTGCCGTTTCCTACACAAATATTTGCCTATTAGGGGAAGCCGGGGCATAACGGGCACCTTAAGGATTATCTTTAATAAAATCTTAAGGAATATCGTAAAAAATTTAGAAATACTTTTATTCGTAAGATGATTTATTGTTTAATTATTACAGATAGTAAAGAAACTTAGAAAAATACAAAAATAAAAGTTATGACGATATAAAAAAAGCTTCCTTGTGCTCATTTTGCCCCGGTGTCGGGGCAGAATGAGCACGGGCGGGGTATAATGGGCAATCAGCTAAAATCTGGCGCAGAATGAACACACGTGAGTGCATTCCTCATCGTTATCATGTTCTCCAGCGCAAGAACAATGTGTCCACTTGCCACATGCTCTGCACTGGAGCAATCAACGTTTGGATATGTGTGAAAAATATATCAACACAGCAAGAAACACGTTTCACCAATTTACAAAATGTAAACGCCAGCTCTCAGTCCTACAACTACTCTCGGTAGACACTAGCGAAGTACTGAACGTAATTGGAATGCACCCAAACATGGCGGCATGCTTTAACAGTCAAAAAGAAGGGAGCCCGTTATGCCCCGGCTTCCCCTATTGCTCTAGAAGAGATTGTCAAATTTTTGGATCTTCCTAGGGTTCACAGCAGACGCTATACGACCAGCGTGCGACAAATTTGACAGGCCCTCCATCGACAGGTCCATCTTGGAAGGATTTGCGTTAATTAAAGACTATTCTGAGTTATAAATACTCTTTTTCAAACTGTTTTTAAATTCTCTGATTAATCTCAATCGCATCTACACCTTTATTGAAAAGAAGTTTAATAATTTCTAGCTGGAGTACCCGTACTTAGTACGATTTTTGTAAGGTACATTTTTACTGTAACGTAAATGATAAGATATTTCAATTTAAAGCAGAACACAAAAAAATCGTTTCTTTATTCTAAACAACACTTCGGTATATATTTTTTGATGTTAAGTAAATAATAATTGAGTTACTTCGTTTATAGATAGCTCTCCCCATAGATCCCCAAATATATATAATTAAAAACTGCATTGAGCAGAGAGAAATAATTTCTTTTCTCATATTCATATTTGTTGTTACATAAATAATAAATTAGATATATCAATCTTATAAGTAACACTCCCTTTGCCCTCTAAATAATCTTATTAAAAACTGCATTGTTGGGAAAAACGACTTCTTATATACATTGTTGTAAAGTAAATAATAGTCAGATATTTCAAGATTTTAGATTTAGGGAGTACCCACGTCCCCAAATATTTATTCAATCGAAACATTATATACAGCAAAAAAGTTTTGTTTTTCTATACACAATTTTTTATATAAATTTTTGCTGTTAATTCAATAAGGCAGATATTTCAAAAGTTTAGCTTTCGGGTGTCCCCCTCCTTCTTTACTCTCCAAATATTCATCTAAATGAAAAAATACATAAAAATAAGAGATTTGTTTTCTTATTATAAACTATTTTTGTCATATATGATTTTGCTGTCAATGTTGAGGTAGATACGTGTATAATTTAATTTTAGGGTGCCCCCGTAACTCCCCAAATATTCATCCAAATAAAAAAATGTATTGAACAAAATGATTTGTTTTTTCTTACTATAAACAATATTTTTATGTGAATTCAATAATAAGAGAGATGTTGTAAGTTTTTTGATAAACAGTTTTAACCCCAAAACATCCCTCTACAATAATTTTTTTTTGATGCCTTATAGCTTATATTCGAATCCTAGTTTTACCTTTATCCTCATAATAAATTACGTGAAAAAATGTCCAGCCGTTTTTGCGTGAATCTCAAATAGACAGACAGACACAGCGACAAAGAGACAGATAGACAGACAGACAAAAATTGTGTTTTTTTTGCAGGCACTGTCTTATTACCATCTGAAACTATAGAGACCGAATATGATGCCGAAAAAATAAAAAAACAAAACACATACAGGGTGTTAGGTAAATGTCCGGCATAATTTTAAAGGCAGCATGGTGACGTAGAATGCAATCGATTTTTCCTTTGCCAATTTTCTCTAAAATATGAATTTCGTCCAAAAATAAACAAACAAAAAGATGCCCCAAATTTTGAAAGACACTGACTTTTTTTAATTTTTCATATTAATCCAGAAGTTGTGTAGTTGCCATAGAGAAAACAATATTATAATTGTAGTTCAATAATAGAATATCAAATATTCTCCATGGCAACTAGGACAACTGGATTAATATGAAGAATAAAAAAAAATCAGTAGTTTTCAAAATTTGGGGCATCTTTTTGTTTGTTTATTTTTGGACGAAATTCACATTTTAGAGAAAATTGGCAAAGGAAAAATCGATTGCATTCTACGTCACTATGCTGTCTTTAAAATTATGCCGGACATTTACCTAACATCCTGTATAGCCTCTAATTTTATTAGTTGATAATTATAAGTTGTACAACCGAATTTGAGACATCGCTGAATATCATCATTGACTGACAGTATTGACACAGTGAAATTTTAAATATTTATGGCATAATTTAACATGCCTACTAGGATGAATAGAAATCCTCCATACAGTAGCTCTCCAGTTACGTTCGCAAAAAAATAAAATAGAGGTTAATTTTGAATCTTCCTGGTATATCGTTTACAGAACTATTTTCTGAATCACATGGCACACTTCTATGATGCGTCATATCGGTTGAAAACCAGTAAATAGTCAAAAAGCTTACTCATTCATTTCTACAAGATTTATACTAAATCAATATTCACCATCTAATATATTTAGCTGGTTCCTTATGATAGTAAACACCATAACCAAAATGAATTAAATCCATTTGCTTCCTTAGCTTTACCCTTGTAGAAATCGTGACGTAGTGACTTTGGCGCTGTTTTAATTGTTGCCGTAGCAAACAGACACAGCATTACTTGAAAGAAGGTGCTGATTCTGTGAATTTGGTTTGTTAACGAACGCCCGGGCCTAAGTGAAATTGATGACAGAGAGAATAAGAGAGAACATTGATCTTCACCCTTAGCTAGTAACGAACTCACAAACACTGTATCAATGCTAACTTTCTTAATTGAATTTATATATTAATTTAAAGAATTTTCTGTTAATTTTATTAAAGTGAGATACGGTTCATAATAAATAAACTAAATAATAAATATAGCTTGTTCAGAAATACGACATTATGAAAAACAATGGAATTTATCTCCCTTGATGGAATATTATTCAAAGTTTATAATTAATTATAAAGAATGTTTCTCTTTATTTCCCCTTTTTCTTTAGTTTCACAGCCCACAGACATCTACTCGGATACGATATCCTGTTGTCGGTCGTTTGAAGTATATATTACAACAAATTATAGTTGGGTTTACTTTAGCTAACAAAATAAATACACAGATAGTTACTGAAATGTTATATAAAAAAGTAATTGGAAACCAATTTTATAAAAGTTACTTACAGTTTAGATTTGTATTTCCTCATTTATTTACTCACTATAGTCCATTCAAACGTTGTGTAAGAGGCCAGTGGTTTTCCAATTTTTATATCACGTTGCTACTATCAAATATGTAGCGAGCTTATGGTATACTGTAAATATATCGATATGTTTAGTGTTCAATTTATATAATAACAATAGTGTGGCATCACCACAGTATTGTCAGCCTTCGTACCGGACGGAACGGGCTTATACCAAAGCCAAAACCAGTATGTAAAATAATAATTTCATACTAAAATGAGATTTCGGAATCAGAAATTTGAGTGCTAGGCGAGAATGTTGTCCAGGGTTCAAAATTTTTATAGGTGAATTGAATGGTACTTACTAACCGAGAGATGGGTCATCTTGAAATCAATCAGAATCGTCATTTACATTTGGCTTTAATGTAGGGTGACTATTCGTCCCGCTTTCTAACATTTTGTCCCGCATTAGGATGCGTCCCGCAAAAGTCCCGCATTGTCCCGCATTTTGTAACTTGTATTTGAGGAAATGAGGACCATTTTTTTTTTAGCTCTTCACTTGGATTTGGGAGGAGGTGAGGACCTTTTTTTTTGCTCTTCACTTGGATTTGGGAGGTGAGGACCTATTTTTTTTTTGCTCCGTCCCGCATTGCCTTCTTAAGAAAATGGTCACCCTACTTTAATGTAAGAAATTATACCACGATCAATAAAAGTCGGTTCAGAATTAAGTGTAAGTTTATTTACACAAAATGTACAATTAAAATACATTTGAAAAATTAAAGTTTAATATTGTTTAACATGACGCTATAACGAATCTTATAGATCACCGGATAATCTACCGAAACTATCCCTCAAGAATTCAAAGTTACCGTATGCAATTCGCGAACCGATCTGAAACTATCTATCTATCTGTCCTTTATTCTAAGTTGCAGTGGCGCACCCAGCGGGGGGGGTCCCCCCCTAAGAAGGAAGGAAATAAAAATAAAAACACACAAATTGAGATGAGGACCTTTTTTTTTAGGTCGTCACTTGTATTTTAGAAGTGAGGACCTGTTTTTTTATGTCATCATTTTGTATTTCCGAAGTGAGGACCTTTTTTTTAGATCATCACTTGAAATTTAGAAGTTTTAAATAATTTTGTCTTCCGTCCCTACAAAAATTCCTGGGTGCGCCACAGCCAAGTTGAAAGAACGTTTATATACCAAGTATAACAATATTCCAAGAAATGACAGTGTCAAAAGTTTAAATGAATTAAATTTAAAAATCAGCTGTGGCAACTATAGAACCGTCCGTCACCCCAAGTACTTAAACAAAATACTTTGTAACAGAGAAATTATTATTGAAAAAATATTAACTTGTTATATCGTTAATAATTTCTTAATGTGTATTTATAATTTGTCATAATCATGGAATCATAACTAATATACATATATGTCAAAATAGATTCTTAGAAAAAATATGGCAAAAATATCAAAATTTATAAAAATTTATTAGTAGCATAAAAATATGTCTCAAATAAAAGTTGCTAGTTATACTTGTGTAGCGAATTTTATTGAATATTTTTTTTTTCAAAATATTTTTCATGGTATCTATGGATATGTACCAAAACTTGATCAAATTGAGATCCTCACGTTCAAAGTTTATATATGAAATTTCTCAAAAATCCATTCAACCTAATTTTCTCTTCACGTGTCCACAGACCAACAGACAGACATCACGATAAAAACAGTTTATTCTTAAAGCGTAATTCGTGCCAAATAAATCTGGAAAATTCCAAAATTGTATTATTACAGTACCTCCTTCTCTATATCTGCTGAGACGCCAATAGCCATCGATGCTATTTTTATTCACCATCTTTGGAATTAAATGAAATTTCATTAAATGGAATTAAATCTAAATCAGGGGTCGGCAACACGGCGCCCTCGAGGACCTTTTTTGTTTTGCTCGTCACTTGGATTTTGGGAGGTGAGGACCTTTTTTTTGCTCGTCACTTGGATTTTGGGAGGTGAGGACCTTTTTTTGCTCGTCACTCTTGGATTTTGAGAGCTGAGGACCTTTTTTTTGCTCATCACGTTTTATGCGCCCTCAATAACATTTGAATTTATATTGCGCCCTTATTGACAAAAATGTTGCCGACCCCTGATCTAAATAATTTAGCTGTGTTCACAACTCTAAAATTAAAAGACTATACGCTAGTTTGTCATATCGTAACGCAAGCGACCGTTCACAGCTCTAAATTTAATGCACTATGAGTCGTGTATTGTAGATTGTTTTCCAAACTTTATAGTGAGTGCGTTGTTCGAATTAGACAGACATATAAACACACATTAGCTATCTCCCTTTACATAACCTAAAAAATACTGTCGCACACATTTCAATAAATTTCGGAAATTGTTGTTCATAGTTGGTTTCAAAAAACATATATGTCACAACATTCGTTATTTCGCATGAATGTTCATTGCTGAGAACGCTGCCTTAAACGTTAAAACTGTCTACTAAATTTATCCACAACGTACAATGCATAATCCACTAATTTTAGAGCTGTGTACGCACTTTAAGGTTTGTCAAAGATACTGGGTTAGGAATTTTTAACTGGTTTTAAATTTTTTAATTTTTAACATATATTATTAACATACCTATATACTTTTTGAATGAATGAAATGCGAATTTTTGTAAATGAATGTTACTATTAGTAGTTAATCGATGAGAAAACACCGTAAATAAATAGTTTTCCACAAACTATTTATTTACAAAATCACCCCCAGAGCTAGGTCTAGTGACTACAAAAAACTTATACCATTTCGATTTTAAAAATATCTCTTAACTTTTAGGTTAAATATCCTCAAATAAAAAATAAAAATATCTAAGGTTTATCCTCTAAAAGTCGTCTTTATATTACCAACTTTGGAAAACTCATGAGTATCAGTCGAAATAAAAACAAAACTTTGATTTATCCGTTACTTGGTCCATCCATCAGCGGGGGTGTTACCACCAGGTAGTACTTTCCCTGACTGTCAAACTTCCCTTCTCCGGGAAATCATTCCTTCGCCTCGTATGAAACCCTAGAGATTTCTTTACGTTTGACTGTAGATTGCAGATATATGCCTCACAGCTTTCATATTCAACAGTAAATGTCTGATGATTGACATTGTGAATTTTTCTGTGACATTTGTATATTTTATAAACGATTTACTGAAATATGAGAATATTTTAACAGTCTGAGTGTTTCTTTAGAGTAGCAATTTTCTTCAGTTTGTGTCTATATTTAGATATTTTTTCATTTTAGAATACTGAAGTGGAAATAATATTCTTTCAATGATTTTTTTTTTTTATTATTTGAAATATCTGTACTACAATTACATTTTCTTTGTCAATTTTTATAGAATAAGAGAAATCCAATGACAGCAAATATGATTTTTCTTATTTCATTAATCTATATAAATGAAAGCCGCGTGCACATACGCGGCTTTCATATCTATGGCCGGATATCTAGAATATTTATTTACTAAGTAAATTATCTCAAGTAACAAAGGGGCTACGACATGGATGCGCAGTTCTCCCACTTTTTGAAATTTATTTAGAACAAGTATTGAAGACCAGAAAAAAAGGCTATCATATTATAATCTATAGCAGTGGTCTTCAACCTTCTTATATCTGCGGAACCCTGCAGTTTAAATGCTATTTCTTTGGAACTCCAAGGCAAAAAGCCACAATAAGTTGTCTTTTTTTAATTTTAAGGTCAAACGTTTTAAAATAATAATTTAGATGTTTGTTATTGAATTTAATCTTGATCAAAATTGATATTTTTTAGCTGACTATATTTATATATTTTTTAAATAATGCAATACCTACCTAATATAATTTTTAATGCAAATTATAAATAAAAGTACATATTTAAATGGTAGATGATATAAGAATTGAATAATAATTACTACTCAACAAATTTGAAATTTTTGTCGATAAGTAAACTTAGCTGTTTTGGAATAAATATGACCTACTGATGACGAAAATGGTGTTTAAGAAATTTGTAGCACACTCAGATTTAAAGTCATTCAATTTTCAAAATTTACTAAATTCATTGTATCCAAGCAAGGAGTCGTTAAAAAAATAAAATAAAATAAACTATTTAGTATAATCAGTACAATAATATACAAATAACAAATAATAAAACACAATTTAAAATTTACTTAAGTATTGTTAATCCACCAGCACCCTGCTCTACCGCCTAACGAGCAGACTGACCGACAGAGCGTCTATAGCCGTCGAAGCAAACAAAGTCCCTAGGTAGGCGTGTCATAGCGCTCTATGCGTTCTCAAGTACACTGAACGGCATATTACACTCGCTCGAAAGTCTAGTGTGAACTATTGTATATAAATATTAATAATAGTTATAAATACAAATCAATTATGAGCTATAAATTCAAATCAACTTGAATTATATCAAACACAAATACTAAAGCACAAAATATACAAATAAAGCGTAAAAGCAGTACTTATCAGTTCTGTGTCAGACTATACACATTCCTTAAGGTGGTTCCTAATTGGTCAGACAGAAACCCGCCTAAAAATTTTCAAATTAGTTCACATATTTTCCGGGGTTCTTGTTTGTTTCGTGGCACTATACCAATACACGCATCAGATTAATTTATTTACTATGATGTTCTTTCTGTAATTACTTCTGATCTATAAATGATAGGTACTTGGGCCAAAGAGCTTTTTTTTTTTTCGTTAGTAAATACTTTTGCCATTAAAGTATTTTTTCTTCGAAAATCTTTAAAGGTAACGACAATATTCCACAGCAAACTGAGCGTTATTATTTTCACCGCAAATGAAAAATTATAAATGTTAAAAGTGAGTTATCTATTGACCTGGGATATATGCTCTCGCGGACTTTTTTGTAGTAATATTAAAACTTAAAAGTCTGTCATATATATTTTTTATATATCTCTTACAGTTTAGCCGTCGTAACGATTTTAATATTCTGCACACAAGATTTTTTCCGACTTATTTCTATCCGTAAGCCCTAAAAACATGTACATCATTTAAAAATCGATTATTTTCACCATTAGTTCCGCAGGATCCAAAAGAGTAACTAAAAATTTGGTCTAAATCGGTTAAACGGCCTAGAAATGTATAGCGAACAAACAAACAAACAAACAAACAAACAATTTTCCTCTTTTATATATATAGAGATATAAAAGGTGAAAATGTTTTGGAAAAGTTTCATGGAATTTTCATTTTTGTAAGTTGTTATGAGCTCTTCTTTTATGGTTTGAAGTAGGCTAAACAAAATTATCAAAAGCCTCACTTAATATGTAAAAGTAACTAGAATTGAAAATCTAGTTCCGCCTAAACCAAAGAAACAGAGTTTATTGACTTTTTATTTGATGTTTTGATCAAAAATAATCATCCCTTGATAAGCATATACCTAAATATAATATCATATACATGTCAAATAAATCAAATGACAAATTCAAAAATGACAGTATCAAAATTATGATGGAGCATGTCAGTGATGTGTTGTAGATATGGTTAAAGAATGAATGCAGGTAATTTGCAGTAGTGATTAATCCAGCGTTATGAGCGTTTCAGCGAGCAGCACTGGTCAGTCGGCCAACTCTGCTACTGGCACTGATGCTAATGGATGAGAAATCGGATCTCTTCCACTGCAAATAAATTCACGGACATATGTAACAGCAGATTGATGAGAGATGCACCATATTGCATATACACTTCATTATTGAAATCTACTTAACTACCTACCATGTCGACACATGTTAAATATTGATATTCGATAAAAATTAACTGAAAAATTTGCTGGAAGTTACTCATAAACACGTTTTGGAAAATTTGGTTTTAATTTGGTTATATTTACGTATCTAAATTATAATAAGATCATTCAGTGTAATTGAGAAAGCCGTAAAAATTATTATCGAAATTCAAACCTACGTGGCAATCGAACCACTAACCTTATGGTTTTCGCATCTTAGTCCCATACCAATGAAAGCCATGAAGTCATACAGAAGTATGATAATAATGAAAATAATTGGATCCCAACATCTAGATAGGCTAAGGGACAGAGAAGGTATCTTCTCCGTTTCTACACCGCTGGCCATAGATATGAAAACCACGTTAAGTGGATGCTTCAATTCTCACGGAGGCTTGAATTTATATATTAATTTTCACATTTACGTATCTATGACTTCCGAGTGTTATCTATACTAATATATAAATTGGTTCATGAATATGTTGTATGGATGTATGTATGTACGTCGGTCAAAGAGTTATTATTATTATTATTTTGGGGTTTGTCAGGTCTTGACAAGCGTCCACTAATCTCAAACTTCAGCAACCTTTTGAGCCGCGTCATACTAGAGACTAGTGGAGCTAAATACACACGACTGCATCCCAATCCAGGCGATATGCAGCCGCGGAAATTACGCCAGATTATTATTATTATTATTATTATTATTATTATTATTATTATTATTATTATTATTATTATTATTATTATGGGGTTTGTCAGGTCTTGACAAGCGTCCACTAATCTCAAACTTCAGCAACCTTTTGAGCCGCGTCATACTAGAGACTAGTGGAGCTAAATACACACGACTGCATCCCAAACCCTGGCGATATGCAGCCGCGGAAATTACGCCAGATCCAGTGCCCGCACAATGCGGAGCGATCCGAGCAGCACTGCTTTCTGCATCCTGCAGATCAAAGAGGTGGCAGAAGATCTGCAGACGGGAATGGACTCGATTTCCCTTCGATAGGAGGCTTTCATGCCACCCAAAACACCAACTATCAGGACTACAAGCTTAACTTTATACCCGGGATACAGCTTTCTAAGCTCGGACAAGAGGTCCATATACTTGGACCTCTTTCCTCCTCCTTGAGAGAGATATTCTTCTCAGCTGGACTTGAGAATTCGATCACAAACATCTGTTTGGTCTCGATATCCAGGAGGGTTATGTCCGGCTTAGTGGCTGTCAGTAACCTCGAGGTGGGGAAGGAGTAATTCCAATAAATTCGGCACTTGGAATTTTCCACCACCGATTCTATGTCAGAAGGGACGTACGGTATAACCGGTATTTGGTCAATACCATAGGCATGTCTAAGATGATAGTAGAGCACGCGGAGAGCAGCATTATGTCGAGACACGTAGCTCGACGCTGCAAGAGATGGACAAGCAGACAGAATGTGCATTATCGTTTCAGAATGGTGGTGGCACAACCTACAGAGTGTGGACTCCGCTATTTGGAATATGCGGGCCCTGTATGCCAAAGTATTTATAACACCATCTTGACACGCAAACACAAAACCTTCTGTTTCCGATCTCAAACCAGCAGACTTAAGAAACGAGAACGTGAGTTCTGTGGACAACTCTAGACTTTTAATATGTTTGAAGAACACAGAGTGCATACTTTTACTCATGTGTTCTTTTGTCAACATGTCTGTCTCGCCTCGTTTCACCGAACCGGTAACTCTGTTGTACTCCTCCCGAGAGAGTTGTACTCCAGCGTTTTCCCTGACGGGACTCAAGTCTGCCAGGTTAAATCTCGTTGCTGCTCTTCGCGCTGCCTGGTAAAGAAACGCCCCTTTGCCACTAAATTCGTGCTCACTAACGAATTTTAATAGTGGGTCCTGACTTCTGAGGATACTGTTAGCTGTAACCAGGACGAGACGATCGTGCAAGCACTCCAGATTTAGTAATCCCCGACCCCCATTTTGACGAGGGAGGTAAATGCGTTGCACAGAAGATTTCGGGTGAAGACTTCGGTTGATGTTCATGATCTTTCTGGTTCTTCTGTCGAGATCCTTAAGATCATCAACATTATTATTATTATTATTATTATTATTATTATTATTATTATTATTATTATTATTATTATTATTATTATTATTATTATTATTATTATTATTATTATTATTATTATTATTATTATTATTACAACTAAGAGCAGAACTCATAAGACTTGTATAGCTCTAAATACTAGTACCAGCATGCCAAATCTCAAAATGTCCAGCCATTTGTCTACAATTTTTACCGAACAGACAAACAGACAGACACCTGAGTGACGTTATAAAGGTTTTTTAGTCATACTGCCAAAATCCTAAAAAGGAAAAACAGAAACAGGATTAATCCCAAATAAAAATCACATCTACACTAGAGATGGGTCGTTCATGAACGAACCGGCTCGCTGAGCCGGCTCAGTTACACTGACCGAAATGACACGGTTCACCAAATTGAAATGAACCGGCTCACGGCTCACTACATAGTTTCAAGGATACGATTTATCGGGCGATTGTGAGCAGTGACCGGAGTGATCCGGATCTGGATCGATGTCATGTTGAACTTCGCGAGAACTCGGCTTGTAATATATTATCATAAAGTGTATTTTGTCATCAATTTGTAGGGCAGTCTTTTTGAAACTAATAGGCTAAAGCTGCATTCAGAGATCAGTAAATTAACACGCTGTGCGTTATGGATAGTTTTTAAACGAGTGCAATTGGTATGATTGGACAAGCTCGTACTATATCGCTCAACAGTAGTATAGCAACGACAAAGCACGAGCATGTCCGATCATACCAAATGAACTCGTTTAAAATTTATCCATAGCGTACAACGTGTTGATTTACAGAGCTCTGAATGCAGCTTTAGTCTGTACTTTCTTAAAACCATACTATATAAAAATATTAAAAATATTGCCCAAATCCCAGATATACGATTTATAAGGGCAATAAACATCGCCATAAATTTAACACATCTGGTTTAAAATACAGTAGCTACATAAACTGAATTGTTTGTTTAATATTAACTCGGCAAAAATGTTAGATAATTTACTCCTATAGATTTTTATTTATTTAACTTGTTCATATAATGCAAGAGCCGGCTGAGCGACGTTCTACCTATATATTGCAAACCAACAACCGTATTGAACGAACGACCGACAACTGACCGACCTATGTCTCAGGAATATGTTTACTTAGACGGATCAATGAGCCGGTTCAGCAAACTGAACGACCTCCACTGATCCGGTTCCGCAAATTGAGCCGAAATTCCCATCTTTAATGTACACAAGTAAATAAGGGCAGGTAAGTTGTACATTTCTAGGTCATAAATTTCACACTTTGTCTGTATGGCGTTTGGGCCCTGAATAAACAGATATTCTTAAATAATTGAGACTGTCGACCGCGGAGTTGACTGCACAATAACGAAAGTGGAAAATTGCGCAGTTAATGATATAAATATATGATATAAAAGCTAATATTCGTTATCTCTGTTTGTACTTTTATCGTTTTTCATTTTTCAAAATATGTTTAAAATTTCTGAAATATATAAGACGTTAAATAAAAAAAAAACTGGTAGCAAATATTATCTTTCCCGTTCTAACATTTTTCTCGCATCAATTGAAGGAATAGCTGGTCGGGTAATCGTTTAGCAACTGAAGAAAAAATAAACGCTTCCTTTAGCAAAGCCCATCATAAAATGCAGCACGTCTGCTACGAATTTCTGCCTATAGGCTGGATCGCCTATATCCGATACTCTGTATTGCTACCGACATAAAAGGTTTCTATTTATCCTGACGGATATGTTGGGCGAATCCGAACGGGGAAAACCAATCAGTCTATCGGGAGAAATTCCCGCTTCTCTTCTTATCCCGCTACTCTTCTGTTCATGTGTTCGGGAAGCTGAATGTTTATTAATAGCAGGAAGTAATATATGGGTGTGTCTAAGAAAAGGATACAACACAATACACAGTGCATTCGAACAACGGAATAAAACGTTATATCCCGTCTGATAGCTATGGATAGTACAGTAGTTTTCAAACAGAGTTGCAACAAACAGCGCCCAAAAAAATGTGCATTTTCACATATTTCAGGGTTTTGTAGGTGTTTAATAAGAGTAAGAAGCCAACAGAATGCTGGATATCTACGAGATATTTTTAACACATAAAAATTAGTTGATAATCATTTTTATTCGTTATTTTAGTATTAAAAGCTTCCATTTAATTTTTTTTAAACTAAATATAAATATTTAGGAAAATTACGTCACAATAAAATTTAAATTAAATAATCCCAGTAATTTATTCTGCATTTGTTTCGTTTTTAAGGCTTCATTAAATTAATAAGAAATGGATTAATTTTTTGCAGTTTCATAAACGTATTTTTCACTATTAACAATATAGGTATGTTCGTTTGTGTGATCTAGATCAGTGTTTCTCAACCTTTTCTGGCATGGGACCCCCCAAAATAACGTAAATATTGTCTGCGGCCCCCCTATATATATATATGTATATATATATATATATATATATATATATATATATATATATATATATATATATATATATATATATACTTTCAGAGTAAGATGCGTCAGTGTTTATATCAAAATGGAAGACACCTTGAACACTTGTAAATAAAGGGGGTATATATATATATATATAGTATATTTATTATAATAATATTTGGTAAAATTCAAAATAAAACGAAAACATAACCTCACTCCTTCTAAAGTCAAACGAATACGACAAGACATGGGTGAAATGTGACAACGTTGGAAAGAGATACCACTCTATAAATGACAAATGTCATAACTGAGTAGTGCTAAAAATTTGGGTATATTTCGTTTTGACATTGGTAATTAAATTAACCAAGTGTGACGTCATCTTATTGTTATGGTAAATGGACTATAAAATTAGAATCACTTTGATCAGTCTTCCTCTGTTTACCCCCCTCCTTGTCAACACGTTATGGCGACGCCACTGGTTGTTCTTATAAAAGGCGCATTTTTGTTGGCTGGCCAAAGGCGCTTTATTGGTTAGTTACGCCTCTGGTCTCAGCTAAATTAATTAATAAGCTTCTTTTTTCCTAGATTTTTATTTCATTAAAAAGGTCTTCTTTATTAAGTTAAAAGAAAATATTTTCTTCTTTTTGCATCGCTGTTTGGATAGTATCGCTGCAATATCTAAAAAAAGTTGTCTCCGTTCTTAGTTAATAATTTGATCGAATATTTAGAAATAAAAAGAAAACTTAAAGTGGCGCTCAAAGCAAATTAGTATAGTTAACAACTTTATCGCGCACAGTTGTGAGTTTGAGTCTCTTCCCTCATCCCCGGGAATAATTTGTGTCAGGCGTCTCTGATTAGAGTAAACACTCGTGTATCTACCAACGTCCCGACGCACCCCGACGCTACCCCGGCGCCTCGCACTCCAGTTGATATTTCGTCTCGGGTGCAAACTAAATCAAACAACTTTCTACAACTTTTTCTTTACATCCGATAATGATTTCAATTTCGAAAGTTGTTTACAATGGCGGAAGAGGCTGAGATTTATTTACTAGAGAAGTATGTTCGCTCGGAAACGGGCTCGTCTGTCGCCGGCACAAGATGTCGAGCATTATTCAAATATTAATGAGTTTTCGATTTTCCTTACATTCGTATCAGTGTTGCATAGAGTCTTGTGCTGATCGCCTGTTATATGACACTCGGATGCTGACATAATCTAACTACAATATTATGCCCTTGTCACTCTTGCTCTATACGAACTATCACTAACTTATAACAATAACGTCACAAACTTCACCTTACTCGAAATTATTTTCAGAAAAATAATTTTATATAAAATTTTGACATCATATAAAAGATAATTTTAAAAATTTATTATTACAAAATCGCTTAAAAATTTGTGCCATCTGCTAGAGGTAGTACAGTGAGATCATTAATTCCTGAGCGTTATGTAATACTTAACAGAAACATTTAGTTATCAAACTTATTTCCAAGGACATGTACCATGAGTTCAAAATGAAATTACATAAGGGTTGGTTGTGGAAAAATAAGATAATGTCTATTGCAAGCTTTATATAACAATTGACTAACGTTTAGGCACAGCCTTTGTAATCATTAAAATTGGAAATTATTTTTTATTTTTTTTAATTATATTGTTTTATTGGCCTTTAGTCTATACAACCATATTAGCCAGCTAAATACAAATTTATAAATTATATACAATAAATACAAGTTTATACATTATATACAATATATTTTTTGATTTCACAGGAACAGAAAAATAAACATAAAAAACTAAAGAAGCTGTTGAGATGAGTCTTGTATACATTATTTTTCAGATAAGGCAATATAAAGTAATCTAAAATAGTCAAGTCTGGTGATCTAGGTGGAATTTCTGGATTTGAACGTAAACTAATTATTCGATCGTCAAAAAAAGGTAATTGATGGTCTCTTGAGCGGTGTGGGCAGTCGTACCACCCTGTTGGAAGTAGCCTAGCTGGAGCTCATCCTCATGAAGTTGATTAATAAATTCACGTACAATATTCCGGTATCTCTGAGCAGTAACAGTTTCGTGGAAAAATATGGGTCCGATAATACGTCTTCGAGACAGTAATCCAAACACTAACTTTTAACGGGTGAAGGGGAGTTTTACGAAAAGTATGAGGATTTTGAGCACTCCATAACCTCATATTTTGTGAATTAATATACCCCGAAAAGGTGAACCAGGCCGCGTCAGAAAAAAACGTTAAATTTAACAAATCATCATAATTAATTAAATTTTGTTGGAACCAGTGGCAATACACAATTCGCCTATTGTGATCTGCTGGCAGCAACTCATGTAAAGCAAGAATTTTGTATGGCAATAGCTTTAACCCTTTGGGTACATTTGACGACTGAGACTCGTCATCCGTATGTATAGCCAAAGTTACAGTTGACGAGTCTGACTCGTCATTCGAACTTAACAATTTATACGAGGGTATTATCATGTACAGTAGTCGCTCGCACTGTGTCGCATGAAACTGCTCGCATAGTGTCGCTCCTCACCACTCCCCTCCACTCCTCCCCCCTCACATTTCTTATTGTTGAGTTGGATCAAATAAATCGGTACTCAAAGGGTTAAATCTTTTTTGACAATAGTATGGCAAGTTCCTAATGATAAAACAAATGATAAATTTATTTATTTCATAGTACGCTGATTCCTGTGCGTTTTGATTTAAATTAATGTCAATTTAGTATGCATTTTTCTCAAAATTTTTGTGACTAAACTGTGTATTCATTGAATTCAAAATAAAATTCCCTTCCGAACAAAAATATTTAAAAAATATGTTCTCATTTAAAATAAGAAAGTTGGGTTCCATATTTGGACAATAACTGTTCATAAAAAACTTGCAAAAAACAGACACATGAGTGACGTTATAAAATGATTTCTTGGTTATACCTAACAAAACCCTAAAAATGACATTCTTATAAACTTACAATAACTTATTGCTAATATTAAAGAAACCTTATATTTTACGGCTAAATACTTTGACAGAAAATCAATGATTTACTGTTTCAAATTATTTTCAGTGTAATTTAAAATTTGATGAGTATCCATTCCATCGTACACAGAACCCTTTTAGGTAAAATACTTCACTAAAATATAAGTTGATTGAGAAAATTTAAAAGGAAAATGATGAAAAATTTAGGTTGTAGTGAAGGGGCATCTCCTTAAGACCCAATCTCCGAAGCTGCAAACGAAAACCCTTATTATAAAACACCAGCCTCGGTCCCTTTGTGCGGCCTGAAAGGACGAACTACCCTTTGTGCACCCCATCCCACTTCACATCAGGGAACGAAGTAAGAGCTTACAGTGACACTTAAACTGTTTCTTATATTATATTACTCTTAAACAGACCGTTTCATCCGAAAATTCGCTCTTATCTAATTATTAACTAATTAAAGGCAAACATATTAAGTGGTCTCGACACGTGACGAGGTTATGAGAGGACAATGCTTAGAAATATTTCATCTACGACTATCAAATAATAAATGCATTATGTGTTCAATTGTAAATACATAAAACTGTTCATATTGCCCTCAGTATAAAATGTGAAGCACAGGGGTGCCCTTCCGTGGATAATGAATGTTTTTTTACACTGAAGTTTTTATTTAGTAAATTAGCTAGTTAGTTAAAATTTTGCTCAGCAACGATGGGTGTGTGTGCCTCACACAGCCATTAAATTATATATAATTAATAAAACAATAACTGGTCAACGGCCAAAGTTGTCAAGACCACATAAATCGAAGAAAAAAATATATAAAATAAAACAATAAATAATAATATTTTAAACATTGTTGTACGTTACTATTAGCTGATAGTTCATTGGCCATCTTGTTGACGTAGGTTCTGAAGTTAAACAATTTAGAGTTTTTAAATTGAATTTTTTAATGAACGGGAACTCCATCAGCGGGCTCTTCACAGTCAAAGAGTAACTGTCTGGGCTGCAGTGTGTAGGTCAGAAGTGATAGGGCCTTATTTTTTTTTTTTAACAGAATGGCCATACAGTGACCGTGAACTCAGTGCGTTGCCATGATCCGTGATCTTCTTATCCCTGATTTACGTCGCCGTTGAATTCCTCTGCGGAGGGTATGGTTTCAACACGATGGGGCGACTGCCCATACCTCACGGTAGTCCATGGCACAAGTCTGAGGATTTTTCCCCGGTAAGCTGATCTCGCTCCGAACTGACATCGAATGGCTGGCACGTTCATCCCCCTTGTAATTTTTATCTGTGGGGTTATCTCAAGGGAAGAGTTTATCTCGACAAACCAAGAAATTTGGATCAACTGAAGGAGAACATTCGGCAAGAAATTCATGAGATCCTACGCTAAACATTGGAAAGAGTCATGACGAACTTTTTCCAGATATTGGTACACTGTAGAGAAATTGCTGGTCAACATTTGAGCGACATAATTTTTGCTTCATGATGTTTTTTCTACTTTTATAATACTGCATGTAAATTTCCACTCTTCCTCTTTACAATAAAAAATAATAATTCAAAAACTTATTTATTCATGCCATTTACGTCAGGTTTCACTGGCGGACCCTGTATAAATTTATAGTTGTAGATAAAATATTGTATCTGGTTCATATAGAATATCCATATGCTTAGTAGAGTAACAGGGAGGGTTCTGGCACACTTTGTTCGCGTTTCTCCCGTCAGAATCGCGGCACTGCTGCATATGACGTAGTTCAAGGTCGCAGCTAGTGCTGAGCTTGATGTTTAAGCCGTGGAAAAGCGAATTTCACGGAAGACCCCATATCGGTTTCCTGCGCTATTAACTTTCGATGCATTAAATACAATTCTATTTTGCACACCCGTACATAAATTTAGAATGATTAACTAGTTTTTTATTTAAAACGACAGTGTTTATCGCCTGAAACAACAAAGGCAGTACTATTAGCTGAAAAAACTTCTTTCGGAACATCAAATTTATTATTGTTTTCACTTATTACGCATATTTTTGAAGCTTTTTATGACATTTTTACTAAACACTTATTTTTCAATTATTATTTAATATCTGGGACGCATTTTGAAGAACCCAATTAAATCACATTGCCTCCAACTTGTCATGGAGGGTAAAATAGAAGACAGTAGAGGACCAGGTAGAAGAAGTTCTTCCAGACTCTTCCAGGAAATCTTCAAAAGAGCACTTTCGTGCTGCCGGCAATAAAACTATTATAGCTAGAATGATGTCCAACATTCAGTAAGCGGACGACAAAAGAAAAAAAAAAAAAGTAACAAAGTTTCAAAGAAATGATTGTAGAAAACTGTTGCCATCAATGGTTGATATGCAAAGAGTTTCATATCAATGAACGATTTTGTACAACCAAATATAGTACATTTCCATACACTACGCAAAAAAAAAAACTTACTGAATAATTATATAGATATCCGTAATGTTTTGTCAGATTTGTATATTGTGTACCTTTCTTCGGTAACAATATATACATAAATAAACAATTCTATTTATATTTATGTATACCCTTCTCACAAATCCTCTAGGTTAACTTATATTTAATTAACAACACCCTAAGTCGGAAATTCAACCACTAATCCAATACAAGTGTTTATTCGCTGATTAACAACATGTTAAGAAGCTCTGAATTCCCCCTTTTTCTGTCTGGTCCAGCACTGGAGGAGAACTGATGTACGGACGTGAAAAGGCGTTGTGACGTCAGTGATTTCAAGAGCTACTCACCGGCAGCACGGCACGTTCCTTTAACCGTGATTTCACCGAGGATTATCCCCTGAAAATGGACAACTTTCTATAAAAAAACACGATAATGTCTCACATTTATATTGTTGTATAAAGATTATTATGTTAAATTAAATTTATGCAGAGGGATGGACAACTTCTTGATCAACCGCAAACTTAAATTACAACTGCACGAATGAATAATAAGATGTTACATATTTTTCATTCTTTTTTAAGCTATGGAAACGTGAATAAAGGTTTAACAAGGGTCAAAGTAATGTAAAGAAACTGAAAGCCTTTGAGGTATGGGTTAACTGACATTTATTGAGGATATCATGGACAAATCAAGTAAAAAATAAGCATATCATGCAAAAAATATAAGAGCTTGTGAACTGTTTTACACCATCACGAAAGAAAATTGATAAATATTAGACGTATAACAACAGGAAAGAAGTATGATCTAAAAAAAAAAAAACTTATCACTCACAAAAAGATCCTTGCAAGATAATTGTCAGTCGAAGAAGAATTTCATGGGGGAAATATGGGTTGAATTCGTATGCATATCTATAGTTGTTTTATCAAAAGACGGTATTACAGTTCTACAAAAATATCCTGGTATAGGGAGCCTACTTATAATATAAATGAAATGTCAGGGTTACCGTACCAATAGCTAAAATAATAATTAAATTAGTCTCTTTGTATGTTTACACGTCGGGGTCACCAATGTAGATGTGTGTATGATTGATGAATTACACAAGTACTAATTTTAGAGTTATATATTAAAAATACTATATTAATACAAGTGTAAATTAAATTAAGTGTAGCTATTGACAAATCAGTTTTTATTATTATTTTTTTAACAACAATTCTGTTTCGGTGGAAACGGGTACCAGTGGCGTAGAGGTCAGCCATAGCTGATTAGTTTTTGAACATGATATTAATATTTTCCATTTATACTAACTCTATACATCCCTCAAACTCAAAGTTTCCCATATTATAAGTTTTCAAAATTCGCGAGCGGATCGAGCCTGAAAACCCCTCTTAAGTTCGTCAGCTGGTTGCTATGATTCTTAGGTAGGAATTAAGATGTGCTTCTATTAAATTCAATATTTAAACTCGTGAAAGGTATTTTTACACACGTTCACTACTTCACAATCCTAGCTTCTCCTAAAACCAATTGTCTCTCCCATGTTTCTGAAAATTGTTTCTCCATTCTTTAGATGCACACTACTCTAACATACGGAACTACGGAATTACTTGGTTACCTTAAACTGACCGATCACTCTAAAAAATATGTTTAACCCATGGCTGTCTAAACTGAACTACACCGAGAGACTTTGCTCAACTGTAAAATATCATCTATCTAACACCCTTTTGAACTATCTATCTTGTATTATCTTAAAACTCACATGACAATTTGTTGGTGATAATTCAGATAAGTGTCTCATTAGAAAAAATATCCCAAATCAGATATTTATTTAAAGCTAGATATTAATTGGAATTTATGTAGATATGGTTGGAATACATCTAATAAATATTTGACATTTTGCAAGGCTGTCAGAAAGGAGAGGTCTGGCCATTAAACAAGCAGACACGAAGTGATCGCCAAGTGCAGTATTCACATAAACCAAGCAGTTGCGTTTCTACAGTTTTGATGTTCGCCTGTGTTGGATGTTATTTAAATTTGTAGACCTAGATGATAAGAATAATAAACAAGCGTTAGAATATGAACTGGTACTTGTTTCTTTGACTGTTTTTCGTATCTGTCACTATCTATCAGAGTACTCTCTATCTCTCCTCCTCTCCCCCTCTTTGTGCGCACCATAAGGAACACCCCTTCACGAAGTTTATGCTGAACTGTACCCAATTATAAAGGTAAAAAAAATATTGTCGTCTTATACTTTGATTTATAAGCAATCTATCTTTAGTGTCATGTTTCCATTAAAATTGAATTTGTTTTCCGAATAATCCCATTGTTGGATCATTTAATATTTGTAATTCTGCCCCAGTTTTCTTGCGTGAACATGCCATCAATTTGAACTAATGATTACGAATGTCTAGCGCTGAATCTATGTGAATTATTAAAGGGTATTTTAAACATTGAGGGCGATAAGAAATTCTATTAGTACAATTCATTTACATTTTAAATGATCATGCACCAGGGACTGTTTCATTAGCTGCAGTGATGTATGAGGTGAAACTGGATTACCACATTCCATGCCAAATTACTCACTGATCATACAATAATTATTATTCTGCATATACAGTTACATAAAGGTGTTTCTATATTTAGGTAAACAAACTGGGTTGTGTACTGCATGTCTCTACCTTTATAACAACTCCTTTGAGACTCGGAAGTTAAAGTGGGAAATTCAAGAAAGCTACATTGACAAACAATGTTATTTTGGTATACTAAATGCACGAAGGAGCTTAATAAAGTTACAGAAATTGGCGTCATCTATTAAAACTAAGATTCGAACACGATATCATGATTATTACAAACACTACTGAAGAATGCCCAACCATCTTTATTTGACTTCTGTCAACACTATGTATAGAAATGCATTCTAACAGTTTGTAGCAACTGCTGTTTTTCCAAATTTGATCCACGTGCATCAAATATGCAACAAGCTTATCGCATAACATAAGCATATATAAATGCTTACTGTTCAATTTATATAATTATAATAATTTGACGTCCAATCCAGCCTCCAATATGGCATTACCATACTATTGTCAGCCTTCGTGCTGGACAGAAAAGGCCTGTGAAACGGAGACCTGTCTCCAAAATTGTTTAATCAAAGCTAAATCAAGTATTGCTACAGCAACAACAAAAATAGAACAACCATAGTAAATAAGTCGGATTAAGCATAAACTTCAATAAAACAAATATACTTACGAATAATCCGGAAGTATCGATAGCACTTGAAGACAAGCAAATTGAATACAAAAAAATCCAGCATCTAGGTAACAATAATTCGCGACTGGCATACAACTAGTGTTTCTGATTTCTCGATATTTTTCATTTCTCGATAAATGAAAAATTAGATTTATTTTCTGGCGAATTCTCGAGAAATCTCGATAAAAATAATTATTAGAATATATATCTATTAGCTAAATATTATAAATCGTCAGAAGACAAATTTTGTCAAAATTAAATTATAATTAGTGACTCACAAAACATTATTTTTTTGATTTATAGTAGTTTTTTAAAAAGCACAATGCGTTTAACGGGGCATCGGCCAGACAACTTCTTTTTTTCGTAACAAAATCATTTGCTATTGAAAAATTTCTTTCGTTTTGTGTTCAAGTAGACCTAATGGTATAGAGGGCATCTAAAAATTGCTAGTTAGTTGATCATTTTCCCAGTTGACTCAAAATTATTAAACTCTTTTGCCAACGTTCAAAACTTATCTTCTTTTGATTTGGCGTTAAATTCTTGAAGGCTTGCTCCAGTTGTTAACTCAATTGTTTTTTTAGTGGCAGTTTTTCATTTTCAATATCTAAAAGTTTTTCAGCATCTTCCAGAGAATCATTGTCACTATTAAGCTCTCCAAAAAGTCAATTTATAAATTGTTTTGCCTTTTTATAAATATCCCTTTTAGATGTTCTCTGGTCTATTCTTTTAAGTATTTCTTCTTTAGTAGCAACAAGGAAGCCATTACTAGAAATTCATTGTGGATTTTATCTAAAGTTTTAAATAATAATTTAAGAGCACCTTCTGAGCAGTAAGATTTTCTATTGAAATTCTTATGAGCTCTAATGTTGCTAAAAACTATTTGAATATTGTTATTCCTGTTTTGTTGTAATATTTAAATCGTTACAAAATAAATATTACGTATTTACGCGTATTCTCTTTAAAAAAAAATCGAGAAAATTTTATATTTCTCTAGAAATGATAAATGAGAATTATAACTTTTTCTTGAGAAATTCTCGAGAAGAAACACTACATACAACATAGACAACAGTTCTATTCCAACTATGGATGTACAAATAGACCTGAGATCGCAATAACCAGAAACTTAAGTTGGGCTGCTCAAGTCAAATTTGCCAGAAGGACAACAGGTTGACATTTCTTTTTCGAAAAACTTTCGTACACCCGTCATCTACACTCAACAAGAAACTTTACACCACGTTTATCCGCCTACACTTGGAATTTGCTGTTTCGGTATGGAGTTCACATCTGAAGAAAGACATAAAGCTATTGGAAAACGTCCTACACAAGCTTGGGCTTTGACAGAACAACGAGTAAACAAGATCAGAACCTGTCAACATAATAGGGAATTAAGCTACCACTTAATATAAATAAATAGCCCCCGTATTAATTCTCCAAACCTTTGTTTGCAGGTTGTTCATTTAATTTTTCCACTTTTCTTTGGGCATTGTCAGTCGGAATAACTTTTGGCCTCACTCATATAAGTCCTCCAACTTGATATGTTAATTGGCAGGCATTTTTTAGCTCTGGTAAAAATTTGAATAAAATTTAAACGTTAGCTTAGCTAAATAAACTTGTTTTATTTTTGACTGTTCCGAATCCTTTTAATTCTTTTATTATTATCAGCCTTCTTGCTGGCCAGAAGGCCAGTAAAAATGCCTAAGGACATAATTCATCAAACATTATTTCTTAAATGATGTGTGTATGTGGCGTCCTGATTTTTCTGACATTTTCCTAAAACCAGCATGAAGTTTACAACATTCTTTATGATGTACATTTATGAGAGTTCTTGAATTTTTATATTCTGAGGTCTTAGAAAAATATTTCATCAGTAACATGTTTATTTGTTGAAACATATAAAATATTGTCTTCGGACAAGTCATGAACTTTTTATAAAGTCATATTTCCAGACTATCAAAGCAGCGCATCTCAAATTTAAGCGTCATTTAGAAAAGCTATTTTTATGTATATAACACTATAAAATATTTAGGAGACATTAAAAAAGTTAAACATTAAAAACTAAAAGCAATAGAGGGCTGTAAAATGTGTCGATAAAATATCAGTTGCAAGTGACGTGTACATAAAGCAAAGGGTGGGGGAAAGGAGGGAAAGGATTACCAGGACACATGTCAGGATGTCCCGGGCAACAGGACACTAGCAGGATAAACAACATCCTTTGAATACATACTTCTCTGTATATATAGTTTATGTACGGACGTCGATTCTTTTAAGGACTTATTTTATCAGGCTGTTTGAAGATAGAATATGTCATAGGGGATTTATTGCATGCAGGAGGAATATCAATTATTAGCAAAATGTTGCTTCTCCATTCTTTGTAATATTGACCATCGCTAAACTTTAGGTAAAATTTAAAGTTTTCTTATATAAGGCATTTTATGATAATCATAAATTGACAATTTCTTCAATATGATGTTACCGATATTGTGCAATCTACACTAAGGTCAACTCAGCCCCTCAGTTATGTAATACTTAAAATGTATTCCTAATATGCTGAGACAACCCGGTATAGGATAATTCGCTGCGGCCGTTTCTCCGCGTGCCAACTCACCGTCAATCACAATCGTCTCCGAGTAAGTTCAGTGCGCGCTCCTTTGATCGCGGTAGTTATTTGTTGATCCATAAGAAACTTGAGTCATAATTGTTAGCTAAATAATAATAATAATAGACTCATCCTGGTTACAGCTAACAGTATCCTCAGAAGTCAGGACCCACTATTACAGTTCGTTAGTGAACACTAATTTAGTGGCAAAAGGGCGTTTCTTTACCAGCGCGAGCAGCAACGAGATTTAACCTGGCAAACTTGAGTCCCGTCAGAGAAAACGCTGGAGTACAACTATCTTGGGAGGAGTCCAAGAGAGTTACCATTTCGGTGAAACGAGGGAGATAGACATGTTGACAAAAGAACATGAGTAAATATGCACTCTGTGTTCTTCAAACATATTAAAAGTCTAGAGTTGTCCACCGAACTCACGTTCTCGTTTCTTAAGTCTGTTGGTTTGAGATCGGAAACAGAAGGTTTTGTGTTTGCGTGTCAGGATGGTGTAAATACTTTGGCGTACAGAGCCCGCATATTCCAAATGGTGGAGTCACACTCTGTAGGTAGTGCCACCACCATCTGAAACGATTATGCACATTCTGTCTGCTTGCCAAACGAGCTACGTGTCTCGACGTAATGCTGCTCTCCACGTGTTCTACTACCATCTTAGACATGCTATGGTATTGACCAAATACTGATTATACTGTACGTCCCTTCTGCATAGAATCGGTGGTGGAAAATTCCAAGTGCCGCATTTATTGGAATTACTCCTTCCCCCACCTCGACCGGAACAGATGTTTTGTGATCAAATTCTCAATTCCAGCTGGAGAAGAAATATCTATAACCTGCATGCC